>WOXC01006915.1:0-600000 GCA_011680675.1 Gymnobelideus leadbeateri | reverse complement strand
TTCTGTATGCAAAATTAAGGTAGATGTAAGCAGATAATTTCTGAGAATTTAGAAAGAGAAGCAGGAACTGTTTAAGAGTTATCATGGATTCATTGCAACTCATGTAAAAGTAATCATATATTTTTTGAACAGGATTACCAGACTATGTGATTTGGGGAATTATGTTTCTTAATTGAAATCTTTCATAATATCCTTGGAAATGAAATTGAGAAAAAGTAGATAGGATTCATAGCTAGTTGAAGAAAAATGACCAAACAGTTCAATATTCAGTGTCAACTTAGGATAAGTGTCTGATTGGGGGGGGAGGGGCAGGGAAGGGGTAGAGGGCATTGGGAATCTCCTTTTGTCATCACATAGGACTCTGTCCTTGTTCCTATCCCATTCAACGTTTCTATTAGCAATTTAGATTAAGATATAGAACATATGTTTATCAAGTCTATGCTCAACACAAAAACTTTCAGGGATACCCAATATGCTGAAAAAAAAAAAAACAAAAAACAAAACAAAACCCAAAACCAAAACCATGATTCAAAAAGGTCTCTATAACCTGAGGCGATGCGTGAAAATAGAACATGAAATTTGATTAGAATAAACATAAAATCCTTCATTTATATTTTTTCTTAACTTACATAACTATAAGATTGAAAAGATGCTGGATTGGGGCAGCTAGGTGGCGCAGTGAATAGAGCGTCCGCCCTGGAGTCAGAAGGACCTGAGTTCAGAGCTGGCCTCAGACACTTAATGCAAACACAAACAAAAACCTAGCCCTGTGGCCTTGGGCAAGTTACTTAACCCCAATTGCCCTCCAAAAGGCAAAAAAAAAAAGAAAAGAAAAGAAAAGAAAAGAAAAGAAAAAAAGAAAAAGAAAAAAGAAAAAAAGATCCAAGGATTTTAGTTGACCACAAACAATATGACATGACTGTTCTTTTAGACAAGTTATTCTAGGCTATGTTACTAGAAGAATCATTTCCAGAACAAGGGAGATTCAGTCCTCACTGCATGTTCTATGCTGATCAGATCACATCTAGAAGGATGTGTCCTAGGCCTTACAAATAAATACCATCTCATCTGATTGTCACAACAACCCCGGGACGTAGGTGCTATTATTATGCCCATTTTACATATGAGGAAACAGAGGCAAACAAGTCACTTGTCCAGGATCACATAGCTAGTTGGTGTCTTGAGGCTGAATTTGAATTCAGGTTTTCCTGACCCTAGGCTCCCACTCTACTCACTGCATCACCTACCTTCTCCATTTATCAGAATGATGAAGACTCAGAAATTATGTCTTACAAGGAAAAGTTGAAGAATAAAGGAATTATGGGGAAAAGAGGACATGGTGGCAAAAGAACATGCATGGTAGTTACAGTCAAATTTCTAAAGAATATTATGTGAAAGAGAATTCATTCATTCAGTAAAACATTTATTAATTGCCCACTATGCGCCAGGAACTGTGCCAAGAGCTAAGGATAAAATAAGGGTCAAGAAACTTACAATCTAATAGGGAAGACAACATGCAAACACATAAATAATGCAAACACAAATATACAAGGCAAATAGAAAATAATTATAAGAGGGAAAGTACTAAAATGAAGAGGGATTGGGGAAGGCTATTTATAGAAGGCAGGATTCTAAGAGAGACTTTAAGGAATCCAGGGAAGACAGCAGTTGGAGCAAAGAAGAGAATTCCAAGCAGAACTAGGACTAATGGATAGAAAAATCCAGGAAGGCTGATTTCAATTTAACATAGTGAACTCTTTTCCTAATAACTGGGAGTGACCCAATGACAATGAAATATCCACCTTTCAAAAGAGTGAATATACCCCGAAATGGGCTTCAATAGGGTATTGTAGAGGACATTCTTGTATTGAAAATGAAACTGAACTAGCCCATATTCAAGTACCCTTCCACTTCTAAGATTCTAAACTCAATTTTTGATATGCTGAATATTTCAAGAACAGAAGAATTAAGTGTGTTATTCAAAGGAAATTATAATTGCATCCAAATTCAAATTCTGTTTCTGATTATGGCTATCAAAATCTTTGGTGTGAGAGACCATTACACCGATTACTAACAGTTTGCAATTCATCACATATTTCTTTAACATGAATTGAATGGCCCAAGAATAATAATCATAACTGGTTGTTCACTTAACATTAATTTCCTTTTGGTTTTATCACTTAATTCTGCCAAAAAAATGGTAGAGAAACTAGAACTCTTTTCCAGGATCTTCTAGTCCTATCATCATGCAAGCCAATGAAATGGAAACAAATAATTTAACAGAACTATAGCTGAGATTCCCTGAATAAGGAATTTCCATTTCTCACATGAGATTTTCTATTCACACTTTAAACACTACTAAAGCCTGCACTAGGGAGTTACCAATGAAAATGTTCATGTAAGATATATAATTTGTGGAAGAGTTTGAAAGAGCAAAAGTAACGGCAACTAAAATGATGAAGGGTATGAAAGAATTCATAAGGAAAAAACTATAAGATTACTTTTCAATATGGGATGTGGCAGCATTTCCCAAGCCTATAAAATCAGAAAGATCTTGGCCAAGGGAACGAATATTCATGAAATTTCAGAATTCTAGGATGAAGGAAGACCCCTTGAAACTTGAGAAACGAAGATTTAAGACAAATAAAAGGAAATGCATGTGTAACCATTGAATAATAAAAATATGTATTTTAGGGGCGGCTAGGTGGCGCAGTGACTAGAGCGTCAGCCCTGGAGTCAGAAGGACCTGAGTTCGGATCCGGCCTCAGACACTTAACGCACACACAAACAAAAACCTAGCCATGTGACCTTGGGCAAGTTACTTAACCCCAATTGCCCTCCAAAAAAAAAAATGTATTTCACTACCCCAAGATGTTGTTCATGCCAAAAAAATGTTAAGTTCAAAAAGGGGTTAGATAAAATAATGATAGATTTCTGATGATTTATTGAAAAGTTGGAGTTATCTAGGGAATAAATTTCCAAAGATGATATCATAATGGGAAATGGTTACACATCCCTCTCCCCAAATATCCACTAGCTAGAGCTCGACAAAATGGTTTGAAAGGTCAGTGGTTGGACCCAGGATGTAACTGACAGCCACAGAAAGGAACAAGAAGAAGTCAGAAAAAGAATATCAGGCAACATAAACAAATATTGGGAAAACATTCTATAAAACATATCTTCTTGGTGACACCAACTTCACACACATACACATACATTACATAACTTCATATATACAAAATTAATCTTATACTTTATATGTGAGACATAATTAAAAACTTGAGAATGTAGGTCTTTTAGAATCACTTAAAGGAAAAAAAAGATAATATTCCCAAGGCTACTTGCAAAATAGATAAATCTAAATGGAATATATATCACAGCATTAGAAATGGTATAATTGTCTGCCATATCCTGTTTATGATACTGTTGCAATTGTAGATGTAGTGTTCTATTAAAACTCTGAAATTATGGCTCTTCTGTGGTGGTTTCTTTTATGTTTTTGATTTTATCAAACTGAATTGCTTTGGGGTGGGGAACCTGTGGCCTCAAAGTCACATGTGGCCTTCTAGGTCCTTGGGTGCTACCTTTTGACTAAGTCCAAGTTTTATAGAATAAAATCTTTAATTAAGGGGATTTGTTCTGTGAAGTTTAGATTCAGTCAAAGGACTGCACTTTAGCACCTAGAGGGCCACAGGTTCCCCACCCTGGAAGTGTTTCTCTCCCTATAGGGACAAGAAGGGACTGGACCTTTAATTTCATCAGTACAGGGAACTCACAGGTGAGGAAAGTCCTTCTACAAATGCACATAGGCACCCTCTCTGCAACCTAGTCAGCTCTGAGTTGCCTGAACCAATGAGGGGCTTAATGTCTTACTTATGAAGATAAACCTTTATAAATTAGGGACTGAAACATCTAAGTATTTACCAACTCTCTGCTGCTGGCATAGGTAAATGGCGATTTACAAGTATTTGGCCACAGTAGTTCGTTTGACCATATTGAGTCATATTATTTCCTCTGTTTTCCTCCTTAATTCTAGCCTTTAAAAAGGAGTGGTGGTGGTGATGGTTATGTAAACATGTGAGTCCTAAACTGCCACCTATTAACAAATGTCATTAATCTCTGATATCATCACTTTATTTACTTAAGAGTAATGACTCACCCATGGTCATAGAGCAGCCAGTAGCAAAATAAACTGACACTGACACCTAAGACACTTCTTCTAATGACCTTCAGCCATTCCTGACTACATAGAGTGAAAAGTCTCCTTTACAAAGTAAGTCTGCAAGAAAAAGAAATAGGGGTGATCCGTGACTGAAAGATGATGGGTATATTTAGGATTTCCTTTTCTTTAAAGTTTGTGATTTGGAATGTAACCAGTTATGGTCCAAATAAGGGTACAGGCAACAACTGCGTGCCATCCATTTAGGTAGGAGAACTATCTAGGGGTTAGTGGTATATCTGTAGTTCAGTCATGGGAAAGAGATATCCAAGAAGGAGGGGAAGGAGGGAGAAGATGCTGGCTTAGAACAGAAGAGGGCTGAAGACTTTCTCTCATTTTTCCACCCCAGATAACAGAAGTCAGCTGAATCCTCCTTCAATTTCACCTTTCTTTCCCCTGGCAAATACCTTATCTTGCATTCTGCTTAGATGAGCCTATTAGCTACACAAGTAGCTATTTCAATGCAGAAAATAAGTGTATGTGCAACATGTACACAGGTAATATAAAGTATGCAGAGAAAACACTTGAATTTTTTAATTCATGAGATAATTAATTATGAATATTAATAACAATATAAATAGTACCTTCTGCCTGCATCACAGGCTGTTAGATCATAAAAGTGATGTTTCCTATACCTGGAAAACTCGATTGGACTTTAGCCAAGTAAATTTTATATAGAGAGATGGCCCTTTTCCTTTTTTTTTTTTTTTTGCTTTTTCTTTTGCTTTTTCTTTTGTAGGAGAGAAGGCAGGACAGTTGGGGTTAAGTGACTTGCCCAAGGTCACACAACTAGTAAGTGTTAAGTGTCTGAGGCTGGATTTGAACTCAGATCCTCCTGACTCCAGGGTCAGTGCTCTATTTACTGTACCACCTAGCCCTCCCAGAGGTAGGACTTTTAGAAGGTAGTAGTACCTGGATGGTATACTAAGAAGCTCTGATTCTCTAAGTTCCAGTGGTATTGTTTTAAAGAAAATTATTCAAATTTATTAATTCCTCGTAAGAGAAATTTGGCTAAGTGGATTTCTGTTAAGTGAGGGATAGTTGGTACTGAGTTGCCTTGTCCTTTACATGAACATATCAGTCATTTTGAAGGGAAGTGCCTCTAAACACTTCCTGTCTAAAGTAGCCTCCACTAGGAAAGCATTTGAAAATCCTGAAATAAAGCTATTATTCTTGTTTTGCAGCTCAATGACCACACAATATGGAAAAACAGAAACACAGTGATATACACACACATACTGAAACAATCATAGAAAGGGCAGCCTTCCATCAAGTATCTTTTGAAGTAGCTAAATGTTTTAAGGCTACTAAAAAAACACCAAACAAACCATACTCTCTGTGTAACTTTAAGATCCAGATCAAGTTCACTGTTAAGAAAATCACTTCAAAAATGCATTTTAAAATTATGGACTGATTAAGGAAGCCATTAATCGAGTTCCATATTTCTCTTTGGGGTTCATATACATATTCCAAGATGGAGCTCCCAAGTCTGTGTAACGATGGTAGCACGTGTGTATTTGTTATATGTATAGAAAATTCTATTATAACAAGGTTCTTTGGCTCAATATTATTCTGACAAAATAATTAGAATAGGAGAAAATGATAGCACAATGATCTCCAAAATTTTTAGAGTTGCATGCTCTATGGTTTTAAATTAAATTGTGATTTTTCCCATTAAAAAGTATTATATTACACTTTCACAACACACACACACACACACACACACACACACCAATATACATGTTCACAGAGTGAAGTAAATTTGAGACAATTCCTCCTAGATGTATCCATGCCAGTACAATACATCCTTAAGATATGGTTCACCCAATCCGCTGAAACTAGTAAAGTCCACCTCCTAAGCCAGTGATGAATATTTCTGATCTGACAGTCATACAAATGTGAAAACCTGTGAGCAGGTGATTCAAACTTCTGGTCTACTCGACTTCAGCTATACTTTTAGATTCAAGGGCTGGTTTCATCTTTCTTTAAACACAGTGTTAAGATGGCATTTCAAAAAGCAGTTCCTTGCAGTTAATGTGTATAAAGAGATAAGACATCATTGACTGAAAGCTGGAAGGTGTCTCTAAGGCCAACCGTCTCATTTTTCAGATTAGGACTCTAAGGCCTGCAGAAGCTAAATAGTTTGCTCAAGGCTTGAATGAAAGAAAGCTCTGTCTTGTAGGGTAAATTACTCATCCATAATTAAAACTACACTCAATTATTATTCCAACTATGCATTTAAAGACTCCAATAAGATTTTAACTTAAATGATTTTAATTCTCAGGGGCCAATACAAGTCGCACTTCAAATATAATCGCTTCGTTGCTATAATGACAGGTTTTTGGTTTGTTTTTTTTTTAATGAGAGGCTTATGAAATACCAAAGCAGAATTTAGAGTGTAAGAAATTTCAAATATGAAATATGCAAAAAAGAACAGGTTCTCTGGCCATCTGGAATCCTATTTCAAGGTTTTTGTTACCATGTTCTCTATTAATGGGACAGAATGTTTCCCTCCTTTTCATTTGTCTCCTGAAGCTACTTGTTTCTCAAATTAAATAAGTTATTTAAATCCAATAAGCAATAACAACTGATGGATATTACTGGCATCTTTTTTCCATCATGGAGACCTATCTGTCCATCTACTGGACAGGACAGCAGCAAGAAGCAACCCATAACTCACCCATTCTGGCTGAGTTGCCTCCCAGCAGTATCCTGTGACCAGCTGCACAGCAGGAATGCAGGCCCCCAGTGACCCTGGCCTGTCAGTCACTGTTTAAACTGCTCCAATCCTTAACTCCAAGAGGTATATCACACTAATAGATCAGTTCTTGCTTAGAATATAGCATCTTGGAGAGGAAGCCCAAATATCCCTTTATTCTTTCATGTGATCTCTTCTTGCCAAAGTATTTGTGTTTTTAATTAATTTCTCATGTTCAGGTCTTAGACAAGCTACCTATATTTTTCTGCTACTCATAAAGACATTCTTAATATAAGTTTTCCTTTTGATCTTAATTATTAAACCACTGGGAGACAAAATAATAACTTTTGTCCCAATTGAAAATCTATAAGAAAGTCAGATATTTTTATTTTTAATTCATTAATTTTTAGCTTTCAGCATTCATTTCCACAAGATTTTGAGTTTCAGATTTTCTCCCTATCTCTCCCTACCCCAAGGCAGTGTGCATTCTGTTACCCCTTCTCTCTGTTCTGTCACGGCTTCTATCATTGCATTATGCCACAACATAGAGTTACTTAACTAACACTGTCGCTCAAACATCCCATAATGCAAATTAAAATGAGAAATGCCAAAGATATATTGTTATTAGTTAGTTCACATTTATAGAGTAAAACAAGTTATTTCCTGTGCAATAAGGTGAATATTTGAATTCTCTTTCTAGTCTAGTTTGAAATTCAAGTTTGTCAAATCAAGACAATTAAAAAAAACTATTTAGAGAAGGGTAGTTGGAAAGACCCTAACTAATGCAACATTCACATATATCCCTTTTCATAAAAACTGCCACCCTAGAATGGCCTTGTTTATAGGATCTTTCCATCCCTCTTTTTTCACTGCCTGAGATTTCCCTTCACTTCTGCCTTGACTTTCCCCACCCCAGCCAGTTGGGGGTCAAAATGAACTGCTCCAATCACTTAGTCCCTTTTCTCCATTCATCTCAAAGTCTTCAGTGGCAGAACAGGTAGGAGTGAAAAAGCAGGAGGGTCCCTATGCGGTTTATTTCTACTCCCCCATTAGTACCTTAATGCCAGTGCTACTGGTCTCCTACAGCAGTGTCTTCGAGTCTGGCATCCACCAGAAACCTTATCCTTTTTCCCCCCACTGGGTTCCCAACTTCTGAGACAAAATGCACAAAATAGCCCTCTTTTGCTTTTCCTCTTAAATATGGACAAAGCTTACTTTAGTCTTTTATTACTTTGTTGCTTTTTTTTTACTTTTGTTACTTTGATAACACACACACACACACACACACACACACACACACACACTTATATATTTTATAAGCTGGTCTTGGAGTAAAGAAGACCAGGATTCAAGTTCTATCTCTATCATACACTGGCTATGTGACTATGAAGTAATTTAATAGCTCAATATTCCAGGTCTTATTGAAAACTATTGGGGGTGAAGAACAAGCAAGCTGAACTCTCCCCCTCCAAATATCTTTAAAATAATGCCTTAAATCAAATAATAAAATAAAATAAGAGTTAAAAATAAGGGACTGGAGTAGAATTATGCTTCAGCTCAAGTAAGAAAGGCAGGCATAGCAATCATGATATCAGACAAAACAAAAATAAAAATAGACCTAATCAAGAGAGATAACCAGGGAATCTACATTCTGCTAAAAATGTAGCATAGACAAATGAAGCAATATAAAAAAATTACAGCAAGTTTCTCTGATGAATGTCTGATCTCTCAACTACATAGGAAACTAAGTCAAATTTATATAAAAAAAAAAAAGAGCCATTCCCCAATTGATAAATGGTCAAAGGATAAAAATAGGCAGTTTTCAGAAGAAAAAAAATCAAAGCTATCTATAGTCATATTAAAAATGTTCTAAATCACTACTGATTAGCGAAATGGAAATTAAAACAACTCTGAGCTATCATCTCACACTGATGAAAAATGATAAATATTGTAGGGAATAAAGGAAAATCAGTATGCTAATGAACTGCTGGTAGAGTTGTGAACTGATCCAACTACTCTGGAGAACAATATAGAACTATGCCCAAAGGGCCTATGTAATTGTGCATACCCTTTGACACAAAAATACTACCACTAGGCCTGTACCCTAAAGAGATCAAAGGAAAAGGACATATACACACATGTACATATAATATATATATAATATACACATAATATGTATGTATATTATATATATATATATAGCAATTCTTTTGGGGGGTACAAAGATTTGGAAATTGAGGGGCGGCTAGGTGGCGCAGTGAGTAGAGCGTCGGCCCTGGAGTCAGAAGGACCTGAGTTCAGATCCGGCCTCAGACACTTAATGCACACACAAAACAAAAACCTAGCCATGTGACCTTGAGCAAGTTACTTAACCCCAATTGCCCTCCAAAAAGCAAAAAATAAAAAAATAAAAAAGATTTGGAAATTGAGGAACGAGTGAGCATAAACAATGAGGGGACACTTGAACAAATTGTGGCATATGATTGTGATGGAGTCATATTGTGCAATAAGAAAGAACAAGGGGGAGAGTTTCAGAAAAACATGGGAAGATCTATATGAACTGATGCAAAGGGAAATGAGTAGAACCAGGAGACCACTGTGCACAGTAATAGCAACATTGTAATGATCAACTGTGAAAGACTAAGCAGCTCTGATCAATAAAATGATCCAAGATCATTCCAAAGTATTCATGATAAAAACATGCTATCCACCTCCAGAGAGAATGCAGGGAGAACTGACGAACTCTGAGTGTAAAATTGAAGTATAAATTTCTCCCTTTCCTTTTCTTGGTTTTTTTGTCAAATAGCTAATATGGAAATGTTCTTTATTATTTCATATAGATATAGATATATGTAGATAGATATGGATATATATAGATATATAGATATTTCATATATATGACTGATATCCTTCTCAGTGGATAAAAGTGTGGAAAAAATTTGGAACTAAAAAAAAATTTTAAAGAAGGCTAAAAAAATAAACAAATAATATTTTCATACAAAAGAACAGGTTAGAAGGCAGATGTCAATATAAACAGAAATGACAGGGCTAGTTCAAGCAAATTTTCCTCAAAAGATCTAAGAGAAAAAAGAGAAGGTGCATGAGGTTACAGACATATTCCTGGGAATATTTCTATCTGAACACCAAGAAAAAGAATGAAAGAGATGAGATGAGATAATAATACTTCACCATTAGAGCATTTTATATAAATAAATCATCTCATTTGGTAAAATCTAAAGCCCTCAGCCTGACCTTTACAATCTAGCATAATTTCTCCCTACTGATCTTTCCAAGCAAATTTCACATTACAACCTCTCCCTCGTCATGCTCTCTCTATTCCAGTCAAACTAGCTTACTAGTGCTCCTCACACACAGTATTCCTTCTCCTGCCGATGCTTTTTTACACAAATTATTCCCCTTGTCTGGAATATACTCTATCCTCACTGCCACCTCATATACTCTTTGGCTTCCTTTATGGCCCAGCTCAAATACAGTGCTATGAACCTGGAGTCAGGAAGACCTGAGTTCATATCCAGCTTCAGACACTTACTAGTTTTGTGTCCTTAGGCAAGTCACAACATCCCTCTTTGCTTCAGTTTCCTCAATGGAGGAAACAAGTAAAAACTGAATAAAAATGGGGATAATACAACACCTATGTCAAAGGACTGTTGTGAGAATTAAGTAAGATATTTGTAAAAAGAATTTAGTACAAAGCCTAGTAAGTATCACATAAATGCTCGTTCCTTTCCCTTCCAACCTGAGCTATACAAGACTTTTTGTGGTATTTCCAATTATTAATACTTTTCTTTATTGAAATTACTTTGCATTACTTTTATATAATTTTACTTACTTGATTACATGGTTTATGGCCCCTGGTAGAATGTAATCTCCTTGAAGGCAGGGACTCCCATTTTTGTCTCTACATACCCAGTATCTAGCAAAATGCCTCACATGTAGAAGGCACTTAAGAAATGTTTGTTAAATGATACTAATGACGATACTTGGCCTTCATTTACATTGGTGTTTGAAGATTTCTTAGCATTAAGTTTTGAAAGCAGCACACAAGTTTATTAGAGTCATTTTACAAATAAGGAAACAGGAGTCTCATAACTTCTGGCAGAGCCAGGACTAGAACCAAGGCCTTCTTACTCCAAATCCAGTGTTCTTCCCACTACCTCTCCCTGTATGTTTAGCTAAAATCTGATGTCTATGAAACTTAATATCTTGTTTGTTTAACTGAATTGAACTTTTGGAAAACAATCACGTGATTTATCTCTCTGTCTTCACTAGGCCATATGTGTAGGAAGTCGAGATGGCTGCAATTAAACAAATCAAAACCAAGCCTTGGGTGTCAAGCGGGTGAAAAGTTCTGTAACCTATGCAATGCCTTCATATTTTAGTGTTTGGAGCTCTGCAATAGGAACGGGGAACATTGAGTCCTTGGAGTGGAATTTATACACAATATTACACCAAACAGTGAAGAAACTCTGACTGGCAGTCATTCAGATTTCCTTTTTTTCTAAATATCCACTTCATGACTCTTGTCAGATCACACCCAACCCTAAACCACCATGTACTTTATGATTCCCTCAATGCATGCAGCCAGCATTCCATTAAAAGGTTGTGATAACGTTATTCTCAGGGTCCATGCCATGAAAGACCACCCTATAGGTGAAATTGCTTTATAATGACGGCCTTTTGGTTTTTTAGTAACAAAACCCCTGCAGATGGGGTCCAAGTCCTGCCTGCCTTAGCAGACACTGGAAAGTGTTAAAGCAAGGTTGCAATGTACTTAAATAGTACTTATAGCTAAAGGCCTCAAGTGACCCTTAACTCCCATGATCACAAATCTTCTTGCTGACTTTTGCTGGCTTTTTACCCCTGTACTTTTTCTCCAATTACCATCAAGTAAATTAGTCATGATTATGCTCCTTGCTGTTTACCATTTAACCAATTTCATTCTATACTTACTCTAAATTAAGAGATAAAATTTAAATCTGTCACTTTTTTTGACACAAAGTTTTAGAGGGGGAAGAAATGTAAAATGCTGCAAAATGATATGTGGTTTTTATTTATTCGTAGTCATATATGAGTAACCACCTCATAATGTAATGTACTTCTGGGGATGAAGCATCTTATAAGTTAAAGATTGAGAGGGTGTTTTATGTGAACAAGAAAAACTATAAATATTCATCAGAGTAAAAGTTCTTAACGTTTTTTTGTGTCATGGATCCCTTTGGCAGTCTGCTGAAGTCTGTAATAATATTTACAAATGCATATAAAAATGGAAGGAAACACTAAACTTCAATTAAGAGTTTAACAAAAATAATAAAATCAAATTTAAAATAATAAAGAATAAAATAATAAAAATTTTAATCCAAGTTCATAGGCCCCCCTGCAGTATAGGAATCCCATTCATACTTCCTTCTTCCAATTCTCTTAATCAACTATCTTAAGATTTCTAATCTTACTAGCATACCAATACCCTAACATTTGTATAGTGTTCTGCAGTTTACAACATATCTTCATATAAAATGATAAATATGAAAAAGGAACCTTAAAATCATGCAATCCAAATTTTTTATTGTATGCATGAAATCCAAATTCTTAACTGTACATATGAACAAAGGTCAACTTATTGCATTCTGGTTGCTACCTTTTAGGAAGAATTTTAATAAGCCAGGGAATCTCCACAAGAGGGCAACAGGGACAGCAAAAGAATATAAGATGATGACATAGTGGATTTGTTGAAGTAATTGGGGATATTGAACAAGGAGAAAACTTGGAGGGGAAACATGATAGCTGTCTTCATGTCCCCGAAGTGGTATAGTATGGAAGATTTGTTCTGCTTGGCTTCATAGAATAGCATGAGCAACAGTGGGTAAGAATCTGAAGGAGGCAAATTTAGGCTTAATATTAGGGGGGAATAACTAGCCAACAATTAGAGCTATTGAAAGGGACAACGAAAAAAAAATTAAAAAAAAATTAAAAAAAAAAAAGAAAGGGACAACGAAGTTTGTAGGTTTCTTTATAGTAAATGTCTTTAAGCAAGGCATTTGTTGGTGATCTGTGGTCAAGGGTAGGTTTGACTAGGTAGACTCCTAGGTAGAGTACCTTCCAAACTGAATTCAGTGACTAGACTCAAAAGGTTAAAAAAAATTAGTATTAGAACCCTAGCCTTCTAACTACTAATCATACACACAAGGCTTACTCACATGTGCTTCTCTCAATTCTGTAATATGAGAAAGGTCAGTGACAAAACAGAGCCTCAAAAAGGATAAGTGACTTGTTCTAGGTTACACAGCAAATAGTATAGAGTAAAATGTGGACTAGATGAGAATCCAACACTTTCCCCAGCACACCATGCTACCCCTTTGTCTTAGGCCTCATTGGATTTGCATCCCTACCAAATTCATCTCATTGTAATTCTACATTTTAACATATTGTCATGACTTACATTTGTTTCCCAAACTATAAAACAAGAGACAATTTAGAATACTAAAGTTGGTTGTCAAAGTAATCAATAAGGATAGACAATCAGCTAAAATGGGAAAAGTTAACATCAACAATTCCTAATATTTAGGAAGATGTTAGAGTCTTTGCCTAAATTTACCCTTTTATCTATCTCTAGCTATATGGGACAGCTATGGGGCACAGTGGATAGAGTGCCACACCTAGAGTCAGGAAGACTCATTTTCCTAGCCTCTGATACTTAATAGCTGTGTGATCCTGGGCAAGTCACTTGACCATGTTTGCCTCAGTTTCCCCATCTGTAAAATGATTTGGAGAAGGAAATTGTAAACTACTCTAGTATCTCTGCCAAGAAAATCCCACACAGAGTCACAAAGAATTGAACATCTGAAAAACAACACTTACCTATAGGTAACCTTTGGTATCTTTCTGATGGAGGGAAAATTCAGGTTACTGGAACTATAAGTGATGACCAGCAGATTAAATTATAATGTTTGTGAATATATAGGTATTCAGGAATAGTCAGGAATCTACATTCTGCTAAAAATGTACCATAGACAAATGAAGCAATATAAAAAAATTTTACGGCAAGTTTATCTGATAAACGCCTCATTTCTCAATACAGAAAACTGAGTCAAATTTATAAAAATATGTGCCATTCCCCAATTGATAAATGGTCAAAGGAAAATAATAGGCAGTTTTCAGAAGAAAAAAATGTTCTAAAACACTACTGATTCTAGAGAAGTGGAAATTAAAACAACTCTGAGGTATCATCTTACACCTATGAAAAATGACAAATGATGTAGGGAAAGAGGGAAAATAGGTACACTAATGAATTGCTGGTGGAGTTGTGAACTGGTCCAACTACTCTGGAGAACAATTTAGAACTGTGCCCAAAGGGCCTATGTAATTGTGCATACCCTTTGACACAGAAATACTACCAGTAGGCATGTACCCTAAAGAGACCAAAGGAAAGGGAAATAGATACACACGTACATACACACACACACACACACACACACACACACACACACACACACATACACACACATACATAAATACACATTTACAGCAGTTCTTTTGGGGGTGCAAAGATTTGTAAATTGAGGAACATGTGAGCATAAACAATGAGTGGACACTTGAACAAATTGTGGCATATGATTGTGATGGAGTCATATTGTGCAATAAGAAAATAAAGGGGGAGAGTTTCAGAAAAACATGGGAAGATATGAACTGACGCAAAAGGATATGAGTAGAACCAGGAGATTACTGTGCACAGTAATAGCAATACTGTAATGATATTAACTGTAAAAGACTAAGCAGCTCTGATCAATAAAATGATCCAAGATCATTCCAAAAGATTCATGATGAAAACATGCTATCCATCTCCAGAGAGAGAATGCAGAAAGAACCGATGAACTCTGAATGTTAAATTGAAGTATAATTTTCTCCCTTTCCTTTTCTTGTTTTTTTTTTTTGTCAAATAGCTAATATGGGAATGTTCTATATGATTTCATATGTATAACTGATATCCTATTGCTTGCCTTCTCAGTGGATAAGTGTGGAAAAAATTGGGAACTAAAAAAATTTTTTTAAGAATGCTAAAAATAAATATCTTTTTTACAAAAAAGACTAAGTTGGAATGTAAGTGTCAATATAAACAGAAATGACGTATCTAATTCACGCAAATTTTCCTTATAGGATCTAAGAGAAAAAAATAGAAGATGCATGAGGTAACTTGGCTCTTTAAATAACAGATTCAAAACTCAATTTATAGACAAATTTTTCAGGAACACAAGTATTATACTAGAGAGGCGTTTATGTAAGGCAGTTTACTCACCACAAACAAGTATTTTAGATTTTTTATATCAAGATAAACCAGAGAGAATATTTAATCAATCCATTTAGTTCTCTAAGGCTTAAAAATGGGCTAGGTTGCATTTCTGCTATGGGATTAGGTGTGGAATTCATTCTCCCTTCATAGTTTACAGGTGGTTTGTGTTTCAAAAGTTCTTTTCTATGTTAGTATTGTGGAAGTCAGAATGCATTTTCCCAAAGAAACAATAAATTTGTTATACAATATTATAAATGACAGCTAGATTCCTATATTAGCCTACAAGAGTCATTTGAAACCATAATGTAGCTGAAATCCTTTATAGTGCTAGAAGTTATGTTGTAATGTGAATAAATTAACAAAGACAAAAAAATTGAATATAGTATTCATCTTAAATTATTGTGACTGAGAAAAAGCAAGCTAAAATGTGTATAAAAAAGGAAATGCTGAGTTTTGAGGGAGATTTCTGTGTTCTTTCCAACAGTTTTAACATTTGATTAGCTCTTTACAATATTGACTGTACTTAATACCCGATATCTCTTTCCTTTGATCTAAGCATGTCACCAGCACATACTTATGAGCCATATTTAGGGTTACTTAAATTTCACAAGTGAAAAAATAAGATAAGACTAGATTTTCCTGAACTAACCAGGCAAGACTTTGGAAATGGGTAAGAAGGAAGGAGATGAAAGAATATTTAAACATATAGCAAAAGAAGTTGCCTAAGATGAAATTCACTGAGCTGTAAAGTGAGAGAGGAAAATGGGAGGAAAGGAGCAAGGAAGATATGTGTGTGATATATCTGATGAAGAAGAAAGACTGTAGCAGGAAAAAATCTATTGAGACAAATAGCTGCCCATACTGGCCATCAAGTAGCACCATTAGCTGAACATACCTCTGCAATCCAATGTGAATGGGGATGGAGAGGACTGACACAGCCTAGGTGACAGTGGGGAGAGAAAGTGTGCAGCTCAACTACTCTGATGAATGGGGCATTCACAATTTGGATGATCATAACTTCAGAAATGCCTCTATTTGATACTACATACAAGAAATTTCTATTTATTCAATATGGATGTTAAATCTTCTATAATTCTTTTCATAAATATAATGATTTGTTTCTGGATTTGTAGCCAAAATGTCTCCACTTATTTCTATGTAAGACTTGGGAGCCAGCTGGCTATCTCCTACCACCCTAGAGGCTGTTTCATGCCAGTTATAGATGGATATATGGAACTTAGAAAGTGTTTGGGGATCCTTAGGGATGAAAGACATTAAACTGTGCACAGCAAACCAAAAAAAAAAAAACAAAACCAACAAACCACATACACCAGATGAACTTCAGGTGGAAAAGATGTACAATGGAGCAATATAAATAAATCATTCTGAGGAATCAATTTACTCCTAAGCATGTTTGCTAGTCTCATGATGGAGTATAATCACATGACTTTGCATAAATCAAGCAAATCTGGGCTCAACTGTTGGTCTTTCTTTAAAACAAGATCATGACAATTAGGAAATTAAGTCATTCCTCATCTACATAAGCATGAAGAAATAATAAATGATGGTAACAATAATACTTATTGCTTATTACATTTCTATAGTACTTTAAGGTTTTGCCACGTCTTGATTTGATCTTCACAACAACCTTGTGAGGGAGGTGCTTTTATTGGCCCAATTTTATAGATAAGTATCCTGAGGTTGAAAGGTTAAATGATTTGCCCAAGGTCAGAGTAAATGTTTGAGGTAGGATTTGAACTCAGGCCTTCCTGACTCCAAGTCCACACTCTTAAATACTGCCCATATCTAAGTACCCTGACTATGAAGTTCCATTCTACAACCTGTGAAATGCACATGTCTAGGGATTACTATCTGCCTAGTTGAATATTCCTTGTGTATTCTTATTTTCTACAGTCCTCACTAATGCCCTCAAATAAATTAAAAATTTCAAAAGATGCTGCAAAACCTTGTGGGAAGGATAGCTACAAATGAATTTAGCCTACCTCTACTATAATCCCTGAAAAAAAATGCAGATTAACAGTAAATGAAAGATGCTTCAACTTTAAAGATAAGGCCTTTTATATTTCTGTGCTGTCTTGAGCAACGCAACGAAGGTAAAAGGCAGTCCTGCTACACTGAAAGAAACACTTAGAACTTAATGTTAGTCTCCATTTTGTCACAACTACTTATACGACTTGGGGCAACTTAGAGTCTCTTTGAGCCTCCTCAAAGACTGAACAGGACTGCATGATCTCTATGGTTTCTCTCAGGTCTGATGCAGCATTAGGTATCAAGGACACTCAGAAGAGGTTTGTCCAACTGATCCAGAGGAAAAGTAATGGAAAACACTGGAGATACGATTTCTGATTGGAAGTTGAGCAGAAAGGCCAAGTTACCTGCAGGGTGGTATACTGGATAGGGTGGAAAGGGAGGGTGTCTCACAAGGCTGGATTGGGAGAAAACATTTAAGGAAAATTTACCAAAGAGGACAGTGAGGAGTTGATTCCTGAAACAAGAAGGGAGTAAGCAAAGGCTCTGAGGGGAAGCTGGAGGAGCCCTCAAATGAAAAGTCCTTGGAGAAGCATGGCAGGTGGGGGATCTGATTCCAAGAACTCATTCTTCAGGGTCTCAGCACTTTGCTTAGAGTCAGTTCTAGGATATCTGGTATGGAATATGCATTTCTCTATTTCTCCCCACTTTTCAGGATTAGAAAAAAAGTTTCTTACTTTTGTGGTTTTTTTCTTACCCATATCCAAGATTGGGAAATAAAAGGAAATCTTGAATGCCTTAAGGTAGAATCTATGTTATGTTATGTAACAGATTCACATATTTAGCCATTTGTTATCATCCAGAAAGATACTTATTTACTATTTCTATTTTTGGAACAGAAAAGGTTAGCTCTCTGCCTGACTCACAGATCTTTCACAAATTTTTGCACCTACAAGAATGGTCCCGTTCTTTTTACTTTCCAAACATCATTGTAATTTTTGGCAATGGAAATGTGGTTTCACCTTTGTTTCTCCAAGTTTTTGTTTTATTTTTAAACTAAACTAATACAAAAAGGGAAAGGAAATTTCTCTGTGGTCTTGTTGCTCTCTGTTAAAGAAACTTAATCTTTTCTGAAGGAATAAGAAAAACAATTTTACAACCTAGGTGTCTATAAACACTGGACTAGTTATTAAATCAACCAATCAATCAGCAAACATGTATTCAGCACCTACTCTGTGTCAGGTGCTGTGCTAAGCACTGGGAATACAAAAAATCCCCTGCCCTTGAGGACCTCACAATGGAGGGGAAACCAGGGAGCATACATACACACATACAAATACAAGTTACATACAGTATGTAAGAGGGAAAAAATTAACAAAGGGAAGGCATTTAAATAAAGATAAACTGGTAAAGGCTCTCTAAAAGACATGGAATTTTAGCTGGGACTTAAAGGAAGCAAGGGAAGCCAGCAGGAATCCAGAGCAGAGGAAGAAGAGCTTTCCAGGTAGGGGGGGGCAGCCAGAGAAAATGCCTGGAGACAGTGTCTTGTTCATGGAACAGCAAGGAGGCTATCAAGACTGGATGGAAAAGCACATTGCAGAGTGGAAGGTGTAAGAAGACAGGAAAGGCAGAAGGGCACAGGTTATGAAGAGCTTTGAACGCCAAAGAGAGAATTTTGCTTTCGATCCTGGAGGCAATAGGGAATTTATTGAGCAGGGAGACAAGTCATATACATTAAAAGCTATTTCAATACAAACAATTCCTTCCTCTAAGGAAAAGAAATATCTACATGTGTAATTCCTGCTTTTTCAAGTCTTAGTTGGCATTTGGGTGCTAGAAAATTGGTTGTGCTCCACTAAATTTTATACCTTTGCAATAATCTGCAGCTGGTAGCTGTTTTCTCTCATAAAAATTATTCTAGAAGTTGCTTTGGAATAAAACCATTTCTCCCTGTGGATTTCTTTAAACTTAACTGTCAGAAATGACACCCTGTTTTATTTCAGCTGAGGGGGCTTTAAAACCTGTTTAAGGTTAGCAGAATTAGACTTTTTCCTCCACGTCCTTTGAATGTCTGAATGGTTCTTGCTATATTCAATCCTTCATGCGTGCATGTATATATGCATTCAACAAACACTTATTATAATACTTACTATGTAACTGCATGTGCACAGCCCTTTTTTTTTCACACTCAGCTGTTAAAAAAGAAGTCCGGGTATGTTTTAAAACTAAATTAATTCTTTCCACATAAAATTCTAGGTTTTGTTTCTTCTAATTGGGCCTTACCGAAGTCTTTTTTTTTTTTTAATAAATGGGAAAAAAATCCTTGTGCTTGGACAGTTTTATGTTTCCTTTCAGGTAGGCAATCCTACCACCAATACAAATCATTATCCCTTCACACTTCTCCTGTGTGAATCCTGTTCATTTTCCCCCATAAAACCTCCAAGTATCTATCAAACATACCAAAGGTCTGTTTTCCTATCATTTCAATACCTTAGAGCTAGCAATGTAACATCTTGTTGTTTCTTGTTTAGTGGTCCACCTTTTCCAATAATACATATTCTTCCTGTCTTTTATGCCAATTCTTTCCTACACGTCATCACTGGAAACATGCTACAGCCTGTTTATCTTGCATGATAACATTAGTCTTCCATTCTCCTAAGACCATAGCATTTCAGGATTCACTGCTACTGTTACTAAAGAAATGGGTTTTAACAATGTGGACAGTTAGGGTTCAAATGCTGAAATATTCCATTTTCAAAGAATAATATAGTCTGAATCTCCTCTTCCACTTAACAGCAGGCAGAACCCATTAATCATCTGTAATACTTATTCACTATGAACACATTGTTGAGCTAATTCAAAAGACTGCCCATCCAGTTGCATGTCATAATCTGGGCAATATGTACTTTTACCCACTTCCTTCTTCTAGTTGGGAGGTAGTAATCAAAATATCTTTCTCACAACACTTTCCAAGACACTCACAATCGTGTTCAGCATACATGTTTTTCATATTTAACACTTTACTTGTTATTAATACTCTTTGGATCATTGGAAAGAAATGATTTCTGAATGTTATAAGGTCTTGCATAATTCTGATTTACTTTTACTCAGAAGATACAATATGTGAATAAAATCTTACTTCTCTACAGAGTTAAATATTTTCTTGAAATGACTGCACAATCCATAGCTATATCTCAGCATATAACCAGAATATTTCCTGTGAAAGCCTGACTGCTTTTCAAATTCCCATTGAAAATGCCCTTCATGAGTGCAGATACCAGGGGTGGGGAACCTTGTTCTGTGAAGTCTGGATTCAAGCAAAGGGCCACACCTGAGGACCTAGATGGCCACAGGTGGCCACCCCTGGCATAGACCATTCTTATAATGATATTACAGAGATAAGAAGTAGTTATATGGTTTTAAAGTTGTACTTGGGTTCATCTTCAGGTGTGAACTTGAACCAAAATCTAGAGGGCAATTTACTGGGTAGGAAGGATTCTCATTTAGGCACAGTACAGGTTGGGCTATGTTGTGTTTGAGTTCCCTTCCAAAACTGAGACTCCCTGATGCAATGCTTTTGAGATCCAGAAAATTGACCTAGAATTAGAGCAAGGAAGATTAGAACACTAGGCCAGGAAGCCTCTGAAGGCTATTTAGTTTGTCCACTAAAGTAAGGGAATATGCCAGTGGTATGTCAGATGAATCAAAATGGTGAAGAAACTAGAATGCTACGTCATTGGCAGAAACCAGGAGTAATGGGAGTTTGAACTAGAAGCCTAGAAGGCAGAAAAGCAAAGAGCAGAATGTTTAAATGTGGAGGTGGTAGTAGTCAGCCTTGTTTCTAGTGCTGTGAATCTCACCAAGAAAATAGTGGTATCATTAACAGTATTTGGAAAGTCAGGAGGAAGAGTTGGTTGAAGGAATAATAAGGTAGGTTTAAGATACATCTAATTTGAGATTCAGAAATACTTGGCAGTCACCAGAGAAAGTTTGGGGCTGGATCTAGATAATTAATTCAATTCAATATATATATTAAGTAGCAGTTATGTACAAAGAATTGTTGAGATTCAAGAAGAAAATTATAATGGTATTTGTCAACAAGGAGTAGGATTTATCGGGGCGGCTAGGTGGCGCAGTGAGTAGAGCACTGGCCCTGGAGTCAGACTGACCTGAGTTCGGATCCGGCCTCAGACACTTAACGCACACACAAACAAACAAACAACAACAACAACAACAAAAAACATAGCCATGTGACCTTGGGCAAGTTACTTAATCCCAATTGCCCTCCAAAAAGTAAAAAAAAGAAAAAAAAAGCACTAGACATTTGCACAGAGATGATAGCTGATGTTGTTAGAGGGGATAAAGCTTATTATTAATGATGAGAACTACTTATAATTATTTTCACCTTTAAGATCTGCCAAGGAAAAGGATATGGAAGGAGGAAAGAAAGCAAAATCCCAGGGAGATATTTTCATTTAGATAGTGTGAGGAAGCAAAAGAGTTTTTTCCCATACTACAGAAATAAAGATCATGTTGGTTCTGTTTTGAGGAAAGAAAAGCCTGGAGAGTGTTTATAAGCAAGGGGAATAGAGCCAGTGGTGACAGATATTGAAAAGGCAAGAAAAAGGGTTACTGATGGATCAAGGTCCTGAAGGAAATGGGAGGGGCGAAGACCAAGAACCCAGGTTAACCTAGGAAACAAAAGGGAAACTTGATCTGAAGCAGGAAGGAAGGAAAATAGGGTTGAGCTTTTTTATTTGTCTCCAATTGTTTCAAAAACAGCAATGATAGGGTGTTTTCTTTTAGTTAAGTTTCTCCTATCACTCTTTAAAAGGTCAGTATATAAAAAGAATAATCAGAGGGGAAAAATCCACATCTTTCAAATATTCCATGCTGTTACTAATGGGAAATTAACATGGATTTGAGCATCCAATTAGACAAAAGATCTACAATCTTCTCCTACCATGCTGTAAACATAAAATGATCGCCTTCAAGAAAGCTGGACTTTAATATCCAAGTCAAATATTCCTAATATTCTTAGATTTTGAAAATATTTTGAGCACATTAGGCTGTAGGTCAAATAACTACAACAAAGGAAGAAAACAATCAAGTAGTTTTCTTTATGCTGAATTACAGTATAGACAATCCCCACCAGACTCTGCTTATCAATGGTAATAGGTGAGCTCAAGTTCAAGTGTCAGGCAGTTGAAACAGCAGTAGAAGTGTGCTACTTAAAATAGCTTCTTATAAATGCTGAGATTACACAGTGATACAGGCTGCTCAGTGTTGGAAGGTCAGAGTAAAGATACTTTCTTTTGTTTCTCTTTTTATACTCCTTTTCCCCCATTGTTATGAAATAAAGAAATGCACCCTCACTATGATGAACAAGTGACATTGAACAAGTGACATTGAACAAGTGACATTTACATAATATTCTATGAAAATACAAATGCATTGGGGTGCCTAGGTTGTACAGTGAATAAAGCATTGGCCCTGGAGTCAGGAGGACCTGATTTCAAATCCAAACTCAAGCTATGGTCTCCCTAAAGTTGGGTCTCCCTTAAGAGAAGGAGGAACCTGGCTTGGTGTGTTGTGCTTGGCATGCTGTGTTCCCCGAAATAAATGCCTTTACTTGATTTGAAGACAGCCTGAGTGAAATCTTTCAAGACAATCTTACACCCCAACACTCTGTAGTGCCCTTGAACCTCATCAATTATCTTCATGGTGGTCTTTTTGTTTCTGCTGATGATAACTATAATCGAGAGATAACCAAATGTCCCATGAAGAAATGGAGCTTCTTCTTGTTTGGGGGCATAAAATGAAACAAGATTTATCATCTCTGTTATTTTGTCTCTACAAAAGTAACTTTCAAGCCATACTTCAACTTAATTGCAATGTCCTTATACTTTTGGGTTTCATTGATGTAAAAATAGGGAAATATTAATATAATTCATTACTTCTAATATATCAATTTTGTGGTTACTGGACAAGGATCTTACATTTTATTTAAAAACAGTTAAATAAATGTTTATAAACTATTTAAATACTATATGATTCTTAGCACCCTCTCTGCTTTTTTTTTTCACTCTGCTACCAAAGGGTTAGGGGACAATGTTATATTTGTTTTTTGCTTCACTGGTCACCAAAACCAAAAAAAACTTCATCGCCTCATGGTCAGTCTCCTGGTGGTCAGAGTTATACACACACACACACACACACACACACACACACACACACACACACACAAATACTGTCAATTACTGGGCCTATATTCAAAATCTTTCCATCTTGCTAAAAAAAAAATGCAAGATTTTTGTGACCTTGCTGTCATAAACTCTAAGACTAGGAATTGTGTGCTGTTTTATATTGTGTTTACTTTTATAAAGTAACTCAAATATTGTCTGGAATGGTGAAGGCAGAAATCTCAAAATGAATATATTTTAATAAAAATAAATAAAAAATAAAGAGTTAGAAGGTGTGTGGGAAATTTTTTTCAGTGAGAACCAGCTCATCACCATCAATGGGGGGAAAAGTATGCATCAAACCCAGGACAGTAATTTAAAGCACCTCTAGCCACAATCATTGCAAAGACTTTGAATGCCTTTGCTTACTAGGTGAAATTTATAAAGAGAAAAAGAAGGCATTAGTTCAAACTAGATTTTTTTAAAAACACATGAGTCATAAAAATGATCTCTAAAAGTCCTTCCAAATTCTAAAGAAGCAGATAAAATTAGTATTGAATATTTACTGCCTATTAGGATTAGGACAAATTGATGATTCATTAGAATTATATCGTTATGTCCTCCTCTGTGTATAATTCAGGGTACAATGCAGTAACTCATTGTAAATTTGTGACCTTTAAAAATATCTGGAGCATAATTTTACTATTTTATCATTGTTTCTTGATATATTATTGGTCATACCTATTATTTAATACTTCATCCTTAGGAATGCAACCCTCACATATGTAATTGTTCCTATGGGAAAGTCTAACACATTCTATCCAATCCAAATTATGACACAATTTCCTGGAAAACATTATGACAGAAGCCAATTAAATACTACCTGTATTTGATGAGTATCTAGACTTTGGCACTAAGAAGTGATTGGGTACAAAAAAAAAAGAAAATACTCTGTCTTCAAGTAATTAATAAGCTAATTCAAGGCAGAGAGCAATGATATTAAACCAATCCAAGTTATATTAATTTCTAATAGATATGCCTGATAAGGAAGAAATAAATTGTTCAGGTTAAAAATCTCAGTCCAAAACATCCTTATGACTACCAGCAAAGACTTCCTGAAGGAGGTGAATTCCAGCTTGAATTGAAAATCAGTCCAGGAAACTAGTGCCCCCAAAGTGTTTGATTAAAAAGGCAATTCCCAAACCAAAACCAACCAGTATCATGAGGTCATTTATATAACTAAGCTTAATAGACCTTTGATGCTTTAATCAAGGTCACTCTCAGAGAGAGAAGCTTTTAATGGATGTTGAAAATACAAACAGTTACTTGCTTATACCAACAGGTTAAGATTTCCTCAAAGCCTCTTTTTAGGGAATAGAAGGTCTAATAGAGTTTGGCTGCTTTTGGACTTTAGCGCTCTTCCCAACACCCCTTCCCTTTAAAGCTTACTTTTAGATGTTGTCTTCCCCTCCCCCCCACTCTCTCATTAGATTGTAAACCTATCAAGGGCAGGGATGCTTTTGTTTTTATTTGTATTTGTACCCTCATTACTTAACTCAAAGCCTGGTACATAGTAGGTTAGCACTAATAAGTATTTACTGACTGACTAAAGCAATTTAAGTGGGAGTACAGAATAAATAGGAAAGAGATCTCAGATGCCCCTCCAAAACACCCTAAGGACGTCACCCTTAGTATCTGCTCTGCTACTACACGTCCCCTAGAGTCTCTGTTTTCCATATGACCTGCCACAAAAGGATAAGGACCTTTCTGCTTTTCCATCTCTCCTGCAACAGGCAGGGTAGAGAGAGTGCTAACCTCAGAGCCAAGAAGATTGGTTTTCAAATCCTGCCTCTGACATAGACTAACTGTGCTGCTGGACAAATCATTTAACTCTTTAGCACTCTAGGCAAAATTCTAAGATTGTAAATTGTAGACAGGGTACCAAACTGCATTTAGAGGCAGCTTCTTTTTCTGGGAGTTGCCTATATCAGTGAAATCAAAGTTCTAGGGGCGGCTAGGTGGCACAGTGAGTAGAGCGCCAGCCCTGGAGTCAGAAGTTCGGATCCGACCTCAGACACTTAACACACACAAACAAAAACCTAGCCATGTGACCTTGGGCAATTTACTTAACCCCAATTGCCCTCCAAAAAGCAAAAAAAAAAAGAAATCAAAGTTCTACTCCCTATCTCGAGTTTTTTGAGAATGAGGACTATCTTTTTTCTACTAGATAGACAGATAGATGATAAATAGATATAGATAAACAAAATTTATGAATACTTTAAATATATTCATTAAAGAAATATATGTATATATGCATGTGTGTATATGTATATTCCAGAACGTTGAACAATGTTTCGCACAGAGTGAGCACTAAAATGATTTTTCATCTATTTGTGCAAATCATGTAATATAGAATCATCAGGGTATATAAGTGACAAAGTAATACAGAAAGTTCAATCAACTGGTCACTACATACATATACACATAAATACATAACTTTACCACATAGTGCAATGAAAAGATTTATAAACTCAAAATGAAGAAATTCTTTCCTAAGTAAAAATCTACATAGTGTGACAAAGGTCAAGCTCTTAAAGCTCCATAGAATTCTATAATTAGAAATGTATACACTTTCCAGGAGAGCTATGTTTCATTCATGCAGGTATACTATTATTAGACCAAAACTCTAAATGTCATTCAAATTGACAATAAGTGGAATATCATCTAATCAAGAGATCTGGGCTGAGGATGAGGAGTTGCAGTGAGACATGTGGGAGGTGAAATTAGAGGAGGGTGACCTAACTGATAAAAGGTGTTCCAAAATTATCAATACACTTTTACATCAGTTCCTTGATCAATAAGATCTATTTTGTTCTCTGAAAGTTTTTAAATCTACATATAATCTAATGAATTATTCAGACCCCCAGATTGCCATATGAGCAGCCTACAATAAGGACTACCAGGTCTTTTCATTCCTCCTACTTCAGCTTTCTTTGTGTCCCCAGCATTTAGCATTATACCTGACACATATACCTGAGTCCTTAATAAGTGCTCACTGAATTGACTTGACTACAAAATACAGATGTTGATAGAATTTATTGGAAAAGAATGTTGATTGAGGTACTTCAAATCAGTTGCCAAGTAGAGAATATGAGTTATAGTTCAGGTTCTTGTACTTATAAGGGTTTAATGTTTGTCAAATTAAAATGAAATTAACAATTTATTTTCCTCACAATGCAAGCATCATTATCCCCATTTTACAGAGAAGGAAACTGTAACACAAACATGGTAAATGACTTACCCAAGGTCATTTAGCTAGTAAACTGTAGAGCCAAGATTTAAACCCAGATATCCTGGCATTAAGTTCAATACCCTTTACTAACTATAAGACAAAGCAGCAAATCAGTGAACAGTGCAGCTCAGATGTTGATCCTATCTTAGCAACAAATATGGTCAAAACAGTCCTTGGAAAATTACATGCAAAGCAATTTGGAACAGTTTCACGTGCAGAAGATATGGTGGGAAGGAGAATAGACCATATGCTCTAAAACCTTTGTGATCAATTAACTGAAAAGCTAAAATGTTCCTAATGTTCCTAATATCTGTAACTTTGCAAATGCAATGATGGCAAAGACATATAAAGAGGAAGTTCCAATATAACTGATAATTTTTCTCAGAATAAAATGATACATGGGAAAAACATATTGGATGCTGAACAGATATAACTCCATCAATGTCAAGTCAAAATGAACTGGTTTTAAAAAATGCTCTTGAGCAATCTGGACATATTGTGTACTTCACAAACAATCACATGTATTGAGAAATGTAGTGAAGTGTTACATGAGGTTTTTCAAATTTCAGGCTTTATAACTTTAGTAAAGAGTTATAAAACAGTTAATTAAAAGAAAGACTGCAAAATTATGTGATGAAATGGAGGCAGAGCACAAGGCACTTCTGTTGGTTTTCTTATGCCAAAGAACTCCAAAAGGTATTTGAACTAGAAGGCAAAATTGCAATTTTTCTTTTCGTGTCTAAAATGCTATGATTCAAGAATCTTCATTTTGGGGGTGCAGGTGGCACAGTAAATAGAGCACCAGCCCTGGAGTCAGGAGTACCTGAGTTCAAATCTGGCCTCAGACACTTAACACAAAAAACTAGCTGTGTGACCTTGGGCAAGTCACTTAACCCCAACTGCCCTCAAAAAAAGGCAAAAAAAAAAAAATGAGAGAGGGTGTATCAACTACTTTAAAAAAAAAAAAGAATCTTCATTTTGTCACTAAATGCTTTATATCTCCTCCTCATACCTTAATGCTAACCTAAGACAAAGTTCATTGTAAAAGATTAGTTAAATAACTGTCAAATGCTCCACAGAAATGCCACAGTTCCATTGTCATATGCCCATCAAGTCATAGTCCTCAAAAATTGATCTATTATATAATTATATTTTGTTTTAAGATTATCATTATCGAATAGTAACAAACCCATAGAGTTGAGGATGGTGGTGCATACACCAAAATAAACAGCATAAGGAAGTATATAAATGATCTGAATTACGATTCAACTCTACAACCAACAGACTGAGTGAGATTCGCATGCAAATCGCCTTTAGTCTAAATGCTCTTATCCATTAATCTCCAAACGAAAGACATCTTATTAGAGTAGCATTAAGGATTAAATGACTGGGTTGGTAAAGATCATTTTGATTATTGAATCAAGGAGGATGATAAAAAGATTTTTTACATAAATATACCAGATAGGCCATATATTTACACAGGCACACCATAAACCACTGGGAGTGATTCACTTGGATCCAAATAACTCCAAGACAAATATTTCTTATAAAACGACCATCTCCTGTTGTCTTCCATTAGTGCATATGTTTTTGTTCTTCATAGCCTGTCAGATCTCCATTGCAATGGCATTTAATAGTTATACAAACAATAAAAATACAGGGACAATTCTTGCCCACGCCCAGACAAACCGTCTGGTGGAATCTGAGGGAGAATAGAATGTGTTTGCAACCCACTGCACAAAGAGAGGGTGAGACAAGATTGCCCCAAGCTGTTTCTTCAAGATATAGACAGTTTAGATAGAAAGTGGCATACCTCTTAATGTGAAGATGCACAAAATAAGCTAATGTTACCTGTCTATTGTTAATGCTATATGGGTTTTCTTGGTTAATGGTTTCTTGAATCAGAAGGCCTAGCTCCAAGCATGTATTTTTTAAAAATTTAATTGTATAATGTACATAAATATATCTTAGTTCAAAATGTGGGTCTCACTGCTCCTGAAATATATAATGAATATTTCAGCTTAGATAAGGTTAACCTCTACTCTGCCTATAAAAAGGGACTTTCTAATAATTTATCACTGTAAAGGAAATGTTTTCAAGCACTTGTGCACTGACAGCATCTATTTAAACATAATCAATGTCAACTAACAAACTATTCTTATTTATTCATTAGAGTAGTTCTGGAAGGACCTCAACTTGGCAGAACTGCATAAAGCCCTAGGAGTTATTCTATCTACTTTTAACCCTACTCTTAAGATGGGCTGAACTTTAGAACTTTACTAATTCAAAACAGGACCCCTGGAATCTGACTTAGCTTGCCTTCAGAAGTCTGAGAGAGTGCATGGTAGGAGAATGTCTACATGACAATCAAGTGAGCAGGAAAGAACCAACATTGTGATGAGGGAATATTACCAACTTCCCCAAAAGAAAGAAATAAATTCCCAATTGATGGGCAATCTACTTTATTTATAAGTCTTTGTTATAAAAAAAATGCTGCAATATATATATTTTGGTGCATATGGGGAATTTTTTTATGTATAGTCTCCTGCGGAGGGTGAGATGGGATATAAGCCTAGTAATGGAATCTTTGGGTCAAAAGGTATGAACGCTTTGGTCACTTTATTTGTATAATTCCAAATTGTTGTCCAAAATGGTTGTATCGATGACCTACTGCTCTACCAACAGCAAACTACTGCATCTATCTTCCCACAATGGCTCCAACATGGACTATTCACGTCTTTTGTTATTTTTGCCAAGATGCGTGGAATGATGTAAAAAAAAACCTCAGTGTTGTTTTGATTTGCGCTCTCTTATGATTAGTGATTGTGAGCATTCGTTCATAAGATTGTCATATTTTTTAAGTCCTTATGAGAACTATTGATTCACATCCTTTAACCATTCATTTAGTGGGGACTGGCTTTTGGATATGTCTCGCTAAATACATGGGTGCTTGTGTATGTGTATGTATATGTGTGTTTGTATGTATATATGTGTATGTATAGGTGTGTATATGTACTTATGTGTATATATACAAAAGGGTGCCCCAAACATCTCAGTACAATTTTAAGCTTTAGCAGTTTAAATTAACATATTCCCTTATTATCCTAGGAACATTAAATTTGTTTCTACAGAAAATTTTTGGTTTCACATAATCAAAGTTATCTGTATCATCTATTGTAACAGGCTCTGTCCCTTATTTAGCTAAAAATATGACTCTTATCAGAAGCAGTGACAAATATTTGACCTGCTCTTTTAATCTTTCTTTAATATTAAGGTAATGCTAAGATTATGTATCAATTTAGAATATACTTTAGAATATGGTGTGTGGTAGTGATATAAACCTAATTTCAGCCCGATTAATTTTGAATTTTCCTAATTTTTTTGTTCTGTTTTGTTTTATCAAATAGAAAATTCTTTCCTAATTCATGTTTTATGGCTAATTGGACACTGGGTTATTAAATCCCATTGGTTCTGATTCTTCCTGATTTAATGATTGCTGTTTTAACATGAGGTCTAGAAAAGTCATTCCAATTTGATCTACCTCTTTTCATCTTTTTTTTTCCTTTTGGAGGAGGAAAGACAGGGCAATTGGGGTTAAGTGACTCGCTCAAGGTCACACAGCTAGCAAAGTGTTGAGTGTCTGAGGCTGGATTTGAACTCAGGTCCTCCTGATTCCAGGGCCAGTGCTCCATTCACTGCACCACCTAGCCACACCATCTTTTCATCATTTCTAATAATATTCTAGATCTTTTCTTTTACTTTTCCAAGTAAAATTTTTAAAAATCCATTTTCATCTCTTTGAGTATTTGCTATAACATAAAAACCATAAATTAACTTTGATGGTACTGTCATTTTCATTATGTTGGCATAGCTGAGCCAGAAGCACTGTTCCAGCTATTCAGATCACTCTTTGTTTCTTTAAAAAGCTCTTTGTAATGGAATCTATACAATACAGTTATCCCTTCCACATGTGACTTTCCCCATTGTGGTTTCAATATATTGTGGGTAGGCATAAGAAATTACTGTAGTATTTCAGGTTTTTTAAATTTCTTTTCCATATATTATTTTTATTTAACATTGATCTACACATTGCCTATGACCAAATACTTAACCCAAATTTTACAATAAGGTACTGTAAATGCCCCATAAAAATTCAGACTTCTTCTCTGGTACAAGGAGAGAGCCAAAAATTGTTATGCAGGTATTCCAGATTGCGGGGGTACAGTGCCCCATGATGTGGAAAGGCTAACTGTACTTTAACTACTTTGGTAGAGTGATACCCAGATATATTATGGATTTTATAATCACATGCAATGCAATTTTCCTTTCAATTATTTACTTTTGGATCTTATTATTCTGATATAGAAATGTTACTGATTATTGAAAGCCTCCTTTTTTTAGCCTGAAACCATACTGAACCTATTATCTTGATAAGTATTTTTGTTGATTCCCTAGGATTTTCCAAGTAAATCATATCTTCAGCAAATAAAGATAAAAAAGTTTTAAAGATTATATCTCCACTTTACCTTTTTGCCTTTAATTTCATTCTTTTGTCTTTGCTATTGCTAGCATAAACAAAATTACATCAAATAACGGAGAAAGAGTAGGCATATTTGCTTTATTATGATCTATTGGGAATGGCTCTGATCCTTGCCTTTGGCTTTAAATGAATTTTTAAAAAATAATACTTTATTTTTTTCACAATTTTTGGCATTTGAGTGCCAAATTCTATCCCTCCCTGCTTTTCCTTACTCTTCTCTGAGATGGCAAGCAATCTGATATAGGTTATAAATGTGCCATCATGTAAAACATATTTTCATTATTAGTCATTTTGTAGAAGAAAACAGTCTGTAATTCAGACATCATCACTTCTTTCTCTGGAGGCAGAGAGTATTTTTCATCATGAATCCTCGTGAATTGTCTTAGATCATTGTACTGCTGAGAAAAGTTAAGTCATTCACAGTTGTCCTTTGTACAATATTGCTGTTACTATGAACAGTGTTCTGCTGTTCTGTTCTGTTCTGCTCACTTCACTCAGCATCAGTTCATTAATTCTTTCCAGGTTTTTCTGAAATCATCAGGTTCATCATTTCTTATAGCATGGTAATATCACATACACTTCAATTTGTTCAGCCATTCCCCAGCTGATGGATTGTAATGCCATGCACAAGCAGCTTTCCAGAAGAATACTACTGTGAACAGGTTTTAAGGTTCTGATTACATAGTGTAGTGAACACTCTATTTATTCCATAAAAAATCAAAGCAAAACATTTACAGAAAGTCAAGGTAAAGCATTCACAATATTACAACTTATCACAGCACAAAAGCTTTTCATTAAAATGGCCACACAGTTTTTACCAAAGTGGTCACAATCTTTAGAAGAAAGAACAATCATCTCAAAGTATAAATAGTCAAAGTCTTCCACTCATGGGGCACACTAGATTAACTCAATCAGTCACTTATTCAAAGTCTTCCACTCATGGGGCAACTAAGTTAACTCAGTCACTTATCAATCAATTACTAAATATCATTAATACACAAACCCTCCAGCCCTAGGTCACTAGTAAACTACAATTTCATCTTTACTCAGTACCCAGGGAGAGTTCTTTTCATCTTGACTTGGGGCCACTTCTCAAGATTCCCTGGATCCCCTTCCATGGTCTCAGACGCTACCTGAATTCACCAGACTGTCACCTGAGTTCAATGGCAGACAGCTCCCAGTTCCTTGTCCAGCTCTCTGGGTAGGCCCTGTTCCACACTGATGTTCACAAGGTCTAGTACATCTCAAATCCTTCACAATTTCTGCTCCTGGGAATTCAAGGGTCAACCAAGCCACAAACAGACAAAGTCCCTGCATCCTGGTCATGCTTCCTCAGTCTTCTCCTGGGCTCCTCTGTCACCTGGGTTCCTGGGCTCATGGCTCATGGAAGGCTCCTCTGTCACCTAGGTTCCTAGGCTCCAGGCTCCAGGCTCCAGGCTCCTGTTCAGAAGAAACTCCACCACCACAAGTCCTCAAGAAATTTTGGATCAGTTCTTGATTCTCTCTTCTGTAGCTGCTCTGCCAGCAGATGCTGGTCCCAAGAAATTCTGACTGTGCCTCTCTGGGGCTTTTCTTATATACACAGCATTAGCTCATTAGCTACTTCCTGATTCAGCCAACCCCTTCCTGTTACCTCAGGAACAGAGGTCCATACCTTCTGTTTCTTTCACGGAGGTTTGATTAATTACTAAGTGCTAAGTATCTGCTTCCTTGCCAACACAAAAAGGGGTCTTCAAATTACCATTACATGGACATCCCCTCAATTTCCAATTTTTAGTCACAAAAAAGGCTGCTATAAATATTTTGTACAATTTAAGTCCTTTTCACTTTTAAAAAGAATCTCTTTGAGACAGGCCTAATATGAAAACTTATATTAAGAAATTCCCTTCTATGTCTATACATCATAGGGTTTTCTGTATGAGTATTATACACTGTTCAAAGGCTTTTCCTGTATCTATTGGGCTAATTATGTGGTTTTGGCCATTTTTGGTTTTAATATGATTATGATGATTGTTTTCCAAATGTTGACCCATCCTTGCTTCAATGGTAGAAACCCAACTTGGTCATGTGGATGGATTTTTAATGCATTGCTGAATTCCTGATAAGATTTTATTTAAAATTTTGAATCAATATTAATTAATGATATTGGTCTACAGTTCTTCCTTCTGCGCTTTATCTTTCCCTGGTTTACATATTAGGATTATATTTGTCTCATAAAAGGATTCTAATAGAGTGTTTTCTTTCATAGAGGACTTTAAGGAGCAGATAAGAGAAGTGGAAGAAAAATTGGGAAGAGAAATGAGAATGATGCAAGAAAAGTATGAAATGACAGTCAACAGCCTGACTGAGGAAAATAACACCTTAAAAAATAGACTAACTCAAATGGAAAAAGAGGCTCAAAAAGGCAATGAGGAGAAGAATGTCTTAAAAAGCCGAATTTGCCAGATGGAAAAAAAATCTTAGAAGCTCACTGAAGAGAATCATTACTTCAGAATTAGACTCAAGCAAATGGAAGCTAGTGACTTGATGAGAAATCAAGATGCTGTTAAGCAGATCCAAACAAATGAAAGAGTAGAAGGCAATGTGAAATATCTCATGGGAAAAACCACTGACCTGGAAAATAGATCCAGGAGAGATAATTTAAAAACTACTGGACTACCTGAAAACCATGATCAAAGAAAGAACCTAGAAATCATTCTTCAAGAAATTCTCAAGGAAAATCGCCCTGATGTTTTAGAACCAGAGGGCAAAATAGAGGTTGAAAGAATCCACTGATCACCTCCTGAAAAAGATCCCAAAAGGAAAACTCCTAAGAATATTATAGCCAGGTTCCAGAATTCCTAGATCAAGGAGAAAATATTATAAGCAGCCAGGAAGAAACAATTTGAATATTGTGGAAATGCTATCAGGATAGTGCAGCATCTGGCAGCTTCTACACTGAGGGATCAAAGGGCTTGGAATATGATAGTCCAGAGGGCAAAGGAGCTAGGATTAAAACCAAGAATCACCTACCCAGCAAAACTGAGTATCATGTTTCAGGGGAAAATATGGTCATTCAGTGGAATAGAGGACTTTCAAGCATTCTTTTTTTTTTTTTTAAACAATTGGGGTTAAGTAACTTGCTCAAGGTTACACGGCTAGTCATTATTTATGTGTGGGTGCTCAGGTCATCCCAACTCCGAGGCTGGAGCTCTTACTCACTGCACCACCTAGCCACCCCTCTAGGGCAATTGGGGTTAAGTAACTTGCCCAAGGTTACACGGCTAGGTTTTTGTTTGTGTGGATTAAGTGTCAGAGGCCGCTCCAAACTCAGGTCCTTCTGACTCCAGGGCCGGTGCTCTATTCACTGCGCCACCTAGCCGCCCCCCACTTTCAAGCATTCTTGATGAAAAAACCAGAGTTGAATAGAAAATTTCACATTCAGATGAAGCAAAAAAAGTTTGAGAAGGTAAACAGGGAAAAGAAATCATAAGGAACTTATCAAAGCTGAACTATTTACATTCCTACATGGAAAAATGATAATTGTAACTGATGAAACTTTTCTCAGTATGAAAATAGTTGAAGAAGGGTATATGGGCATATGAATACATATGGGAATGTGTGTATGAAGGGATGATACTTAAAAGGTGAAATTAAGAGGTGAGAGAAGAATATAACAAGAGGAGATGGGGAGAGACAGAATGGGGTAAACTATCTCATATAGAAGAGGCAAGGGAAAATGGTTACAACCACAGCCCTAGAGAGGTGGGGAGCACATAAGAAAACATAGTATAAAAGAAATTATACAGAGCAAAATTGACAATTTTTATTTGAAAGCTTTGATAGTAAAAAAAACATCAGTCCTGCTAGAAGAAAATATAGATATGTAAATACTTCATGAAACATTTCTGATAAGCCTGTCATTTGAAATCTATAAGAGCCATTCCATCTCCAACAAGTACTCAAAATAAACTAGTGGTTTCCAAAGGAACAAATTACACACTATCAACAACAAGAAAATTATTAGGCTCAGATTTGCAGGATATATCTCCTTGGATTTCTCCTTTGCTCAAGAGCACACATTATTCCATTGCCTCTTGGGGTGTCTATTCTAATCTGGTGTCAGAGTAATCTTATGTTATTTGAATTTCCATTCCTTAATATTTGAAGGTCCTTCTCCTGGTTGCTTGCAAAATTTCTTATATGCCATTGGAATTGTTCAATTTAACCACTATGTGCCATGTAGTCTGAAGGTTAATTTTTGTTTTGTTTTGCTATTTTCCCTGGAGATCTCCGGACTCTTTCAACTGGCATTTTGTTTTCTGTATTCAGAAATTTTGGGCACTTTCCTTGTTTTATTTCTTGCATTATTGTTTTCTGGTATTTTGACTTGCTATGTTCTGAAAATTTATAGATCCAGACTGTACTTCAATTATATTTTAATTCCTAATCATTTATTTTCTACTTTGTTTCTTTGGTGAGACTTAACATTGTAAATTCAAGTTTTTCAATTGTGTCAATTATTTTTGTTGTACAGACCTAAATTCTACTTTTATAATTCTTATTCTCTTTCATTCTTCTCTCTCTGTCACATCTGGAACATCCTGATATAATTCTATGCTTTAATGGGAATCAACTGGGTTCTCTGACTCAGATAAATTTATTCATTTTCCTTTGCCTTACAATATTTAATCATAGATGCCTAAACTCTTAGCTGATTTGGAGAACATATACACTTCTGTTATTAATATCTTCTCTGTTGATTTATCTGCTGATGCTTAAGCTCTCTGTCTTAATTAAGTGTTCTTCCTTCTGAGATTTTTTTCCCTTTTACTCCTCTATTGCTCAATTTATGACTCCTTCCACTTTGATTGCAGTTTCACTGAGGACTGGACTTCAAAGTCTCAGGCTTCTTCCATGCTGAGCAATCAACCTCAGTTTCAACCCTAAGTGATTTCTGAGGAGATATAACTGGCTGCAGCTATATGTTAGCCCCTATTCCTACAACTTAGTGAAATGCAAAAGGGTCACATAATGCCGGTGTCCCTCCCCAGTTCCCTCTGCACTTCATCTCTCTAGCTGAGTACTGTTGGAGTACAGAGAGTGGCTTCACAGCTATTCTGGCCAGCATTATTTTTATATTCTGACTTTTAGTTTTCCATAGCACTGGGAGTAGAGTGAAAGAGTTGGATTCTAGTATAATCCCATGGGTGATCATTAGCAGTACTGGTAGAGTGAGGCTGACTGCAGAGGATGAAGTATTTAGTGACAGTATTAAGGATTGGGGATTAGCCTTCTCTGTTCATTGGGGTTTTGCCTTCTAATTGTCCTTGGTGTCTTAGATGCTGGAGACTAGGGAAATGCTTGATTTCTTACACATAATTCTCTGTCAGGAAAGTTTGATATGCATTGTGGATCAGAGAAATTGCCTAGTCTTGATGGTCACATGACAGGGTTCTAAATATTTGCTTTACAAAAAATTGTACAGCTGTACAAATTGTAAGGTTCTATTTTCTCTTACTGATATTAAGATATATATTCCTATCATATCACAATCCATTCTGTTCATAGCTGGCATAGTAGATAATGGGAACTTAGTTTCCTAGCTGTGACTCTGATCAATTCTCAGCCTCAATTTTCTCACCTGTAAAATAAGGATGATTGCACCTGCCTCACAAGGTTATGATGCTATTGTGAGCATCAAATGAGATCATTTAAGTCTGTTGAAAACTTTAAGGTACTACAGAAATGTTAGCAATCATTAGATGACAGAAAATGAGCACCCACACATAAATAATGACTAGCCGTGTAACCTTGAGCAAGTTACTTAACCCCAATTGCTTTAAAAAAAAATTCATTAGATGATGGGCAAATCACCTCTCAGAGCTTCAGTTTCTTAATATGTAAGATGGAGATGGATAACACTTGTACTAATTAGAGCCAGACAGTAATGAAGTAGATAGAAATGCAGGACCTGGAGTTAGGAAGAAGACCTGAGTTCAAATTTGACCTCAGAAAGTTATTAGCCGTGTGATCCTGGGCAAGTCATTTAACCTGTGTTTGCCTGTTTCCTCCACTATAAAATGGGGAAAATATTAGCACTGACCTTGCAGGATTATTGTCGGGATTAAGTGCTTAGCAGAGTGCCTGACACATAGTAAGCACTATATAAATGCTAGCTTTTATTGTTACTATATCATTATCACTATTATTTCTAATAAGCTCACAGGGTCATTGAAAAGATTAAATGAGAACACAAATGTTAAGCACTTTTTAAATCTTAAGCTATTCTATAAAAGTGTGTTATGACTTACACCTTAATCAGCCACCAACAGCGCTGATGAATGAAGCCTTAACTGATAATGCCTGCAGCATTGTACGTTGATCTTTAATCTTCTTAGAGTGTAGATCCAAAGGAGCTCATGGCTGCCAGAGAGGACACAGGTGGACAGTCTCTCCTTATGCCCAGGACTGTCTACATTGCTCTTATTTTCTTCTACTTACAGCATATAGAATTGTGAAAGAACCAGTCCCACCCCTCCCCACACCCACACCCTGTCTTGCAATAGAATTTAAGTTTTCCCAAAAAAACAACAATGGGAATTAACTGGCCCCTTCCCTCCCTGGCATCTTCCTGGTCACCTAAGGGCATACAGAGTCCAGTACAGGTGCAGTCCAGGCCTCTCTGTCTTGGTAGATTTCTGAATACCACGAGAATTACCATATCCTGCCCTACTGACCAGATCCATTTCCACACTGAGATCAAGGGGGGAAGGGAATGTCCAGAGAAGGGAAGTGTATCCTCCTCGCACATTTTTTGCTTCCTGAAGCAAAGTCAACCTCCTTTTGTAATAATTCAATGAACTCACAAGTGCCTCAATTAGTAACTATAATAATAGCTAACATACATACATACATACACACACAGAGGTATATATGTGTATGTATGTATATATGTATGTATGTATGTATAGCATACCAGGCACTGTGTGAAGCAAAATACAAATATTATCTCATTTGATCCCCACAACAACCCTGGGAAGTAAGTGCTATCATTATCCCTATTTTGCAGCTGAGGAAACTGAGGCAAACAGAGATTAAGTGGTTTGCCTAGCATTACACAGCTAGTGAGCATCTGAGACCACATTTGAACTCAGATCTTCCTGACTCCAAGCCTGTCCACTGTGCCACCCAGCTGCTCAGACTTGTCTACAATGGCATAAGTGAGGCAGAGCCTGAGTATCTGGGGACTCAGAGCGTTTTCCTGTCTGTCTTCTCAGCTCCAGGGGTGCCTGACTCCCTGTTCAATTACAGCCCTTCAGTCTCCTCTGCTATAGACTGCTGCCCACAGCAGGACTACCAAATACACAACAGACAAGTTTCCTTCAAGTCCTGCCAACAGAAATGCTCCTGGGTTAAGAACACAAGAAGCTTCAAATATCTTGCTACTGAGAATTTTTTTTAATAAGTTTCAGTATGTATATACACACCTACCAAAAACAAAACTCAACTATTCAAAGGGTTATTGAGCTCAGATCATCTTTCATGGAGACACTGTGTTCCTGAATGCTTTCAACAGCTCTATTTGTTCTTATAAGGGTCACAGATTTATTTAATTGCAGTTCATCTTTCAAAAGTCCATTACATGCCAAAGCATAACACATAAACCATTGAGCTTTGGGGGTGAGGGGTGAGGGGTAGGACTTATAACAGAAGACTGACATCAGGTCATGTTGTTAATTGTAGAAAAGTGATTGCTCCTAACTAAAAGGGTTGAGTTTAAAATTTTTTAATGCTAAGTAAACATCTAAAAAAAAATTCAAAAGTAGTTCTGTCAATCGACTACCAAAATTTGCAGTTTCTGTTAAAAAAAACAAAACAAAAAAGACATGCTTCCAAAATCTATTTTTAAAAAAAGTATGTGGGGTAAGCAATCATCCAATATGTTACCATCTTGTTACAGATCCCAAGTGGTAAAATCCCATCAAAAAAGGAAATCTCTATATGCACTATATAGAAATGTTAATGTGGCTGCCTTGATCCTTATCAGAAGCAGAGTTCAGTAGAATCCCAGAGGATGCTATTGGTCTAAGGCAATAGAAACAAATTATCCATGGGTCCAGGCACAGACATCAGGGTTCCATCTCCATTATTTGGTGACTTCCCCAACTAAGCGAGGGATGCCATAACATGAAGAGTGAGCCAAAAGGATGAACTTTATCATGTTTACACCCCTTGAACCACATATACTTAACAAAAAGACTGAAATTTCAAATTAACATATAACTAATTCCTACTAACTAGTAAATTTAGCTTCCCTAAATTCTACCTTGTCTATCTCTTCCACAAGTGAATTATTTAAAAGTTCTATCTTGCTTATTTACAGATTGGCCTGTTTGAGACAGATACCAGTTCCACTTATTTCAATATTACATATACTCATTAGTGCAAAGAACATGACGTCATTATATTTTTACATATTTGAGTTACATTTGCAAGGAAGTATTATGAAATTCCTTTGGGTTGATTAAACATTCTTGAGAGAAAATACAGGGAACTCCAAGTATGCATTTCTCTCCACCAATTCAGATGGGCAATTCACTGTAAATTATAGTCTTATAATGATGTCTGAGGCATTAAAAGGATATATAATATATCTTATACATAATAGCTGTGTGACCACTCATAAGAGCCAAGATTTGAACTAAGATCTAACTACCTCAAAGGGGTGGCTTTCTATTAACAATACCCCCCCCATTCTCATAAAACCACACATAAAGGAAATATTATAGATATCAATGGACCACATATATGCTGCAAACAGTAACCTACTCCCTACAAATCACTATATTTAGCTACCAATTTAGAAATATGGCTATTTTTTTACTGAGAATTTTCATGCCAAAAAAGTATTACCATCGTCATATAGATATTCCTGATAATTTATTTGAAAGTCAACAGTGCATCTTGATGACTATGCGTTACAATCAATTGTAAGAGCAATGGAAATAGGCAGTTTTCTTCCCAATACACACAATTTTTTATTTCTATAATTCTTACATTGAATATGATTGTGTTAATTTACACAACTGCCCTACGAATTTGATGAAGGATTCTTTCTTCTTTTGATGAGGAAAGACCACCTTACCACCTTCTGACAGAATAAAACTAATGTCTTTCTTGTTGAGATCAATCTCATGTTTTATTCCACAGCATCCAGGTAATCGTCAACCTAAAGTTTTGAGAAGAGTTAGTATTGCTTATTCCAGAAAGGAATAAAAGCCTTACACAAATTTGTCTTAAATGTTTGGAGGATAACAACAGGGAAAATAAGTTATAAAACAAGAGAGATGAAATATGACTGCTAGAAGGGACCTGAAAGAATATCTAGAACCAGGATGGGGGATCTGTGGCCTCCAGGCCACATGTGACACTTTGGATTCAGTCAAAGGGCCACACTTGAGGACCTAGAGGACCACATGTGACCTCTAGGTCACAGGTTCCCCACCCCTGATATCCTTTTATTTTAGGGAGAGCCAGCAGGAATAGGAGATGAAGAGCTGGTCTTAGAGCCAGAAAGACCTTGATTCAAGGCCTGTCTCTGACACATTCTGGCTATATGGGACTATGGGTAAATGATTTAAGTTCTCAGTTAAAATATCTTCTCAGGTTTAAAACATCTCTTTAAGATGGAAGTCACAGAGAAGGAAGGGATCACCTGTAATAGTAAAGGAAATCCATCCCCAAGAACTCCAAACACTAATAAGTGACGTGTTAAATCCCTATGGTTTTATTTCACATAAGGGGAAACCAACCTCCATATGGAGTGTTCCAAAGAACTTTGGAAAGATCACATGACTAATAGACTGCTGATCTCCCGACTCCCAATTAGGTACTACGATGTCCATTTTCTAGAGAATATGCTATTGAAAACCATTCTGCATATCCAATATAAGAAAGACAGATAGGGGGCGGCTAGGTGGCGTAGTGAGTAGAGCGATAGCCCTGGAGTCAGAAGGACCTGAGTTCGGATCCGGCCTCAGACACTTAACACACACAAACAAAAACCTAGCCGTGTGACCTTGGGCAAGTTACTTAACCCCAATTGCCCTCCAAAAAGCAAAAAAAAAAAAAAAGACAGATAACAACTAGTCACTTTGAAGGATGTAACTCTTTTTTAAAAATTTCTTTTCTCCAATTCTCCCCCTCTACTTGTTTTTTATTTTTTATTTTTTTACTTTTTGCTTTTTGGAGGGGGGAAGGTAGGGCAATCTGTGTTGAGTGACTTGCCCAAGGTCACATGGCTAGTTTTTTGTGTTGAGTGTCTGAGGCCAGATTTGAATTCAGGTCCTCCTGACTCTACTTGTTGTTGCCTGCTGAGTTCATCTTTTCAAATTCTACAAACTTCAGTTATCCTATTAGAACAAATAGTTTTAGTTCAGCAGCATCTTGACTTTAGCACTTTTCATTCACCATAAGGGGAAAAGTAAAAGGGAAACCTGACACTTTCTCTCGGTTTGAGTTGTTCTTAGGGGAAAAAGAAATAGTAATACAGCAGCATGAGTAAATTCAGCAATAGGAAATTTACAAAGTTAATCTTTCCTTCAGGGAGTCACAAATCAAAAGGAACCGGGGAAATGAAAATTCCTCCTTTTCGAAGAAGAATCCAAAAAGCAGAGGAATAAAATGAAGATATATAACACAGGAGAGGAAAGAAAAATAATATGGGTAGAACTAGGACCCTGAACAGAGCAGCAGAGCCGCCAAAAAACACAGCTCCTCTCCAGACCACTGGTCATGCCACAAGTATTACTGAGGTCAGATTTTCAGATGTCAGGACTGGGGTCAGCCCTAGGAGGTATAAGAAAACCAATGACTTCTTAAGCTGCAGCCTCTATGGTATTAGCCAGGGTCATGGCCAACAACTTAGGGAGCTGTTTACCAATTTTATTCTCTGTCACCACCCACAGAAATGTTCATGGTGATCCATGCCAAAACTTACATGGGAATCAAACAGAAGTAGAGTCCAAAATCATCTAAAACATGCCCTAGTGATTTCATAAGTTACATTTTTATAGAGATAGCTGTGGTGGGTTAAATGACCAATAAAAGAAAAACTCTGGTGCTTTAGCCACACTATGGAATGAAAGAAAAAGAATTTTTTTTTTGTTTCAGACTTCATGAGTCTTCAGGCAGTGACAGAAGCTTGGCCAAAGATTGAGAAAGCAGAAGGAACTGGAATACAGGGGACCCTGGGAACACAGCACGTTTCGTGCGTATGTTACCCAATCTGGCTGACTAAAATTCACCCCTCAAAGCTGATACAGGATGTTCTGAAGTCTTATTGATGTAAATATTTGAAGGGGAGGAACACTCACTTCATTCTAATCATTACAAAACTGCTTTGATCCTCAATCCCATTCCTATGTCTTATACACGTATATATGTGGAAGTACATTCTATGTCTATTGAGACAATTACTCAGATAGTAGTCTTTTCTGCTACTGCAACTTCCAAATTTGCTGGTCCAGCCAAACTGGACTAATCAATCCTGACCTCATCCCATACTCTTTCTTGTCTGTCCTCACATTGGTACAGTCTATCCTCTGTCCCTGGAACACACTCCCTATTTCATCCTTATCTGTTGAAATTTTTCTTTTCCTCCAAAGATGAGACTGGGTGCCAGTACCTCAATGAAGCTTGTCCTGATGCCCTTCCCTTCAGACCCACCCCAACTGAAACATTTCCTCCCTCATTAAATTTCTGGATATGACTCTTTATCTATATTCATATCAAATTCCCTCTGTAGACTGAAATCTAGAGGTCAGGGTCCTCATCTTTTGTCTGCAGGGCCAAGAACTGTGGCTTACACAGGGAGATAGGACAGGATAGGACTTTTATTAGTATAGAAAACCCTCAATAAGGAAACTTTCTCAAGACAAAAGAGCTCATTCTAGTCTTAGAGAGTTGTCTAGGGTAGAGATTAAAAAACACGTGCCAAAGCCACATTAAAATGTAACTTAGAAATATTTAATAAAATAAATAAAACTACAACAAAAAACAGTTAATTTTAATAAGTCAATATGCAGTACAGGTAACATTTAGTCACCCTGTTTCTATTTCAGTTTGACACCTCTGGTCTAAGAAGCTGAGAAAATAGGTGATTTGCCAAGGATAATGAGGGTCAGAAGTAGCATTAGAACCCAGGACTCCCAGAAAAAATTCACTATTCACTAAGCCATGCTCCCTTACATATATATTAGTTACATTAAACTAGGAACGAAAGAACAAACTAGTTCCTTCTCAACTATTTCTTTTCTGAAAATACTGAGTGAAACACAAAGGCTCCCCAAGAAAAAGACAAGTATTATTCATGCCTATAAAGAGGAAAAAAATAAAAGACATTGATAACTTTTCCCCCAATAATGACAAATTAGCAGCAGCAATGAATTGCTTAAAATTCATGGAGTCCAGGTTCTTACCTATCTAGACTTGCTTCATTTTCCTTATCATTTAAAGACACGCTTGCCATTTAAGAAAGAAAAGTTTATAGGTACAGAAAACTCATCTATATTTCTGCAAGCATAGTGTCCCTGGGTCTTGGATAAATAAAACGTTGCATAAAATGATAGCTGAGCCAAAATCTTTGCCAACAAGTTAAGGCTGTAAAGTCCTCTTCTCTCAGTTTATGAAAATGGTTCCTACACAGATAATATAGCATCTCAGTTACTGCTTAAGACAATATACCTTTCACAAACTTTTTTGTGCTCCATCCACTTCCCCCATGCCCACGCCACCAAAAAAAAAAAAAAAAAGAATAGAAAACAACTAAATACATCTACATTTAGGCTATAAAGAAAGAAAGTAAAAGTCTAATGTGGAGATATGTTTAATGGGATTGTACATGTATAAGCTATAATCAGATTGCTTGCCATCTTAGGGAGGGAAATCAAGGAGGGTGGAACTCAAAATTTTATGAAAGTGAATGCTGAAAACTTTCTTTACATGTAATTGAAAAAATAAAATACTACTGAAAATGAAAAAAGTCAAATAATCTCTCTTTCCAAAAAGATCTTCCAGAGAAGAATAACCCCTTACCCTTTCAGTTGCATTTCACTGAAAGGGGAAACCAGAACAGTAATTTATAAAATAAAAATATTAATCTCCATAAAGTAGCTTTGGTATGAAACTGGTTGGAGAATCTGCTATTATATTAAATATTTTTAGAAGAAATTTTTTAAATCCTAGTCAATAGCAGCAGAATCAACCATACAGAGAGCAGTATATTCTCCCAGATGGCCCAAGGGCCAGCATCTGCAGGGATGGGACAGTTAAGTGTCTTCTCCATTAGCAGTCAAATAAACCTCAGTGATTAGCTACCCACAGTACCTGGGTGAGAGAAGCACAAGATAGCATGGACACCAAGGAAGAATTTAAGTTTCAGCAGGCTACTGGAACATGCCAACTTTTTACTAAGCAACCTTTTTGTAGTCTATACCCACTCAGGCAATGCTGAGCCATCACCATCTTCATTCACAGTGGCTGCTGAATCAGCCACACCAAGAGTAACCCTGCAGGAAGAAACTGCAGACTATTAAAGCCATTTGGTAGATTAAGCACAGTGTAGGAAATATCAGTAAAGCAGTGAGAGGGGGAAAAAATGAATACTTGGCTTAATAAGGATCATAAAAATAGATTTCTCAGCTCTTGGAAGATGATGATATTGCTGCTGGGACTCTGGGCTTTGTTTCAGTCCAGTTCCAGAAACTTGGCAATGGAAAATTTCCTACTCATCTATATCTAATGCCATGAAATCTTCAGTATTAAGATAGGTATGCCTGGATCTTGTCAAATTCTGTTCCATAAAGAGACTTTATTCGATCCCTAGCTAACAAAATATTGACCCTAGGGGAACAAGGGCTCTAATGGCCCCGCTTGGCTTGGCAGCAGTAGACCCAAGCTTCTTTTCCTCTCCCCACTGCTTCTACATCCCTAGAGAAGAGAAAGAAGATATAGTAGAAAGGGAAGGGATTCATATAAGCAAGGGGAAGGGAATGGTTTGAAAGAAAGCTGCTTCAATTAAAACAATAACTTCTCATTTCCAAGCTACCATATTTTCCCACGTGTTCTCAAACAAAACATTGGGGAGTGGAATCATGCTTTGTGCATACAACAGTTGAGGCTCCAAACTTCTCACAGAAGATGCAACTACTAGTAGAGAACTATCATATTTTTTAATTGCCTTTTTCTGATCAATATAATTCATTTGCTTCCTTTCTTACTGGAATTCTGCTCTCCCTTTGTATGAAAGAAGAGTAAATGAAAACCAATAGAGCTAGAGAAAGATCGGTGGAAAAGTCAAACTCAAAAAGAAAGTCAAACTTAATTTATGCCATCAGTGCTACCACCTAACATTTTGTGCCAAATATAAAAAGCACAAATGTTTTCTCTCCTTCCCTAATCCAAATCTCTATTTTTTGAGATTTATATTTCACTTACCCCAGGAGATTCTCAAATGTATCAGCAAGCACCAACATAGCCACACTCGAGATGTACTGGATGCTTTTCATGGTTTGGTCAAACTCAGGACCAAACACATTATCCAGACCTTTGCTACATGTTCTTTCTAGAAGCAGTCATCATCATAGTAACACACTCCTCTGGCCAAGAGCAGACTGCAGTCCGCAGACGGAGGAGCCAAAGCAGCTCTTAGCAGTTGGAATGTTGCTGCAATAAAAGGCACTTCACTGGAGGAGAGGCTGATGACCACACCTATTGGGGAGGGAGGAGAATCTTGCAGCCTTTGAGGAAAGAGAAGTCAAATAAATGCCCCAGTGAAGTCCATGTAAGGGCCTACTTCACAGCTTTGGGGGAAAGCAAGAGAGACATCATGGGGTGATAGAAAGAACCCTAGACTGAGAATCAAGAGGCCTGGACCCTAGTCCCTGCTCTGCCAGTAAGGAGTTTATGTGACCTTGGGTGAGTCACTTAAGTTACTTTAGAACTTGGTTTCTGTATCTGTAAAAATAAGGGTGTTGGACTAGACTTCTAAAGTTCCTTAATATTTTTAAATTTCTTAATTCTAGATTAAGCTATAAAGTTTGGGGAACATCATTTACATTTGGTCATTTCACCTTATATGCCAAAAGTTCAGCTATTACTGAACATCACATTTCTGCTCTCATTTTTTGACATATTTTTATAATTCCTTACTAGAGACATTCTGTGGCACTGGCAAAGATGGTAATAGAAGTTTAAGCTGTGGAAAGCATCACACTAATCTCCTACTTTTTCATTCTTCTGTAATCCTCCCAAAAGAATACAAAATGATGTTTATCCAAAGATTCTTAATATAAATGCATGTGGCAATTTAATTATGAAGGTTATTTAACAGTTTTAATGAATATCTGTGTTCTGTCTCTATTCTTTCTTATGATTTATGGCTTAGACTTTTTTTTTAACTAGTGGGAAAATTTTCTTTCAAGTCAAAACAACACAAGACTTTGGGGTGCATAAATTAAAACTGTGGGAAACCTTAATTTAAAATCAAAATAAAACTTTGAAATATTTTGTCTTGAATAAAAAATAGGGGGAAGGGCAAATTTTTGCATATATTTGGAAATAGGGATAGGTTGAAAATTCCTGCAGGCAGCCAGCTAATTACCAACTAGATGTCTTGCAAGTTCTCGAGAATTTTCTTGCCAAGACAAACTTCCTACAAAAACAATCTCAGCTGAAGGCAGTTTTCAGGAGAACCACTGTTAGAACACAGCATGTTATGATTCTTTTTCATACAGTGCCTTGACTACACACTGAGGTGTTATTTGGGGAACTGTTTTTTCCTATTGCCTAATGATAAAACTCCTTGCAAGGACACGCTCTATGTACATTCTATAAATTAATACCCTATAGCAGTCCTTCTTTAGAATAGATATAAGTAAGAAGACAGAAAGTCCAAGTATAGTTTAGACTCTCGGTTTCTGTTTTTTTTTCTGCAGAGTTCTTAAAGGGAATGTCTATTCCTAAGGGGAAAGTATAAGGAACTGATGTAATGTTATAAGCTCTGTTACATTCTGTTAAACAAAAGATAAGGCAGAAATAAGTGGTTTCTTTCCTCACAGAATGCCATTTTTCATGGACAGGAAGGAAAATTTAGAAAAGAAATTTTTTTTACAGAATTGCTATATATAACCTTCCACCTCTACGGAGACACAGAGTATTATGAAAACAAGAAAAGAAAAAATGACTGATTCTAGGTAGAAAGAATTTCATACCTGAATTTACAAACACAGACCTCTACCCAGATTTTCCTCTGGGAGATGAACACAAGTCCCTCAAATGAGTCCCTGATGGGCTTCCCAAATTCAATTCTATTCAACTAACATTTATAAAGTATTTACTATGTTCTAGGTACTATGCTAGTTACAAAGACAAAGAAAAAAGATCTACCCACAAGACACTTACATTCTACAGCCCCAGCCCAGCACCAGCTTTTGCACTAATCTAACAGCGAGTCCAATGAAGAGTAAGATGTAGAAAAATTAAATTTCTAGTCACTGCAGCCTGATTCTAATCACTGGGATTTAATATAAAAATTATCAATTTCTCAAACTTTTGCCCTTAAAAATGGTAATTAGCACATAATTTAAAACTTCAGCCTATCTAATCAGTTGAATTTTCCTTCTAGGTCTAAATTTTCCTAACTATACCTCATACTAATCTCCAAAAACAATGCCTACGCCTAGCAGATATTCAATAAATATCTTTAACTGTCATCTCTCTGCGGATTCCCAGATCTAAATATATCTAGTCATAACCTCTTTCGTGAGCACCAGTCCCAATTCACCAACTGCCTTCTGGATATCTGAAATCTGACGCCCTGTAAGCATCTCATATTCTACATATCCAAAATAGAACTCATTAGCCTTCTACCCAGACCCTCCCCTCCTCCAAATATCCACATTACTGTCAAAGGCATTGCCATCCCCTGGTCACATAGGTTTCCAACATTGCTGTGATGCTCTATCACTTCTCATATCCAATCTATCATCAAGTCCTGTTGTTCCTAACTGTACACCCACCGCTTGTACACATCACCCTCTTTCCACTCACACTGCTACCACTGTTGTACAGGCTCCATCATTTCTCACCTGGACTACCGCAAGGGTCTTCTAATAGTAAACCTCAAGTGTCTTCCTATTCCAATCCATCTTGCTCTCAGTTGTCAAAATGATTTTACTAAAGCATAATTTTAATTATATCACTCCACTGTTGTTCAGGTTCAACTATGTCCAACTCTTAATGACCCCGTGGACCACAGCACACCAGGTCCTCCTATGCTCCACTGTCTGTCCAAGTTTATGTTGATTGTTTCCATGACACTATCTACCCATCTCATCCTCTACCACCCCCTTTTTCTTTTCTTTTCAATCTTTGCCAACAACAGCATCTTTTCCAATGAGTCCCATCTTCTCATAATGTGGCCAAAGTATTTAAGCTTCAACTTTAATATGTGACCTTCCAGTGAATAGTCTGAATTAATGTGTCAATTAATATGTCACCCCACCTACTCAATAAATTCCAGTGGCTTCCTATTTACTTCTAAAATCAAATACAAAAATCCTCTGTTTGGCATTTAAAGACTTTCAAAAACTAGTCCTTTCTTTCTTTCTTTCTTAGTCTTCTTAAACTTAATGCCTCCATCTACATATGCTAGGATCTAGCTACACTAATCAGTTTAGAGTTCTTCACAAACCACATTCCTTACTCCATGCTTTTGTCCTGGCTCTCCTCCATGCCTGGAATTAATTGCCTCCTCTGCTCCTCCTCCTAGCTTTGATAGCTTCTATGAAGATTCAGATAAAATCCTGCCTTCTGTAGAAGACCTTTCCCATTCTCCCCAACCCTCTACTACTAGTGCTTTCCCTCTGATATTATCTGCCATTTACACCAGATATATATCTTGTATTTACTGTAGATGTTGTATACCCAATTAGAATGTGAAGCCCCATGAGACAATGGACCCTATTTTGTTTTGTGTTTTACCATCTTTGTATCTCCAGAGCTCACATTAATATTTATCTAAAGGTGTACCCAGATTTGCAGTTTATTTCACACAAATATTTCTTACTTTGAACCGTGGCATGTTTTTTTCTCCTCAAATTTCTGAAAAATTTTAAATTCAAGAGTCATCATTCTAAAGAATAAAGATGAGGGGGCGGCTAGGTGGTGCAGTGAGTAGAGCACCGGCCCTGGAGTCAGAAGGACCTGAGTTCGGAGCCGGCCTCAGACACTTAATCCACACAAAACAAAAACCTAGCCGTGTAACCTTGGGCAAGTTACTTAACCCCAATTGCCCTAAAGGGGCGGCTAGGTGGCGCAGTGAGTAAGAGCGCGGGCCTCGGAGTTGGGATGACTCGAAATCAAATCCGGCCTCAGAAAATGAGCACCCACACATAAATAATGACTAACCATGTAACCTTGAGCAAGTTACTTAACCCCAATTGCTTTAAAAAAAAAAAAAGAATGAAGGTGAGGGACTATTTCACACAGGTTACAAAAATCAATGAATATTTAGGCCAATTCACTTGAAAAACAGGAGTGGTAGAATAACAAATGGCTTAATTTCAGAGGTCTTCACTTTCACTTCATTCTCCAGGACTAACTAGTTCTCTTTCTGGCAAGAATGGATAACAGAGAATGGGAAATGGGAAACAAACTTCAACAGGCATGAAGGAGAGTGAGGGACTAGAAGGTTTGGTTACCTGATCATAAGGGTCAAAGTTCAAGAAAATACAAGACTTCAGTGCTAGGACTCAAAGACTGACTGGTTCAAACATTAAAAGGACCAAGCAAATGACCACAGAAGCAATAATGTTCATAGAAGGGGGAAAAATAAGAAGAGGAAGCTGCCACTGAATCCTCTAAAATACTCAAAAAACATAAAAAGGAAGATGTATTATGTCACATAGGGATTTGACCAAGGAACACTGGTAATAATATATTTTAAATTGTGTATGTCTACATAAATTACAGATGATATATATGTATATATATGCATATATACATATACATACACATACACATACATATAAACACGACACAATGGATGCATATGTGTTCCAATGAGCACTGGAATTCCCTCAAGCCGGTCCAACTAACTGTGGGTAGAACTCCTCTTTCTGCCAACTGTTTCATTTTTTGATTCACCGTATAACAAAAACTTTTCTAGTTATAAATGGTGTGGGTGGGCATATCTCTCTGGGCATAAGCCCAATGACCACATTGACTAGGAATGTCAAATAAATCAAGAACTACACCATGCCCCTGAGCTTCTACCTTACTGGCTATAGTGATAGGTATGCCAGAGACTCCATAGTCAGCTGAATTTTCTACCTCCAGTCTGTGCTCTTATATGTATTAGTGCCAGACACCTTTCCCACATGGGACTAGCTTGAGGGCCAAGTTCCACAGCTCAGAATTGGGCATCCTTTTTTGGGGATAGTGGGTTAAGTTTTTCTCCTGACTTGCTGAAGGTGAGGAGAAAGAAAAATCTGCTACCAAATTCAGTTTTAGTCATATTACCTTCACAAGGGCTGAGCATTTCCCACTGCCAGAAGGAAGCAACATTTCTTGTGCAGTGGTACTGGTCCCCAAAGACAAGTGGTACTTCCCCAGGACAAGGAACTCATAGAGACCTAATCATAGAAATAACATCTAAATCCATGAAATGATGCACACCCTGATACTGCTTACTTTTTATTATGACTGTACAAAAATGTGGGGTTACATACATTTTCCCTTTACAAAAACAAATGCCTTGTTCATGTGGATGTCTGAAATTTCAGTGGTCAGAGGGGAGGTGGGGAAGAGAAGGGGAAACACGCATTTATTAAGCATTTACTATGTACCAGGTATTATGCTAAGCATTTACAAATATTATCTCTTTTGAGAGTTATAAGAGAGCTTCTCCACAATTGCCCACAGGAGTGTATTTCAAGATAAAGGGTGTCAGCAGTAAACTACAGGCTTAACTGGAGTGAGTCAACCTCTTCCTTCACAATCCTCTCTGTCTTCTCTTTTTTTAAATCAGCCTTTAAGTTTGCTTTCATTCCAAGGAAGTTAAGGAGAGAATAGTGCCAGACCTTTGAGCTGTAATGCATGTGAGGATTTACAGAAAATTCCTTTTTGGCTGGGCAAACGTTAATTTCTTGCCTATTCTTCCCAGTGACATCTGTATGTAACTCTTTTCTCTCTCTCTTTCTTGGCAATCACTAGATGATTCCCAAATTGATTTCTGACCTATCTTCTTGGTTCTAGTTAGCATTTCTAAATGCATACAGGACAGCTTCATCTGATGTCCCAACTAGCTCCCCTAAGGCAATATATGCAAAACTGACCCCACAAGTTTTCTCCAAAATCCTACTCTGCATACCCTGAGGGTTATCTTTGATTCTTCTACCTGTTATATACAATCAACCAGTAAGTCCTACTTTGACTGCAATATTTCCCATCTATCCACACTTCTCTATTCTCACTGTCAGAAAGCTAGCATAAACCTTCATTACCTCTCACCCTAGACTATCATACATACATACATACATACATACATACATACATACAATATATTACATAGCCTCCTATTAAGGAATACGGTGTCTGTTCCAACTTATCCTTCATACCACTGCTAGAATAACCTTTTTTGGGGTGGCTAGGTGGTGCAGTGAATAGAACACCGGTCCTGGAAGTCAGGAGGCCCTGAGTTCAATTCTGGCCCCGGACGGTAACACAAAACTAGCCATGTGACCTTAGGCAAGTCACTTAACCCCAATTGCCCTACCTCCCACCCTCCAAAAAAAAGCAAGGATAACCCTTCTTATGTATATCTGAACATTCCCCACCCCCCAAAAAAAGTCTTCTAGATACTCTACAATCTGGTGCCATCTTCCCCCCTTACATCTTTCTCTTTTATTAATGCCTTTCACATTCTCTATGCTCTAGATAAACAAATATACTTTCTGCTCCCCCTCAAAAAAAAAAAAATAATAACCAACATTTGGACAATTCCATGGTTTTTTTTTTTTTACTCCCCTTGGAGCCACCATCTGTAGCCTATGCCCATAATGCTTTTTCTCCCATCACCTGTGCAATTCCTAACCAATCATTAAAGCCCAACACAAATGCTTCCATCAAGCTTTCCTAGTACTCCTAATCCGTAATGAATCTTCCCCTCCATTCTCATGTAGCCCCTTTGTTTTGTGATTATCTGATAGGCTTGAGGGGTTCCAGGCCTAAGATTTTATAATTATAGGCAATTCCATGGTGAGGGAATTCCATGGTATAATAATGTATATTGCAATTGTGTATGTTTCAATCTTATTCCCCAACAGAATGCAGGATTCGTGAGGATGGGAGCTGCTTTACCTAAATGTTGAATCTTCCCCAGAACCTAGCAGCACAGTGCTCTGCAAACATTAAGTATTTAATAAAACTGTCTGCTTAAAAGCAGAAAATTAAATTCCTATGTCCTAATGTTTTCAGAAAATATTAATGATTTTTAAATCTTTTTCCCCTTCAAACAGGTCCCTGTGATTCAATTTGGTATAGGGAACTCCTGGTGAGGACTCTCTTTTTTCCCAATGCAGACTGGCACTTACTTTGCCATCTAAAAGTTACCTACTCTCTGAGAAGCTAAATGATTTGCCCAGGATAAAACAGTCACAATGTGCCAAAGACAGGGTTTCAGACCAGGTCTTCCTGACTCCAAGACCAACTCTCCCTCCACCATGCCATACTAACTCTTAAAGATTTTAACTTTCCCTTCTCTTCAAATATGGTAATGTATCCTCAACATTCATCATTTTCCTGCCCTTCTCTGACCTCTGGTCAACAATCAAACTACCACAGTTCTTGCTTTCATAAAGCCAAGCAAACACCAACTTCCTTAAGTACACAAGAGTTTTCTGGAAATTTACATTTGAATCCTTTTCAGTAAATCCCATTGCAAGCAGTCTGTTTTGTAACTCTATCTTTTAGGTTAAAAAATAAAATTCAGTCACTTTTCCAAAAAATACATTCCTGAGAGGGTTAGAGTGACCAAATGGTCAAGTCTAGAATGATATGAAGTAAATTGAGATTTTTGTCCTCTCTTTGATAGAGTGGCTTGCCACCAGCAACCTTTCTGTTGTTATTTTTATTTTTATATTTTTTGCTTTTATTTTTTGAGGGAGAAGGGCAGGGCAATTGGGGTTAAGTGACTTGCCCAAGGTCACAAGGCTAGTAAAATGCCTGAGACCACATCTGAACTCTATCTATCTGTCACTGGGCCACCTATTTGCCCCGCCTATCTCTTTCAAGCACAATAGAGAGTTGCCAGCTTGAATAGAACCATCCAGACAACATGAATTTAAATTTGAATTTTCAGTTTAGACATATTAAACTGGAATAGCTTCATTTAAAAGACTTAAAAGTGTTTCCATTCTTGCAATGGAACCAGGCAAAATATCTAATTAGCAGCATCTTTGAAATTCTCTGTCTCTGAGGTCTCATGATGAAAACAAGCTACCCACCTGACAGAGAGGCCAGTGAGACATGGTTGTTTGGACCTGGCCAATATAAGGCTTTTGTTTCTTAATCATACACATCTATAGAAGGAGTTCTGCTTTCCTTTCTTTCTCAGCGTTGGGGATGGAGGGAAACAGAGGTTGAAGGAAGAGAAGATAGATTTTTATTTATTGAAAAAATAATTGAAATTTATTGAAAAAAATTTTTTTAATTCTGCATTTGGATTAAGTGATAACTAGAAGTTGGGAGATCTAAGTTCTGGTAGGAGTTTGAATAACTTCTCAAGGAAGACCTCAGTTTTTCCCTGTCATATGAAATGAGAAAAATCAGATTATATGATCTCTACTTTTCCAAAAAGCTCTAATATTCTATGAGATTAAGATATCTTTTGTTCTTTTACAAATACTCTGGAGAAAGGGCAAAATTCTGATGAAAGCCTAGAAAGGAAGTCCTAGGGGAAGGAGGTCTGCCATTACAACCAGAACCCAAAGGTTGGCCCCACTTTTTGCCATCACCTCCACTGATAAAGTGAACTGTCCCATCTGGGACAAGAAAAAGATAATTACCTCAAAAAAGGGGACTATAGGCAAACATTTTGTACATATGTTCTTTTCACAAGGATGTCTAACATTCCAAGATGAAACAAAATTCAGGATGATCTTTCCACCGCTAAACTAGGGCTCCAGCTTTGTGGTTTTATTGTGCAATGTTCGAGACTTGGCCCATGGGAGGGTAGCATTTTTAATTCTTTGATGAGGCCAAGTCTCTGTTTGAGGCTGTCTTTCCCTTTCTCTGGACACAGTTAATAGCATCACTAACACCTAACAAAGAATGCAAGCATCTGCATACAGCCCTTGCGCAGCTTCAGATGTCAGCAATTGCTACAGAAGAAACACAGACCCTGAACTCAGGGCTTGGCTTTCTTGCCAGGAAATGATTTTCAACTACTTTGTTTTAACACCTTCACCTCTGAATTCTTTGCAATCAGAGTTCAACCTAGGGGCTAAAATACACCTAGTCCTACAAGTCTCCACGTGTTTATAATTTGGGATCACTATTTTTAAACATGTTTTATATTTATCTTCAAGTCAAACAGCTGCATTATCTGAAGGGATTGAATTCTAGACACCACAAAGCAGTTACACACACTTCTAAAGAGCCTCACATGGTGTCCAGGCACAGGGAACATGCTCCTGGATCAATTACTCAAATATGGGATGTCGCTGATGCTAACATTTTCACCCTCACAGTCAGCAACATGTTCCTCTCCCTGACGATGGACAAGCTGCACTGGAAGCCTGATGGTGCAGCCGAAATGATTCATCTTTCACTTCTGAGCCCCTTGTTTCCTCTGGTCTAAGAGCCTGAAATTGGAGAAGGACATTTACTATACAACCCCAGTCACATTAACTTCTATCTATAGTGAACCTGGCCCAAATCCCTAGCCAACTCCAAGTCTACCTACTAAGGTTTTAAAGAAAAGAGAAAGACGTAGCTGTTCAAGTACTGTGTTTGTTTTCTTAATATGTGTGATATATTGGACTGGTAAGCAACAACAGTAGGATGATTTTCCTATATTCAGTGCTATCCCAACATAATAATTACCTTACATTTGTTTTGTATATGTTTCCATACATATGCATATAAAAATACACATAACTTGGGGCGGCTAGGTGGCGCAGTGAATAGAGCGCCGGCCCTGGAATCAGAAGGACCTGAGTTCGGAGCCAGCCTCAGACACTTAATCCACACAAACAAAAAAAACCTAGCCGCTTAACCCCAATTGCCCTAAAGGGGCGGCTAGGTGGCGCAGTGAGTAAGAGTGCCGGCCTCGTAGTTGGGATGACCTGAGATCAGATCCGGCCTCAGAAAATGAGCACTCACACATAAATAATGACTAGCCGTGTAACCTTGAGCAAGTTACTTAACCCCAATTGCTTAAAAAAAAAAAATACACATAACCATTTATATCATATGTGTAATATGTATGTAACACACACGATATCTCACTCATACAAGGTTTGCTCACTGAGGGCAGAAGGCATTTCATTTTTGTCTTTTCCCAGCACCTAGGGATATCTAGCTGGTTCACTCTATCCATTGATAAGAGTGCCAGGCCTGGTATCAGGAAGACTCACCTTCCTGATTTTAAATCTCACCTCAAACAGTGTGTGAAGCTGGGCAAGTCATTTAATTTTGTTTGCTTCAGTTTCTTTCTCTACAAAATGGCTAGAGAAGGAAATGACAAACCACTATAGTATCTCTGCCAAGAAAACCTCCAAAAAGGGGTCACAAAGAATCAAATGCAACTGAAAAACTACAGCCTCCCCCCCACCCCGACATACACACACACACACACACACACACCTACTGGCTGGCATTTAACAGGTAACTAATTAATGCTTGTGGACAGCTTGATTTACAAAAGCATGCTTTGACACCATTCTCTTATCTTGAAACAAAAAGTTATGAAACCTAGCATACATCCCCTACTGAACATTAATAAAAGAACTGAAATTGTCCAAGATGGGGGAAAAATTAGCATACTTTAAAAAAGAAAAAAACCAACTTTGGACTGATTAGCATACCTTCTTCCCCCACCAATAAAACTCCAAACTTCATTTATATGTATCAGTATAATATTATTCTTTGTATAACTCACAAGTCCAAAACAGGACCTAAACCAATTCTTGAAATGATGGACAGATTCACATATTTATTGCTTCATATAACAGGTAAGTTAATACTTCAAGGACTCAAAATTGTGTTGGTATGAGAAGTCCCGACATGGAAAACTCCTTTCACTACAAGAGATGACAATCCAGGGGTGATATGTAATCTGAGTCTTACTGAGACAAACTCAACAGTTCCAGAGGCAGAATCTGAACCCAAGTCTTCTGGAAGCTAAGTGCAGCATTCTATCACTATGCAATGCTACTTCTCATGTGAAGTAGATATGCTCCTAAAAATTAAGTTATCAAACACTCTCACTTGAATGCTCAATAGGATTAAAGGGTAATTACTAAATATATTAGGGAATTGCTATGTAAAAAGCACACTATGATAAATTCTTTGGTAAGGTAACTAATCCTTGATTTATCTATTTTTTCCAATTCACATTTTTTTAGACTGGATTTTCTTAAATAGGTCATTTCTAGTTGGCCAAGAAAATACTATTAATTATTATGGATGTGGCTGAAAAGATTAATTTATTTTCAGCAGTCTTCATTTTATTATTTACACATGAATGAGATGAATAAATGAAAATTTATTTACTGACATTTACTAGGTGACCAGCAATGTTTTAAAAGTACTACAAATAAGGGGCGGCTAGGTGGCACAGTGAGTAGAGCGTAGGCCCTGGAGTCAGAAGGACCTGAGTTCGGATCCGACCTCAGACACTTAATGCACACACAAACAAAAACCTAGCTGTGTGACCTTGGGCAAGTTACTTAACCCCAATTGCCCACCAAAAGGCAAAAAAAAAAAAGTACTACAAATACATATTAAAAAGCAAGATCACCCCTGCACTCAAGGAACTAACTGAAGGAAACAACATTGAAAAAGTCCATCTGCATGGCAGGAGGAAAGGTCCAGAAGTCCAGAAGTCACAGTGGTGGGACAGATACTAGTGCCAGGGTCTAGAGTACACACAAGAAGGACAAATGTTGAGGCCTAGACCAGGAAGACCCAAGGATACAGTAGTATGGAAGATGGTAAGGTAGTATTCCCCCCCATGACATATAAGGTTGAAGGGGACTATATCAAAAGAAAAGATGTAATCAAAGGAAGGAAAATACAAGGTAAAAAACGGAAAGGTTTCAACTTTCAGATGGGCAAAAAAAGGGGGGGGGGGCAGTTGATTTCTCTGTGGATGGATTTTTAGAAACTTCCTTTGCTCTGAACCAATTTTGATCAAGAGCCATATTTTATAAGACAACAGAAACAGCACAGAGATCATAGGCTTATGGATTTGGAGCTGGAAGGATCTTAGGGGTTGTCAAGCCCAACTCCCTCTTTGTACAGATTAGGTAACTGAGACCCAGGGAAGTACAATGACTTGTTCAGGGATGCACAATCTGAATTAAGGTCTTCTTAAAATCCACCCCTGAGACTCACAGAGATCAATTCCTTGACCATGGTTCCAGAGTTCCTCTGAAGAGCCTTCCCTCTGATATTCTTTTCCTTCTTCCCATCTTGGGGACCCTGCCTCAAGGTCAGAGGGGGCCATACATATAACTGATTTTAAAAATGGCAATTGTCAGAATCAACCTCATCACAATTAAACTACTAACATTTTAAGAAAATCAACCTAAATGATCAGTTTTAAAGATTCTATTAAAGAACGGAATTATGGTATTTTAATGACAGCTTCTTAACTAGCTAAAGTAGAAATGGCAAAAAAAAAAAAATCAAGTAACCAATTAACTATGAAAAGACAGAATCAGAGTTATCCCCTACCTCCCCCATTTTCACTCTATATTTATCAGGTGAGAAAATGTCTCAATCAAACAAAGACTTTGGACTAAGTATGAAAAATCCTTGAAAGCCACTGGACAAATTCCAGGGATATTGCACAGGAAACCTGTTTGAATTGGGTGAGGGACTGGGTGAAAGACTTGATAATGGCCTGTGAGGCCTGCATAAAACTACAGAGTTAATTCAGAACCCCAAAAATTTTAGCAAACAAAGAAGAGAGAGCATTCCATTCAAACTCCTGAGGAAAAAAAAATCAACTGGGGCTGAGGAACATAGATCCTAGCCTCTGGCTTGGTCACCTCACAACTCCCATTGACCAGAAAAGGACTTCATAAACTTGAGAGATCAGAGGACTCCCATTTTCCACTGGCATCCTATCAGAGTCCTCAGTTCAGGTAAAGAATATTTGAATTGGGAATCAAGTACAGATGAAAAAATACAAGCTCCTGCCAAGTATCCAGCAGGAAAGCTATACTTTACCTCCATTATCTCGAAGACTCTATCTAAAAGATTTCCAGGGCCTGTGAGTAACCCCTTTGCCACATATACTTTCTATGCAAGAGTAACCTTTCCTCAAGACTCTGCCCAACTAATGGTTATAAATCAATAATCATGAAGAACACCAATAGGGGTTTATGAACTACAATACTAGAAAAGATATCCCTTCCCTAACTCCTCAGTCCTAATCCTAACTAGCAAGCAGGTCGTGGGAGCATACTCGCCTATTACAAACTTAAAAAAGCAAACCTCAACCCATGCAGAAATCTGACTGCCTGTATCCACATACCTTATCAATGTCACCTTATATAATAAGTCGTGCATACAAATATTTCATTGCCACTCACTGAAAAATGGGAATGAATTGTGAGTTCATATGGGAATAAATGGCTAATAAATGATTGCTAATGGAAGTGGGAATGAATAGCCACTCATTCCCATATAGCTTCAAATAACAATCATAATGGCTAATAGGTTTATCATAAATAATCCTTAAATCCCATCTCCTGCACCTAGATTCTTGATACTTTTCCCAATTGTTTTCTGAGCTTTTCAGTCTGTATACACAAAAAGGTGGCCATAGCCAGAAGGAATATCCAACAAATCATTTGGAATCCTTTTATAGTCCTTTCCTTCTTGCCTCTAGAGTGACCAAACTACTGCTAGTCAATTTTCTCATCCACCCTCATACTTCACTATCTTCCTTTAAAAAAAGAAACTCTTAAAAGAAAAAAAAAAAGAACTCTACAGATAGCAAATTCCAAACATTGGGGTGTACTCAGCCCAGGTCAGACCAAACATAGAGTATTGTGTCAATATGCCATGTTTTAGAAAGAACACTGACAAGCAGAGATGCAACAAGAATAGAATGACCAAGATGTAAAAGAGCCTCAAAATCATGCCATTCCAGGTTAAACTGAAGAAATCTCCAGATATCTGGGAGTCTGGAGAACAGAAACCTTAGGGGTAATGTGATAGCTGTCTCCAAATGCTGAGAGCTTTCATGTAGACATTCCACTTGGGCCCAAAGGGCAGAGCTAGGACCAATGGATGGAAGCTATAGCAAGCAGATCTGGACTTAATTCCTCCTAAAAGTTAGAGCTACCCAAAAGTGGGATTTGTTGTCCTGAGAGGCAGCCTTACCACTGGAGGGTGATCACTAGTCCAGGATCTCAGAGAGGGGATTAATGCTCTGGAAAGGGGATGAACTTGATGGCTTCTGAGGCCTTCTAATTCTACAGTTTCATGATTCTGTGAGCATTAATTAAAGCAATGAAAATAATACTCCCCCACCCCAAGTTGGAAACCTAGTACATCCTTGTAAGCTCTTTGTTCTTTTCCTCACTGTTTATTCCTCAATGTATTGCTACCCTCTCTTTGTTTTATGGTATGAAATTCTGGAGAGCAGAGAAACCTGGGCTACAAATTCCATTAGAGCAGAGACTGTGTTTTATTTAAACTCTGTGTTCTCCGAAGGCCTAGTACTGGGCTCTATACATAGTAGGCACACAGTGAATGCTTGCTAAATGGCTAAATGCTGAATGAACGATTAAGTAGAGGGATCACTACATTATATTAACTCAGCATACTATTAGAACTTCCATCTATCAAGGACAATAGTATTTATTATAACTCTCTGTGCAGAGTATTGCTCTGCTTTTTTGCCTTTTAAACCCAAATGAAAACTATAATAAGTCAAGATCTTTCAGTTAAGAAAAATTCTCCCTCAATTTTTAGAACAAATGAATTAAAGACTGAAATGAGGCAATTACCACTGCAATTCATCCACAAGTACAACTGAATCATAAACATCTCACCCAGAAACAAATTCATCTCCATAACAATGAACTGGGGGAGGTGGGCATGGAGAGGAAGAGATTGAGCCAAGATTCAGGTGCCATTAAGGTGGGGTTCTCTCCAGTCTTGCATTTTCAGATTCCTCTACATCCAAAGGATTAGATACTGTCTCATTTAATGCTGCAGTCAAACACTTAAGTCATCATGTTTTTACACTTATGGTAAGTCCTACTGGAAAAAAAAAAATAGCTTCAGAATACTCACCAATCCCGCAATGGGGGTGGGTAATCTATTGATCTTTTTTACAAGTCCTGGTTTTATAGCATTCAGCAGCCTGTCATGAGAAAGACAATATGTTAAAGCAGGAAATAAAGATGACCACACAAATCACTTTTAACCAGTGACACAAAATGAAAAGGAAAAAAAAAAGCTGTAAATATAAAACAGGTTAAGCAAAGTACACACATAAATGGATTTGGCAATATCAAACTTTGGTTGTGGTGATGCAAGGTTCAATATCTGAAAAAGTCAGGGGATTTTTTCCCCTTTCAATAGAGGGAGTGCAGGGTGTGGAAAGAATGGCTGTCAAACAATGTCTATATTGTTAGTCATGTTGATATTAATGAAAGTGATGAAAAATATTTGAAAAATTAATTTTAAAGATGCAGTTGAGAGAAGAGAAAGGGAAAGAGTAATAATAATCTAACATTTACATAGTGCTTACTATATACCAGGCCCTAAGTGTTTTAAAATTATCTCATTTGATTTTCACAACCCTGGGAACTACTCACTATTATTACTACTACTTCACTGATGAGGAAACTGGGGCAAACAGAGGTTAAGTGACTTACCCAGGGTCACACAGTGCATACATGTGTGAGGCCAGATTTGAACCCAGGTTTTCCTGACTAGAAGGAGAAGAAGAAGAAGAAGAAGAAGAAGAAGAAGAAGAAGAAGAAGAAGAAGAAGAAGAAGAAGAAGAAGAAGAAGAAGAAGAAGAAGAAGAAGAAGAAGAAGAAAGAAAGAAAAAGGAGATGTGAGGGAAAAGACTGAGAAAGCACTTAAAGGGGCAACTAGGTGGCGCAATGAGTAAGAGCGCTGGCCTCGTAGTTGGGATGACCCAGGATCGAAACCGGCCTCAGAAAATGAGCACCCACACACAAATAACAACTGGCCGTGTAACCTTGAGCAAGTTACTTAATCCCAATTGCTTAAAAAAAAAAAAAAAGAGAAAGCACTTAAAATGAAAGGGTGGAAGTTTCAGATCAGTGCAAGGGTTCTAAGGACCTTGGTAGAAGCTTCAAGCCTGGGCTCCATGGCAGTTTTCAAGAACAAGGAAATTATGGCAACAGAATCAGGAATTAAAAGGAAGGTCTTTTACACAGTGGGTAATACAGGCTTTTAAACTGAATGGAAATTATTCATTGGGTCATCTAGGCAAGTCATTTCACTCTGAGTTTTAATATCCCCCATGTGTACTATAAAATGGGGGTAATAAGACTTGCATTACTTAATCCCAAAGGGTTGTTGTGGGGGATGGAAGGAGACTGCTCTTTAAACTTCACAATACACAAATATGAACTATTTCTAAATCCTGTGGACTATAAACTAAGTAAGCTATATGGGGAACAATCCCTAGGTGTGAAAGGCATTCTGGAGAAAAGGTATTTCTGGGACTGACAATTGAAAACAAGAAAATGCAAGTGAAGGAGATGGGAAGGAGAGCAGGGGAGAGCAGGCCTCAGGAGGAGCCCGTGGTTAGCTGCTGGAAGACAAATACAGGGAGAGTAGGAAATGAGAAAGAATGACAAATCCCACTTTCTAGAGACAGGTCTATTTTGATTGGCATTATGGCAATATGTTGAAATAGAGTACAAGAGAATATAGTCTATTCAGAAAAGGCCAGTTTGGGGATAAAGGAAAATTCGGTGCAAGCACTTATTCCCATATGCAGGAAGTAGTAGGAGACCAGTGGCTAGAAAAATTTCTAGGTTAAGTTTCAAGGGGAACCTTATGGTCAGGGTTTATTATAACCTTCCAAACCAAGAGGAAAAAACTTGCTTGGCCTTCTTTCAGAAGCTTAGTAAAGATGCCAAGTCCCAGAACTTATTGGTGATGGGGATTTTAACTAACCCAGCATCTGTTGGAAAAGCAGTATACCAAAGCAATCTAAGGGGGCATTAAGAATATGTCTCAAATTTAACCTGGCATTTGACTTTGTCTTCAACAGTAGGTGGGCACTCCATAGGAACAATGTCTTCTCAAGTAAAGGAATATGGTAATGCCAAGGAGATTACCATTCAAATGCCCACATGGGATTATAAGGATAATAGATTGAGAGTTGAAGAGACCTTAGAAAGCATCTAATTCAACTCTCTAGTTTTAAAGTTGAGGAAATGGAAGCCCAGAGAGGTCAAGGAATTTGCCCTCGAGTGCACACAGGTTACTGCAGAGCAGAGTTGAGACCTCTACTTTCAGCATGCTTTAAGAGTCGGGGACCATCTCGGAACAAGCCCTCACCTTGGATGCTTTTCTTAGCAAATTGGAACACTTGTCTACCTGCTGAACGTCTATTTCTCCCCTTTTAGGCCTCAACATCCTGGGAATCAGTTTCCTTCTCAGACTAATCTGGGGTACCCCCTTGCCTTTGGCCTGGGACATGAGTTCTTCTATATGGAAATTTGGTACACCTTGGATCCAGCATCCAACATTTATATCCCCAGTACCATATATTCCAAACCACAACTGGGTTTTTCCTGGGACATTTATTTAAAGCTAAAAGACTATTCATAGAAATAACAAAATTAAAATTCAATTAAGCAAGATAGCTATAAGACTTCCATTCTGAAATCATCCCAGATAGAGAAGACTACATTAAAAACAACACTAGGGGGCAGAGCCAAGATGGCTGAGTAGAAACACAAACTTGGCACGAGCTCCCACTCCAATGACTTCTAATATTTGTAAAAAAAAAACCCACAAAGTGACAGAGAGAAACAAATCTCCCTCTGAGGGAAGCCCAGCAGGCCAACAGGAAGGGTCTATCACACTGAGCTGGGAGCTGAGTGCAATCCCTTGTAAGCCCCAAGGTTCCAGTCCCAGGGTGGCTCTGACCAGTGGCAGCCAGAACAGACTTCAGGAGAGTGAACCACCAGCAGCTGAGGTAGTTTCCAGACTTCTCAACCCATAAACACCAAAGACAAAGTAAAAGGTCAGGGTGGAACTCTGTTGGAACGAGAGGGGTAAAATGGGATGAGGGGAGGGAGGAAGGGGGAACAGAAAAGCTCTGTCTGGCCTCAGCCCCCAGGAGCAGAACCAGCTAAGGCTATGCAGCTGCCACCACATGGCTGCCTCAGGAGCTCCTGGCCTGCAGGCTGTAAGGGGGAACAAGTGACCATTCAGAGGGTAATTGCTCTTGATTTAACCTGCTTGGATCTGGATCATGGTCTTCAGTGGTGGTTCTGGTGGGTGGCCAGTGAGCCAGAACTTGTGGGGGCTGTAGAGAGGGTGCCCTACTAATAGCTCTAGCAGCTGCAAAAACCACAGTGATTTGGGACAAAGCTCTCTCCATTCTGGAAGCAGAGTCCTACTGTGGCAAAGAGCTCAAAAGTCAAGTAATTGGCTGGCAATATAAGCAAGCCAAGGAAGCACAATAAGACCATAGAATTCTTTTATGGGGACAAAAAGGATCAAGGCATGGAGTGGGAGGAAGGCAGTGAAGTTAGAACTCCTGCATCAAAAGCCTCCAAGAAAAATATGAACTGATTATAGGCCATGGGGGGGGGGGGGGGCTCAAAAAGGATTCTGAAAATCAAGTAAGAGAAGTGGAGGAAAAATTGGGAAGAGAAATGAGAATGATGCAAGAAAATCATGAAAAGCAAGTCAACAGCCTGCTAAAGGAGACCAAAAAATACTAAAGAAAATAACACCTTAAAAATAGACTAACTCAAATAGCAAAAGAAGCCCAAAAAGCCAAAGAGAAGAAGAATGTTTTAAAAAGTCAAATTTGCCAGATGGAGAAGGAATTTCAAAAACTCACTGAAGAGAATAACTCCTTCAAAATTAGATTAGAGCAAATGGAAGCTAATGACTTTATGAGAAATCAAGAAACTATAAAACAGATCCAAACAAATGAAAAAATAGAAGTTAATGTGAAATATCTCATTGGAAAAACCACTGACCTGGAAAACTGATCTGGGAGAGATAATTAAAAAATTATTGGACTAACTGAAAGCCATGATCAAAAAAAAAGAGCCTAGACACCATCTTGCAACAAATTATCAAGTAAAATTGCCCTGGTATTCTAGAACCAGAGGACAAAATAGAAATTGAAAGAATTCACCCACTGCCTCTTGAAAAAGATTCCCAAAAGAAAACTCCTAGGAATATTATAGCCAAATTCCAGAGTTCCCATGTCAAGGAGAAAATACTGCAAGTTATCAGAAAGAAACAATTTGAGTATTGTGGAAACACAATCAGAATAACACAAGATCTAGCAGCTTCTACACTAAGGGATTGAAGGGCTTGGAATATGATATTCCAGAGGTCAAAGGAGCTAGGAATAAAACCAAGTATCACCTACCCAGCAAAACTGAGAATAATGTTTCAGGGGAAAATATGATCATTCAATGAAATAGAGGACTTTCAAATATTCTTGATGAAAAAATCAGAGTTGAATAGAAAATTTGACTTTCAAATACAAGAAGCAAGAGAAGCATGAGATGGTAAACAGGGAAAAGAAATCACAAGGAACTTATTAAAGTTAAGTTGAACTATTTACATTCCTACATGGAAAAACAATAATTGTCACTCATAAGACTTTTCTCAGTATGAGGAATAGTTGAAGGGAATATATAAGCATATATGTGTATTCATACATATATATTATGTCTAGGAGGTTGTATGTGTATATAAATATTTATGTGAATGTGGGCATATGTATGTTCATGTATACATAGAGGGCACTGGATGAGTTGAATATGAAGGTCTGATATCTATAAAATAAAATTAAGAGGTGAGAGATGAATATTGGGAGGAGAAAGGGAGAGATAGATTAGGGTAAATTATCTCATATTAAAGAGGCAAGAGAAAACTATTATAATGGAGGGGAAAAGCAAGAAGGTGAAAGGGAATGGGACAACTTTATTCTCATTGAATTTGGCTTAAGGAGGGAATAACATACACACTCAGTTGGGTATCTTGCCCTACAGGAAAATAGGGGGGAAGGGGATAAGAGGGGAGGATGATAGAAGGGAGAGCAGATTGGGGGATAGGGTTGTTAGAAGCAAACATTTTTGAAAAGGGATAGGGTCAAAGGAGAAAACAGAATAAGTAGGGGGCAAGATAGGATGGAGGGAAATATAGTTAGCCTTTCACAATATAACTACTATGGAAATGATTTGTACACATGTACATGTGTAGACATGTACAATCTATATTGAATTGCTTATCTTCCCAGTGGGGGTGGGTGAGGAGGGAAGAAGGGAAAAAATCTGGAACTCAAAGTTTTATACACAAATGTTCAAAAAAATTGATTTTTTACATGCAACTGGAAAATAAGATATACAGGCACTGGTGTATAGAAATCTATCTTGCTCTACTAGAAAGTTAGGGAGAGCGATGGGGGGAAGATATAAGAGAGAACAGATTGGGGGAAAGAGTATTCAGTAGGCTCGCTATTTTGTGGTAGGGGGAAAAATTGTAATTCAAAATCTTGTGGAAATGAATGTTGAAAACTAAAAATAAGTTTTAAAAAAACAACACTAGATTTGGAGTCTGAAGATTTGTGTTTGAATTTTACCAGTGATACTACCCTCTGTCACCTTGGGCAAGTCATTTCTCCTTCCCAGGTCTCAGTTTCCTCATCTATAAATGTAAGGATGTTGAACTGTCTTTTCCAGTTATAAATACTATGGCTCTGTGGATGGCTTGGGAACTTCCCAGTAAACCCACCAAATAAGCACCATGTTCTTACACACACACACACACACACACACACACACACACAGTGCATGTGGAGAGTACTACATCTTTCAGTATTACAGGGACACATGTTATATAATAATTACAGGTATAGAAACACACCAAAAATGAATAATACCAATTTATATATCCCTCCCCTCTAGCACTCTCCCTACTCCACACCCACCCACTTCTGTCCATCAATAGCATTTAATCCATATTTCAGGGGAAGTAGCCAAGTGCATTATATAAAGCTTTACTCATCTGATCTTTATGACAACACTGTGAGGTACATTCTATTATTATATGTTTTACAGATGAGGGAAATGAATCCAAAGAAGACTCAATGTCTTGATTTGCTAAGAAGTATCTAAGAGAAATTCAAACTGCAGCCTTCAGGGCTCTTCACAAAGTTGCCTAATTTCCTTACATCAGCTTTTCCCAAAGTTTCCTTGGGTTTTGGTCATATGTGTTGATAGGGTTGTTGGAGAACATCCACCAAAGGTATGAGTCAGGAAATGTTCATGGTGTCATAACGATGTCTGTTTTTACTGTTCCATTGCGTAAGCTACAGAACAGCAAAGAGGCGGCTTGTTAAAAAAAAAAAAAAAGGTGTGGGAGAGAGAACACTGGACATGAAGTAAGGAGAGAGCTAGGTTTCAATTACATTTTGAACCCATTAGCTGGGCTCAAATGACCAGGAATAAATCACTTCACCTCTCTAAGATAATTTTCCCACTTGAAAAATGCTGAAAAGACGTACCCTTACTCACAGGGTTGTTCATGAAGATCAAATTAGATTACGTACAGAAAGTGCTTTACAAACCTGTGTGTCAGGGAATATGAATGGCTTTCTTTTTGTGGTCATTTCCACTGCAATTCCAGGGCACTGCCACTAAGTGGTGAGAGTGACTATTGTGGTCAGTGCAAAAATAGAATGTTCACGATGGTTCAAGTTCATAGCTCTTTGCTTAAAGCAACAGAGATTTATAACCACAAATTTGCCAAATTTGGGAAAATTAAAAATGTATGTTATCTATAACATAACAATTAAACAACTTGGAATTTTATTCATAGAAAATGTAGGAACAAAATTTGGGAATCAAATTTATGACTTCTCCCTCTCCCCTCCCATATTTTTACAGTAGCAGTGTTACACATCTCACTCTATCTTGGCTTAGTGCCAATATTTTCATTTTCATGGCTTGATATCCTCTCTATCAAGAGGGACTTTTCTATAATTGCTTCCCCACTAGTCTAGAGATACATCTTTCTTGCTTCTGAGTTAGATGATTACTTCCAGGAACTAGGCTGGTGTTCTGTGTCTATCTTCCAAACATAAATGCCCAATTAAAAAAAAAAGTCACTCTAAGTCCTACTGCCTTCTCAGTACTACAAACTTAATATGGTTATAAGTGACAGGTTATAACTGACAACTACTGTCTTGCAGAGTTCTCTGGTTTCTCCTAAGAACCTTCGGCAATAACTTCCTTAGCAAATTCTACACAAAGTTCAAAGTGATAACATCCCTTATAAATATAATAGCAAATTGAAAAGTCAAGTGAAAAGAAAAAACTGGCTTTTTGTCATGTCGGTTCACCATAGGAAATCAGAGAACCCACCAGATTGGCTGCTCAAAGAAGCTACTTTCTAGAAGTGTGACAATTGTCTTTAATATCTGAGGACAGTAGTGTGGAAGAAGAATTGTGCTGGTTCTGTTTGGTCCCAGAGGGCAGAGGAGCAATGGGGAGAAGTCAACATCAATCATTTATGTATGATGTCAGGAGGGACTATTTGATTGTCCAAAAGCAGGATTACTTTAAGGTAATGATCTCCCCTTCACTGGAAGGCTGGAAATATCAGCTAAATGATCACTTGTCTACAATGCCTGTAGGTAAAGATCTTGTTCAGATTCAGGTTAGATTAGATCTCCTCTGATATCCCTTCAAAATCCTAATGTGCTGTGATGCTCCCTTCTGAAAAAAGCATTTCAATTTTAAATTCCACTAGAAAATTATTAAAGTACCCTAAAAAAAAAAACACAAATGCCTTAAGGGCAGTCTCTTAAGTCCCACAGGGTCTAATGTAGTGCTGGGCACACTGAAAGTACCCAACAAGACTTGCTGACTGAATGAAGCAAGTGATTCAAAGAAACACACTTGGAAGAATAAGGAGTAATCATGATGTGGAGGTCTGCCTCCAAGTATTTGTGAACTCACTTAAAATCTTGTGATTCATACCAGCCCTCAGTTATAATGAAACATGTTCAGCTGTTGCCACATTCCAAAGTGACTAGGTTGGTTGACCAAAGTTAATCTTACTTCTCTTCTGAGGTAGCTGTAAATAATTAAGTCCTAGTCTAAGATCCCTCCTTTCAGTTCTTCTTAATTTAACCTAGAACCTGGGGCCCATGAACAAATTTCAGGGGATCTGTGTACTTGTATAAGAAAAAAAAATTATATCTTTATTTCAATATAATGTGTTTCCTCTGTAATCCTGAGTATTTTCTTTTATATATTTAAAAACAGTATTCTAATAAGAGGTTCACCAGACTCCCAAGAGGGTCCAAAACACAAGAAAATAGTATGCTCTGATCTGCATTTAGACACCATAGCTTTTTCTCGTACAATGACCAACTTTGATAGACTTAACTCTTCTCAGCAATACAAAGATGTAAGACAATTCCAAAAGACTCATGATGTAAAATGCTATCCACATCCAGAGAAAAAGCTATGGTGTCTAAACGCAGATCGGAGCATACTATTTTCTCTCTTTGGGGGCGGGGGTTCTTTCTCATGGTTCTTCCTTTTGGTTCTAATTCTTCTTTACTACATGACTAATGTGGAAATATATTTAATATGATTGTATATGTATAGCCTATATCAGATTGCACATCGTCTTGGGGAGGGGGAGCAGAAGAAAATTTAGAACTCAAAATCTGATAGAAGTGAATGCTGAAAACTAAAAACAAATACATTTTTAAAATATTTTTTTAAAAAAGAACTTATCTAGTCCAACCACAACATGAAGTAAAAATGCCCTCTTGCATAGCTGAAATGCCTGAAGTGACAGGCAATTCATTACCTTAAACATGGTAAAGACAATTGTGACTGTTAAAAAATTGTTCCTGATACATAGTCACATTTGGTTCTGACACTGCTCAAAACAGTAAGAGCAAAGATAGACCAAATATCAAATTGTGCTTACTACTGTTTCCATTTTGGTCTGAACAAACTACCAAGGCTTCAGCCTCTGGTTACCCATATGTGGTCTCATGGTGACCGGTCTGTCAACTGAGTAATTCATGGGTTGTCCATCATCTTAACTGTGTGACCCACCCAGGATCATGGCATATGATAAGCTGCCTCTAAGACATCTGACAGCCAGGACCTTTTGTGGCAGAGCTCTTCACTTGTCATGTGGACAGGAACACAGGGAGATTCTGCATACCATTCTTCTTACTGTGCACTGAGAGACCACAGGCTGCTAAATCTCTACCGTGGATAAACTTCTGGTACACAGACATCTGGTAACACCATAGTGTGAAATATTTCAGCCCTAATCAATATGGAGAACTCTCTCCATAGAGAGAAAGAAAGAGAGAGCGAGAAAGAGAGGGTGTGTGTCTATGTGAGTGTGTGTAAGCAAAGGAAGTCTTTCCTTACACTAAACTCAACTGACTCTGCAACTTCTGCCCATTTCTCCTAGTTCTGGGAACACTCAAAAGAAGTGTAATCTTTTTTCTACATAACAGGGCTCTTTTCAAGTTTTCTACATAGTCTTATGGAGTAGAATACAAATAGTCAAAAAAAATGTTATTCAGTGACTAACATGAGTTCTGAGGTTCTCTGAACTTACCAAGTCTGGTCCTGATTCAACTCGTCATTGACTGAAGCCATATTCAAAAGTTTTCCAAAATGATGGACCTGCCAGATCTTAGTCTCTGCTGACCCGTGACTTTTGAGAAGCTACAGTCATACCCACATACCAATGAAACATCAGTCAATTCTATCCAAATACAGTGGGTGAACATTAATAATGATCCAACAAGTCAAGATTTGAGAGGAGCAAAAGACAAAACCAGGATATACCTATTACAGTGATGTCATCTGGCTAAACATGGGAAAAAATCGTTCCCATTTTTTGACCCCAAGGTCTCAAATAGGGAAAGACTAATTTAATTCCCTTCTACAATTCAATCTCCCACCCAGCAGAAAAACATTGTTTATTTCTCTGTAATATTTTTTACTCTGTAAAAGCTATTATTCAAAAAAGGCCTGCTGGTATTTTGCTCACTTCTTCCTGTGGTCATCTTAACTCTGACCTATTAAAAGATTTTCTGGAAGGCTTACATGTCTACTACATACAAGGAATGGAGGGAATGTTTTCTCTTCTGCTCTCTTAGCTCACATGGTAACTACCCTGTCACCAAGTACAATTAAATGCATACTATTATGATCTAGATACAACCGCTACATCCCAGGGCTAATCATGGATTTCTTTTCGAAATTATATAGACATACTCATGTGTAAAGCAAATTATTAATTATCTAGAGCCCTAGCGGACAGAAAGTATGGCCAAATAAAACGTACAAATAATTCTAAATATTTATTTTGGACATTCATTTCAATACCCTTGTCCCACTCCCAAGCTACCAAGAAACAATAAAATGGGAGGTTTCTCTCTTTTTTCTGCTTTTGCAAAATTACTAGAAGTGGATCATAAATTGTCAAAAACAATAGCTTTTTTTTGTGCATGGATATGTGAAATTTTCAACTAAGGAATCAATGGAAGAAAAAAAAAATTCAATAGACATGATATATTAGGACCTTATGTTACATAGCCAAATAATACTTTTAGGCACAAGCACTTAAGGGGTAAATAATGGAGATGTTAATCTTTGGTTTATCACCAACAGAAATGGAATCCACATCAAGAAAACACAGACAAGGCCATACACAGCATGGCCTTTGGATGTTCTTCCATTTAGCCTTGGTTGACTTGGGTAGATGAATTTAAAGGTACATGCTGCAAATAGAATTGGGACTGGACTTGTGATTTCACTGATACAGGGAACTCCTAAATAAGACAGCTCCATCTTTGGTAGATAGCCAGTGTCAGCACCTTCTCTGGAATTTAAGTTCCCAAAGAATTACCTAAAAAACTGAGAGGTTTAGTGACTTCCTTTGGGGGCATTACTAAAAGAAAAAAAGTATGCTTCAATCAGCATTCATACTCCATCAGTTTCTTCTGTGTAAGTTGACAGCATTTTTCATCACAAGTCCTTCATAATTGTCTTGGATCACTGTACTGTTGAGAATAGCTAATTCATTCACAATTGATCATCATACAATATTGCTGTTAACAGGTACTTGATTGATTTCCTGTCTCTGCTCACTTCACTTTGCATCAGTTCATATGTCTTCTGAGATTTTTCTGAAACCTTCCTGCTCATCACTTCTTAGAGCATTAATTAGTAGACCATCACAATGATATACTACAACATGTTCCCCAATTGACAACTCCCCAATTGACTGGGCATCCCTTCAATTTCCAATTATTTCCCACCACAAAAAGAGTCACGGCATATAAATATTTATGTACATGTAGGACCTTTTCCTTCCTCTTTGATTTTGGGATACAGACCTAATAGTGGTAATTGTTGGATCACAGTGGAATTCTACAGAATGCAATTCTTAGAAGACTGACTTTAAGTATGTGAAGGCAGGGAGGGCTATGAAAACTCTAATAAGTCAGTAAAATTTTCACAGGGGCAAAGTATATAGGGTCTTAAAGAGAAAAAGATACCCTTTCTATATCGTAGGTTCTCTGATGGCAGAGACTATATCCCTACTTATTTTTATTTCATCAGAAGTGCTCAGTCAACGTCTGAAGAGGATACCCTCCTTCACCCCTGTCTCTTGAATTCCCCATTCTCCTTCAAGATTCATTTTAAGCATCACACCATCTTTTGTAAAATGCCTTTCCTGGTCTCTCCTTCACTTCCCACCCCAATAGAGTCTTCTCCTCTACAATTATCACATAACTACCTTGCAAGAATCGTGTACATACCTGTGTAAGAAATTGTCCCTTTCATACATGTCCTTTTTGCATATTTTAAATGACAAAGGGTACTAAAAAATATTTCTGTCAAAAAAAAAAAAAGCAACAACAAAAACCCAACAGGTTGCTGGAGACAGTTCTGAGAAAAAACAAATCCTCTCAAGAGATTTGTTTTAAGTTATCACAAAGGCAAAAGTACTAAGTGTAAAGTTATCTGGCTAAAGTACATTGCTGTTGATTATCTCATCTGTAAATCTGTTTTCAGAAATTTATAAGATATCACTGAGAAAACAGAAATTGAAAAACAACAACACTAACAAGGCTCTGAGGAAATGTGGATATTGTCTGTCTGAGTCAGTCCCTAGAATAGCCAGTACTGCATTGGGTAAAGCCCAGTAAGGGAATGTGCAGCACACTGTTCCTGTGGTCTAAGTTTGCCTGTTCTAGGAGCCTTGGAGGTGAAGAGAAGATTGTCTGTGCCCAGGATTTTATAGTGCCTACAACCTGGGTAGCAAACCAAAAGTGTGCATGGCAGTGATTTATACTATTTCTGACTATACTGACATCCAGGAGTTCCCAATTCCCAGTCATCTCTACAGCATGATGCAGTCAGGGGGTCTCACAGTCCTTTCCTGCCCACTGCTGTGCTGGGGATTTCCCCTGTCTTCCTCCCCTTCCTTCCTACAGGAACCTGGATGCCTTGCAAGTTTCCTTAGCTGAATCCTGTCCCTATCCCTCCCTTCATAGTTCAACTCAGTTCTTACCATTGCAACGAAATCTTCCATAACTATTCCAGCCCACAGTTATATCTCCCTCTTCTGAACTCTAATTATACCTATTGTATGTATTACTGTACAATATACAGTATTTGTACCCTGTCTTATATCCTTAACTATTTTTTTACATATACAATTCTTAATTCTCCTTACCCTAGCTGGTTTTTAGTAACCTTTTAGGCTACTGTTATTCCTCTCCTCCAACCCCAGGACTGATTCCATTCTAGCAGCCTATTATTCCTCTCCCCAATACCCACAGAGATTGGGTTCTCTTCATTACCTTCCTTCTTCCAAGAAAAAAATCCAGGATAAACTGGGTTTTCCTTTGAAATATCAATTAATCTTATTCTAGGTTTTTGTGTGGCTAGACTTATTTGATGTTTATCCCACCTTTCACCACAAGTTTAAGGAAAGAAAGGAAGAAAGAGAAAGCAGAAAGGAAGGAAAGAAAAAGAAAAAGGAAGAAAGGAACGAAGGAACAAAGGAACAAAGGAACATGGGATAATGATAGCCATGGAAGTTTATGACAATAAAAGCATAGAAAACCTCCAAAAGGATGATTTACTTGTTTCAAAGACAAGAAGTTGTAAGGTTAATTTGTTCTGCAGTAAGATGAGGACAAAGTCCCTGATCAAAATCAAAAGAAGTGACCTGTTCAGTCCTCGTCAATGGAAGTGATGGAAGTTAAAGATGTGGAATCCTTAAGGAAGTCAGATTTTAATTAATGTGAGCAGGTAGTATGAGGTTAGGAGGAAAGAGTATGGTAGCTATGGAAGAACACAGAAGGAAATAAAGGGATATGTGGAGGAAGGAGGGAGATAGGGAATACAGGAAGAGAAAATGAAAAGGAATGAGGTAGCAGCAGAACAGGGCTTGTACCTAGAGCAGTGAAATTACAGGTTCATTAGATTAAGGCCTTTGGAAGGCCCTTGGAAGCCATCCAGTCATCTAGACCAGCCATCTAAATTTAAAGGTAACAACAACTAGCATTTAAATAATGCTTTAAGGTTTGTAAAGCTCTTCACATTAGGGTTAGAAAACTGATGTTCAAAGTGTTTACTGTAACTGGTCAAGGTGGTGAAGTCACCTAACTAGAAAATTCAAGATTGGAACCCAGACCCTCAGATTCCATTTCTTCCTATCATCTAAGCAGCGAGGTAACCTCTGAAGTCCCCTCCAGTTTTAGCATTTTTTTTTCTACTCAAGGCATTCCTGAAGTTTTATACAAATACCAGGTCCCAGAACCCAACAACTCTGCCTACAGCCTACATGTAGGTTACTGGACACTGTCCCAAGCCTCCCCTCAGAGCCCTTTCTATTGCCCAAAGAATATGAGAGTCCCAAAACCCTTCTGCTGAGGAGGAAAGGGGGCAGAGGGAAGGAGAGACATGTTCCTTAAATTCTAAAGTGGAACCCTAGATGAATTGGGTATCCAAAGTCATGAAGTTCCATGGTATCATTAGATATAATACTTCATTTCACTTCTAATTCTCACACAAACTGCATGAATGCAGCCTGGCCATTAGAGAAATCATGGGGTGAATTTCACTTAAGAGAAACCTGTCAATGAGAGCTAATTTTCAATACCATAAACAGAACCTTCAAGTTTTTCTAACTATTTGGCACTTACTTTTACTTTTTTGGCTAATGATCCCTTCAACTTACCTCTCACCATCCCATTTTTCTAATCTTCATTCAGTTCTTAACATCCTAGGCATAAAACCCAACCTACTGGCTTAATCACTGCAATGTTACTAATTTCTCCTCAAGTCTCCCCAAGCTCATCTACATTATTCTCAGGTATCCATCTTTCTACTTACATTCATTTTATTTCCTCATATTAACTGCAATCTGCTTTTTCTTAGGGAACCTTGAAGCTCTAGTTGTCCTTACTTATACTGACTGATTCTAATTCCAGGACACCTCCCTGTTCCCCAATACTTTCAGATTGTGTCCCTTGGTAACTTCTTCTTTGAACTATGCTATATAAATAGTAATTACGATCTACTGAAACCTTCTGATCACTCCCCAACCACTCCTCCCCCCAATTACCCAATGACTTTGGTTAGGAAATCTCTCCCCAACACTTCCCTTTGTCATTATCCTCAGAGATGTTGATAGATTTGTTGCTAACTCAAATGACAGCCTATCTTCAGTTCTTGAACCCAAGTCTCAACTTTTATGACCTCCACCATCCAACAGGATGATTACAACTTACGTATTTACCATCACTAGGAAGTACTCCACATCCAAGATAATCAACTCTGAAATTCTTCTCTTAGACCATAATCTAGTGTATATTATTCCTTTCTTACCTGCCTCAATACAAACCAAGACATCTAACCACTGTATTCTTCTCTGTTCTCCCAGTTTATCAACTCTGTTCTAGATCCGCTTTCTTAACTGAAAAATAAGAGAGTTGGACTTAAAGGATTGTCAAACTCTCTCCTAATGCTGATCTTATGCAAATCTGAGGGAAACAGCAGAAGCAAAGCAACATAGGAGATGTAAACAAAGAACTGACAGGGCTTGGTTACAGCCATTTCAAAAGTTTTCTCTTACCCTGACCTTTCACTGTTTTTCATTCTACTGACCCTAAATCCTGAAAAAAATCATACAGCCATCCATCTGCTCTGATCTTGATATAAAGTAGCTAAATCCTGTTGAAGGAAAAGAGGAAATGATAATATTTAACTATACTATGTAGTCTCAGAGATGGAAAATCTCCCCACCATTTGGAGCTATCCAAAAGTGCAACAGTTGCTTGGGAAAATGATATGTGGGACTCCTCAAGAGAGGTCTTCAAACTGGGGCTGAGTGATCTTCTGTCCATTCAACCTGTACCTGAACAAGAATGTCTCTAGTTAAGAGGTAATACATTACTTTCCCAGGTAGCTTTCCCTGCCCCCTCCACATCTAATTCTGAATCTAACTTCTTCTTATGAGTTGTACTACTCCCCTCTGAGACTAAGAAAACAAAGTCTAGTCCCTCTTTCCACAAAGCAGCCTTTCAAATACTTGAAAGGAGGTGTAGTGTCTCCTGGAAGTTTCTGGATTAAACATTCTCAGTACCTTCAACTGAACTCAAGGCCTTTCATCAAGGCTAGGTTCTGTAGAGAAGAGAGTCTAGATTCAGGAAGATCTGAGTTTGAATCCAGTCCCAGACACTTCCTAAAGCTGTGTGACCCTGGGCAAGTCATTAAACTTCTGTTTTGCCTCAGTTTCCTCATTTGTAAAAAAGGAGGTAATAATAGCACCTACCTCTCAGGGTTGCTGTAAGGATCAAATGAGATACTTTTTTAAAAAACATTTAACACAGTACCTGGCACATAGTAAGTGCTACATAAATGTTCACTCTCACTACTCATCATCATCCTGGCTACTCTCCTTAGGATTGTTCTAAAGCTTACAGAACTGAACATAAATTCTCTAAAGGAAGTGTGACAGGCAGAATTATCATATTATCATTATGCCTTTCTTAAGACAGCCAAGAGCACATTAGAGATTTTGCTTTGGCTTGTTTTAGTTTGCTTTTTTTGGCTGTTAAATCACACTGTTGATTCATATTGAGCAACCACTAAAACCCCAAGAACTTCCTCTTATACTCTGCTAATGGTCTAGCTACAACTTCTCACTCTTATGGAGAACTTTTAAGATTTTTTTAAACCCAAGTGTAGAGCATGAGTCAACAAACATCTTTTAAGCACCTACTATCATATAGGCACTGTGTTAAACTTAGTGCATAGAGTCTGGATTTGGAGCCAAGAAAACTGGGGTTCACATCCCACTTCAGATGCTTACTAGCTATATAACTCGGGGGGGCTTTACTATGCTTATCTGTAAAATGAGGAGACTAGGTTAGATGGCCCCAGAGGTCCCCGTTAACTCTAAATCAGAATTCTGTGACTTTATGTTTATCCCTATTAAATTTCATCTTATTAGATTTTTCCTCCAACCTTCTAGCCTGTCAAGATCCCTTTGGATCCTGATGTCATCTGCAAAGTTCATAAGTATCCCATTTATACATCTGTCCAGATAATTTATAAAAATATTAAATAGGAGAGAGCCAGTCCATAGCTCCCTGGGAAACAACAGAGGCTTCTATCCAAGCTAACATTACATGATTAATTACTACAATTTGGGTCCAGTTCTGAACACACCCAACTCTCAATCCTGTTGACAAAAACCTTGGTTTGTTGAAACCCCAAAACTGGCACCAAGTAGCCAGCCTACTTTGTAACAAGAGATTTCTTAGTCAATTAAGTTTGTTTTCAGAAAGCAGACATAGTATGCTAGCTGGAAGTACATAGACAGCTGCTCCAGCATGGCAGAATCTGCCAGAGCTAGTACTTTCCTGGCATAGCTTTTCAGAACCCAGGTTCACATCCATGTGAGAATGAAGGATCAAAGGAATGCAAGTACTGGCAAAATTTTACAAGAATAATTTAAGAGATAGTTGGTGAATATCTAGAAAAGGAATTAGTGATTACTAAGATGATGGTTTCACCAAGAGTAGGTCATACTAGACTAATCTTATTTTCTTTGTTGACCAGTTTACTAGGTAGAAGTCTAGGTTTCCCTTTCAACATAATCATTAGTATTCTTTTAATAATACATTCTAGGTTTTGGTTTTGGTTTTTGCCAGGAATCAAGCACAAGCTTATTGCCCTATAAGAAGTACAGATCATACTCTTCCTTGTTTTGAGAATTGTAACAACTTTTGCCTTTTTCCACTCCTATGGGCCTTTAACATTTTGTAGATACCAGTGCGTGTAGTTCATGGGTTTTCCACTTGGTATCCTCTTTGCTCTTACCACATAACTAGACCAACTCCTTTTCTGGTCAAACAAGTCCTTTGAAACTAAAAGAAAATATTTTAGTATTATGTTAATTCCTACTTATACCCATCATGAAGCCTTCCATTGTTCTGTGGGTCATCATAAACCTAGCACATAACAGATACATAAGAAATATTTGTTGAATAGAATAGAGAATTGTGTTAATTAGCCTTAAATCCTAAACACTACCATATCACATTTTGCCTACTGTGAGAAGTACATTCTAATTTTCAAACAACAGACATGCATATGAGCTTTTGGAAGAGCAACTAGTATGTAAATCAAAGGGGGACTGAGTTGTTCCCTCTCTGTAACAACCTCCTCCATTACAAGCTGTCCCTGTAGCTCCTAGCAGAGTGCCTTGGATACAGTAGATGCTCAGTGAATGTGTGCTGATTAATAATGAAGTATACCAAAAATAAAAACAGCTGGATCACCAAGACAACAGTAATGAAACAGCAAGGGATTCTAGGTCCATTAACATTTTTAAGAGAGTTAATTTTTTTCAAAAATCCTATTCCATGATTCCACTCCACTATGTGCCAAGACTATAGTTTGAGCTCAGAGAAACAGAAATTCATGCAAGGATCAGCTGACACACAGAGCTCATTCCCACTGGTTTTTGTTATTTCACCAAGTTGCTGCCTGCTTGTTGCCATAGCAACATTGAATAATGGGAAGGGAGGAGGGAAGGAGATAAAAATTCACAGAGCTGTCCTCTAAGGGAAGATTGGGTTGGGGAGTAGGGGGCACAGATAGAGGGGCGGGAAGAAGAGAAAAAAGAAGGCAATGGAGCACTGGAATTTGCCAATATGTACAGTCACTTCCCAGATAGAAAAAGGAGGAGAAAAGCTCCCTGCTCTTTCTCCTTGGGAGGCACATAATTCTATTTGGTTTGGTACAGAGAAGAAATACAAAAAAGTAATTTTATTCAGAACCGATTTCATTCAGACCGTTGGAGAATATGTCACTGAAGGCCATAGGCACTAGGAGAGCAAAGGATCAGCCTCACAAGAGAAGCATTTTTCATCTAAAGATGGGACCAAAAGCTGCAAGCAAAAAGTTAAAAAGGGCTGAAGTTCAATATTCTCTTGAACGCATTTGGGCATGAGTAGCAAGCTTCCCATATGGCACTGAGCTTTAATTATCTGGAAACGCACATCATGTTAGGTATGTATTTTAAATACCTCGGGACTACAGGAACAACTAACTTAGAGTGTGAGCTTCAAATAAAATGACCAATTATCAAAGTGCTAATGATATCACACAATCACAGGTATCTTAAACTGTTATTATTCTTCAATGAAAATTTGTTGAAAATTAACTACTAGGGGAGGCTAGGTGGCGCAGTGAGTAGAGCATCAGCCCTGGAGTCAGAAGGACCTGAGTTCGGATCCGACCTCAGACACTTAACACACACAAACAAGAAACTAGCCATGTGACCTTGGGCAAGTTACTTAACCCCAATTGCCCTCAAAAAAAAAAAAATTAACTACTATACATGAGCTATGATGTCAGGCACTGTAAGGTGAGGCAAAGATGAAAAAGATACTTTCTGATATCCAGGAATTTAAAGTGTAGAAGGGTAGAGAACACAAAGCAAAACTTTTATGTACCAGATTAATAATACAAAATACTACCAGGATTCAGAAGTATGATGTGGATGAGTCAGGAGGCTGCTCTGAGGAAGGAGGATTTGAGACAAACCCTGAAGGTCACCTAAGATTACAGTAGAGTCAACAGTCTTTCAGGCAAGGGGACCAGAATGAGCAAAAGTTAGAAAGCAAAGAAAACACAGAGCATGCTGGAGAAACAGACAATAGTGCAATCTGGCTGGAGCACAGAATACATGTTAAGAGAATGAGTCGAGGCCAAAATTGAATTGATTTGAAAGTAGTGTGCACTATCAATTAAACCAGTGGGGGAACATTTATGAGCCTACTGAAATAGACAACATGTGAAAGTATGCATTGGCATGTAGAGAGCTTATCAGAATATTACAGAAAGCAAACTGGATTTGAAATCAGAGCACCTAGCTTTGAATCTTTTACTAAGGCAAGTCTAGGCTACAATTTTCCTGTCTGAAAAATGAGGGAGTTGGAATAAATTATCTCTAAGGTTCTTCCTGAGTCTAAATCATGTAATCCTTAGAACAACAGTCCTTGTATGAGATGTGCACACATACACACACGTGTATGTGCACATGCATGTTCACACATGTCTGTGTATGTTTATAAAATTCAAAAGAAATTTCTAACATTAATGAAATATAGTTCCTACATGGTAGAAAGAATCTAGTAGACAGTCAAATGTTTGCTGACCAGAGAAAAAAAATTACATAATAAAGTATCACCATCACGAAATGATTTCGAAAAAGGCAAAGATCTATAACCTGGGGAAAATATTTACACAGACGAACTCCTTCAAGTAGACAGTACTGGTGTCAAATTATTTTTCTAAGGGAAGTATCCAATATAACTTGATCATTAAAGATGCTCAAAGAGTATATTAAAGGAATAAAATAAAGGTGACTTTTAATCCTCCCCTAAGTAAAGACTAAAGCTGCAAGTAACCGCTACAGACAAGCATTGGGCTATGCTAAGATTTTTCTCCTTCACATAAAAAAGAATTTTGTGGTTGTTAAGTGAAGTTTAAGAAGTAATCAATTATTCTAACAACTGTGTAATAGATTTGCTTAGGAGATGGGATGTAAGATCAATGACTCCAATTAGCAGTTATTTAATAAGCATTAAATAAAAACAAGAGATTAAGGAATAGAAATCCCAAAATGTTTGAGGAGCAGAGTTTGCTAAACAATACTTATTTTAAATAGTTTCCAGTTCATCTTTTGTAAGCTTAAAGGAAACCTACCAATTCCTTCCTAGAGTTGGATAGTTCTCATTAAGCATTGAGAACAGAAGATGGAAGCTTCACTAGGGACATCATTATGACATAAAATATTTCATGTTCGAGCATTACTTTGCATCAGGATGAAGGCTCCTGAAGTACTGCCATTCATTTACACCACACACACCCACACACACCCACACACACATACACACACACACACACACACACACACACACACACGATGAGGAGATCTTTATAATTGTGCCCAGAGAGCAGCATTATGAATGGGGTCACTATTCCCCACTGTGTTCTGTGTATTTCTAAGAAGTCTCTCTTTAGTAGAAGAGGCTGAGGGGCCATTTAGGCTGCAATGCTGCCAAAATACTCTGAAACTAGGGGCATTCTGCAGCTCACAGGCTATGCAGATTCTTCTCCATAGTTCTCCATCTGGTTTTTCCTTTCCCCACAAGTCAGTAGGGGTGTGAGGGGCAGAAGTGGAATTTTATATCTTCCTAAATTTGGGGCCTCATCCAAAACAGGCATACAACTCAAACTGCAGTGTTCCCTTGGACCATAGTACAACCAAAGCTCTTAAATGAAATAAAATGGCTCCAGATGTCCTCACTTGAACCTAAATGCTAATGCTTAATGAGCCTTGGTGCCCCAAATAGCTGGAGCCAGGCCAAGTGAATGATGCCAATGATGTTTTGGCATGAAGAGACATAAGTAACCTACATAACAGAGTCTATTGAATTCTCAAGCCAGGACTCAGTACCAGAGTCTATATAGGTAAAAGGACTTGGGCTCTGCTTCTGAAGTCATGCTAAGTATTCTGCAACCATTCAGACAGAACTTTGGACACCAGAATTTTAATAATTCAAAACTATCAGGTCCTATCAAGTACGTTCAATTGTAATGGGCATAAATGGAAGCCTTCACAGGTAAAAGAGGAATAAATATCTAAACGATCAAAACTGAGAGAGGTAAGAAAAAGGGATGGGTGGAGAGGGTCCTACCTCTTAAAAATCAGTAGAACATCTTTCAGGGATGGGGATGGGCAGATTTGGAAAGAGTTTAAGCTCATCTTTATTATTATTGTCAGTCTGGGATATTGTTGTTTTTCCCCCCTTAGGCCTCATTCCTTTTTACCTCTCTGCAAAATGGCGTAACTAACTATTCCATTCTTTCAGAAACTCTTTCCTCCCGCTATTTCTATGACATGGAAACCATGTTTGGTTTTCCTCCTATATCTAAGATGGCAGTTTCCCTTTCTCCTTTGCTAGTTCTCCCTTCTATCCTCCTTTATATCCACTCTATCACTGTAGGTATTCATCAAAACTATGTCTTTGTTCTATAATCTCAGTAAAGATGGTTTCATAATTTAACTTTTATAATGATAGTATTCACATGCTTTATCCCCAGACCCCACATGTCACTTCAACTTCAATGTCATGTCTTCAACTGACCTACCACCCATCACCTCAAAATGAAAAATGCCCACAAGTAAATTTCAATTTCCTCAACAAGTTGTCACTTATAACTTCTAATCACCTAGGCCTTGAAACCTATGTAGAATCTATAGCCATCCAATCAGTTGCCCAAGCACAAATAATTTTTCCTTCAAAATGTTGCTTAAATATGTTGCTTTTCTTCAATTCCCACTGCTCCTGTCCTATTTCAAGTCCTCATCACATTATAGTTTGATTACGGCAACAATATTCAAGATGACCTCCCAACTTGAAAGTCTTCTCTCCATCCAAACCACCCATTATCACCAAATTATTCTTCTCAAAACACTGAGTTTATTATATTCCTCCTCTATCCAAAAACTCCCAGTGGCTCCCCAATGCCTACAAAATAAAGTCTAAGTTCTTCAGACTGGCAGTCAAGTCTCTCCATGATCTATATTCACACTACTTATCCTCTTCCTCATTGCCTTCATACTAGTCCTCAACTGAAAACTTCCACGGTAATCAGCCTATCGTTTTCTCATGGCAAATATAACATATTCTTTTCTAATCAGAAGCCTTCATTCATATTTTCCTTCATTGACACAATGCCCTTGATGTTCTTTCCCTTATTGTCTACAGACTCTTCAAGATCCATATTCTTCATAAGTTTTTTTCAGCCCACATTAATCTCCCCGCTCTGAACTCTAGCAATTCTCTGAAAACTAATTCATATATTAACTTTTATTGCTATGTAATGTGTGTGTGTGTGTGTCTGTGTGTCTGTGTGTGTTTTATCTTCCCAACTGGACTGAAATTTCTCAGAGGGGAAGAATTTTTATTCCTTTCTTTAAAAGTTCTTTTAGCAAGTAGGGTATAAGCAAGTGTTTGCCAACAGATCTTTTATCTTTAGAGAATTATTTTAGCACCAAGGCTGATTTTTCTTCCTTTACTAAGAAATATTTTCATCATTTAAATGCAAACTAGCCTTCAGATCCCCTATTACATGCAAAACACATACTGGCAGATAAATGGCTTTTTTAAAGACAAAAGCTATTGGGAATTCAATTCAACACGATTTTTACACCTTACAAAAAACGAACAAGGCCATATTTTTTATTTCATCTGTAGAGCTGTCTTTTATGCATAAACCCTTGCCATAGTTTTAAATTTCTTTAATAGACAATAGGATCTATTCTATATAACTGGACTCATTCATCATGTAATAGAAAAAAGCACAGATCCTGGTGTCACACAATAACAATAAAATCAGTTTCCTCACCTGTAAAATAATAATAATAATATTTGTATTATCTACTTTGCAGGGTTGTATCAAGAAAAGTATCTAGCAAAATTACATTAGTATATAAATACAAGCCATTATCACTGTAATTATGCATAATAATACAACAGCTGGGAACAAGGTAAGGTAAAGGAAAACTGAGTCACTGGTAAAATGATAAACAAGTTCAAATCTTGTCACTAAGGTTGCATCATGCAAATAGGAAAAGATGACAAGATGGAGACAGTCAAAGTTAGAGGGGTCGAAGGAAAAATCTGACCCTGTTGGTAGAGCTAGGAAGGGTTCCAATCATTCGGCTAATACATTGTGGAATTGTGCAATAAAAGTGACTCACCTCTTCATACCCTGTAACTCAGATATCCCATGACTAAGTTTATACCTCCAAGGAAGTCAAAGCCAGAAACAAAAATCTCATATAGCAAAATATTAATAGCAACACTCTTTGTGGTAACTAAGAATGGGAAACAAAGTGAGCAACTACCATTTAGGAAATGTGTTAAAAAAATAAAAAAGTGGTTAGATATATAAGGAATTTATTCAAAATCTATCAATAACTGTATGAAAAATAACTACTCCAAATTACTAATAATTATAAAAGTGAAAATTAAAACAACTCTGACGTTCCACCTCACATTCATTAGCAAAGATGACAAAAGAAGGAAAAATACGAAAAGCTGGAGGGGCTATGGGAACATAGGCATCCTAATGCATTGTTGGTAGAGTCCTGAATTGGGCCTTCCAATCTAGAAAACAATTTGGAACAATGTCTGAAAAGCTACAGAACTATGCATATCCTTTATCCGAACTATCAGGCCTATACCCAAAATAAAACAAAAAAAGAAGAAAGGAATCCATATCCATGAAAAACTGTAGTAGCTCTTTCTATGGTACTAAAAAAGAGAGAAACGGGGGGGGGGGGTGCTTCACTGATCAGGAAATGGGGAACTAAATAAACTGCAGTAAATCACTGTCCCATAAGAAATGATGAAACAGACATTTTCTGAGGAGACTGGGAAGACCTCTATGATGTGATGCAGAGTGAAGTTAACAGAACTAAGAAAACAATGTATACAATTTTAAAATGAGAGAGAAAAACAACTTTGAAGGACCTCAGAACTGATTCATGTAATGACAAACCAAGCATCCAGGACTGACAATGAATCACACCTCCCACCTCCTGACAGGGGGATAATGGACTTAAATCCAGAATAAGGCAGGCATATTTGGTCATGGCCAATGTGGACATTTGTTTCACTGTGCTATCTGTACTGATTGTGGGGGTTTTGGCTTTTTGTTTCATATTGTTCTACTGAAGGAACAGCAGTAGAAAGATGATGATAAATACTTGTAAAAAAATTTTAAAACTGTGGTATGGTAATGTGATTGAATTGAATGTACAATAAAAATTGATAATGAAGAATTCCTAGAAACATAGGAAGATTTTTATGAACAAACCAAGAATGAAATAATGAGAACCAAGAAAATAATATACAAAATGGGCAAAATATATAAACAAAAATATTGTTAAGAGGAAGAGAAATTAAGTGAGAGAAACCAATGAGAACAGATAATGAAACATATTCCCACTCCTCCCAGCAGGGGTAGGAAAGTATTAGGTTTCATGAGCTACAAAACTAGAAATGTCTATTAAATCCAACTCTTCCATTCTATAGAGGCCCAAGGAGAAGCAAGATTCAAACCCAGGTCTGAATCAATCTCAGATTCTGTCCTCTGTCCCAATAGCTCACTGAAACCCAGCTCTGACAATATGGATTTATCCATCCTATGTTTCTAGCTTTATCTCTTGTCACTATCTTTCACATACTCTATATTCCAGCAAAAATTTTCCCACCTCTAAGGAGTCTCTGGCCTCATAAAGCTGTCAGTCTAATCCAGGCAATAAGATTTTCCAACTAGTCTGTTATTGGACTCCTACAGGACATGTATACAAGCTTGCTCACTCAAAGTCAATTCTGAATTCCCTAAGGCATGGAAAATCAGGATAATTCAAACACTCAACTGCAAGAGTAAGTTTTTTGTGTTTCTTTTTAAATCAAATACAAAAGGGACAGGAGAAAGGTACAAAGATCCATGAGGATTAGGAGAAGGAAAAAAAAGAGGAAATCAAATTGTAGAATCTGGCTGAGTTCCTGAAATATGGAAAAACAGAACCTTAAGGCCCAAATTCAGTGATTTTGTAAAATTATCCAGCTTTAATTCTGAATCCTTCATTTTTTCTCCCCACCCCAATGCCCTTAACATCCAGGCTAGAGGTGCATCAGCCACTAACAGCGGATCCCAATATAGGCATACCTCATTTTATTGTGTTTTGCTTTATTGTACTTTACAGATATTGCATTTTTTTTTTTTTACAAACTGAAGATTTGTGGTAACCCTTTTTTGAGTGCATTTAGGGTTAGCCATTTTTCCAACAGCACATGTGTCTGTGTCACACTTTGGCAATTCTCACAATATTTGAAACTTTTTCATTATTATTATATATGTTATGGTGATCTGTAATCAGTGATCTTTGATGCTATTAACGTAATTGTTTTGGGGCACCACAAACTCTGCTACTCCCATCTCTTTTCCTCTTTTTAGGCCTCCCTATTCCCTGAGTCACATCAATATTGAAATTAGGTAAATTAATAACCCTAGATGGTCTCAAAGAGTTCAAGTGAAAGGAAGAGTCAATCAGTGTGGCAAACTTCACTGTTGTTTTACTTTAAGAAGCTGCCACAACCACCCCAATCTTCAGCAACCACCACCCTGATCATTCAGCACCCATCAAACACTCTCTACCAACAAAAAGGCTATAACTTGCTGAAGGCTCAGATGGTGGTTAGCATTTTTAGTAATAAAGTATTTTTAAATTAAGGCATGTGTTTTCGTTTTTTTAGACATAATAGTATTGCCCATTCATACTATAGTATACTGTAAATATAACTTTTATATCATGGGAAACAAAAAAATTCTTGTGACTCACTTTCTTGCTATATTTGCTTTATTACAGTGGTCTAGAATGGAACCCACAATGTCTCCAAGGTATATTCATCAAACCTGATGTTTTTGCATTCTGGGCTGGTTCATCCCTACTTAGGTAACCAGCCCTCCACTGGGGAAGGGGGAAGAGTGAAAGTAGGAGCCGTCCTTATATTAGTGGTAGACTCAGTGTGGACAGCTGATTGGTTTAGCTCACTGCAGGTGAGAACTGAAGTCATGAGATCCAGAAACCTCAGTCTCCCCAGCAACAGGGACTAGAGAAAGCCGAATTCTCAGGAATCAAATCAGGAAACAAATCAAGGAAAGAGTGAAAGGATATGAACTGCCACATTCGAAGCGACAACTGTGTGATAAATGCAAACATAAAAACAAATCATTTTGCTACAGTAAATATTCTTCCCCCTCTCATGAGCATGACTGACCTTCAGTCAAATGCTACAAGAGAAAGGCAGAATCCCACAGAGGCCAGGGAAGACCAGTGGCAAATGGATAAGCCCAACTTACTGAACTCACTTGTCAGAGAAAATATCAGAAGCCTAGTTGAGCAGAAGAAATTAAATTAATTAAACAAAATAAGATAGGCCTTGCACAGAAACCAGGGTGGCAGAAGGAGAAATCATCATCAGCCTTATGCTCATAAATGTCCTTCTATTTGATCAGAACCATGGGGTTTTCCTGGGAGCACAGAAATGTTTTACCAAACACACAGAGCATTGGCTTCTAAACACAGCTGCAAACACCATTAGGATTGGCCCTGCTAATAAAAACAAGATTAGGCCTGAACAAAGAGAAAGGGTTCTCAGTTGCAATTTACATATTTGTCAACTGGGGGTTTTAAGCATTCCTTATCATCAGATGCCAACCAAATCCCTCCTTTCCAAGTTAGAAAGAAGCACCAAACATTTCAAATGAGGAAAGCAGCTGTTCTTAAATACCATCCCTAAACACTACTGATTTTATTATCAACTGAGGTGATAGATATTATCTTTGAGGTCATCAAATTCAACTCCCCCATTTTACCACTGAGGAAACTGAGACCCAGAAAAATTAAGTTATTTTTTCCTAGAATCACACAGCTAGTAATTGTCTGGAGGAAGATTTAAATGGAAATCTTGAAGTACAGCCCTCCATCCACCACACCACAGTGCCTCTCATGGATTCACCAATAGTAATTGTTCCTATCCTAAAATCCTCCCACTGTAGACCTCTGCTGTTTGTTAGAGCCATACCAATATTGTTGTTGCTGCTCAGTCCTTTTTTCAATTGTGTCCGACTCTATGTGACCCCATTTGGAGCTTTCTTGGCAAAGATACTGGAGTGGTTTGCCATTTCCCTCTCCAGCTCATTTTACAGATGAGGAAACTGAAGCAAACAGGGTTAAATAACTTGCCCAGGGTCACACAGATGGGAAATGTCTGAGGCCAGATTTGAACTCCAGAATTTGAGTCTTCCTGACTCTGGCCTGGTAAGCTATTCACTGCACCACCTAGCTGCCCATCAGAATTGTAAAGGTTCTCCCAGAGACTTTGCTTTCTACTTCAATCACCCATTCTTGGAGAAACCTGTTTCATTCTGGTAATCAGCAGTGCTAGAGGGGATGGAGGATCCTATAACATGGATATACACATATGAAAATCAGAAAAAAATCTGGCTTGGAATCTGCTAGTACAGAGGACTGAACACACAGCCACAGGGAAAAGCACGTACACAAAGAAGGACCAAAAGATTTCAAGGGCCCCTTGTTTTGTCATTAACAACAATTTGTGCATGTAACTATGTATTGTTAACCCCAACAGAATGTAAGCCCTTTGAGGGCAGATTGTATTATTTTTCTCTTATATCCCCACCATCTAGAGATGTGCCTGTTAAGCAAGAGACAGCTTTTATGGGGGCACCTAGGTGACACAGTGAACAGAACACCAGCCCTGGAGTCAGGAGGACCTGAGTTCAAATACAGCTTCAGACACAATTACTAGCCACGTGACTTTGGGCAAGTCACTTAACCCCAACTGCCCTCCAAAAAGAAAAAAAAAAATTAGCTTTTATGAAAAGCCTGTTGATTTAGAGTTTGATCTAAAAATAACTTTAAATTAAACTTAAGGGGTAGAACAGGAAGGGTCAGGATCCAAAAGGGTGTGAAGTAGTGAGGAGGCACAGAGAAAAGAGGGTCAGTAGGAGCCAGATATAAAATCATATGGAATTCAAAGAGGCCTTAGAAGTCATCTAGCTAAACTAGATTAAGATGCAATTTGGAAATAGTTAATAAAATAAATAAAAATACAGTAAAAGATAAACAATGTTAGTATGTGGTTTTAGAAGGTAATACAATTGGGGGTATTTAATAAAATAAATTAAAATGCAATAAAACATAATGTTAGTATATGGTTTTAGAAGTTAATGAAGCAGGAGGCGGAGTCAAGATGGGGGACTAGAAACAGGACTCTGACAGGGCTGTAGTTCCCACCTCTTCCAATTCATGTAAAAGGTGACTCTGAACAAACGTTGGAGCTACAGAAATGACACAGAGAAGCTAACTTCACTCTGAGGACAGCCTGGCTGGCTGGCAGGGAGGGGCCAGCACAGTGCTGTGGGAGCCAAGTCCAGCCCTGCTGTGGTGGTTTCCAGAATTATCAACCCATGGAAGCTAAGGACAAAGTCCAGTGCAATGTGGACTTTGGGATCCAGTAGTTTGGGAGTGTGGTCCAGCCTTTGCCCCCGGTGTGGGAAGTGGATGAGATGTGGCCGTACAGCTGCAGCCATATGGCTGCTTCAGCTCCTGGACAGCAGATTGTAGGGAAACCGAGCAACCATTCTGAGGGGTAACCACTCTTGCTTTAACCTGCTTGGATCTGGATTGCGGTCTAGGGTGGAGGTCCTGGGGTGCACGACCAGCCTGCCAGAGCATGTGGAGGCTTCAGAGAGGGCACCCAACTAATACTTTTGGAAGCTAAGAAAACACCAGGGTTTTGGGATTAAGCTTCCATTTCTGGTAGCAGAGTCCTACTGTGGCAAACAATCCCAAAGTCAAATAATTGAGTAGCAACATGAGTAGGCAAAGAAAGCAAAGCAAACAGAGAAACCCAACTTTATACTCACTATTTTGGGGACAAAAAGGATCAAAGCCTGGAACAGGAGGAAAACAGTGAAGTCAGAACTCCTGAACCAAAAGTTTCCAAGAAAAATACAAGCTGGTTACAGGCCATAGAGGATCTTAACAAAGATTTTGAAAACCAAATAAGAGAAGTGGAGGAAAAATTGGGAAAAGAAATAAGAATAATGCAAGAAAATTATGAAATGAGAGTCAACAACCTGACTGAAGAAAATAACACCTTAAAAATAGAATAACTCAAATGGTAAAAGAGGCTCAAAAAGTCAATGAGGAGCAGAATGCCTTAAAAAGCCAAATTTGCAGGATGGAAAAAGAATCTCAAAACATCACTGAAGAGAATCATTGCTTCAGAATTAGACTGATGCAAATGGAAGCTAATGACTTTATGAGAAATCAAGATACTATTAAACAGATCCAAACAAACGAAAAAATAGAAGGCAATGTGAAATATGTCATTGGGAAAACCATTGACCTGGAAAATAGAACCAGGAGAGAGAATTTTAAAATTCTTGGGACTACCTGAAAGCCATGATCAAAAAACGAACCTAGAAATCATCCTTCAAGAAATTCTCAAGGAAAATTGCCTTGATGTTTTAGAACCAGAGGGAAAAACAGAGGTTGAAAGAATCTACTGATTACCTCCTGAAAAATATCCCAACAAGAAAACTCCTAGGAATATTACAACCAGGTTCTGGAGTTCCCAGATAAAGGAGAAAATATTACAAGCAGCCAGAAAGAAACAATTTGAATATCGTGGAAACACAATTTGGATAACACAGAATCTGGCAGCTTCCACACTGAGGGATAGAAGAGCTTGGAATATGATATTATGGAGGTCAAAGGAGCTGGGATTAAAACCAAGAATCACCTACCCAGCAACACTGAGTACCATGTTTCAGGGGAAAATATGGTCATTCAGAGGCATAGAGGACTTTCAAGCATTCTTGATGAAAAAAAAAAAGTTGAATAGAAAATTTGACATTCAGATACAAGAAGCAAGATAAGCATGAGAAGGTAAACAGGGAAACGAAATCATAAGGAACTTATCAAAGTTGAACTATTTACATCCCTACATGGAAAAATTTCTAACTTATGAAACATTTCTCAGTATGAGAATAGTTATAGGGAATAGAAATGTGTATATATGTACATACATACATACATACATATATATGTCTATATAGGAGGGTATATGGAAGTATGAATACATGTCAATGTTTATATATGTGTGTGTGTGTGTGTGTGTGTATAGGTATACATAGAAGGCACAAGACCAATTTAATAGGAAGGGATGATACTTAAAAGGTGAAATTAAGAGGTGAGAGAGGAATATAATGAGAGGAGATGGGGAGAGACAGAATGGGGTAAATTATTTCATATAGAAGAGGCAAGGGAAAATGGTTACAATGAGGGGGAAGAACAGGAAGGAAGGGAATGGGTCAATCTTATTCTCACTGAATTTGGCTCAGGGAGAGAATGACATACACACTAAATAGGGTATCTCACTTTACAGGAGAGAAGGGGGGAAGGGGATGAGAGGAGGGATGATGGAAGGGAGGGCAGGCTGGGGGAAGGGAATTTGGAAGCACCCACTTTTGAAAAGGGACAGGATCAAAGGAGAGAATATAAGGGAGAGGTGGGATAGGAGGGAGGGAAATATAGTCAGTCTTTTACAATATATCCACTATGGAAATGTTTCGTATAGCTGCACATGTACAACCTGTACCGAATTGCTTATCTTTCCAGTAAGGGTGGGTGGACAAGGGAGGAAGGGAATGAATCTGGAATTCAAAGTTTTAAAATCAAATGTTTAAACATGTGTGTGTGTGTGTGTGTGTGTGTGTGTACACACACACACACTATTATTAATATTATTTTACATGTAACTGGGAAATAAGACATACAGGCACTGGGGCATAGAGATCCACCTTGCCCTACTGGAAAGTCGGGAGGGGGTATGTAAGAAGATAGGGGAGAGAGCAGATTGGAGGAGGGGATAACCAGTAGGATCGTTTTTTTGGGGTGGTGGGTAGGGGAAAAACGGGGAGAAATTTTGTAACTCAAAATCTTGCAGAAATGAATGATGTAAACTAGAAGTTAATAAAGCATTCAATTAAAAAAAAATTTTAAAAGAAGTTAATGAAGCCCAGAAGGCAACACCCCCTCACTACACAGATGAGAAAACTAAGGCCTAGAAGTTAAATGAGGATATGCAGCTGAAAAGTAAAAGAGAAAGGATTTCAACCTGTCTGATCTGACTCTAAACCCCTTTCTATTAAATCACAGTGCTTTTCAAACGTGAATGCTTATCTGTGTGGGAAGGGAGGAAAGAAGGAATCTGTTTGGGTTGGACTTGGGTCCCTCCCAACTCATATTTTGTATTTGATTTTGTATCTGCTAGAGAAGAGAGACAAAGAATGAACAATATGTTGAGACCTTTAAAGGTATGGATGATGAGAGTGGAAGAAATAAAGGTCAAACAGTGAAATGTGAGAAATACTGTTCTATTTACAGAATTAGAGAAAGAGGAATTTTCTCTCTGGAAATCAAATCAGTTAATCTTGAATGAAATAAGAGATGATTTAAGAAAAAAAAACTGCTGCAAGTAAATTAAGAAATGAATTAAGTCCAGATGAGGATTTTGTCCTGGAATGAAGAATTCAAAAGCTCTTATCAGAAGAGAGAGTTATTACAAGTGTGGGGAAATCACTCAACCATTTAAAAAGAAACATGTTCTTTTTAAAATGTATTGTGAAGGCACATTTTGCTAGGCTAGGAGTCATCATCATCTAAGTCCAAGACCCTTTAAATAGAGAGTCATCTAAGTCAGATATCAAGCAGAAAAAAAGTTGGAGGTAATACCTCACAATACTTAATCATTGTTTTAAAATTATCAGCATACCATAAAGCAACTAGTTGGTTTATTCAAGATTCTATGGGCAAGCCAAGTGCTGGGTACCATAGGGATTAACAAAAATGTGGAGGACATGATGCTGGGACCTAGAAGGGGAGGAGAAGCCATTTACAGAACTAAGTGTTATGCAATGGAGCAAGTTGAATGTCCCCAAAAAGACACAAAGGTTTGGGTGTTTTTTTCAGAATCCACTTGGGATGTCATCTCCCATCACTGCTTAGGCTGCCACCTTTATGCACATGACTCTCAGATATAGTTCTCTAGTCCTGACCTGTCTCACAAGTTTCTCATTCCCAACTGCCCTTAAGATATTTCTACCTGGATATGCTATCACTTCAAGTTTACCTTGTCTTAGCAAAGTACTGTGTAATAAGTGCTTGATAAGTGTTTGACTTACTTATTAACTGACCAAATATCTCAAACTTAACCCCTTCATTTCTGATATTGAACCATAAAACTTTCTTTCTGGCTTGGTATGCCATAATGAGAATGGGAATTTGACAATCTTCCCTGCCCCTTAATAGGCCCAATATAATCACATGGAGCCTGTGGTGGGAGGAGTTTACTGAAAGGTTGAGCAGGAAGTTGGTCAAAGTAGTTAGAGTGGAGGGATAGAAAGGATGCAGGCAAGGGGACAGCTAGGATTGTGAGTGTTTGTTTGCCCAAGAAGGGGAAAAGCTTTGGGATGGTGTTGCACCCTGCAGTGATAATGTGTACTAAATTCTTTGTTGCTAAGATGGATTGAGTTTTCTAGTGCTGAAATTTGGTTTTCTGGTTATCTGAAGAAATGTTTTGCTTCTGTCTTCTATATGGAGATTCTGTTAAATTTTGTGATTCAGAACTACACCAGCATATTCATAGTCACCATTGGAGCTATGAATATTGCTATGGCAATACATATGCTGAAAAGAGAAGCTACAATCCTCAGAAAGGACACCTGGTCTCCTCTGGGGGTGCCCTCAGACTCTTGGGCACAGGGTCCTGAGCATTCTGGGTCAAATGTGTAATAGCTCTGTTCACATAACCTCTGGTCTCAAAGTCACCACTATTTCATCTAGGTGGGCTTATCTGCCCACCAGAGTTCCTTAGTGGTAGAAATAAAGCTGCCAAGAGGCCAAGACTCCACGCTGCCAAAGGATCACCTCACACAGAAAAGAGAAAGGCTCTGCTTGTGAGAATTCCCATCACTAGGCAGGTTCCCATCCTAATGCTGATGCTCACTTTCTCTGGGATCCTCAACAAATCACTTAAACTCTCTGGGCTTTAATTTCTTCATCTGCAAAAGGGAGGTTTAAACTACGTGGTCACCAAGGTTCCTTCCAGTTGTAATTCCTCTATCTTCAACCCATTCCCTTTTACTTTGCATACGGGAAGAGAAAGAGGATCCCAATTAGAAGATGGATAAAATTATGCTAAAAAGACAAAAAGTTTTCATGTCTTTCTGGACTGGTGTGGTATATAAGAAAAGGAACTCCAAATAAGTGTTTCAAAAAGTAACAGGATTCAATAATTCTTTGACTCGAGGGAAGTAGAAAGAATCTCCAAATATCTTAATTTGGCCTGCAATTTGAGAAAGCTGCCTGTCTCTCAAAGAGGCCAAGAGATAAGGTTTCCCAAAAAATGTGGTAAAGTTGTAGAAGGGGAGAGAGTTTAGTAATAAATGTGAAGAGTTTTGCCATCAAGCTTTTGAGTTGGAAATAACAGCACATGATAGAACCCAATTCAACTTCATTATAGGTCTACTTGTGGTTTCTAGTTATATGAGCATCTGAGCACCCCTAAAATATGGTATCTACTTGATGACCTAAGACTGTATATTAACAGAAGGCAAGACATGCATCTGGTGAAGATGACAGTGCTATACACAGAAGCAGGCTTTGTTAATAACAAGCACATTGCAAGGAGCCCACCCTGCAGCTGGGGACCAATGAAGAAGGGAAGAAACCACAAAGAAATTGCTATTACTATTTCAAACTGCTGTGGCATAGAGTTGAGTGTAACATGTTTTGTTAAGATTCAGATTTTTAAAGTTTTTCAAGCACAAAACTATGAATTTCAATGTGGTTTTTGTTTTGTTTTGTTTCTTAAAAGAAAAAAATTTTAAACCATTATCAGCATCCAAATCATGGTAACCATTAAATCCAATCTTCAACAACTTCAGATGAAGTTCACGTCCTCCCTCCTAAAATTTTTACAGCTGCTGCTTATTTCATTAGTTTAAAAATAGGATTCTGTTTTATTGAGGGAAAAAAAAAACTTCAAGCATAGCCTTACTACAACATTACAAGATATAGCACACACAATCCCTCTCTTTCAAAAGGGAGACAAAGAAAATAAAATTAAAATATGAATACTAGCTTCAGAGTTAATTATAATCACTAAAAATGATTCGATGCATTGATGAAGGAGTGGACCACTGCAAAGAGGAAGAGAGAAGAGGATAACAGAGGCAGAGAGATGGGATAGGAGAAAGGAAAGTGGAAGAGAAAAGAATGATGGGAGAGGAAAGAAATAAGAAAGGAAAAGGAGAAAGAAAAGGAAAAGACAGAAAAAAGACAAAATAATGGAGGAGAAAGTCGGCTAAGAAACAAGAAGAAGGAGAAAGGAGGAAGGAAGAGAACAGAGGAAATGAGATAAAGAAAAGATGAGGGAGAGGACAGAGATAAAAGAAGGTAAATTCTCTTTTCATTCCATTCCTCTTCTGAGGAAGAAAGAGCACTGAGCTTAGGGACAGGAAGGCCTGGGTTCAAATGCCAGCCTAAATTGTCTTGTGACTTAATTTCTCGTGCCTTCTTGTGTTCAGTGACAGGAAGGAGGCCATCTACCACCATATTTGAACCCAGACCTTTACAAGTCTGATACCAGAGCTATAGCTTGAGAAAGCACATAGAGTATCAATGAGACCAATACAAACAGGAATTCAAAAGTGTTGGGGATAACAAGAATATGATTCTTTTTCCCCTTTTAATGGCAATAATTCAAATCTTTACTTACTCGCAGAGCAGGATGCCATTTTCTAGTCCTGTTCGAAAATCTCTGTCACCAAAACTCCTGCCAGTTACTTGCTGCAAAAGAAAAAGGAAAGAAAAAGGTATCAACATTTCTCTCTAATCAGGAAATTCAATATTTTTCCTGTAATTCAATAGCCCAGTAAATTATTAGTGACATTCCAGGAATGGAAAAAATGTATTATGTATAATGTATTATGTTTTCTCCCCCAGTCACGTGGTCTTGCCTGAATTAATTAAATCTATTTTAGACAGTTTTTTTTAATACTTTTATTGTCTATCTACTACCTATAAAAACTTAAAATCATAGCTCTAGAGCTGAAAAGGACATAAAAGGAGATTTAGTCTAATTTCTACATTTTATACATAAGGAAACTGAGGCCCAAAAGAGTTAAGTGACTTGTTCATTCTTGAACAGGTAACAAAGCATTAGAGGGAAGATATAAACACAAACCCCTTTACTCCAGTTATCTGGAAAGTTAGAAAGTCCTAGCTAGAAAGTTTCCAGCTAGAAAGACCTAGTGTGGTTTCTCCTGAGTACTGTCTGATATGGTTTTCTGCTTTTGTGGATTTGGTTAAATTCAGCCTACAGCATAGTCTATTTCATTCAAACCCCATTATATCCAGCTTATTCATTCAAAAAATATTTACGAAACACTAGATAACTAGCTAATATTTATATAGAGTTTTAAGATTTGCAAAGTACTTTTTTACTATAACTGTGATCTTTATAAGAACCCTAGAGACAGATACTATTATCACCTTCATTTTTCCCAGGTGGAAACTTGAGTCTGTGAAGAATTAAGTAACTTGCCCAGGTTCATACAACTGAGAAGTGTCTTGGCTGGGATTAGAACCCAGGTTTTCTTGTTTCTAAGACTAGGGCTCTATCCACTATGCCACATTGCCTGTCAATATAGAAAACAGTAGACTAGGCTGTGTGTGTATTGGCGGGGGGAGGGGGGGTGTGCAGAGAGAAAGAATGAATGTGTGAGTGTATGTGAGAAAGAGAATGAGAATGAAAGAGAGAGAGAGAGAGAGAGAGAGAGAGAGAGAGAGAGAGAGAGAGAGAGTGTGTGTGTGTGTGTGTGTGTGTGTGTGTGTGTGTGTGTTTTGAGATGCTGGGATGGAATATAATTAGAATAAATGGAAAATCTAGTTATCAGCTCCTTTGAACAAGTTGCTCATTTTGTCTTTCTCTTGATGACCAAGATAAGTGGCCATGCTGGTGATGTGGGGCAAGAAGTCACCACAGTGACATTCTGCATTAATCTCCACTTTATAACTACTCAAACTTTTAATTTTTCTGTATCCTAGTCTTGTCCTTAATTTGCCTTATATCTCCCTATCTAGACTATCAGCACATTGAGGGCAAGGCCTATGCTGAATGTCAAGTAAAAACCTCCTCAGCTTTCTAGCAGATGTCAGTTTCTTGTCTTTATTAACAAATAAACAACAAGTCAGAGGGGAGAGTGGTGCCACATATTTTAAGTCTCAAATTAAAACACTTTTGCTACTGGTCAGGAATTGTCTCAAACTCCATTGGTCAAGTGCAAGGATCATTTATGAAACCTTTGAAGTAAGAGGTGGCCCCTTGCAGAATAGGGGAAATGCTCTCCTGTGTCTGGAGAACATCGTCTGTCTGTCATCACTCTCTTTTAGCAGATTAGCTGGTAGGAAGTTTATCTGTATTCTCAGGGAGAGATCCATCAGTTACATTATTTCTCAGAGTTTTGTCAGTTTAAATGACATGTTTAAGTGACCAGATACTGATGTCATTGAAACAAACTAACTTGAACAAGCCTTTTGTTTTTCCTTTTTTTAAGATGACTATAGTAAGGAAAACCACAGTGTAACCCAGTCCATAACATAACTTCAAGGCAATGTCTTTTATTACGTGTTTACAATATAACACATTGTATAATATGACTATAAATGTTAATTAATTGGCAACCTTCATTATTATGTCATAGCTGGAAAGGTTAGAACTAGGACAGAGAATTAGTTACCCTAGCCTCAAGGATGATTATGGTATGCAAATTATAGTTAAGAAATATGCTGATTTACCTTCCTGAATCAGACACAAAGCAATACTCTCTCTGAAAAAACTATAGTTCGATGATAAATTGAAGCTGCAAAAATGGTTTAAAGTGAAAATAAATGAAAACAAATTGCCCAGTGGAGGTAACGGCTTAATTAAAAGGTTGTACATGAATCAGTTATTTGTGAATCAGTTATTCAGAATAGTTATTTGGCTGTGTAGATCACAGGAAAAATTCAGGATTTGGAGTGAGAGGGTCTCAGTTCAAATCTTGACTCTGAGATGTACTACCTAAATTTCTCTAGGCCTCCCCTCCCTCTCCTAGCCCAGGGGGTAGAAGTAAAAGACTTTTTAAAAATAATCACTAATTTATGTAATTTTGTTTGTATAGTGTCTAAATCTTCCCTTCTATCCCTCGCTGCCTTTCCCCTTCCCTGATAGCCAGCCCTTAGGAAAACCACTGTGAAAAATGGAGGAAGCTGTTTGAGTTCATAGGAAGATAAATTTACAGACAGATAGCCCAGAGAGGTCATCATTGAGGTCCCTTCATTTGAAAAATGAGGTCCATAGGGGTGACTTCCCCCAAGCCACAGGACTAGCTATTAAATGGCCCAGCCAACATTAAACCTGGGTCCTCTGACTTCAAGTCTCCACCTCTCTGGGGCTCAATTTTCTAATGTTAACCAGGGGTACTAAACTATGATCCAATAATCTCATTATATAATTTTTATTTTCCAGAAAAACATTATACATGGTAATTTCCTCACCAGAAGTATAGCTAAAGGTTATCTATTCCAAACCTGTCATACTACAGATTAGGAGACCAAGGTTTGGAATGGCTTAAAGACTACCCAAGATCCAGTGGCAGAGCCAGGATTCTCAGATCCTCTGGCTTCAAAGCTGGTTCCCTTTACCAGTCTGGTCCACACAATCCTCTTTAACCCCTGTTCTATCAGAATCATAGAATCTGAACGCTCATGCAAGACACCAAAAACACATCTTTTCCCCAACCCACTCTGCTTCAGGAAGATTGGGGATTCCCTTGCTCTATAAGTCCCTGACATTATGAATAAGAACTCGTATACATTCAAGCCATTGTTATTAGCTTGGACCTGAAGATACAGTGAGGAGTAGGAAGGGAGCTAAAGACGGATGGACAACGTTAGAAACCCTCGGCCTTTCCTGGTCTATCTTTTCTTACAAGTTCTATCTCTTCAACACACGAGTTCTCCATGATATCACTACTACATCCCCAATTCTGAAAGACCCCAAATCTGGCTAGAAATTTCTATTCGTCATGCAGTTTTGAGAATTGGAACCTCTCTGCCTGAGATATCTGAGGTAGGAAACCCCTTCAGTTATTTATCAAACACCTTCTAAGGTGCCATGTACTAAACTAGGTATAAAGAATGAAACAATGTCTCCTATTTAGTTTAGATTTTAACAAAAGCCTCTAATATGAGACAACCCAGGGACAGCCACTCAGCTAGGAGGAGTGGTCAAAGCCTCTCAATGGGTCACTGATCAGCTTCCTCTTGCAAACCATGGCCTGAAGCCACTTTGGTCCAGGATTTCACTGATGGACAAGTCATGATGGATCCTGGCATCCTTACCTTATCAAGGACCAGGATCCATGTATCCTTCTTTTCTACCGCCCTCTACCACCAAACCCTATTATATTTAAGCCACAAAGTCTTCTCATGTTTGAGGTAAAAGGCACCCATAATAAAGTCCTATCTATTTATTAGTATTAATAATTTGTTGTCATTTAGTCATTTTAGTAATGTCTAACACTTCATGAGCCCATTTGGGGTTTTCTTGGCAAAGATGCTGGAGAGGTTTGCCATTTCCTTCTCCAGTTGATTTTACAAATGAGAAAACTTGAGGCAAACAGGATTAAGTGACTGGCCCAGGGTCCCATAGCTAGTAAGTGTCTGAGGCCAGTTCTGAACTCAGGACAATGGACCTGACTTCAGGCCCCACACTCTACCCACTGCATTGCCTAGCTGTTCTTAATATTAATAACAACTAGCATTTATATAGATAGCATTTGGGGGTTTATAAAACCTGTGATGTTACTTCATTTGGTCCTCACAACAACCAGGGGAGGTAGGGGATATTTTTATCCCCATTTCTCAGATAAGAAAACTGATTCTGACTAACCCAGGGTGTCTCATAGATACTCAGAAACTGAATCAGAATGTAAATTCATCTTGTTTCCGAGTCCAACACCCACCATCATACTGCCTGTTTGTCTAAGGAATCACCAGCCCCTTTCAAAGTCTTAAAAAAAAAAATCAAAGTCTCCAAAAACAATTCAAAGGATTGCTACATCAGCTTTGAGGGGTATTCACAGAGGGATGGTGAGAGCAATAACTTTGCTTAAGGTGGACAAATCCCACCAGGTGAGAAGTAGAGATGGCATGTGATGGAGTGTAAGTCAGTTAAGCAATAGCAGGTCTAGTAGAGAAAGAGAGAAGGGCAGGGAAATCCCAAGGAGGAGCAAAAGTGAGAGAAGAAAAGTTGTTCTGACCATAGGACCATCCTACTCACCTGGGCAACTAGTTTAACATGACCAATTTATATAACATGCATATGTGTGTAGCAGCAACCACACTGGCATACACAGATTGGCTACTGGCATAGGTTCTTAGATCTGCTTTACTAGGAAAGAAAGTTGTTTAAGGGTCAACAATCTTTCTTAATTACATTCACTAGTTCAGGGGAAAAGTCAGCATCCCGAACTTAGAGAAATAAAGACCAGAATAGACAGTGGTGTGACTGCCTCAATCAACTATAAACTTTACATACATCCCTGGCCCGAAAGAGCCTTTACAGTTGAGCAGTGGGGGAGCTCTGAAATATGGCCACTCAGAATCTCAGCTGGGGAATCACAAGATTCTTCTCATAAAAAAAAAGCCCCCAAAGCAAAATATCAACTCAGAATATATATATATATATATACACACACACACTTCTCATAGCCAGAAGCCATGTGACTCAGTGCCCAAATAGAAATTAGTAAAAAGTGTGAAAGCCTTCCTAAAAAGCAAGCCTGCCCTAAGCAAGCTTCCCTTAATGGAGCAGGAAAATCTCATATACCATTAACATTGCAATGTGTTAAGACAGAAAATTACAGTACTTGCTCTAACTAGTAGATCCCATGGTCCAACAAAATACCACACACTGGAAAAAGTGTTTCAAATGCTTAAAAAAAAAAAAAAAGAAGAAGAAGAAAAAAGTGAAGGTTTGGGGATAAACTTGTCAAATATACATATTTTATCTCTAAATTGTCACAAGAACACAAACACTTGGAGGAATATGGTTTCCTCAAAATGTAGTATAAATGTTTAACATTAAAAAGTCCAAACCAGATTTCAGAATTTTTATACTGGAAAAAGTTTTATTTAGGTATGCTTCATAATTTTTACAAGAATGACACCAACCAGGATAATTTCGTAGGTAAATTGTAAAAGTACCCATTTTCTTATTTCTTAAAAGTCAAGTTGTGTTGCCATTTCTTATGTACCACTGGCAAACCAATTCATCATCTCTCTCCAACTCCCTTGATCTCCAAAGATTCTTCTTCCTTCTGTCTCCTTGAGCTCTCAGTACTTCCCTCAACTATTCGTCCCCCACCTTTGTTCACAGCTGTTGACCAACACCATCTGGTATTAGCTGACCCTACAAGCACCTCCTCTTGCTCAATAAATTCTATCAACATCTATCCCATCACCCTTCCCACAAGTCTGAGATGTGGTGGGGCATCCATCTTCTTTTCTAAAGCAAATCTTTCCATCTGTGATCTGGCACCCCAGGGATCTTGCTTCTACACAGTGTCTTCCTCTACCACACCTTCAAACAAATAAAACTTTTCTCTGGTTCCTTTACTTCTGACTTCAAACATTGAACAATTTCCCATTTTTTAAAAAGCAGAGCTTCAAATAAAATAAAATAAAATAAAGAAAAGAAAAATAAATTTAAAAAAGCAAAGCTTCAAAAAATAAAAATAAAATAAGAAAAATAAATAAAAATAAATTTTTTAAAAAGAAAAAAAAAGCAGAGCTTCACTGCTGATTCTATCTCATTCACTTGCCATCTTGTTTCCCTCCTTCTCACAGCCTCATTCTACATGTCTTCTCAATCCCCCTGCTCCTGGGCTGAGGCTGCTCTAAGACAACCATGCCCTCCTTTTGGCTCTTGTTCTCATCCCTGTCACCTGACTCCTAGTGTCCTTGAACATGGATCACAGTTTAGATCTGTCTGGAAGAGATTTTAGTCTTTTCTTCTTCTACACTTCATTCAGAAAGTCAAACCACAGCTACACCCTCAACAATCACTTCTATACTGATTGTTCTCAAAGCTACATCTACAGCCTTTGCATAACACCTGAACTAGAGACCCATATTTCCAGCTGCTTCCAGGAGACTTCCCTTTAGATGTGCCACAATCCTCCCAAAATAATTCGATAAAATGTGTGATTTCCTCTTTTTCTGTACAGGTCACGGAATTCTATCTTGGGAACCCCCCTCAGTTTACTGATGATTGAGTGACTTGCTCAGTGCCACAGAGCTAATAAGTAGGATTCAAATCCAGATCTTCCTGACTCTAATCCATTCTGCCTTTTTGATGGCACATGTGATAAAACAGAATTAAAACCGTCTATCCCCATTTAACAGCATCTGCCAAACAAAAAGATTCCTGGGCAGGAAAAGTATCATTATATCGAGGTATCTTTGCTTCTGTCAGTAACCTCTTCGAAGTATATACCCTTCAGGTGCCTGTTGTTTTTTATCCTTTGTTCCCAAAGAGGACCAATGACATCAAAAGGGTATCTTGAACTGGATTTAAGTGAGGTGAGGCAGGGCTGTGCAAAGTTATCAGTCTCACTATCTTCTCCAGAGTCATCAAAGTCCAGTGGCAAGACGTAGGTCAATATGACTGATTATGGCCCCAGATGAAGAGGGAGACCCTGGCCTTTATAAGCTAAGGTCTTTTCCAGGTCCCAGTTTGTCTGAGGCAACACCCATTCAATGATTAAAGGCCAGGTAAGAATTGAGGCAAAAGATGGTCTACTTTGCCTTCACAAAAGAATTAATCTGGGAGGGGAGGGCCCTCAGATTTTCTGGCCAGAGCAACTGCTATTTATACTCACTCTGAGCTAGTTCAAAGGATACAAACAGCTTAATAACTTTTCTTCTATAATTCCAAATTGTTTTACAAAACAGATGAGCCATTTCATAGATCTGCTGGTATATATTTATACATGTCTTCTGACAGCCTCACCAACACTGACTGATTCAAGTCCATGTCCCTTGGACATCTTAAACTCAACATGTCCAAAAAGAAAATCATTATCTTTCCCCAAAAAAAGCTCCCTGGTTTCAAACTTCCCTATTACCATCAATCAAGGGCACTACCATCCCCCCACTGTCCCAGGCTTATCCTCAACCCTTCACTATCTCTCACTTTTCATGTTCAACCTGTTGTCAAGGCCTATCAATCTCACCTTTGCAACATCTCTTGAATATCCCCCCTTCTTTCCCTCTGACTTTCCAGTTTTCTCACACCTTACAGCCTCCAAGACATACTTCTGATCCAGTGACAGTGGCCTCCTTGCCTTGCCTTCAACAGACTTTCCATCTCTTGACTGGGCATCTCCTCTGGCTTTTCCCCATGCTTGGAATGCTCTCTCTCCTCATCCTTCTCTCCTAGTTTCCCTGGCTTTCTTCAAGTCCCAGCTAAAATCCCACCTTTCAAAGGAAGATTTTCCCAACCCCTCTTAGTTTCAGAGCCTTTGCTTGGTTGATTACTTCTAATTTTTCCTGTCTATAGCTTATTTGGACTTAAATGTTTGCAGCTTGGCTCCCCCATTAGACTGGGAGCTCCTTGAGAGCAGAGATTGTGTTTTGCCTTTTTTATTTTTGTATCCTCAGTACACAGAATGATGTTTAGCATACAGCACTTAATAAATACTGATTTACTGGCTTACTTTTGACTGATTTTTTTGGTGAACTACCCATCCCTACTCTCATCTTCCATTCTCTCTAGTCTCTTTTTGTTCTTTCCATGTCTGCTGCTGGCACTAAAATAATTGCTCCTGGGGCGGCTAGGTGGCGCAGTGAGTAAGAGCGCTGGACTTGGAGTTGGGATGACCCGAGATCAAATCCGGCCTCAGAAAATGAGCACCCACACATAAATAATGACTAGCCGTGTAACCTTGAGCAAGTTACTTAACCCCAATTGCTTTAAAAAAATAAAATAAAATAAAATAAAATAAAATAAAATAAAATAAAATAAAATAAAATAAAATAAAATAAAATAAAATAAAATAATTGCTCCTCATTAGGAGTGTAAGAGAGGAAGTAGGCCAACCTCATCAGCAAGAGCAGCTCCTTAGGGACAGCTCAGAGAAGACACTCGTTCTTCTTGCCTTAGCTTGAAGCCCAAAGATCTCATTCAGGAGGTTGCCACTTTCTCCAGATAGTTATATCCATCTACTTGGTCTCCCTTCTCTCTGATCTACTCCCCTTCAGTACCCTACTCTGATTTCATCTCTACCTCCACTTCTCATAGATGAAGGATCCCACAGATGCACAGCTAGTCATCCCATACTCCCAAACAAACTTCATATTAGCTCCCCCTGGCCCTCAAGGTTGAATAACAGAGTTACAGCTTACTTTGTACTCAATGGCTGTTTTCCCCAAAGGCTTCATACACAAACTATTTTTGGTAAAGTTGAATTGCATTTTGAATACCTGATGTATTTCTCTGTAAAGCTATTAAGGATCTTTCATTTGATATCAGTTAAATAAACAAATCTGGACTTTCTGATATTAGGTTTCTTTAAAAGTTATGCACACCTGGATTTTATTTCATTTATAATTCCAAATGTGATAGAATACTCTGCACATAGTGGGTGTTTGAAGAAGACTCTTGATTAGCCCCAAGAAATCTAACCCTAATTCTGAGGTATTATGGCCTTGCTTACACCTAGTTCTGATTGAATGATCAATAATGTGTTCTTACCTAACAAAAGGTCATTCATTTTAAGGGGAGTGAGATAATCAATGGTGGTCTACCTTTCCATTAGTGATAGAACTAGGCTCCACATAAATGATCATATATTAAGTCTATCCTGCCAGACACGGTGCAAAATACTGGGGACACAAAGGCAAAAATAAGTCTTTACACTCAGGAGCTCACAGTCTCATGAAGGACAGCATGCAAACAACTACCTACAAACAAGATAAACTGGAGATAATCCAACACAGGCACTAGCACTAAGGGGAACAGGGAAAGGTTTCTGGCAGGAGGTGGGATTTTGGCTGAGACTCAAAGGCAGGGAATGATTGGGAACAGATGGATATCTATGATGAAAATCATAAAGATCTCAGAGAACAGAGACTCCTTAACCTCCACTGGCTGTGGATCCCAATGTAAAGCCAAGAACCATTTTTCTTGAAACTAAAATCTTTCTTGCCATAAAGTTAGTCTTTGTGAAAGATCTTAATTAAGTCATTATTTTACAGTCTAAAAAACCCAATTTTGTCTTTTCCTCAAAGGACCAAGATAAGAAAACGAAACTACAGTATTTTCATTCTAACGGGTCCTAAGGAGATAAATAAAAAGTAAAACAAACAAACAAAAAAAAAACTCCATGCCAGTTTATATAGACTGACAGTGTTTCTCTTTCATTCAGAATGGTATAAATTCAGTCAATCAATCAAGTACTTCTTAAGCAATGCTGTTCATCATTCATTTAGAAAAGGACCAATGAGATCATGGGGTGATGTCTTGACTTTCCTGTGAACTGGACTTCAGTGAGTCAGAACTGAACAAAGTTGTCAGCCTCACTCTCTCTTCCAGAGTCCTGTGCAAAGACAAAAGTCAGAATGACTGGTGATGGCTCAGGATGCAGTGGATGGCATTGGTGTCTTCCATGTCTATCTAAGCTCTAAGCCCTACCCAGTGCCTGCTCAGCTGGCTTTGTGGCCATTGGAACAAATTGTTCTCATCTGCCCCTTCCCACCAGGGAAGTCTTCCCATGCTTGGGGTAGACATCCTCCCAAGTTACCAATGGGTGGCCCATCAGTTACCCTCAACCTGGTTTAGCCCATCTGCCAAAATTAGTTTACTAGGATGGGGCCACTACTGCACATGCTATAGCTTCTTGGAGCCACCCACAGGTAGGGGCTGATTGCCAGGTAGACATCAGAAAATTCTCAACTTATTCCTTCTGATAGAAAAAAAGTCACAATAGGGATACTCCAGATCAAAAGATAGAAGTAGGGGAGGCTAGGTGGCAAAGTGAGTAGAGCGCCAGCCCTGGAGTCAGAAGGACCTCAGTTCGGATCTGGCCTCAGACGCACACACAAATAAAAAACCTAGTCGTGTGACCTTCGGCAAGTTACTTAACCCCAACTGCCCTCCAAAAAGGCAAAAAAAAAAAAAAGATACAAGTAGCCTTTGGTTTTAAAATAAATGATCTTACTCTGTAGTTTCCTTCCCCCTTATACTGTTTATTCTCAAATAATTTTTATGTGTACATCTGTCAGACTGGTACAAGGATATGGCCCAAAGTTAGGGAATAACTGATTTACACTTTCAAACTTGTCAAATAAAATCCATAAAATCCACATCAGGATCATCATTGTTGTTGATTTTTTAAATCACACAATAAAGAAAATTATAGAATGACTGACATAAAATTTAAACTTGAAAATTTTGTTACAGCTTATTTTAAGGGGAAATAAAATGGGGCCTAGGACTTGGGAAGACCCAAGTTCAAATCTTGCTTCAGGCACTTACCAGCTGTGGGACCCTGGGCAAGTCATTTAACTTCTGTTCACCCTATTCTACTAGAGAATGAAATGGCAAACCATTCTAAAATCTTTGCCAAGACAGTGTTGAACTGTTATGGTCTATGGGGTAACTAAGAGAAAATAAATCCATGGTTTGCTAAATTATAATCTCCTTGAGAAAAGGAATTTAAAAAAATCGAATTCCTTTCCCACCACAACCCTCACAATGGCTTCACATGCAACAAAATAAAAGTAATAGGACACAAAAGTTCAACTCATTTTGATTTTCCAAAGATATAGGAGGGATTGGCAAATGGAATTCAATTCAATAAACACTTATTGAAGGCTCTGTGCTTGCTAGGTACTTGGGGTATAGTGCTGAAATACAACCATTGTAGGCCTCTTTAAAGAGTTTCTTCTAGTCTACTGGTGAGAAATAATGTGTGCACAATTATAATATAAACTAGTATGAGGCAGGGACGAAAGAGAGACGTAGTTAACTCCCGGAGAATCTGAGGTCAAAGGAATTATTTTCAACTGGGGAGGAGAAAAGGCTGGAGGAAAGCTTTATGGAGAAGGTAGCTCTTTCCTGAAGAGATTCTTAAGAGGGAGCCTGGAAGATGGAGATAATAAAAGAATTCCAGGTACGAGGAACATTCTGAAGGAGCAAAAGGAAACAGGAAATGGGGTCTGAGAAATCTGTTAGCAGCTAGCATTTAGACTGCACCTTGAGATTTGCAAAATACTTAACAACAACCAAGAGACAACATTATTTTTTTGCAGATGAGGAAATTAAGGATGAGAAGGCTTAAGTCAATTCCTCAAGGTCACACAGGTCTTTCTGGCTCCAAGTACAACACTCTATGGATTACACTACATAGTTGTTTAATAGACCACTTTTAGATGGAACATAGAGTACATGGTGAAGGAGAGAAGAGAGAGGGGTTCAGTCAAGTCATATTAATAAGCATTTATTAAGTATTTACTGTATGCCAGAGACTGTGCTAAGTGCTAGGAATACAAGTACAAGAAGAAAGAAAGTCCCTGCCCTCCAGAAAAGTAGTTTGGAACCAGATTATGGAAGGCCCTAAACACTGAGGATTTTGTGATTATTCTTAGAGGCATGATCAGTCCATCAGTCAGTCAATAAACACGTGTTATATACCAGGCATGGTGCTAAGAACTGGGAATAGGGGGAGGCTAGGTGGCACAATGAGTAAAGTACCGGCCCTGGAGTCAGGAGGACATGAGTTAAAATTCAGCCTCAGACACTGAAGCACAAAAACTAGCTCTGTGACCTTAAACAGGTCACTTGACCCCAATTGCCCCCCAAAAGGGGGGGAAAAAACTGGGAATAGTCTAAATACAGTCCCTGCTCTCAGGAAACTCATACCCTAATGAGGGAGACAACTTGTTATACACAGGACAGACTGGTTACAGTTAACAGAAGGAAGGCGTTATTCTCAAGGAGGATCAGGTAAGCTGCTAAAGGTTTCTGAGCAGGAAAGTCACAGACCTGTGCAGACGCATGCTTCAGAAAGCCTGTTTTGGTGGCAGTTTGAAGAATGTATTGGAGAGAGAAGGGACAGAAACATGGACATCAATGAAGAGGTTATTATAATAGTCCAGGTGAAAGGTGGGAAGGGTCACAGCTATGGAAAGAGAGGCCAAGCCTGAGAAATGCTGGGAAGGTAGAACCCAAGAATGCAAACCAGAAAGCTAGGATGAGGTGCCAGCTTTAGGAGGAAGATGATGAGCACTAAAGAGAAGGGAGGTGGTCAACAGTACTGAATGCTGCTAAAAAGGTCAGGATGATGAGAAAGAAGAGAGATGAGGGAAGTCACAACAGAGAGTCTTAATGTTCTCAGTCAAGTAGGAGGGAAGGTCATTTGCTGAAGGAGCGGGTGAGAGTAGAGTTGGGGCCTGAGGACAAGAGGAAAAGGTCTGAAATTGCCAATGTGGGACAGAGTGAGTTGTAGACCAATAATGCAAATGCCGTACTGCCATGGTGTCTCACTTGAGATGAGACACACCTTCATGGCCTCCTTCAGCAGTCACCAATAGCTTGGGAGTAGATGCAGAGAAGACAGATGGTGAAAGAGAGAGGGATAAGAATTAGCAGAACAGGAAAGAGTGGGGAACAATGGAGGATAAGCCTTTTTAAAATGGTATAGTCCAAGATTTAGAGCCAGAGGCTGGGAACCTGAGATCTTAAGGTGATGTGTGGTCCTCTAGGTCCTCAAGCATGGGCCTTTGACTGAATCCATGTTTGGTCATGCTTGAGGACCTAGAGGCCCACATGTGGCCTTGGGGCTGCAGGTTCTCCTCCCCTGAGACTGTAAAGCCAGAACTCAGGCAACAGAATGAGGAGAAGAATGGGGTTCTGAAGATCATTGTGATATAGAACAGATACAGTGATGGGAGAAGCAATGGGAGAGGGGGAAGCAGATCTATAACTAACCCATGTAAACAGAGCTTTGTCAGACGTTTCTGAGCATAGGAAAACTTCCTCCCCAGGAGTGGGTACTTTTTTGCCCTATAATGACTCAAGCCTCTCCTGCCCTATGCACCCACATAGTGTAACTGCCTCTGGCCAATACCTCCCACATTCCTCACTTTCCATTTTCATGGTTCCTCCTGCAGAGCCCACCTTCAAAGTTTGGATTGCACCCTTCTCCCAGCATGACTGCACCTGTGGCCAGAGTGTTCTCTGTGCCAGGTCTCCTCCCTCCCACATTTCTATTCTTGGGGGGAGGGGGGAGAATAAAATGAAAAAACAAACAAACAAAACCCAGGAGATTTTGAACAGAGAGTAACCACGGAACTCAAGATCTTAGAGAACATGGGCAATAGTGAGGTCTAAAGTGTGACCATCCCTGTAGGTGGCTGGTCTAAAGTGTGACCATCCCTGTAGGTGGCTATGGTAGAGGGAGAGGTAGAAGTTACATGAAAAGCAGATGTGAAGAGAGGCCAGGGTGTTCAAAGATGTTAGTTTCAAATAGATAATAAAGCCAATATTGATGTCACTAAGGATGAAGACAAAGGTTGAGGAGAAAAGACTGTAAAGGTACTGAGCTCATTGCCCAGGGAGGGAAGAGTGACCCTGAGATCAGAAGATTAAAGCAACAGCTACTCTCATCCACTGACAGGGACATCAATAAACACTTATATAAGAGGTGGTGTGAACTTCAAAGGGTCTGTTCCTGGAAACCAGGAGCCAGGAGAGCACTGGCTCCTTCCTCCTGGTCCATAAGGATGGGATGTAGAGAGACTAGAGCAGTCAGCAAAGAGAATGGGAAGGGATGTAGAATAGGAGGAATAGGCAAAGGAAAATAGGGAAGAGAGGAAGGACCAATCTGAATAAGGAAGAAAATGTAGATGCAAGTAGCAGGAAATGGTATTAGGGTCAAACAGGTCCTGAAGTCCCAATGAGTTCCTTGGGGTGATGGCACCTCTGCCCATCCCTTCTGCAGGTGGAACTCAGAGATTACAGAGAAGAGTAGATAAAAAAAAGTTTTTAGTGACTTTGGATTCTTTCGCTTTAGAGTGCATGTTCCTCTCACTTCACACATTGTAGTAAGATCTATGATTTCCATGTGATGATTGAACACGTTTGTCAGCCCAGTAAATATCAATTTGTTTTGCTCACTTCATCTTTTCTACCTGCTCGCTTTACAGAGAGCCTCTGCCAACTACCAAATAATGACTGACATTCGTGTGGGAGAAGGGGAAAAGGAAGGAAAAAAGGGCAGTCTGCTTCCTGATTTGGAGTAACAATAGCACTGGGGAAAAAGGAGCGACTCTGATAAATACACAGAGTCCGATAATATGCCCTGCTAACAGAAGTCTGGAGAAGCACTAAGTACAATCTGTTGCAGTCAGATGGTCTGACTTGATGTATTTAAGCAAGAATGAGAAGTGGCCAAAAACTGTTCTCATCCACCTTCTCCACATACAGAGTGGGCAAAGCACTTTCAAATTCACCTTTTAAAAACAGCCATAGTTAGAAAATCACTTAGGGTCTAAAAATCACAAAACAACTTTTTAGAAAATAGCTAGGCTGTCATAATGATTAGATAAACAAACTATATTTTCACTGCAGGGGGAGGAAAGGGAGCAAACATAAGGCCATAGTATTTTTTCTCCTGTTGTTTCTACCACCAACGCCTAGGGCGTGTTTCCATTTGATTTGGTTCACAAGGGACCTCACAGCATGCAACTACCACATTTTTCAGCAAAGGAACAAGCATTTCAGAAAAAAATGGATCTCACTTTAATAATAATATACCTCAGTGAGTTTTCTTAATCAGGGATCATAGCATGCATTCGTCACCTACTACTCAGTGATTCTGGCGGAAAAAGATTCTTAAAGTTGCTCAGATTAAGTCTAAATGACAGAATCATCAAATTACATATGTAAGCAGGAGTGCTGCAAAGTTTTCTTAAGGTGATTAGTTTATAGTATTTCAGCTGAGAACTCAGTTCTGTGACTGAAGTGAAGAATTTCTCTTTAATTCCTTGGCTTTCCCTCACAAAAGGGGGCAGCTAAGAATTCCCTCTAACTAGTCTAGGAATGGGTTGGTATAGGAATGGCCTACTACAGTGGTTCTCAGATGGGGAGGGCTTCCCAAAATCCTCATAAGGTCGAAATTATTTTCATAATATTAATATTTATTTGCTTATGAAAATACTCCCTTTTCCAAGTACTATCCATTTTGGACCAGATTTTTCTTCATACATGTCAACCAAAGCAATCTATCATAATAGATTGCATTCAGAAGTCTGTCTATGAGAATACAGCTGTCTTCTATTAAGCTAGAGATTTACAAAAATATGCAAAACAATCACTCTTCTAGATAATTTTTCTTTAGAAAATTCTTATTTAAAATATTATTAATGTTAACATATAATAGGTTTGTTATTGTTATTTTAAATGAATTAATATTTTAAATTATTATAAGTTTTAGCTTTTTTTCAGGGGAGATGTGGGTCTTTTATTGAAGTAATAGGAGATGGTCCAGTAGAAGTTCACATAAACAAAAGTTCTTTAGGGTCCTCAATAATTTTTAAAAGTATAAATAGATTCCTCAATAATTTTTGAGTGCAAAGGAGTCCTGAGACCAAAAAAGTTTGAGAACTCTTGGTCTATTAGAAAGTCCTGGAACTGCTGTTAGGATGGAAATCTGGGATTTAAACAAGCCCTTCCACTAGCTAGCCTAATGGTTTTGAGAAAAGTCCTGGCTTTCTTTGGGCCTTCTTCCTCCTCTGTTACATAAGGGATGGAAAAGATCCTTTCTAAGGTCCCTATCAGCTCTAAAATTTGTAGCTTTTCCCCAGGAAGAACTTCCCAAGGTGCCAGAACTTTCCAAGGTCTTCAAAGGAAAATGGTCTTTGCCAGGGATGGGGAGAGCAGGACTGGGCCTTTAGCCTTGGTGAGTTCTACTACAGGAGTGCCCCCATGTTTCTCATTCTTATCCTCAAGAAGTTTGTAAGCTACAACAATTCATTTTCTTTTGCTGCTCATCTTCACCAGCTATGAAGACAGTCAATACAAAAACACAACTGAAAGACAGGCCATTTTAGCTTATCAATATCGATCAAAAAGCATATGAAGTACCTACTATTGTCAGGCACTGTGCTAGGAGCTGAGGATATAAAGAAAGGTAAAAGATAGTAATGGTCTCAAAGAGATTACAGTCTAAGGTGGGAGACAATAGTACACACAAGCTATACACTGGATAAATCGGGGATAGTCTCTGTAGAAAGGAAACAAGGACAACTGGGAAAGGTTTCTTGCACAAAGTGGGACTTTATTTTTTTTTTTAAAGCAATTGGGCTTAAGTAACTTGCTCAAGGTTACACAGCTAGTCATTTGATTTATGCGTGGGTGCTCATTTTCTGAGGCCGGATCTGATCTCGGGTCATCCCAACTCCGAGGCCAGCGCTCTTACTCACTGCGCCACCCAGCCGCCCCTTTAGGGCAATTGGGGTTAAGTAACTTGCCCAAGGTTACACGGCTAGGTTTTTGCTTTGTGTGGATTAAGTGTCGGAGGCCGGCTCCGAACTCAGGTCCTTCTGACTCCAGGGCCGGCGCTTAACCCTAGCCGCCCCTCAAAGTGGGACTTTAGGTGGAACCCGAAGAAAGCCAGGGAAGCCAAGAGGTAGATATGAGGAGGGAGAGAGATCAGGGCACAGTAAGAACGTGGAAATACATATTCAATATAAGTATATTTTGAGGCAAAGATTAACTTTATGAAATAATTACATGGTTGTTTATATTTAGACAAATGTAGAGTAGTCCCATTATCAGAAATCCAGGAGATGCTAATGACAATAATCTTAAATTCATATTTATGGAGTAACATATTGGAGGCATCAAGGTTTACAAGATACCTTATATACATTGAGTCTGACAACTCTATGAAATAGGTATTATAGTTATTTTACAGGTGATGAAACTGAGGCTCAGAAAGGTTAAGTGACATGTCCATGGCCACACAGCTATAGGTGTCAGGAGGCAAGATTTTAACCCAATTTCCCAGTTTTCTTTCCATTATGCCACAATACTGGAAATGTCTACTATATAAGGAGGTAGGCGAGTAAATAAAAGATGTCTATTATTTAAGAACATAAGTCATTTCTGCTACCAAACATTTCCCTGTTTGCCTTCCACTGTTTTCCTAAATCTAATAAATGTTTTATTAAGGCAGGGAATCTGTTATTTTGGCTCAGCAGTGATGAAGCAGGTGATCATCCCCTTTGATTGAACCACCATTTATCACTTCGGCTCCATATTTTACACAGAACACAGAAGTATGGTGGGCCCAGAAGGCAAGTACCCTGCCAATGACAGATGATGCAGCAGCAGGCCTAGGCTTTAAAGGGAGAGACAATTTCCCAGGCTCATCTGTCCTGGATGCCAAACCCAACTTTTATCTATCTAGTGAAACACTACCTCGAAGAAGGAGGGAGAAACACTGTCTAGGATATTACAAAGGCATATAACAAAGCACTGTAACACAGGAGTACTTCAGTGAAATTAAGGAAGGAATGAGAAGACTCTTCTTGATAAACCTAATAAGGGAAAGCTAGCTTTCAACCTGGCAAACAGGTTGCCCACCCTCCACCCACATGGTATCTTAAGCTACGAGAGACAAAGAACAAGGAGAAGACAGAAAGACTGAGAAGGGAACCCAGGGCACTTCTACAGCATTTACACTTTTGTAATGATCCCATAAGCATGTTTAGCCCTACATCTACCCACTGGGGTAACCTAGTACTATTTTGTGCATTCTGTACATTATTTTCAACATTTCCACTGTTTTTTTTAATAGCTTATCACAGGTGCTTTAAAACAGTCTTGCATTTTGTCCAACAACTATTATAGTAAAGTATTATAACTCACATACACACACACACACACACACACACACACAATCTACATATACGTATATTTGGATTTAGGTATAATAACCATATTATGAAACTACATATTTTATCTCTATAAAAGTAACATTTTCTAGCTAAACAAATTAATCTGAGGAAAAAAGAGAAAAACTACATTTTCCCTCAAAATTCTAGATGCAAAGAATAAATAGGCTAAAGAATAAACCATTTTTATCCCATTATTTACAGTCAGGCTTATACTGTTTACACTTTAAAAAAAAAACCCTTAGATTGGTTGGCCTTTAAATATGATCAAGTTCTCGGCGTGTACATTCTTCAGTTTTTAATTCTCATAATATACGCTCTCTCTTTATGCATGTATATACAGGCATAGTCCTTCTTGGGGATAGAGGAAGAAAAGAACCGTTAGTTTCTTTATACAGTAAAAGACAGAAACCTCAAGATAACAAAAATACCATTTCCAAGCTATTTTAGTGCACAGTGGAGCAAATCTCTGCTAAATGGAAGTATTTGGAATAAATGTTTGGAGGACAAAAAGAAAAAAAATACACCACTTACAACTTAATGACATACAAGATCCAATCAAGATCTCTTAACTACACTGCCATTGAGGTAATAAGAAGAACTAGGTGAACAAGCCAGTAGCTCTTTATAGCGGCTTGACACAGGGAGTTTTTGTGTGTAATGGGAAGGGAGGGAGGATTAATGTGGGTTGAAACAATCAACAATGTTCCTTTTTTTTATTGCTAGGACACCTGCTGCCTCCCTTAGTGCACCCTCATCTATAATGCAGTGTGTTGGCAGGGATGGGACTGAGAGTGGCCCCTGAGACAACGACCAACCTGGGTGAAGAAACTCAAACAACCATACTCCCCTCTCACTTAGCCAAATAAATAGCGAACACTCTTCCTCTCAACCTTCTTTGCTCAGGTTTAACTATGTGAATAAAAATGAAATTAATTAATGTGTATCAATTTGACATTCTTGGCACTGGGATATTATCAAGGCAGATATGAAAAAATTATTTTTCCCTGAACCATACTGGAGTACAACAAAAGGGGGTGGGGGAAGAAATCAATTGATTAAGTGATAAGGATTTTCTCAATGTGATTTTCTGTTTGCTCAACATAGGCACATATATGAAAAAATTAAATGCACATAGTATATGTGCATATAGTAACAATTCTAACACTGCTACCAGATACTAAGTTTAGGTCTCCAAGAAGCTTAAAATTGTTTTGTTTTAATTTTTAAACCAACATTTCAGGTCATGGTCTGGAAGCTCCCAAAGCCTGTCTATAAATAACTTCAAATTTCACGGTTGCTGCAGGCTCAAAAGTGACTTGTCCATAGTCATACAGCTAGTAAGAGGCAGATGTGGAATTCTAATCCAGCTGTTCCTGACTCCCAAGTACATCATTCTAACCAGTTTCTGGTTTTCCCCCCTAGGAATACTCTACTATTCATTATATTGAGCACACTACTAACGACAGTAGAAGGCTAATCAAAAACTGAAGACACCCTTAAGGAGTTTACCATCTAAACATGGAGACAAAGTAATATTTATATAGCAGCAGAATGCTGGGTACGTTTAGCAACAATGTAAAGTCTAACTGCAGAATTAAGGAATGATTCAGGACGGGGATAATATATTCTCATAAAATAAATGAGGAAGATATGCAAAGCCTTCCTAGAAGAAATGGAGTTTTGAGCCAGGTCCTAAAGGAGGCAGCCATCATAGCGTGGAAGACAAGAAAACAGAAAAAAGAAACAAAAACAAAGCCATACACACTTTTTTAAATCTACACTTGTTACTTCAATTTCTTTATCATTCACTGAGTTCTTAGCATCTAACTTGTACCATTTACTGATGATACCTTCTTTCTACAGTGACAAACATTCTAACTACATAGTCAAGCATCACTTTTCTCAGTCCTCGCTCTTTCTGACTTCTCTTCAGAATCAAATGAAAAAAGAATTCAGAAACTCATCTATACCAACCTCCCATGGTTTTCTTGCCCCTTCCTGGAGGGGCTCCTGTTTTGATGTCATGTATGTTGTATGTCATGTATCTGTTTTGATGGCTTTACTTAGTAAGTGTAAGCGTAACTCAAGACCCTTCAAAGCAGGTACTACAAGATACTATTACCACCACCATTAACTCAAGCCATTATCATCCCTCCTCTTTTCACTAGGAAACCCCTACAAATAATTTACATTTTATTTCTTCACCACCCCCATTCGTTTCTCAACTGCTTGACTTCTGACTTGTCCTCATCACCCTATTGAACGAGTGTTCTCCAAAGTTATGAATGAACCAATGATCTTTTCTCATTCCTCAACTATCTTCATCTTAATAGCTTCTGATATTGTTGACCACCCCTTCCCTTAGTTCCACTGAAACTACTTCCTCCTGGTTCTCTTCCTGTTCAGTCTCCTTTATTTAATCAACATCCATTTGTTTCCCCAAGAGCATTTATGATCCTAAAGGCTTACAACTGGGTCCTTCCTCAAATCTTCTGCATCTACATTATTTCCCTTTATAATCTCATGTGTTTCCAGAGACTGAATTATCACCTCTACACATCTGTCTTCCAAAAGCTATATATCCAGCCTTAATCTTTCTCCTTAAGTATTCATATAGTCAATTGCCTGTGGGTTATCTCTTCTTGGATACTCCATAGTACTTTAAACTGAAGATATCCAAAGCAGACTCTATCTCCTAAATCTGACCAACTTCCAAACTTTTCTATCTCTACTGAGAATATTATGGGGTTTTTTCAGACCCTCTTGCCTGTAATGTGTTACAAAATATGTCAGCTACTATAATTTCTATAGTTCTACTATTAGTAGAAGAAAAGGGGAATTAAATTTGAGCATTTGAAACTCTTAAACTCTGAAGATATCAATAACTTTGAGTAGAAACCTGGGGTAAATTCAAATCAATCCTACCGAGTACTCTGTGCCTAGCACTATACTGAGGCATTCAAAGACATGCACGAAGAAAAATTAGCTCCTGTCCTAGAGGATTTTATTGGATATGGTATAAGACATCCTGCAAAAACCTTGCCTTTGAAAACCCATCCTGAAAAATTCTTACAATATATTTCATCATACTGATGCTCCAAATCACCCTGGTCATCGAAACCATAAAACTCTAAATATGTATCCAACATGTGCTATTACGACTATGTTCAATGACTTATATGAGAAGTTGGAATTTCAATATTAACTCTGTTTGAAGAGTACAAGCCCCATTTTAAATTTCCGGACAATTACAAGTGAGAAAAAATGCTGCCTTCTGCCAGGCCTATTAGTTTGAGGAAAAGCAAAGCGGGAGCCAAATAGGATTCTTTTATGTTTGAGAACCGAACCACAAGCCAGCAAACAGTGGTATTTACTCCAAGGTTAATAAAAGTAAATTACTCCATGGTCTTTAGTCACTGGTATAAAACCTGTGTTCCCTTTTGAGTTTATATTATATAGTAAAGTTCAAATTTTTCATGATATTCAGCACTGACTGATGACTTAGGTATGGTCTTCAGTGCTATTCCAAGCATTCTCCAGTTTATGTGTGAATTGCTTCTGCCTTCCCTAAGCCAAATACTCTAATAATACACGTGGGATTTTCACTCCTCCTCCACCTCCTCCTCTATCTTTTGACCTTCATGATGCTAGCCTTTTTTTAAGGCATCTCCTAGAAAAAATATACTGCTCAAGAAGGAAACTAAATGCTTGAAAAGTATTTTACCCATGAAAAATTCTCTCATCATGCAAGTTGCTAATAAAGGTTTTCCAGATTTTGCAGTCTAATTCATTTTAGGTGCCACACCCCCAGTTTTTTTCCTTTGGCAAAACAAATCAAAAAGTCTACTGGGACCCAGAAAACAACATGAAAAGAATATTATAAAACAGAAAGCACAGATGCCAAGCACACTGCCCCTAGATAAATTGTTCGCTAACCAGATGTGGATGTTACATACAAACCTCAGCATGCTTTGGAGGGCTATCACTCCATCTGCCAGATGCTCCATTCAACAGTTCAGTTTATAATTATTTAGCAGACAAATCTTAACTTTGCAAACCTGAAGCGGTAACCATTTGGAAACGTGGGCCAAAATGCTAAGCAGGTCAGTTTTCTGCCAACTGTCCAAAAACATGCTACTGATTTAAACGGTGCTGCAGAACAATCCATCATAGTACAGGTCAGGGCAAAGGACTGTGGTCTGCACATGTTCATTTCATTAGCATCTTATTGAGGTCTGGGGACTTTACTCCTTTGAGTTTCTAAAACCAAGGTAATCACTTCCATGCAAAATAAAGGGACAACAACAAGTGGGGGGGGGGCACAGGATGTCACTTGTGCTAATGTATAACCAAGAGATTTTAAAGTCTGAACTCTTCACAATTTAAAGCATTTAAAATGCTTCCTTAGCACCCAAGGTATTAGTATGTCTCTGGAATATAACAAAAATCAGGCTGTGGCCCTAAAAAAAGAGTCAATAATCTCCTTTCAATTACCTTTCTTTTAGGTTTTCATGAAAGCTCAGTGAACTCTTTGGGTATCACTCTGGGACTATTTAGTTAGACAGACTCTTAGGCCTTCTGGGTCAATCATTTCAGTAATGTCTGACTCTTCCACCCCATCTGGGGTTTTTTTTGGCAAAGATACTAAAGTGAATTGTCATTCCCTTCTACAGCTCATTTTGCAGATGAGAAAACTGAGGCAAACAGAGTTGAGTGACTTACCCAAGGTCACACAGCTAGTAAGTGCCTGAGGCTGCATTTGAACTCAGTTCTATTTTAACTACAGGCCCAAGGTTCCATCTACTGTGCCACCAGGCTGCCCCTTTAGGCCTTTTGTAGGAGAAGGCAAGTTCAGATGGCCCAATCAAATCTAAATGGATCTACTAACAATCCTGATGGACTCGAAGGCTTGCTGAAAAGATCTTTAAAGCTTACTTACAGATACTGGTCAAGAAAAAAGAAAGAAAAAGAAGAGAGGGAGAAAGGAAGGAAGCAAGGAAGGAAGCAAAAAAAAAAAAAAAAAAAAAAAAAGGGAGGGAAGAAGGGAGGAAGGGAGGAAGGGAGGAAGGAAGGAAGGAAGGAAGGAAGGAAGGAAGGAAGGAAGGAAGGAAGGAAGGAAGGAAGGAAAGAAGGAGTTCATCTGACACATCTATGAATCACTGAGACCAGCCTACTTTGATAACTTCACTTTAGGTTATTGAAAAGGAGCCATGTCTCTTCATTTGGAATCACTATGGCTTGAAGAGGAGAAAAACAGGGAAAGGGATTTTCCTCTGGATTCCCTAATATTGTGAACAAAATGATTTGCTTCATCTTGTCCAGTAAAAGAATGCAAGGAAATTAAGAGGGAAGTGAAATTTCCAAGAGAAGAGTGAGGATGGAAGGATTTGTGGCACCTAAAGTCCTTGGGCCCAGGAAAACTAAGGACAACAGAAGTCCATCCTTGTAGAGGTTTCCTTGCTGCCATTTCAGTGTGTGGGATCAGTCACAAGAAAGTGGTCACTTATATAGAGGGCTTTTCTAACAAAGGAAAAAAATAGGACCCATGTCTTCAACTGCCCAAAGCTAAAGAAAAATAAATGTAAGAGGAAAAGACTGAGAATACAAAGGCTTGCTCCCAGAACTGGCCAATTTCTGTTTTGCAGTTTTACCCAAGTTTTGCAGTTGTCAAAAAAGTAGCTGAAAACTACTTTAGTGAAGTGATTCTATAAATCAGCCACAGGACAATAGAAGGGGTGGTTCTAGAACAGAAGTGGGGAACCGGCAGTCTCTAGGCCACATATGGCCCTCTAGGTCCTCAAGTGCAGCCCTTTGACTGAATCCAAACTTGACAGAACAAATCTGATTTGTTCTGTAAAACTGCACCCAAGGACCTAGCAGGCCATAGGTTCCCCACCCATGTTCTGGAAGAAATCTGGAAATTATCCTACAGAATGAAACTACTTACATTTTCAGTCTCCAAAGGATAACGTGTACCTTTTTTTTTTTTTTGCTTCCCTTGTTCACACTTGCTGCTCTAAGTGTGAACCTTCCTCTCTCCCATGAACTCTCACCTTCAACCAATTCCATCCTATGAAACCGTATCCTAGGCCCTCTCCTATTCCTTCTTCTCTGTCTTGTGTTAAACCCTTCTCTTTTATAAACAAACTTCCTTATATATGCATAAACAAATTTTCAAGGACTCTGTTTCCCTGGTGCTTCAGCACAAGGCCTACCACATAGTAAGCATTTAATGCATGTTTACTGATTGACTATTGACCAATCACACCAACCAAAAGAGATCTTTGCATCCCCTGAAATGCCACAATAGATACATGTTTGATGATATTCCTCACATTCCACTCTACAGCCAGTTCCCAATGAGTATGAATAATGAATCCTCTGAAATGGTCACATTATTCAAATTTGCTCTATATATTTCCACTGGACTACAACCAATGACCGGATTTTATATAATCATAATTTTGAAAAGTTCAAATTAGAATACACAGACCACTTCACAGGATTCATCATTTGCATTAATCAGGACCCAGTTATACTTATTTGGGTATCTGCCTTATTTCCCCATAACTGTAAGTTCTTTAAAAATCAATCAACAGGCCTAAGTACCTACCACGTGCAAGGCAATATACTAGATGCTGGATATGAATGGCAAAAGTGTAACATTTTCTACCTTCAAGGGGAAGACAGCATGTGCATATAAGTATATTTAAATTACTTACACACAAGGTGTTTTGGGGGGCAGCGTACTAGGAGCAGGGGAAATTTTTAAAAAGGTCTTATATAAGAGAGTTTTTTAAATTATTATTTTATTTTTTCCAATTTCATGCAAAAAATTTAATATTCATTTTTTAAAACTGAGCCCCAAATTCTTGCTTCCCTCCTTTCCATCATCCACTCCCTGAGTGGGCAAGCCCAATAGCATTCTATGACAATAATATTCCACAACTTGTTCAGCCATTCCAACTGGTGGGCATCCCTTCAATTTCCAATTCTTTGCCATTGCAAAAAGAGCTACTATATGTATTTTTGTACATATAGAACCTTTTCCTGGAAATAGTGTTCATGTTGAGCTTTAAAGGAAACTAGAGTTTAAGAGGCAGAATTGAGGAAGGGGTACTCTGTAGGCATGGGAGATAGTCTATGCAAAGGCACAGAGAAGAAAATGGAATATTTGGGGAGATGAGTAGCAAGCAGAACAGTCTGGCTGGTCTGCAGAGGAATGAGGGAGTGATAACTAACATTTACATAACGCTTACTCTTAGCCAGGCACCGTGCTAAGGATAACATATGATCCTCATAACAACCCTGGGAAGTAGATGCTATTATCATCCCTATCTTACAGATGAGGAAACTGAGGAGAGATAGAGTGACTTTCCCGAGGTCACACAGCTACTAAGTATCTGAGGCCAAAGCAAGATTTTATGGCAAGATAGAGAGATAGATATAGATATAGATAGATAGATGATAGATAGATATAGAAAGATGATAGATAGATAGATAGATAGATAGATAGATAGATAGATAGATAGATAGACAGGTATCACAGAAGTTTATTAAGCAAGAGAATGACATGGTCAGATCTATGCTTTAAGAATGTCACTCTGGTGGCTGATTGGAGGGAAACATCGGGGGTGGCTGATTCATCTTTGTATCCCACAGTGCCCCTTTTAGAGAATGCTCAATAAATGTTCATTAAATCACTTTGCATAACTATTACAACAGCATTAGGGTTTCTGTGATTTATCACAGAACTGACCATCAAAAGATCAGTATGTGAACAACAAATTTACCCACTGTTTGACTCCTTTCCTGATCTTCATTCTATGCTAAAAAAAACAAATATCACTTCTCAGTACTAAGTATAACCTAAAGTAGGCCTGACAGAACTCTGCTAATTTCTTGGGTACAAACACTTTCCTCAAAGCTCAGAGGAAAGTGTTTTGGCTTAAAAGTCCTCCTTTTGAGACTCCTGCTGAGCTAGCATAGGTAAGGGCTGAGTTAATAATAATAAAGTAGTTAATTAAACAGAATAGTTAACAAGGGCAATAAAATTTTGACAGCAAGAAGTGACTAATCTAATAAGACCTGAATATACTTCTTATAATTAAGAGATTTACATATCAAATGATTACAATCTACTTTGCAAATCCAAATTTGGATGAATTCATTTCAACCAACATTTTTAAAATATTGTATGTATAAACCACTGTGCTAAACACAAAGAATGACCAAAAAACCCTAAACAATTCCTGCTCTAAAGAGATTATATACATTCTTCTGCCCCCCACTCATGTCTGTCTCTCTCTCACACTCAAACACACACACACACACACACACACACCCCTAAATGTAAATGCTGGTCTTGGGTGTCAGGAGTGTCAAAAGTTCAAAATCACCTCTTGCACAGGCAGAGGGATGTTGAGCCAAAAACTTACGCTCCCTAGAGACTGTCTGAAATGGATGGTGATTTGAGTTAGTGGAGGAAGGTCCTCCTCTGCATATATGTAATTCTTTGGATTTATGTAATTAGTTGAATTTGGAAAAGTTGGTTTCTTTTACTTTTTTTTTTTAATTCAACAGGTTCCCTATATGCTACTGCCACCTTCATGCCAGGCAGCCTAGCCTCCCAGAGTTCTCCAGCTTCTGCCTTGGAGCCCTATGCTCTGATCAGTGAGGGTTTTCCATAATGGGCCTCACCCAGAGGCACCAAGGTCATATCCTTCCTTCCCTGCCCCTACACCTCTGGAAACAGTATCCATATTACCATTCCTGGAAAGAATATTTGAGTTAATTATCTTATGGCATTACTCACCATCCCTGTGACTTCCCAGTACCAAATATTCCTCCACCTGACCAGCAATCCCATGTGTGTATGTGTGTATATACATACATATATATATGTATATATACATATATATATATTCTTCCTTTATTAAAATGTAAGTTCACTGAAGACAGGCATTTTACATTTGCCTCCTCAGTTCTTAGAACAGTATCTGGAACATAGTAATTGCCTAATAACATTATTTTGGTATCTTATTTCAATCATCCAACTCCCACTTGGTGTATAAACTCTCTTCCTCCACCCCTTTCATCCTACCCCCTTTTCTTTTGTTGTTCAGTTGTTTCTGACCCTTCATGACCCCTTTTTGGGTATTCTTGGCAAAATTACTATAGTAGTTTGCCATTTTCTTCTCCAGCTTATTTTTACTGGTGGGGAAACTGAGGCAAGCAGGATTAAGTGACTTGCCCAGGGTCACACAGCTAATAAGTATCTGAGGCGAAATTTGAACTCAGGTCTTCCTTACTCCAGGCCTAACGCTCTATCCACTGTACCTCTTAGGTGCCCTAACCCCCTTTTTTCTAGAATGTCTCATATCTAGAATCTTCTATTCCATGCTAGAAGTTTCTAGTTTCCTGATTGGTTTCTCCTTGAGTATGATGTTTGGAATTAGAAACCAATCACATCTGCCTGAGTAGGGCTGCCATGATCCCTGAGCTGAACACAATGCCCAGAAGCACAGGGGTTAGAGTTCTAAATGACCTTGAAAATTGTCTTCCTGCCATGGCCTGAAAACCTTCATGCCAAAGGCTACCCAGTATTGGCTGATTCCAGAAAATGCAAAGCATGTTTGGGGGCCAGAGAACAATCCAGTTGAGCTAGAGCTCCCACTACAGGAAAGACAGCAATAGGAGATAAGGCTGGAAAGGAATGGTGGACCTAGACTGCAGAGGCATGTGGCGTAAGGAAGGAGCAGAAAAGAACCTGCACTTTATTTGGTAAGCAATCAGGAGCCCTACAGGAGTTCACTGAAGAAAGGAGCATATCAGCAAATAATGATAGCTAGCATTGATATAGTGCACTAAGGCTCTGCAAAGTGCTTGTGCTTACATTATCTCATTTGGACCCCACAATAACCCTATGAAGTGGGTGCTGTTATTGGCTAGATTTTACAGATGAGGAGACTGAGAGTGGGAGAGATTAAATAACTGACACAGGATGGATTGAGGGTGGGAGGGAGAGTAGAAGAACTGTAAGGAGGATAGAAAAAGGAGGTGATAATGGGAACTTGTACCATTGTGGTACAGCGGAAAGAGAAAAGAGAGGACAGAGGAGAAACATTATGATGAAAAACTGACCAGAATTAGCAACTAGGTGCCTCAGTGGGATAGAGTAACGAGCCTGGAGGCTCAAGAAGGCTTGAGTTCAAATCTGGCCCCGGACACTTATGAGCATTAAGTCATTCAACCTCATTCTGCCTCCATTTCTTCATCTGTAAAATGTGGGTAAGAACAGCACCTACCTTCCAAGGCTGTTGTAGGGATCAAATGAGATTATAATTGCAAAGCACTTAGCACAGTGCCTGGCACACAGAAAACACTCTATAAATGTTAGCAGTTATTAACTGAATGGATAAGATGAGAGGTGAAGGAGAGGGAAGAGTCCAGAGAATGCCGAGCTTTCAAGTATGGGAGGGTTGGAAAAACTTTAGCACCACTGACGTTGAGTGATGTCCTAAGGAGAAGGGGTGTAGGGGGAAATGCAGTAAGTTCAGTAACAGATCTGTTTAATATGCAATGTGAGTAGGACATTTCAGAGGAAATGCTCTGCAAACGAGTAAAGATGCAAGTTGAGGGTTCTGAAGAGGTCATCCTGAATACAGGTGGTAGATGAAACCATGCAAATAAGCCTAGAAAAAGATAACCAAGGGAAGAACCCTGAGGAACATCCATTTGAAAGGGGTCAAGAAAAAGGAGGGATATGATTTTGCTTTTGGGCAAAACCTGTGGTTTCATCTGTGTAGGGAGCTCTCCAATGCAATCAACTCTTCCAACTTATTTTGTTAGAATTGTTGATGTAATGAAGAGGTAAGTGATTTACCCAGAGTGACAGAGACAGGATATAGATCAGAGGTAGGATCTGAACCCAGTATTGCCTTATGCCAGAGCCAACTCATTAACCAACTCGTTCTCTGTCATTTAATAAGATATCATATCTAACCCTCAAATATAAATTAATAAGTGAATCATAATGTAAATATCAACATAAGAATGCCTTTTCCCAAATAATTATATCACCATCCTCATATTAAGATAAAAATATTCTGGCCAAGAGACTTAAATATTCTGTTATTTGGAAAAAAATTAAAATGTAGCCGAATGTAATCATTATAGCTGTACCAATGATGCCCCCCCCCCAAAAAAAAAGTCCATAAAAAGAAAAAATTGCTATCTGGTATATGAGCTTAAGAAAAAAAAAGATAAAAATACAGGGATCATTCTGGCAAAACCAGTGATCTCAGTGATCTCAGCACTGGGGTAGTTTATATACTATCATTATAGACTTCAGCATCTAGGAATTTGTCAAGAATTGGCAAGACTTCATAAAGCAGTATGTCATATAACTAGGAAGACGCCTACTCTAACAAGACTCCAAAAAAAACAAATTTTAACAATGTGGGTTGGAATCTTAAAGCACACAGATCACACCCCCTCGCTAACTTCGTGGATAGATGGTCTTTGAGTGATGTTATGGACAAAATATTCTGCACACTACAGCCAACCTGGTGAGAAGTTAACTGTCTACAAACACAGGCTAGCTTTTAGGCACTAGACATAAAAACCATGCCTCTGAGCACATACCCAAAGACAGTTCAACTTAAAAGGAGGCGTCAAAGCTTGAGTTTTGCTGCTATAACCCTTTGAGAACCCAAGGTCACCTCCTCACAATGATGAGGTAGGAATTTAATGGAGCAGACCAATAATAAATTAGTAGCATAAATCTGCCTGTGATGCTATCGTGCATGAAGCCTAGTATAATCAGAACATTGTATTTTGAAAAAAATCAGAATATAAAGTAACCAACTGACCAGTGTCCTTTCTTCCTGATAGACAAATATACACCCCTTCAACAAAGCGTTATGTTTTCCCCCCAAAATGTTCTATGGAAAAAGGTTAAGTTGTTCTCAAAAATTAAGGAATCTCTTTGTTTAAAAAAAAGGGGGGGGGCGGAGCCAAGATGGCGGCGTAGAAACAGCATTTCCAATGTGCTCTGCCCCACACAAATTTCAAACAATGTGAAAGGGAGCTCCAAACAACCTCTGGAGCCACAGCACCCACAGAACGGCACAGAGAAGCTAACCTCCTGCTGAGGACGGCCCAGCAGCCCTGCAGGGGGTGGCCAGCACAGCGCTCTGAGAGCAAGCAGCACAGCAGGCTGGGAACCCACAGCGCAGCCCGCAGAGCCGAGCTCAGGTCCGCGGTTTTAGCCCCAGGGCGGCCGGGCCTTCAGCCGGCTGGTGGAACCCCAGAACACCAGCAATTGTGGCGATTCCAGAATTATCAGCACAGATATGCCTAGGACAAAGTGAGAGGTTAGTGCCCTATGAACTTTGAGACCAGTATTTGGGGAACACGTGGCTTCCTCCCCTGGGGGCAAAAAGCTGCTGAAGAAACAGCTGCACAGAAGCCATTTTGCAACTTCAGTAGTGGCTCTAGCTCCTGGTCTGCGAACTGTAGGAAGATCTAGCAATCAGTCTGGGGGTTAATTGCTTTTGCTTTAAACTGCCTGGATCTGGATTGTGGTCTGGGGGGGAAGTTTGGGGTGGGTATCCAACTTGCCAGAGTGGGTGGAGGCTTTACAGAGGCCACCCAACTGGCGGAAGTTGTGAAGACCCCACGTTTGGGATGGAAGCTCCCTACTGAGTTCCTTCCCTTGCTTCCCCTCTAGCTGCCTCAGCATTCTCTGGAGAGACATAATTGCTTTTGCTTTAAACTGCCTGGATCTGGATTGTGGTCTGGGGGGGAAGTTTGGGGTGGGTATCCAACTTGCCAGAGTGGGTGGAGGCTTTACAGAGGCCACCCAACTGGCGGAAGTTGTGAAGACCCCACGTTTGGGATGGAAGCTCCCCTGTCTGGAGGCAGAGTCCTACTGTGGCAACAAGCCCAAAAAATCAAGTAATTAAGTGGCAACATGCCTAGGCAAATGAAACAAAATAAACAGAAAAGTTCAACATTGGACTCCTATTTTAGGGGCAAAGAGGCTCAAAGCATGGAGGAGGACTGTGAGGTCAGAACTCTGCACCAAAGCCCAAATAAAATACAAGCTTGCTGGGGGGGGGGTGGGGTGGTTGTTTGTTTTTTTGTGGTTGTTTTGGGGTGGGGGTTGTGGGGGTGGGGGGGGTGGTTGGGGGGGGGGGGGGGGGGGTGGTGTGGGGGTTTTGGGGGGGGGGGTGGTGGGGGGGTGTGGGTGGTTTTGTTGTGGGTGGGTTGTGTTTGGTTTGGGTGTTTTGGGGTGGTGTTTGGGGGTGGTGTGGGGTGTGTGTTTTGGGTTTGGTGTTGTGGGGGTGGTGTTTGGGGGGTTGTTTGTTTTTGGTTGGTGTGTTGGGTGGGTTGTGGGTGGGTTTGTTGGGGGTTGGTTGGGTTTTTTGGTTGTGTGTGGGGTGTTGTGGTGGGGGTGTGTTTTTTGGGGGTGGGGGGGTGTGGGTGTCTGCTCCAAAAGCCCCAGGGGTGGTGGGTTGGGTGGGTTGGGTTTTTGGTGGGTTGGGGTGGGTGGGGTTGTGGGGTGTGTGGGTTTGTGTTGGGGGGGGGTGGGGGTGTTGTGTTTGGTGGGGTTGTTTTGGGTTTTTTTGGTTGTGGGTGGGTTGTTTTGGTGTGTGTTGGTTGTTTGGGTGTGTTTTGGGTGTGGGTGTGGGGTTTTTTTGGTTGGTGTGGGGTTGTTTGGTGTGTGTTTTGTTTGGGGTGGGGTTTGTTTTGTGTGTTTTGGGTTGTGTGGGTGGGGTGGGTTTTTTGTGGTGTGGGTGGGTTTTGGGGTGGGGTGGTTGTTTGGGGGTTGGGTGGGGTTTTGGTTTTTGTTTGGGGTTGGTTTGTGGTGGGTTGTTTTGGGGGTTGTGTTTGTGGGGTGGTGTGGGGTTGGGGTGGGTTTGTTGTTTTTTTTTGGGTTTGTGTGTGTTTTTTTTTGTTGGGGGGGGTGTGGTTGTTTGTGTGTGTGTGTTTGGTTGTTTTTGGTGGGGGGGTTTGTTGGGGGGGTGGGTGTTTGGGTGGGGGGGGGGGGTGGGGGTGGTGGGTTTTTGGGGTGGGTGGGGGGGGGTGGGGTGGTTTTTGTTTTTGGGTAAAATGACATACATACTAAATGGGATATCTCAACCTGCAGCAGGATAGGGGAAGGGGGATGAGAGGAGGGATGATGGATGGAGGGTATCCTTGGGGGGAGGGGAGGTTGGAAGTACCCACTGTTGAAGAGGGACAGGATCAAGTAGAGAATGGACCAGGTGTGGGTGGGATGAGTGGAGGGAATTATAAGCAGCCTTGTACAATATATCTACTATGATAATGTTTTGCATAGCTAGACATGTACAACATATACTGAATTACTTATATCCCAAGAAGGAATGGGTGACAAGGGAGGAAGGAAAGGGATCTGAAATTCAAGGTTGTAACATTAAATGTTTCAAATATATATATAAATACTATTATTAATACTCTTTTGCCTATAATTGGGAGATAAGATGTGCAGGCATTGGGACACAAAGATTCATTTTCCTCTAATGGAAAAGTCGATGGGGGTATAGGAGAAGGTATGGGAGAGAGCAGATTGGAGGAAGCGATATCTTGTGGGACTGCTATTCTGGGAGGTTGGGTAGGGGAATAATGGGGGGAAAATGATTGTAACTCAAAATCTGGCGGAAATGAATGATGTAAAACAGAAGTTAATAAAGTATCTGTTTAAAAAAAAAAAAAAAAAGAAAAAGAAAATAAAAGCTTGCTACAGGCCATAGAGGACCTTAAGAAGCAGATAAGAGAAGTGGGGGAAAATTTGGGAAGAGAAATTAAAAAGATGCAAGAAAAGTATGAAATGACAGTCAACAGCCTGATTGAGGAAAATAACACCTTAAAAAATAGACTAACTCAAATGACAAAAGAGGCTCAGAAAGGCAATGAGGAGAAGAATGCCTTAAAAAGTCGAATTTGCCAGATGGAAAAAGAATCTCAAAAGTTCACTGAGGAGATTCATTCCTTCAGGGTTAGACTGGAGCAAATGGAAGCTAGTGACTTTATGAGAAATCAAGATGCTGTTAAGCAGATCCAAACAAATGAAAGATTAGAAGGCAATGTGAAATATCTCATGGGAAAAACCACTGACCTGGAAAGTAGATCCAGGAGAGACAATTTAAAAATTATTGGACTACCTGAAAGCCATGATCAAAGAAGAACCTAGAAATCACCCTTCAAGAAATTCTCAAGGAAAATTGCCCTGATGTTTTAGATCCAGAGGGCGAAATAGAGGTTGAAAGAATCCACCAATCACCTCCTGAAAAAGATCCCCAAAAGAAAACTCCCAGGAATATTATAGCCAGGTTCCAGAATCCCCAGATCAAGGAGAAAATACTCCAAGCAGCCAGAAAGAAACAATTTCAATACCGTGGAAACACAATCAGAATAGCACAGGACCTGGCAGCTTCTACATTGAGGGATAGAAGGGCATGGAATATGATATTCCAGAGGGCAAAAGAGCTGGGAATGAACCCAAGGGTCACCTACCCAGCAAAACTGAGTATCTTGTTTCAGGGGGAAATATGGTCATTCAGTGGAAGAGAGGACTTTCAAGCATTCTTGAGGAAAAAACCAGAGTTGAATAGAAAATTTGACATTCAGACACAAGAAGCAAGAGATACTTGAGAAGGTAATCAAGGAAAAGAAATCAAAAGGAACTTATCAAAGTTGGACTATTTACAGTCCTACATGGAAAAACAATAACTGTGTTTGATGAAACCTTTCTCATTATGAAAATAATTGAAGAAGGGCACATGGCATATGTTCACAGATATACATGGATAGAGGGCACAGGTTGAATTTGATGGGAAGGGATGATTATTATTTTTTTTTTTGGAGGGCAATTGGGGTTGGGTGACTTGCCCAGGGTCACGTGGCTGGGTTTTTGTTTGTGTGTTGGGTGTCTGGGGCCAGATCCGAGCTCGGGTCCTTCTGGCTCCAGGGCCAGTGCTCTGCTCACTGCGCCACCTAGCTGCCCCAAGGAAGGGATGATTCTTAAGGGGTGAAGTCAAGAGGTGAGAGAGGAAAGTGGCAAGAGGAGATGGAGAGAGACAGGGTAGGGCAAACTATCTCATGTAGAAGAGGCAAGGGAAGTAGTTGCAGGGGAGGGGAAGAACAGGAAGGCAAAAAGGCAAAAGCATATTCTCATTGAAGTTGGCTCAAGGAGAGAATCACATACATACTAAATGGAATATCTTACCCTCACTCACTCTCCTGAATAGGGGAAAGGGGGATGAGAGGGGGGATGATGGAGGGGAGGGCATTCTGGGGAGAGGGGAGGTTAGAAGTACCCACTATCAAAGAGGGACAGGATCAAAGTAGGGAATGGACCAGGTGGGAGGTGAGACAGGTGGGAGGGAAATATAAGCAGTCTTTTACAATATATCTACTATGGTAATGTTTTGCATAGATATACATGTACAACACATACTGAATTGCTTATCTTCTCAGAGGGAGTGGGTGACATGGGAGAAAGGGAATGGATCTGAAAATCGAAGTTTTAAAATTAAATGTTTCATAAGATGTCCAGGCAGTGGGGCTCAGAGATTCACCTTGCCCTAATGGCAAGGTCGAAGAGGGTATGGGAGAAGATATGGGAGAGAGCAGATTGGATGAGGGGATATCTAGTGGGACTGCTATTCTGGGGTGGTGGGTAGGGAAAATGGGGGGAAAATGTAACTCATAATCTGGTGGAAATGAATGATGTAAACCAGAAGTTAATAAAGCATTTGTTTAATTAAAAAAAATAAAAAATAAAAAAAAAGACCAGTGAAAGGTGAAGCTTTTTACCTTTGATCACTTAATTTATACTTTATTAATGCCTATTGTTAATTTTGTTAATGACTATATTAACATATTTTACTAATTTAATATATTAATTTAACAATTTAATAATATAATTTAATATATTAATTATTGCTTAATAACTAATATAATAACATCCATAATTTAGCTTATATATCTTCCTGAAGAAGCTGTTATGAAGAAAATAGCACTGCTGAAGATTCTCCAAAACATGCAGCATGGTTGTAGAAAGTCCAGTTATCTCATCCTCTGACCAATACAAGCAATACCTCCTCCAGGCCATATCAATCCATCCCAATGGACCAGGGATGAGTCACACCCTCCACTGACTCCTGGCTCACCCTTCTTATTTTATGGGCAAGGGGAACACACCCAGATGTGGTGGACTGAAATTTGCTTAAAGAATTACCTAATTTTTAATCAAAAACCAAATTTTTAGAAAACACTGCTATTACCAAAAGGTTTCTATTTTCTTTGCTGTTGTTTTGAGATCTATCACCCATTAATTCTTTCTGTTACAGGGAAAATTATAGTTGGCTCAATAAATTGAACAAAAACTATTTATACTGGTACAAAACACAAATGTTATATATGCCACTTTTTAGGGATCCTTTTGTAGGGATGCATGATCTTCACATCGATAAATTACCTCAAAGAATAGATATTGTCATGTGATTTTGAAAATAAATTGGGGAAAGGAGTAAACAAAGAGAAAAGGGCAGAGGGTACAAAGAGCCAGCCACATTTAACTATACAGTCACAGAATCTAAAGTAGAGTCAATAAAAATCAAAGATTTCCATCTCCTTTGTCTTTTCACACTAAAGTCAAACACTGTAGTGGCCTCTGAACAGTCTGATATCAGAAGACAGTGTTGGATTTGGAAACAGGAAGACTAGAGGCTCTTACTAGCTGTGTGTCCCCTGGCCAACTTATTTAGCCTCTTCCAGCCTGCCTCAGTTTCCTCATCTGTAAAAAATGAGGATAACAAAACATCTACATTCCAGGGTTGTTGTGATGATCAAATGGGCACTATGTAAATATTAGCTATTATTAGCACAGAATACACTTAAAAACCTGCTGGGGGACATTCTGATTCTAAAGTGCTTCTTGAGAAATAATTCATTTTTACCATAGAAACTTCTTTGGGTTTTCAAGTATCTTTTCACTAAGCTATAGATCTTGCGTAGTCTAGACTCATATTTAAAACCAAGGCTAGGGGCTGCAGGTTTCTTTGCTGTTTGGTCATTTTTCAGCCATGTCTGACTCTTCATGACCCCATTTGGGGTATTCTTGGCAGAGATACCAGAGTAGTTTGCCATTCCTTCTCCAGGTCGTTTTACAGATGAGGAGACTGAGGCAAAGAAGATTAAGTGACTTGCCCAGGGTCACATTGCTAGTGAGTGTCTGAGGTCAGATCTGAACTCAGGAACATGAGTCTCCCTGACTCCAGGCCCAGTGCCCTAGCCACTAAACCATCTAGCATCTAGCTGCCTCATACAGGTACCAGAGCACAAAAAAAGGAACCAGCCAGACCCTGCTGGCACATTGCTGCCACACATGCATTCTCTCACCAATTCTGACACTAAACAAAAGTTCCCATTTAGTAGACTATTCCCTTTCAACAAAATATGTAAATGATTTTTCAAAATCCAGGGTGACAAGAAAAGTGTCAGCTTCCTCATCTGTAAAATAAGCAGGAGAAGAAAATGGCAACCCACCCTAGGATTTTGCCAAGAAAATCCCAAATGGGGTCAGACACAAGTGAAAAATGACCAAACAAAATGTTGATAATTATGATGCATAGTTATGATAATATAAGATAGGTTTCAGAAGGAGGGAGGATTGGAAAGACAGAGTCCTCTCTCATCAAACTGGGCCTATGGGGATTTGAAGAGGCATAGAAGGTAGTTAAGGTATTTATAAAATTTAGATCAGACATGTAAATAAACAAAAACAGAAGACCTAAAAAACCAGATCAGAACCTCTATAATGGTTGTTAAAAATAAAAGTTGCAATAACCCAACAAGCATGGGAACTCTTCCCTATGCTATTAAGTTCTGACACAGATATGTCAAAGGTACCAAATGACATTGAGTCGAATTAGTAAAATGGTACTTGATTTGGGGGTTGAGGGTCTTTTTTTGACAATTTCATATTTTACAATTGCTCAGAACATATTATTAGGAACTGATAGAGTCCATGGAAGTGTTTTCAAGGACTAAGGCACTGTACAAATGAAAGCTCCATTACTGTTATTACTAACAGTGACATGCAGACAGCAAGGTCACAGATCACAAAATTCTAAAGGCAGAAAGAACTTTATAAAGCATGCAGCTGAACCTCTCATTCTATAGAAATCAAGCGACTTTTCCGAGGTCATAGACCTAGTGATGGAGCTAGGATTCAAACTCGTGTCTTCTAACTCCAAGTCCAATATTCTTTCCAACATATATGCTGCTTGTAAATATTCTACATGTGTCCTGCTATCTTTAAAGCTCTTTTTAGACCTGCTAAAGAAGAAAAATCTCCCTCAACATATGCATGCAAATGAGGTGATAAAAAGGATGTTTATTTGCTGGGCTACATAAGGGACAGAAGGAAAGGGAATTTAAGATCTGTAAGAAGAATGCCAGCTAAGGAATTTTCAGCCCCAGAATACTGACCCTGAGATGAGAAAGCCAATGAAAGTAATTTTAAACTAAAAAAGAGCTTTGAATGTCATGATAGAAGTGATTAAAGGGTCAAAATTTAAAGATAAAAGCAAATCCTCATTTTGTTTAAAAATTCAAAATTTAGGCAGTTTTTTAAAAAACTGAGCTTTTTATTTACATATTCTACTTGTTCTTTTTTCTCCTCATTGATCTTTTAACAGCCCAAACCCTATAATATACTTGATCTCTACAAGTCTTTTACATCAGCCACATAAAAAAGCCACACTTTATTTCTTCCCCCCGTTTCTTAATAGTGAACAGAAAAAGATTGCATTAATTTCATTTGAGTCTTACAATGAGCTACTATAGGTATTACTGACCTTGTTTCATAGATGAAGAAACTATGGCAGGGAGATACTGAGTTATTTTCCTATTGTCACGTGGCTATTAGGAGTCAGAAGTGGCATTTAAACCCAGGGCTAAAGAACTTGGACTTTGTTAAGCTATGGGTAATTATTGCAAGGCAACACAATATTGTAAAAAGAGGGTTAGTGATTCAAGATGAGACAATTTCCATCAAACCACAGCCTTTTCACTTACTACTTTTGTGAATTCACAGAAATCAATTAAAATCCATGGACCTTGGGTACCTCATCTGGAAAATAAAAGGGCTGTACTAGATCTCTTAGGCCCCTCCAGTTCTACTCTGCTAACTAATGATTTTTTGAGCAGAGAACCTGACGAAATTAGTGTTTGGGTGAGCCAGGCTCGCTCACAGTTAGTTCCAGATACACCTCTGCACATACACACCTGGAGCCTCATCACTCCCATTCACAGAAAACGTCTTCTAAATCAAAGTCCACCTAGGTGACTGCCTTGGAACAGAGGCTAAAATTCAAACTGAGTTCTGCCCATGGTAACTATCCGTGGTGCTAAACCTGTTACAGAGGATTCCCTTAGACTGCCACCTCCAGCAATACCTTTTTAAAAATGAATGCCTCACAGTGGCTAGGTGGCCCAGTGAATAGAGCACCATGAGCACTGGCCTTGGAGTCAGGTGGACCTGAGTTCAAATCCGGGCCTGATACACTTAACACTTACTAGCTGTGTGATCTTGGGCAAGTCACTTAACCTCCATTGCCCTGCCTTCCCCACTCCAAAAAGAAAAAAAAAAGGAGGCTTAGAAAAATCAAGTGACCTGGATTTGGAGTCAGCAGACCCGGGTTCAAATCCCAGATCTTCTACTTTGCTGTATGACTTAGAACTGTCAAGTCACCTAATTTTTCTGAGATTCATTTTCCTTATCTGTAAAATGAGGGGGTATGATCTTTAAATTGTATGGTCCTATAAGGCCATACCTGATAGCTTATCTGTCATGTAAGTGTGACATCAGAGTGTAAGGAGCAGAGCATTTGACCTCAGGATTTAGGTTTGATTTTTAGCCCTGCTTCTTATCTACTTAAATAGTACTGGGCAAACAACTTTCAACCAGTCAGGCTCTCAGTGACCTAAAGCTGTAATATGAGGAAGTTAGATTCAATCATACTGATGATTCCTAGACCCTCTAACCTATAATCCAATGACCACAAGGAGACTTAAACTTGGTTGAGTTTTGAATAATAGGTTTTTAATTTAAATTTCATTTTCTGAATGACACATTCTCAGACCAGAGGAGGAATAAGAGAGGCCCTCAAGTCTGGTCATCTCAGTCACCCGATCTGTCTCCATTAGAATCCAAACCATTGTGTATGCATCAAAATCTTTGTTCTTTGGAAGGTGTAGGATGACAAAGCAATCCTTCCAGTCACTGAGCAAAAAGCTGATGGAAAGGTTTGTTGTTGTTTTTTTAACAGAAAACCAAGTAGAGAAATATATAGCAAAAGACATGGTTTTATTCAATTTTAATAAGAATATTAATATTTTAAAATGTTAAATAATTAACTTTTCACATGTTGTTTATAAGTCTGTGGCATTTCTACTTCAGAAGTTATTAAGGTTTTAAAATACTCAAACTTTTGGAATACCTTCTTTTACAATGATATTTTTGCCAATAAGCAAAGAACGGGAAACCTGAAAAATGTCTGCTGATGAGATAAATAAATTGTGGTAATGGAATATTTCACTTATATAGGAGAAATTATAAAGACAGAAAAGCATGAGAAATGTTGTGGCAACTGAAGCAAGGTGGAGTAAGCAGAACCAGAAAACCAATTACATGTAAATTACTAAATATAAGCTTTATTCTTTCTTCAATTCCTTCTGTTTCTATGAAGTTTTAGGACAGTTTGTGCCTAGAAGAAAGCCAGTGAGAGGTCTCTCAATTCTCTTCCCACACGCCTCCCTCCCCACCAAGCTGTTCCTAGAACTAATAGGAAAACAAACATGACACATAAAGCTTCCTGTAATAGGAGAGGTAACTAGAGAAAATACTTTCCCTCCTTTTAAAACTCAAAAGGTACCAGCTAAGAGAAAGATGGGGGTGGGACAAAGAAGAAATAGTGATCCCCTATCACAGGATAGAATAAAGAATGACCCAATACACAGAACTACTGTAATGTTAATGAAATGGGAAGATCTTTCCTGTCCATTAATAGGTCTATGTGACCTGCTTTGACCTTGGGCACACCTCACAGCTGTGATACAGCCTGAGTCACATGGAGCCTAGGTCCCAGGGATCCCAGTGTGGGAGGAGCTTGAAGAGAGAGTAAGATAGAGCTGGGAGACAGTGAGGCAGAGCAGAAGCAGAACAGCTAGCATGAATGAGAGAGGGAGGAATTTTGCCTAGGGGATCTTGTCTGTGGGGAGGCCTAATAGAGGCAAGGCTTGGGGATGGCAGTGCTCCTTGGATTGGTGATGTGTATAAACTTCTTTGTTACCATAGTAGAATTGGCTTTCTGGTATCTGAATACATATTTTGGTTTTTCCTTTGAGAAGAGAATTATCTATATTTTGTGAATTTACCCTGAAAATACACATGCATATTCACAGCAACTGCTATGGATATTGCATTGACAATATAACTACCCAGAATATATTCCCACTTAGTGAAATAGATACAAACCCCTGCAAAGAGAAGACTAGAACTTCATTGGGTTTGGATGTACCCATGTTCTCTTCCCTTGGTCTGGGTCATTATAGAAAAATACTCTTTAGATTCTTAGGCCCTTACAGGGAGGGAGGGTAGGAGAGTGGGGAAACAAGAAAAAAAATTAGAAAACCAAGTTTTTAGATAAGTATGAGAGGCCTAGTACCTGTGTCTGCATTATTCATACACATCACCCACCCACCAACCCACCCACCCACACACACACACACACACACACATTTAATAACCACCCTAATTACAGTATTTATTTTGCTTGTAGTTTAGACACCTTTCAACTATCTGCATTATTTCAGTTCTAAGAAAGCAAATAATGGACTAGCTGAGCAGCAGTTGCTCCAGGGAATGCCGGACTTCAGAGCAAGTTGAATGGGATGGGTGGAGGGCCCTGAAATGGCTACTTACATTAATATATACAGAAACCACACAAAAGGAAAGGAAGACTAGGGGGACTTTGGAATACCTTCTGTAAAATGCCCTGCTCCCTCCCCTCTATCCTCACAGGCTTTTTTTTTTTTAAATAGCAGCAAAATTTAGACTGAGGTCCTCCTCAGTCTAAAGTACAACCACACAATAAATAATCAAGTTTGGAACTCAACCTATACTTGTGGGGGTGGCCTTGAGAGCTAACTTCAGATTTCCAGAAACCAAGAACTCCATGGCAATCATAAACAAAAAGCTTTCCTGTTTCTGAGATGAACAACAAAACCCAGTAACTTTCAAAGATGCCTAAAAAAAAAAAAAACCTCACAGACTAGCTTTTGTTGGGTTATGCATAAATTATCCCAAAACACATTGTAGCCACTTCCCTTAAAATTCCTGTACTTGAAAACTATACTTCCTGCCCCACTCTCTTCTTCCATTACCTCCATTTTCTTGTGTCCCCATATTTTAGTCTTTTAACTCCACTTTTAACTGGTTGTATGCTTTGGGCAACTTCTCCTGTTCTCAATTTTCTCATGTATAATGTGAGATGGGTACCCCAATTTGCCCTTTAAGACATTCCTACTAGCTCTGTGAATCTATTCTAATTTCTGCTTATCCCAATGACTTAGGTAAGCCAAGAATTTTCTCCCATTAGTATAGGGAGATCCCTTTCTAAACTGTCTGCTGACCACTCTTCAGCCAGTTGGCCTCAGAAGAGTCCTATGAGAGACCATGGAGTAAAATGACTTGTCAAAACCATCTAGCTAAGTCTCATGGTATCATATGTTTCAAGCTGGAAGGAATCTTAAAGGCCACCGAGTCCAACCTCATCATTTTACAGATGAGGAAACTGAGCCACAGGGAGGCAAAGTGCTTTCCCTAGGGTCATACAGAGTTCAGTCTTGGCTGTACTTCTTCCCATCTCAGAAGCCAGATTCTATACATTAGGCCAAGCTGCCTTTCTGGAATTCATTTTTAAACTACCTGCGGGAATGAAATTGCTATGCAAAAAAAATAATATATATAAAATTTCAAAGAAATGGCCTACTGACAATAAAAATTTTTTATTACTCAAATATATGGGGGGGGGGTGTAAAGGGGAAAGGCACACAGATAGAAAATACCCCCACCAAACCTGAACACTTTTAACAATAGTTAAGTGAGGTGTTTTTTTTTTTTAGAACTTACAGGTTTCATATTACCCTTAGAGGTTTCCCCAACAGTGTTAGAATCAATTTTATACATACATGTATCCATTTACATACAAATCAAATCATTATTATTGATTCAATTAACGATTCCCTCCAGAGACTAACTCTGATAACCAACTTGGTTGGAACTATTATTATTCAAAGTGTTAAAACTTACATCGGAAATTATAATTCTAACTTCTTTTTTTAGATTAATCTTCTTCCAAAGTAGTCTGAACTAAAGAGGTTTTGCTTGATTGCTACAGTACATAGAAGGAAACAGTAATACAGGTGGCTACACTCAGATCATAGGGAAAGGAGGAAGTGAAAACTCCCTGGGCCAATAAGGATGTGTATGGGGTTCTCTCTACAAAAAGAAGGAAGCCTACTCTGGGAAGAAAGCAAGGCAATGGGAGCAAGGGCTTGGAATTCATAATGAAGTGTCCTTGGCCATGCCTAGATTTCAGAGTGAAAGCCAAAAGGGGAAAGAACACTGTGGTGAACATGCCACCCTCTTCACTCCTTAGAGGCCCCATTTCAGTCCTAGTCTTGACCTTCCTAGATGCATCAGCCCATATTATGGTCATATCCATTCAAAAGGATGCTGGATTGGAGCAGATCAACTCCAATTAGTCCAGGTTTTCTAGTTCCACCGTACAGAAGGGCTAATGAAGCTTTTTAAGATACTCTGCTATAATAAACCATCAAGCAAGAGCCCTTCACTTGAGGCCAGTGAACTTTTTAAAAACTGTTAACTGCATTTCACTATCATATTTCCTCTGTTTTCCTACGTATTTTTTACGTATTTAAAAACATTATTCTGAGAAAGAGTCCTTGGGCTTCACCAGACAACCAAAAGGGTCCATGATTTAAAAAAAAAATTAAGAACTCCTACCCTAAAATCAACAGTAGATAAACTTAAAACTCTGGTTCAGCCACCAAACCAGCCATGCCCCAAAGTCCTCTGAACAGCAAATGGTTCCTGACCCTTCTTATAACATACAGGGGTAGGATTTCTAGTTCTAGCAAAAATCCAGTATGGTCTCCAGAAGCAAAGAGGTAGGGCAAATAGCCATTTTCCAGGATATATTTCTTTTTGTCACCTACATTCTCTGGGTGCCTAGGATCTAGAATTAATCCACTCAACAAGAATTTGCTCTTAACAGGGTAAAAGATGGAGCTATTAACACATGTTCTGCATTATGAGAAACAGATTTTTAAGAACAGATGGGGAAGTCCCCAATACACTTTGTTAAAAAAAATGATATTTAGTTTTTGATGGAAATTCTATGAATCATAGTTTGAATTTACATCACTGCAATGATAACAATTTAAAAAATAACCCTTTACAGCTTGAGCCTTATCTTACTTGCTTCCAGATACAGAACACAATGGTGACCCCATTAGGGATCACTACCACTAAGAATTTAAACCAATTCATTTTCAGTGCCCAGAGCTTTTTATTAAACTTCTGAAAGGCAATTCAATTATTTAATCATTTTTCTCTGATGTTTCTCAGTTATGCATTTGTTCAGCTGTGATGGACCCCTGAGTGTTCCAATCATGAGCTAATCAGAGTATAACTATGAAAACAACTTGTCACATGTCTAATACGCCTTAAGGTTTATAAAGCACTTCCCTTACAACAAACCTAATAAGTAAGTATTATTATATCCATTTAACAAAAGAGAAACCGGAGGATAAGGGAGGCTTGTTGACTAATTTGCCCCTGGTCATACATGGAGTAAAGCATGGAAATTAGAACAGTCACCTAAATCAGAATTTTTTCAAGTTGTTTTATATCCTTAAAGTGACTTTTGTTCTGGGCAACAGTTTAGCTCTGTTCTGCCTTTAAGATATCCATACTTATCTGTGCTTTTTTAGCAGACATTATTTACTACAGTGGGGCTCCCCAACCCTGATTAGACAACAGAATATGAACTCTTGGGGGCAGACACCGTTTTTTGCCTTTCTCTGTATCCCCAATGCTTATAGTACATGCCTGCCTGGTACATACTGGACCCTTAAATGCTTGTTAACTTGACTTGATTTCACTAGTGTAGATGGATGCAGACCATAATCACCAATATCCCAAGAGAGTTCCCTTTCAATTCAATTCCACAGATATTTACTAAATGCCTACCAGGAGCCAGGGCCAAGGATACAAAGGCCAAGAAACTAAAAACAGGCCCTACCCACATGGAATTTACATCCTACTGGAGGATACAATGTTCAACTGATAAGTCACTAAAGATCATCTAAGAAAGGATAAAACACTAAAAAAAGTATGGGATGAGTAGGTGGTAACTGAGATGGACTTGGAAGGGAGCTCAGTACTCATGAAGAAGGAACGTATCCCAAGCATGGAGGGACAGTTTGCACAAAGACACGGAAGTCAGAAATGGCATTGGAACAGGGAATTCAATGGTTTGTTGGAATTCAATAGGTAAGTTGGAAGTCAATAGGTAAGCAGGAGCCAGACTGTAAAGGGCTGTAAATGCCAGGAGAAGGAATTTGTACCATAATCAAGAGGCAACTGGGAGCACTACAGAATTTTGAGCAGAGGAATAACATGACAGTCAGACATGTGCTTCAGGAAGATTATTTTGGCAGCTTTCATGAACTATTGTGGCCAAAAAAAATAAAAAGTCAACATCTGGTGGCCAAATTTTTGGTGATGAGCCTTTCCAAAATTAGCTAGACTGGTTCTCCAACAACACACGGTCCACGTTCAAAGACATTCCAGATCGTTAGGGCTTGTCAAAGTTTGTGATCTGCTGGCTTTGCTTTTAAGACCCCAGTGGAACGCATCTCCAGTGGAATGTTTCTATCCTTTCCAGACTCAGATTCAGTGCCCCTTCCTACATGAAGACTTTCCCTCCTCCTCTTCTTACATCACTCGGGCATCCTCCCTCCCTACTTTGTCCTTCAGCTCTATCTCACATGAAAAGGAGTTCCTTCTCCTTCCCAACACAAACTCTGAACATGCAGATTGCCCCCTCTATTCTCTCCAGTCTTTCCACTAATCTTCAGTCTACTGGCTACTTCCCTGCTGCCAACAAACATGCCTATGTCCCCTCCATAACAACAACAAAAAAAACTTCACTGAACTTAACCATCCCCCATAGCAATAATTCTATATATCTTCTTGTTTTCATGGCTAAAGTCCTGGAAAAACCCATCACTGGTGCCTGCACTTCTTGTCCTCTTTCTATCTTCTAAACCCCTACAATCTGGTTTTATCATTCAGTGAAACTCCTCTCTCCAAAGTTACTAATGATGTCTTAATTTCCTAACTGAATGATCTTTTCTCAGTCCTTATCCTTCTTGACCTCTCTGGAGCCTTTTACAATGACTCCTATCATGGCCAAATCACCAAACTCTTCTGGGTTTACATACATGACACTCCTTTCTCCTGGTTCTCTACTTGTTTGACCACCCCTCAGTCTGCTTTGCTGAATCTTCTTTTAAGTCATGCCCACTGACTGTGGGCATCCACCAAGGTTCTATCCTGGTTCCTCTTCTCTTTTCCTTCTATCCTAAGATGCTCACTCATGGGAAGCCTCAGCATTGCTGAGGTGGTCAGTGACCCACTTTATTAACAGCTATACCTGTTACCATTAATAAACTGTTATCTTGCCCAGAGAACTTGCTTCATTGTCATTTTACTAGTCACAGTATATACAATCCTGATCCACAAGTCATGCAAGGAAAAATAAAAGAGGGGAAAATACAATAGGCAAAGGAGTATTGGAGACAGTTAATATCTTACTGGCTTCTCATGAGCTTGATGAGCATCTCAACATATATGATTCTCAGATGGATTTATCCAGTCCTGATCAATCTCCTGGGCTCCAGTCTTGCATCACCAATTTGCCTTTTGGATGTCTCAAACTGAATGCTCAGATTCAACACATCCAAAGCTGAACTCTTCCCAACCTTCCCATCACAGTCAAAGGCACCATTATACACCTGATTTCCCAAGCTCACAATCTAAATGTCATTTACTCTTCAGTATACCTATCCTACATTATCCAATCTGCTCCCAAATCTTGTCTATTCTACCCTTGTAACATCACAATTTTATGTCACTTTCTTTCCACTCATACAGATGACACCCTGGTACAGGTCCTCATCACCTCATGACTTTCTGTTGCTCAGCTGTTTCAGTCATGTCTGTGACCCCATCTGGGGTTTTCTTGGCAGAGATACTGGTTTGCCATTTCCTTCTCCAGCTCATTTTACAGATGAGGAACTAAGGCAAACAGGGTGAAGTGACTTGTACAGGGTACATAGCTAGTAAGTACCTGAGGCCAGATTTGGACTCAGGAAGCTAAGTCTTTCTGCCTTCAGGTCCAGGACTCTACCCACTGTGCCACCTAGCTTCAAGTCAAGTCTCTATCCACTGAACCATGCTGCCCTTATTTAGTTACAATCCTTCCCAGAAGTCACTTTGCTGTGAAAACTTTCTCTAGAGGCCGAACACTGAAGGCCTCCCAAAACACACATGGGGGATGATAAAAGGAGGAGAAAAAAAGCCAAGCAAAATGAGTCAAAGGGCCAAGCATCTTATTCCTCTGAGTTGGAGAATCACCACTGCTGGCATTTCTGAATCTTATTCAGCTATTCGGTCCAAAGCTGAGATCATTCCCTGTCTTAGAGGAGCCAAGTGCCCTTCACCCATTCAACAAATGATTGACAGCAAGGGAATTCACATTATATTCCAATCTAGTCTGTTCTCTTCCATCATGAAAATGGACTAACACCAAACCTGAAAGTTTCTCACAATGAATCACTATTTTAAAGCAGTTACTCTTAATGTAATGAGGCTTAAGGCACAATCCTTCAGGGAAACTAGCTTTTAGTTACATTTAACCTTGTAATTCTTTTCCACGGTTGTCCATTTGTAACACTATAAGCAAGCATGTGTAAATATCTCCAGGTTAATTTTTTTCTGTATTACTAACCAAAGTACTCCATGGAAACCAAGACCTTGACTAGACCACTCTAGGAATGACTGCCATCATGGCCAATATCAACAAATACTCAAATACGATTTAAAGGTCAGTAGCTGCCCCATTTCCACATACACATTCAGTTCAACTGTACAAACATTTATTAAACATCTATTATGGGCAAGGCACCATGCACAAAGACAAATAAATAACTGGGAGGAAAAATCAGTCACTAGACAAATTAAAAGTCAAGTAACATTTTACTTTGTGTTATGGGAAGAAATTGTTTTTGATATGTTGAATGAGCTTTGGTCGCAATCTTTTATTGCCAAAAATGTTCAGAAAAGGAATTCCACAGGCGTCTCTGACCCCTTCTCCCTTCCATGTACAGGTATTATCTGCTAAGAGGATCTCATTTCAGAAGAGGCTTGCGATAATCTTCCAAGCACTTGCCAGTTCGGACAAATGGTCAGTAACTGTTTGGCCTCTCTCACACATAAACAAATCTTAGGCTTAGCATACTCGCCTTACCATAAATTAATATCAATTTATCAAGTGGATAAATTATGTGTTTAGATAAGATTGTTCCCTTATCCTAGAAATGTAATAAGCTTATAAGTAGATAGTCTATGATAATGGGTTACTGAACTTTGCTGACAAAAGAACTATGAATAATGCAGCTCTTTCAAAACTCAAGTCAGTGATTTACTCAGGAACAAAAGATTATCAGTACTCAGAACTAGGTCCAAATATAGACCATGGAAAAATGTCTTTTTGTGGACTATGATCCTAACCCCTGAAGGGAAGGAAGACTAGATATAAAGCAGGCCTAGAGACTACAAAGAAATTGTGCATTTACCCAATGGTAAATGGTTTCTAGGGATACCCAATTTTAGGGCTTTAGGAATTCCAGTGTTTGTTGAGCTTGGTAAAGGGACAACATGTATTAACTCTGACGCTGCTACTGTTAGTTTGAGAAGCTCAGCTACTGTCTTCAGTTAAACAAATGAGTCTAGACTTTGAAAATAGAAGTATTACCTATCTTTTGAAAAAAAAATACAATTTAAGAAAGCAAAAGGAAAGAATGGGGAAGAAAAGATGAAGACAAAGAAAAGGTTCACAGGCTTATAGCTTTAGAGCTTGAAAGGACCTGAGATAATCCAACTCCATTTTACAAATGAGGAAAATCAAGGTTGAGAGAGGGTCCCACATTATATAACACTGCCAGATTTCATAGCCAGGTCCTCTGACTCAAGGTCTAGCACTTCTTTTAACTCGCCATGCTGTCATCTCCCCCTGCCCCTTCTCTGGGAAAGGGAAAAAGGAAAAAAATAAAATAAAAACAGAAAATAATGTAAAAGAAAAGGGGGGGGGAGGAAAAAGAAATATTTGACCAAAATAAACCACTAAAAAGTTCTTAAGTGAAAATGTGACTGGACATGTGACCAAGTCAAGTCACTGAGGTAAGACCTGGGGATACAAAGATAATAACAAAACAAAATAATCCCTGTCCCCAAGATCTCACAGGAAGATGACAACCTGGCCCTTCGCTACCTCTCCATTCTCCCCTCAGCGCTCTCTAAAGACCAACTTTATAATGGTCCACTGGCTGTTTTTGGCATATGGCACCACTAGTTTGTGAAGTTCAGCTACCATCTTGAGTTAACTAAATTATTCTAGACTTTAAAGTCAGAAGTATTACCTATCTTCTAAAAAGCACAATTAAAGGAAGCAAAGGGAAAGAAAGGGAGAATTCCTGTCTCTGCTTTATGACTGCACCTCTTGGAATCCATGGCTGCCTTCAAGGTTCAACTCAAGAGACATCTGCAAGAGACCTTTCCTGGTCCTCACATTTGCCTCACTTTGCAACTCGACCTTCTATCTATTCTGTATGTACTTTTTAATCTACATATTGGTTCTCTAATTAGAATGCAAGTTCTTTGAGGTCAAGAACTATATCCCCAGCATTTATTACAATGCCTAGAACACCGAATTGGGCTCAATAAATTCTTGTTGATTCATTTATTATTTAAAGGGGAAAGTAAGTTGTACATGGTACAGATATGCAATTTCTTATATGATTCTTTTTTTCTGTGATATTTTCTATGTGGAAACGATGGCTTTTGTTGGGTATTTGTTAAGTTCAGAAACCAAATATATAAAGGACTGATTGACAGACTGTTGAGCTATAATGACTATTAGCCCATGACATGCATGTATCAGTAGTGAAGGTTAGGGATTCATTGGTATAAAGAGTTCATGAGGAAACACCCTCTAGCTGTGCAGGTCAGCACCACTTCTGAAACTTGATGAGAGTAGCCTAGAGCTCTGTGAAGGTAGGGGACTTGCCCAGAGTCATATAGCCAGTGTGTTCCACAGACAGATTTTTCTGGCTTCAGACAAAAGCCACTATGCCGCATTTGCCATCTAGTGACTACCCCCAAATTAATACTCATTTACTGAATCCTATTTTGATAAAACTCTATACATAATTTAGTTGAGTTTTACACTGATGCCCCCTGTATGCCTCAGTACCACAAAGTAATGAGAAACATCACATAAACGGATCAGATAGTTGGGTTGTTAGGGTTTGGGTTGGAGTGTTGTTTTTTTTAACTACAGTTAGAAGCATTAAAAATAAAATCTGTTAGAATAAAACTTGCCAGAGCCTAAATTCAAACCAAATGAGTCTAAGATTTCAGAGCCATTCATAAACTCATGTGAACTGGGAAGCCTTCTTTAGCTATTGGCCCATCCTCTGCATATATTTCATCACCCTTAAATCACCCTGAGTACAGTTAAGTCTGGTTATTAATATCTGTATTATCTGTGATTCTAAAACCTTTCCAGGCAGCTATAGCCTTGTATATCAATCACTGTTCTAGTTAAACCTTTTATTATTTAACCTAGATTTTCTTTGGTTTACACAAGTCTTTTAATGACATTATCACATATGGTACAAGACAGAGGAAACAAATTCAGGGGGAAATTACTGAACCATATTCTCCTGCCAATGAGACCACGTTTACTTTTCATTTTCCTTAGGAGTCCTGAATGAGAAGCTCACGCCACTCCCAGAAGGTAGTTCAGAATATTTCATTTTATCTGGCAAAAGCGCTTTCTTTTACCAGGTGTATTCCTGATGTCTTCTAAAGGGAATACAGCTATTGCTTATAAATATTGTACATTAACACATCATTATTTCTCCTAAAAGAAACATACTTTTGGATCACATATTGGGGGGGTGGTAGGTGGGACACACACAGATGTCTCTATTTCCTGTCATTTAGGCAGGGTTGTATGTTTTTGTTTTGCTTTGAGAGAGAAAGGGGAGTCTTCCTCTGATAAGCCACTGTAAGGAAGAGAATAGTTGATATGAAAAACTTCCATTTGCTGCTTAATCCGAATTTTTTTTTCCTTTGTTCTAAATACTCCAAACAAATGTTATTTAAGTAGATTCAGAGCCTGGAAAAGATTCTGGTATCTCACAGGTGGTCTGAAACCACAATGTTGGCCAAGACAGATGGAATTCCCAGGGTTGTCAGAGAAGCCAGTCAATGACACCTCCAGCCAACATGAATTTGTACTCTCTACAAAGAACATGAGAGACAAAGTAATAATGATGGATTTTTTTTTTTTAAATAAGGATGTCTCCCGATAGTTTATGTTTTCCATTTGGCTCTCTTTAACCAAGCTCAAGTGAAAACTGCATTGCCTTTCCCTTGATAGAACAGGCATCCTAAATTGGAATTTACAACTTAAGCTACTTCCCAAATTGCTAATGCTTCTCCCCATAAGAACATGCTTCCCCAATTGCTAATGCTTCTCCCCATAAGAACATGAGAATCACCAGGCATCACACCACACTGCACCGTAGTGATTCTACAATCTCTCCCCCACTTTTTTGGAATGAAGGCAGGGCGGTACAGTGGACAGATCACTAGATTTGGAGTTAGAGAACCTAGGTTTAAATCCAGGTTCCATTATTATTACGTCTTATCATCTTTTGCAATTCAATTAATCTTTGTCTCATGTGCCAGTAAAATGAGTGAGTCCAATTTGGTACATTTCAACTCCCAGTCAATGATTCTAATAACATAACCTACACAATATTACTAGTCAAGTCAATAAGCATTTATGAAATGCCTATTACATGCCAGTTACTCTGCTAGGCACTGCATGGGGGATAGAAAGAATGGCCCAAAATAGTCCCTGCTCTCAAGGAGTTCACACAGTGTAATTGGAGGGATAACATGAAAATAATTATATGTAAGCAAGATATATCCAGGAGAAAAAGGAGAAAATCACAGAGGGAAGGTACTAGCATTAAGGAGGATGAGGAAAGGCTTTTTATAGAAGTTGCAGTTTTAGTTTGGTCTTTAGAAAAACCAAGCAAGTCAGAAGATTGAAATGAAAAGGAACAGAATTCTAGGCATGGAGGATTTGTGCATAGAGCCAGGAGATGGGGCAGCAAGGAGGGCAGGTTCACTGGAGTCACTGCAGTTTACTGAATTAGGGAGTGACATGGTCAGGTCTGTGCTTTAAGAAGATTAATTTGATATCTGAGTGGAAAATGAACTGGAGTGGAAAGGTATTTGACTGAAGTAGGGAAACCAAACTGCATGATAGTGAAATAATCTAAGAGTGAGAAAATGAAGGCTTTCACTACAGTGGTGGTAGTGTCAGAGGAGAGAAGAAAGCATATAGCAGAAGTGCTGCAAAGGCAAGAGGAGTTGACAGAACTTGGCAACTGACTGGATATGGAGAGCTAGGAGTGAGGAGTCAAGGCTGACTTCTAGGTTTCAAACTTAGACTGGGAGAATGGGAAGGCCCCTGTTCCTGGTGTGGGAGTTAAGAAAAGGAATGATTTAGGGAGAAAGAAGGATATATGGGCATATGAATACATTATGTGAATGTGTGTATATATGTTTACAGTTATACATGGATAGAGGGCACAGGTTGAATTTGGTGGGAAGGGATAATACTTAAGGGGTGAAGTTAAGAGGTGAGATAGGAAAGTGGCAAGAGGAGATGGGGAGAGATAGGGTAGGGTAAACTATCTCATGTAGAAGAAGCAAGGGGAAGTGGCCACAGGGGAGGGGAAGAACAGGAAGGCAAAAAGGCAAAGCCATATTCTCATTAAATCTGGCTCAGGGAGAGAATGACATATATACTAAATGGGATATCTCACCCTGCTGGAGAGTAGGGGGAAGGGGGATGAGAGGGAGGATGATGGAGGGGAGGGCATTCTAGGAGGAGGGGAGGCTGGAAGTACCCACTATCAAAGATGGACAGGATCAAAGTAGGGAATGGACCAAGTGGGGGTGGGATGGGTGGGAGGGAAATACTAGCAGCCTTTTACAATATATCTACTATGGTAATGTTTTGCATAGCTATACATGTACAACACATACTGAATTGCTTATCTTCCCAGAGGGAATGGATGACAAGGGAGGAAGGGAATGGATCTGAAATTCGAGGTCTTAAAATTAAATGTTTCAAATATATATAAATACTATTATTAATACTATTTTACATGTAATTGGGAAATAAGATGTTCAGGCATTGGGGCACAGAGACTCTCCTGGCCCTAATGATAAAGTCGAAGGTGGGTATGGGAGAAGATATGGGAGAGAGCAGATTGAATGAGGGGATATCTTGTGGGACTGCTATTCTGGGGTGGTGGGTAGGGGGAAAATGGGGAAAAAATTGTAACTCAAAATCTGGTGTAAATGAATGATGTAAAACAGAAATTAATAAAGCATTTGTTAAAAAAGAAAAGAAAAGTACATCTGAATTAACCATACAGATTTTCAAATATCTCTATGGGTTATCCTTATAGAAGAGTTTGATATTGATTTTGATTTTGATATTGATATTGATTCAATTCGATGTAAAGAACAAATTTCCTAAGTACCTCCTAAGTGATAATCTCTGGGAACCCAAACACAAAAAAACAGAAGAGTTCCTGTCCACAAGGAACTTACATTCTATTTGAAAAACATAACATACTACAATATAACTGTAAAACTAGGATTGTTATACAATGATGCTCATGAAAATACTAAAATGTAATGTTCCAAAGTTCAGGTGAAAATTAAATTTTAGATAGACTGGGCTCCTCTCAGCAATGTAAGGCTATGAGAAAACTCCAAAAGATTCGTGATGAAAAGGGCTATCTACACCTAGAGAAAGAATTACAGAGTCTGAATGCAGATTGAAGCAAACTACTTTTTCTCTTTGGTTTTTGTTTTGTGTTGTTTCTTTTTTCTTGTTGTTCATTCAATTGGTTACAATCCTTCTTTACAATTTGACTAATTTTAATGTCAAGGTATTTGTAGAACCTATATCAGACTGCATGCCATCATAGGCAGGGAGGGGGAGAAAATTTGGAATTCAAAAGCTTGTAGAACTGAATGTTGCAAGCTAAAAATAAATAAATTTATTAAAATTTTTTTCAGAAGAACATTCAATTTTAATTCATTTAAAAGTGGATAATTTTTAAGGATCTGGAACATCATTCCTTATTAATGATACTCCAAAATAATCATGCCTGACACTTGCATGGTATTTGATGTTGCTTTTACATATATCATCACCTTGCAACATTGCAATAACTCTTTGAGGTAGACAGAGCTTTATCTTTTTCTCCATTTCATAGATAAGAAAATTAAGGCCCAAAAAATTTTAATGATTTGCCCAAGTTGACATAACTAGTAAGAAAATGAGCTGGGACTTGAACCCTGGCTACCTCATAAAGACAGGTTTCTTTCCACTACTCCATGTCCCCTTCACCATTGCTACCCAGAGCATCCATATAAGGAAGAAAATTATCGATCTGTCTACCTTAGTTAAATATCATTCACCACATCCAACTAAATTGTCACCTAAATAAGGGGCGGCTAGGTGGTGCATCGGCCCTAGAGTCAGAAGGACCTGAGTTTGGATCTGGCCTCTGACCCTTAACACACAAACAAAAACCTAGCCGTGTTACCTTGGGCAAGTTACTTAACCCCAACTGCCCTCCAAAAAAAAAAGGAAATTGTCACCTAACTAGATATTTGCGGTTTGTTTTGTTCAATTTATTCTTCCTTCTTTAAAATTAAGTTCTGATCAACAAGGCATTTAAAAATACACAGAAGAGGTATGGAGATCCATCTTGCCCTACAGGAAAGTTGGAGGGGGGATAGGAAAGGATATAGGTGAGAAAGCAGACTGGCGGAAGGGGTATTCAGTGGGATCATTGTTTTGGGGTGGTGGGTAGGGGAAAGATGGGAGAAAATTTGTTACTCAAAATCTTGTGGAAATGAATGTTATAAACTAAAAATAAACAAAATTTTTAAAAATAAAAATAATATTTAAAATATGATTTAATATTAAATTTGATTTAATATAATTAAAAATATGAAAACAAACAAAAATACACAGAAGAGACTTAAAATTTCAGAAGGAGGAGAAGAGCAAATTTTACTACTTTATTCAATGTAACAGAGTTTTTAAAAACAGAATGCCCCCCCCCCAAAAAAAATGTATGGTTTCATACAAAACTTTCTGTTGTTCTTTAGAATGCTTGTACTTTGGGATTGTAATCATAATCATATAGATTCATAATCAAATAGACTTTTCTTTTTAAATAAAGCTAAGTTCTAAAAGAAAGAATTCTGTCTTTTGCTTTATATATCTAGTACATTCTATGCAAATAAATTTTAAGAAGAAAGTACTTTTTTAAGAACAAAAAAAATAAGTTTAAAATAAACTGAGACTAGGGACAATTTTTTTTAATTCCCATAGCCAAGTACTCTTCTCTTTAATCCTAAATTATCAATAACTCAATATTTATCTGAATGACTTGCATAGGGGCTGAAAATAACTTTCTGATCCCAAATTAACCCACCTCTTTTGCAGAGAGTTAATAATCAATATCCCCTCAGTAAACTAATATGCTATTGTATCAAGCAACTGCTCCTTTAAATTAAGGAAACAGCTAGATCCTTTAAAATGATTGCTATGGAAACAGCAGCTTCCTTTCTTTAGGAAGTCAAAATAGAAACTATAGGAAAAAAAATAAGGGGATGTTTATTATGCACCATTTTGCAATCTAGTTGTAAATGAAATAGCGCTGTTCAAAAATTAGAGGTCTTCACCTTTCAGAAAGGCATTTAAAAAACCATTATTATTCCAATGTAAAAGATCCTGGTTCTCTTCTCTATTTTGAATTGCAGGCATATTTTAGATGCTCTTTTGGGAGAAAGGGGGGAGGAGACACAAGATAACTATGAACAATTCTAAATATTTTATTAAAAATTCCACCCCCATCTTTTTCCAACACTCCCCCCCCCCCACCATACTCCCAAACCTAAGTCCTGGAAAGAAGTGATGATTTAGAATGAAGGAACACACAGGAGGTTCTAGTTAAATTGTAGTGGAGCTTTTTAAAACCTATCCCTAGAGAAACAAAAAGTAATCAAGCTGCAGGATCTAAAACAAATCATTTCTCAAAAAATGTAGGAGTATTTCCTGATTTATAGGCATTATTCGTTCACAGAAGGATGACTATATAGTGGATTTCTGTAAAGCAAATCCTATTAAAAAGACAGTTCCATAATGGCTTCAGGGCCTTCTGCAATAAATTCACTTAACCAAGTAACTCTCTAACTTACATGGGTTCTCTCCTCTTGGTGGGAGGTGGCGAGGGGAAGAAGGGGGGATGAGGGGTGCAGGAGGCTTATGGACCCGAAATAAAATTGAATTTTCAATTTGAATTTCAAAAACTGAATTTTTTTTAAAAAGACTCAAAGTTATATATAAGTTACATTGGTGGTTACCCCACATAGATGGAATCGTAGGTTCAACACAAGAACAACCTTGCAGGGCCCTTGCTAGGCTTCTGAGATAAAAGATTAAATAAAACAGTCCCTAATTCCTGAAATGGGCACTAGGATTAGAGCATTGGGTCTGGAATCAAGAAGACTTGAGTTCAAATTTGGCCTCAGACACTTACTAGCTGTGTGATTCTGGGCAAGTCACTTAACCCTGTTTGCCTCAGTTTCCTCCTCTGTAAAATGAGCTGGAGAAGGAAATGACAAACCTCTCCAGCATCTCTGCCAAGAAAACCCCAAGTGGGGTCATGGAGTGTCAGACACACCTGAAAGGACTGAACAACACTGATTCCTAAAAAGGTTTCCATTACATCATGCTATCACTCTCCTCCATGTCTAATCCAATTCAATAAACATGTGTTAAGTACCTATTACTCAATAAGCAGAGCTCTAAGTGCCAAGGACCCAATGAATCAAAAGACAGCCCCTGACCTCAAAAAGTCTAAACTCTGAAGAGGAAGACAATACACAATAATTGAAAGGGACGGGAGGATGAGGCCACCAGGAGACCCCTTGTTCCTGCTCCCTGGAGTGGAAACCCAGAGGAACAGCAGATACAAAGTGGAATGAGATGAGTCCAGTCTAGAAGGCATTGGGAGGAGTTAGGTACTCCAGCCTCCAGCCCTCCAATCAGAGGACAGAAGAGGCTGAAGGAGGTAAAGTCAATCAAGGCTTAAATGGGCAGCATGGTAGGGAGAATGACAAGATTTGGGGGGGTCGGGGGGGGGAGTGGAGAGGACGGGGGAGAATTTTGTTCCATGGTGGTATCGAAACCCAAAGAGCAGCAGATACAAAGAGGACTGAGATTTTTACAAAATTATTTCTGATTCTATACAGAAATTTGATCCATATTTAGGGTCCATCTGCACACACAAAACTTAAAATTTTGTAGATCCTAAAATTTCACCTACATTAGTGCTTTGCCAATTTTAAATAGTCCTAGATGACTCAGGAAAGGTTCTGTACAAGAAGACATCTGAAGAGCAAGAGAGATGATTTGCAGTTGGTGGCAGAGAAGATATCCAGGAGGTCTTCCTGAAGAAAGCTGCATCTGAGTTGGGTGCTATGGATAAAAGTGCTGGACCTAGAGTCAGAAGACTTGAGTTTAAATTTGGCCTCAGATGCTAAATAGCTTTGTGGCACTGGACAAGCCACCAAATCTCTCTCTGCCTCTGTCTTCTCATCTCTTAAATGGGGATAATAATAGAATTGCTATTCTAAGGAAGACTCCCAAGCCAGGCATTTTCTCGTTCCTCTCCAGGCCATACTCCGGAATGTCCAGACTTTTGCTACCAGTACCTCCTTCCCTTTTCACCTTCCTTCTGTGTATTGTCTTTCACAATTTGAGCATAAGCCCCCTGAGGGCCAAGCATGCCTTTCTTTTCTGGTTGTATTTGTATTCCCAGTACATAAGATAGTGCCTGAAAGAATTTAATAGATGCTAGTTGACATGACTACCTCCCCCAGTTGTTGTGAGGATTAAATGAGATAATATTTATAAAACACTTTATAAGCCTTACACTGATTGCTATATAAATGTTAGCTATTGCTGTTTGGGGCATTTTATATTATTATAAAGCACTCAGCACAGTGTCTGAATGCCTCTCCATTTCCAGTCCCCCTCCCTATGAAAAAAGGAAAACATTTGTGGGAGGAGAGAGCCCTTTCAGACCTGAGGGGTGTTATTATTTAGTCGTTTTTTCAGTCGTTTCCGACTCTTCCTGACTCCTTTTGGGATTTTCTTGGCAAAGATAAATGATGAAAGCAGGAAAGTACAAGATAAGACTGGTGGATATGAATATTTTAGTTTTTACTTCTGCTTTTGATCTCTCTAGCAGTTAGCCTTTTCACTATCTACAGATTATTAAAAAAAAAATTACCTCCTTAGCACTTACTCTTGGGAACATTCCTTCTATCTGAATATATAATCCACTTATAGCCTTTTTTTTTTCCTGTATGAGAGCTCACTTCTGTTCTATGCAGCTTAATGTGATAGAACATTCCTTCCAGGAGATGGAGGAAGAAAGGAGCACCAGGCTGAACTACACATCTGAAGACTGGGGGCTTGTTTCAGTTTGGTGAAAGCTTCCTGAGCAACCAGGCAGAGTGTTTGATCAACAGAAAACTCTATCTTATTCCTTTCCTTCTGCCCTCTCAGAATGTAAGATCTTAGAGAAAAGGGATTGTTTTACTCTTTCCCTCTTTATCCCCAGCACCTGGTATATAGTAGGTGCTCAATAAATAATGTCTAAATCACAATACATCGAAATAACTTCAGCAAAATACTCTGCAACTATAAACTTGGTAAAAGCCAACAGTTATGGAAGCAACGTTAATTATGACAGTCTTACATTATTTTTTCCTCAGCTTATCAAAATGCATGATCATCAGCCAAGATCATCCAAGTCAGGCTCCCAAAAGGAGGTGGAAAGTGAAATGCCAGGACTAATTTAGAGCACACAGCCATCAAGGTAGAGTTCTTTTCACATTTCTGGCTCCGGTTACACCAGCGAAGCTAAGGGTCAACCAGGTCACGTCTGACTTGACATGGTTTGTTTGAAGAATGGTCCTTTCTGTGCCCCTTCCTTACAAAACCCAACTGCTCAAGACTGAAGTCTAGACTTGGCAGAATTCTTAAATGGAAACAAATGGTGTTAAAGAGAAAGAAACTTCCTGTTATTTAAAAAAAAATTTTTTTAAAGGACCCACAAAACTCTGGCTTCCTTTCTGGGAAATCTTCTTAAGACAGGATTGGCTGTTAGCAGTGGGCACACTTCCACAAATTACACAGACTTGGAACTAAAAGGATCTGAAGCTTGCTGTAACTAATATTTGACAGGTAACCCAGGATACTCCTAGGCTGGCATGCACTTCTAGATTAAGGGAGTTCTTTACAGATAAGATACTTAAAGAGGTAAACAGGACCACATTCTTTCCCCTCCTTTATCCAATGCTTAACTTATCTTCTTAATTGTTCTTTTTTACCTGGCCCAAGCCATCATTTCCTAAAATATACATTAAGGTTAGGGATGGGGACTGGAGGGGTGACTTCTATACTGGAAGGCATAGGAATTAGGGTTAGGAAACTCCCAGGTGAGTAGACTCATACACCAAGAAAAAACTGGCAACTTCACTGAAACTTTTAGTCTTAGAGAATCATCTAAAAGATTGAGAGGTTAAGAGATTTGCTGATTATAAGTCACAAGCAAGATGTGAACCCTGGCTTGAAGGGTTCATTTCACATAGCACTTATGTGCCAGGCACTGGGCTAAGTCCTTTACAATTATTATTTCATTTGATCCTCACAGCAACCTCCAACATAGGTGTTATTAGTATCTTATCCCCTTTTTACAGATGAGGAGACTGAGGCTACCTCCTGAGACAGCTCTGTCAGAAAAGTTTTCTTTTTCTCAAGGCTAATAACTCTTCTGGTTTGGAACTTCCACTGACTGATCCTAGTACTACTTGCCCACAGGACCAAGCAAAATAACTGTAAAAAGCCCTCTTCATCATAACTACCCTCAAATATCTCAAGATACATTGGCTTCCCAAGCTCTTCTCCAAGCTAAAGGGCATCCTCAAACCCTTCATTAGACCCTTCTCATGGTCTGATCAGTCTCAAATCCCTCATCCTGATTATCCTTCCTCTTGATGCTCTATAGTTTCGTTATTGTACCCCAAACCAAAAACAACACCCTAGACAGGCTCAGAGGGGAAATGACTTGCCCTGAGTCATACAGCTAGTAAATGCCCAAAGCTGAATTTTAATATACTTGGAGAGGTCCATGTTGTCTCCCAAACTGGCCAACTTAGAAGCTAAAGTTATATTCCAAAGGTCTCCACAGCTGTGGTTCTCCAAACACCTATCATGTATTTAATAAGCACTTGATAAGATACTAAGTTAGCAGGACTGAATGAAAAATTCTCCACATGTAGTTGGAACTTAAAATCCTAGTCACTTCATCAATATGGGGACCACAGAGCCAAACAGATTGTGCTTGAAGGTAAGAATGTTTCTTGGTATTTGTCAGCACAATGCCTAGCACAAAGTAGGTCATTAATAAATGCTGACAAATTGATGCCCTTCCATGGAAGACTTTAGAGTTTTTAGAGGCTATATCAGTTGCTTCTTCTTTTTCCTCCACCAAAAATGTAACATTTCTAATACTTACTGAGAGGTCTTTTCAGTGCATTACTGCGGCCTGTCAGAAACATGTGATTTCCTTCCCCCACTCCAACAACTCCTATCACACATAGCTTGCTATGATTTCAGGTTTATCCTGTGCTGTTTACCCCCTGCTGTCTACTACCCCACCAGCAAAAGAGAATGATAATAATTAGAATTCACACTTCACAAAGCACAATGAATACTAATGTAAAAAAAAAAAAGACAACATACTGGTTGTCAGACTGTAAAAAACTTCAGCCTGCTAAGAATATTCACAATCCCCAATCCAAGCAGTCCTTAACTAACCAACACTAAACTTAGGAATGATCTGTACAAAGCAAGGGCAGAGCACCAGTCTTGACCCACAGAGTTTGGGGGCCAGCTAATCCAACTCATATTTGTGCAAGAATCACCTCTACATTTCCCACAAATTGCCATTCAACCTCTTCTTCAAGAGCTCCATTGGAATAGGACCCACTACCTCCTGAGACAGCCCATTCTATTTTCACATAGCTCTGTCAGAAAAGCTTTCTTTTCATAAAGGCTAATAACTCTTCTGGTCTGCAACTGCCACTGACTCATCTTAGCACTAGCTGCCCACAGGATCAAGCAAAATAAATAGAATCCCTTTTTTACATGACTACCCTCAAATACTTCACCATGATGCTCTGGCTTCCTAAGCTCTTCTCCAAGCTAAAGGTCATCCTCAAACCCTAATCCCTCATCCAGCTCATCCCTCCTCCTGATGTTCTATAGTTTAGTTATTGTACCCCAACCCAAAAACAATACCCTGGACAGGGTGTCTAACCAGTGTCTAGTCTAGAACTCTTTGCCTTTCTGACTAGTCTACCTAAGATCACATAGCTCTGTGTCATCTGCAAGTATAGGAAAGATGCCACCTATGCTTTGATCCAAGGCTATGACAGGGCCATCACAGGGTCAAACATACACCTGAAATAATCCACTAGAGATGCTGACCCATTGTTGACTACTCTTTCGGTCTGTTCATTAAACCAGGTCTGAATGCACCTAACTATACTATCAACTACTCCACATCTCTGCATCTCATCCCTAAGAATGGCATGAAAGACTGTCAAATGCTCTGCTGAAACCTATGCCTATGACATGCTAATGAATGTGTAGAAATGCTCTCAAAAAAGGAAATTCCTTTAGGTTGGCATAACATGTTCTTGATGAAGCCAAGCTGGCTCTTTGTGATTACTGCTTTTTCTTCTGGAGGTTCACCTATTATCTTTTTAAATAATACAACCCAGAATATTGGGAGGAATCAGTCAAGTACATTAGAGTGTGATGAACTTCTCTTTGACCTTCGTTTAGAATAAGGGAATAGTGCCTGTCTCAGAGAAGTGCTTTCCTTTATGCACAGACTTTGTATTAGACAGGTATACCCCAAACATGCACAGTTAGAATATGGAAACATGCTTTCCAACAGCAGCTAGATATACAACCGAAGTTGCACTTTTAGAAGTGTAATTTTGGCATGTTATGAGTTAAGTAGGGTTTTGTAGGCTGGCCTAGGAACCTAAATATCATTAATTATATACACATATATACATATATATATATTTTTTTTGAGCAATTGGGGTTAAGTAACTTGCTCAAGGTTACACGGCTAGTCATTATTTGTGTGTGTGTGCTCATTTTCTGAGGCCGGATTCGATCTCGGGTCATCCCAACTCCGAGGCCGGCGCTCTTACTCACTGCGCCACCTAGCCTCCCATATATATATATATTTTGAAGGGACAATTCAAAGAGCTGTGATTTGGATGATATCAAACTCATCATGGGGATTAATTCCCACCACAAATAAAGCTCAGCAATTCACCTTTAATTTACAGTTTTAATGAACTGCCAGGGGGAACTGAAAAGCTAAATAATTTGACTAGGGTCCTCTAGCAAGGTATTTTAGGGGCTGGAGATAAGCACAGTTCTTCCTGACTACATCTATTCACTATCACTGCTTATCCTGCATATCATTGTTTCTGTGGGAAAAGATACTCCAAGTTTCTTAACAACTGACTTACAGGTGAGCTTTCAAGAACAGTACTTCACTATAAAGACGTTCTAAAGGATAAATAAATAGATTGCTTTTATTATGCTGTAGTCCCATTCTCTTTCTTCATATAATTCTGGAAGATCTAATTTAAATTCACCTCTTAAGTCTTACAGATTATGAGACCTTGGTCAAGTATTTAATCTTTCACTTTGTGACTCAGTTTTATCATTTGTCAAATATGGATACCAACTACCTCTATAACACAAACCTGGGAATAAGGGATAAAAAGTTACAAAGCAAAAGTAAAATGGTAAAACTATGCTAAATATAACTGTAATGCAATTCAGACTCTTCTGTAGATGGGCTATGTTTTCGTTGCATTAGGTTTTTTGTTTTTAATTCATTTACCTCACAGTGTCAGAATCATTTAATTCATCTGCAGCCAACTCCTTTTTTCTCCCTTCCAATAAGCATACAAGGATTCTCCTTATTATTAAAGGAGAATGAAATATGCAAAGTCACCCAACCTCACTCTAGCATAACAAACCAAGCCTTTTGAGATCAGTGAGAAAATTCCCCAAGAATGCATAGGACATAATACAGATTGTTAAGTGCAAAATTCCTGAGTCTTAACTCTTAGAGATCCCCTCTCTGGTTTTGTTTTAGTGGATCAAAAGGACCATGAAACCGGATTGTAACATCATGCAATAGACTGGTCTGCCAGGAAGAAAATTAAAAGTGCCAAGCAGAAACTTAGGTATCCCCTTGGAGTATTTACAAGCACACTCTTCCAAAAGTCCTGAACATTAACAACTAAGACAAAAATGTCACCAAGCAAAGTGGACCTCACAATTGAAAGCAAAGAAAGATAAGTTCCTACAGTCTCTGCCCTAGAACACTCAGCTGCTATTTGACTTTTACTTTAGAAAATATTTTTAAAAAGAAAATAAAGACAACAATGTCATTCCTGAATGAGAAAACAGGAGTAATCCTTCCCAAAGGAACCTAGGGATAAAGAGGGTGTGTGTGTGTGTGTGTGTGTGTGTGTGTGTGTGTGTGTGTGTGTGTGTGCATGCATATTTTGTTTTGTTGGGGGATGGAGGAGGTTGTTGAAAGGGGAATGCTTGCTTTTCTTTTATAAGTAAATAAGTAATAAACAAAAAGGGTTTTGGGTAAGGAAGTAATACTGTCAGACCTGGGCTTCAGAGAGAGTTCTGACAGTTATGTAGAATATAGACTGGAAAGGGAAGAGATTTAAGGAAGGGAGACAAATGAGGGAGATTTTAAAATAAAGAGATGATGGTGGCCATGGGTGTGGCTAGAAATTGACACATACAAAAGATATTGTGGAATTGACAAGACCTGGCAGTCAATTGGATATGTTGAGTGTGGGAGACAGAGAATTTTGAGGGTACAAAAACTTCGTGATTAGAAAGAATGATACAGGTGCCATCAACAAGAAGCTAGGAAAAAGTAACCATTCAAGACATTCCTCGCTTTCCCTTGGTATCACAGATAACCTCTTCCTTTAGCCCAAAATACCTTCTTACTTTTTGACACTAGGTTTCAGATCATATACCTTTTTGCAGCTATGGGTTAGCAAAGTCTTAATCTAATAAGGGATAGAGGCAATTACAAAAGATAAAATAGATAATTTAGATTAAATTCTAAAGCTTTTGCATAAATAAAATTAGTGCATCTCATGTCACAGAAGTACTGGGGGACAGGAGAAAAAAATTTTTATCAATTATGTCTCATAAGGGTTTGGTATCCAAGATATACTGACAGTAATAAAAACTGAAAGTTATTCCCCAATAGAGAAGTGACCAAAAGATAGGAATAAACAGTTCTTAAAATAACTATTAACTATTAGTAACCATTTGAAAGAATGCTCCACATCATTCATTTTAAGACAAATGCAAATCAAAACAAGTCTGAGGTATCACCTCACACTTAGCAAATTGGCAAAAATGAGGAAGCACAGACAGATTGACTGACTCACTGTTGATTCAAATGTGAATTCCTGAACCACTCAAGGAAGCAATTGGGCATTCTGCAAGTACCTAAGATATCCACCCCCTTTGCCCAGATTCTACAACTAGGCATTAGGCATACATAGGACTGTACATAGATACAGACACCAAGAAGGTCACCATCAAAAAGGAAGGCTCCATATATAACAAAACATTTATAGCAGAACTTTTTGTGGTAGCAAAGAATTAGAAACAAAATTGATGTCCTTAGATTGTTTAATTATAGTCAGAAATGATAAACATTATGGATACAGAGAAGCATGAAAGGATGAACTGAATCAATGTAAAGTAAGCAGATGCAGGAAAAAGTGGCCACAACGGCAATAGTATAAACGGAAAGAACCACTACCTCAAACAACTGATAATGACTGATATGAAATTTACATATGTGTAAAACATTTATTGAGTGCTAACTGTATGCTAGGGGACAATAAGTACCAGGGACAGAAAACCAAGTTGGCGTCTACTCTCCAGAAGTTTTCATTCTGAAGGAGTAAGAAAAGAGAAGATGGAGAAAAGCTGCTGGTGAAGAGATGAAGCTATCAGGACAGTCTGCTGAGCAGCAGTGAGGGATCATGGCAGAGGCCTCTAGCCAAAGACTCACCAATCTGGAGGACAGAGTCCTCTCTAGGCAAGCAAGATGAGAACCTGGGGAGGTTCAGCATTGAGATGAGAGAAGACTGAGCTTAAAAAAGAGATATGATTAGCGAGGGAAGTTAGGATGGGGATGAGAGGAAGAAACGGGGGAAAGTGATTCCATGTGTGTGGAATGTTAAATATAATGCCATATTTTTCAATGAATTCATTGGTTCTGATCATTTTCTTCCTAGTCTTCCTTTTTTTAAAATTTTTGGTTGTTATAGGAGGATGGCTTTCTCAGAAAGAGAAGAGGAGGATAAGGAGAAAATCTGGTGATGTAAAAATAAGAGGTTTTGGGGCAGCTAGGTGGCGCAGTGAATAGAGCACCGGCCCTGGAGTCAGGAGGACCTGAATTCAAATCCAGCCTCAGATACTTGATCACATGTACTAACTGTGTGACCTTGGGCAAGTCACTTAACCCCAATGATTACCCTGCCTTCCCCCTCCAAAAAGAAAAATTAATTTTTCAAAAAGTTTGCCTCCCACCCTTTCCTCAAATAACCTTCCCTACATATCCAAGGAAAGGACACGATATTGCAATTATTCCTCAACTTACTCTCTGAAGGTATTGGGGGTGGAGGTGAGGGGGTGGAGGGAGCTCATTCAAAACATCCAAGGCCAGGGTGGCTAGGTGACGCAGTGAATAGAGCCTTGGAGTCAGGAGGACCTGAGTTCAAATCCAGCCTCAGACACAACACAAAAACTAGTTGTGTGACGTTGGGAAAGTCACTTAACCCCAATTGCTCTCCAAAAAAAAAAGCAAAAACATCAAAACATCCAAGGCAATAGATGATTTATAATTCTTAGCAGAGTTGTGTCTTTTTGCAGTTTTTAAAAACAGGCCTTCTGGAGTCTGCCCAAAATTCTCTCCTAAATCATTTCCTTGGAGGAAGGTTGAAAGAAGGCCAGAGGTGAAGGCTCAAAACCTAACTTGAGCCTAAGCAGGGCTTAATTTGTGTGAACCTAAGAATAATCTTACCATGAAGTATTTCTTGAATAAACTTTTCAGGAATTGAGGGGAAAATACCTTTATTATTAAAATACATAGTGTCTATTACCTGCTTTCCATTCTAGTATCTATAGCTTATCTGGATGGATTTGTGATCACACTGATGCTGCTACCCTGCACCCTTTCCACCTCTCATCACCATCATCATCACCATCATCATCATCATCATCATCATCATCATCCCATGGTATTATTTCATTGGCTCTTAGTAATACACCTGTGAGGTGGGCACTACAGAGCACGGTGGATGCAAAGTGCTGGACCTGAAATCAAGAAGACTCAAGTTCAAATCCATTGTCAGGCTTTTGTGACCCTGGGTAAATCTGGGTAAATTTCTACCTGTTTCAGCTTCCTTCTCTGTAACATACCACCTACCTCTGAAGGTTGTTGTGAGGATACAATAAGATAATATCCATAAGGCACTTTACAAACCTTGAATTGAATATGAATGCTAGTAGTTATTATTATATATGGTGATTCTCTTCTCTGTGTTCTATAAACCCTCCAGAGATGATTCATTCAAAATCTTGAGCAAGAGTTTTTAACCTGGCATCTAGGGATAGATTTCAGGAGGTCTACAAACTTTTTTTTCTTAGAATCTTGTTGACTATAATTCAACATAGTTGGTTTCCTTTGGAATCCTGGGTAATTTATTTCATGTGTTTGAAACCATGAGAAGGGATCCAGAGGCTTCTCCAGACTGCCACAGGGTTCCACCACACAAAAAGGATTAAGATCCCACGACACTCCTCTTCTTTTAAGATTTTGAGGGAAACCTCTTGACAGAAAAATTAAATGGAGGTGTAAAATAAGATATACATTTTCAGACATTGCTAATGTGTGGATTCATTTTGCTTGGTTGTGTCACATGTTAAAAGGGATGTTGAGGGTTTTTTTAGTTGGGAGAAGGGAGAATTGGTGGAAGAAAGGGAGCCCAGTGACAATGAAGCCAAAAAAATATAAAAAGAAAAGAATATCACAGAAGCATGTTTTAAATGTTGAGAAGATAACTGAAGGAAGTATGGAGAGAGAAACAGATGAACACGATGGTTTTAAAACAGGTTGAATTTATTAGGTATTTTTAAACAAACCCAACCTGTACATAATAGAAATTTGCAGTTTTTTATACAACCCTTTTTTCAGTTTTTCTTTGTTTATAGATACACTTGAATATACAAATTATATAAATGCTTTTTGGTATTTGTAAAGTTCAGAATAGCAAAAAAAGAAATAAGGGAAGAGAGAGAGAATGTTTAAAAGAGCTCTAGGTACCAATTTAATAGCACTTGGAATTTCCATCTATTTTTCATTTATATTCCATTTCCATCTATTTTGCCTCATTAATACTCCACAGTGGATCCAAATGCTTTTCCCCCTTCCTCCTTTTTGTTAAGATAATGGTTGAACAAAATGGCCTCCAAGTTCCCTCCCAACTTGATTTGGTGATTTCAGAGTTCCATGATTCTCAGAATTTTATCCCTGGAAGAGCTCTGGTATTGTCTTTTGGAACAATAAGTAGCTTAAGATTTCACAAGGCCATCTCCCAAATGCAATTCACTCTCATGACTTCCTCTTTACCATCCATCTGCAATACCTGTTTTTACTAGATGGATGGATAGATAGATGGACAAATTAAAAAATCTATTTATATAACTATATATAAATATATATATAACTATAACTATATATGTATATACACACATACATACACATATATATTCAGTCTGTGGCAATATGTACTTCTCATCCACTTTGTTTTTCTGATATAAATGGTCAAACTTTCAAATAATTATGAATTTCACTTGAGGAAGTTTTAGAATGATTCCATGCTCCAATGGCACAAGTACAATGTCATCTGTTAGCAGGAATAATTTAAAGATCATCACAGTAAAGAATCCCATTTAAATTCTTGGTAGTACGTCCTCCTTAAGAGTCAAGAAGCATTTACTAAACACTGTGCTAAGTAGGGATAAAAAGAAGCATTAAAGCAAAATTTTTCTACTGAGTTCATTCCTTTAAAAAACAATAAATAATAGAGAGGCAACTCATATTTTCTACACCTCTTACTGTTGTGTATCTAAGGATTTGGTCTATTGTAGAAAAACATCTATGGAATTCTTCCTGTTCTAATTTTAGAAAATATACACAAACCCTTTCATAAAGATTGCCAATCAGATATTTTGTTTACTTTTAAAAGTATTCTCTCTCATCTTTTCTATGGTAGTTTTATCATCACCAGACATGGAAGCACATCTACTGCATTTTGTTTCTATTTGTTTTTGTCCTGCTGACTTCAGGATGATCTTGTTAAGCTGGACCTCATGCCAAGACTTCTCTTCAACTGCTAAGACCTGTTTTGTAAGGCTTGTCATCTTCAGTCACCCTTGCCATGTTTCAGCAACTGGCAGGATCAACTGTTGATACCTAAGATGGGATCTGGGTTCTTTTGCACTCATTATAGCAACTGTTTAGTAATGGGTAAATTTCTCTCAGGATAGCTTATTAGAGGTCAATGTCCTTTTTTGTCATCTCTCATTTTTTTTTGCAGTGGACATCACCCGTTTAAGGTGGTAAAGGAGTTAGTATTATGGATAGAGTCTTCTTAATTCATTCTTTTTTTAATGTTTAAAGTTCTTTCTTTTCTTTAATATTTAAAGTTTTAAGAAAAAATTAGTGTAAATAGCAATTGTTTCTGTTCTGACCAGAAACCCTCAGTATCTTCCCCTCACAGACTGATTTTCTTTTTTGGGGGGTGGGGAGGAGGGAGTAGGTAAAAAGGGGCCTCATTTCTTACTTAGCCTTAATCACTGAAGGAGTGTTCCCTCAGACACACTGACACCAGGGAAAGACCTTAACTTAAAAAGGGCCCCACTGCATCCTGGGCCATCTCTAGTTGTCCTGATCATGCCACACTGGACACAGATGGTTCCAGAAAAGAAAATAAGGCTGGTGACTCTGCACAGTTCTCCCTCACTTAAATCCAATTCACTTGCAAGTTATGACATCTCCATGATGGTCCTCTATAAGAAGGAAGGACAAACAATAATAACAGCAATATAACTGTAAAAAGATAGCTGGTTTGGAAATAACTAAGAGGGCAGCAATTTCCTTCTGACCAGTTAAGATATAGTCATCAAAATGACATCATCTGGTGTTCACCATATATAGCGACTTCCAATTCTTTTAAGTAAGGCATGAATAGTCTACAAGTCTCTATTTTTAACAATAATTTTAAAATAGTTCATACTCGTGTTACTAACCCATATATCAATGACACTGACAATGCTCCACTTTTTATTTCCAACAAAGTCACAAAAAGTGAAAGATTCTATTCCTTTAAAACACCCATCAGTACTTAACTACAAAAGACTGATCATTCTTCATCAACTAGGAAGAATGATTAAAGGTGATGAAGAACCTAGAACCATTAAGTAATGCTATAATTTTTGGTTCCTGTGAATAACGAACAGAAGCACAGAATTTACATATCTTGAGCTTCTCCTGTTTCATGAAATATAAAATTATGAAGCAAAAAGATTTCTAATTATTTCTACTCAAGTATTGGCCTTCCTTACCCTGAAGATAACAGCCCATCATAAACTATTCAAACCACAGTAGGCTAAGGACAGGAACCAGATATGTGACATCAATGGTATTTGGAAACTCCCTCTGCCAGTAAAGCCTGATACCTCTTCTACAACTTAGATTCTCAGAGAGTTGTCTAGAGCTCTCATAAGTTAAGTGACTTGCCTGGCATCACACATTCAGATTGTTAGAGGTAGGCCTTGAAACTTCTAGCTTCTGAGGTCTGCTTTCTCTGTTATCCAATTCTTCAAGACCCCATTTAGGATTTTCTTGGCAAAGATATAGGAGTGGTTTGCCATGTCTTTCTCCAGTTTACAGACGAGGCAAATGGGGTTATGTGACATGCCCAGGGGCACAGAACTAGTATCTGAAGCCAGATTTGAACTCAGATAAGTCTTCCCAACTTTAGGCCTGGCACCCTATCTCCTCTGCCATTCTCTGTGCCATACATTATATGGAATTATATTATCTCATTATGTACCTAGATGTATTACTTTCCTCAAGTGGACAAATTTTTTTTTCTAAATCAGCTATGACTCTTTCAAAGTCTTAAGATACCATATATATGTTTATATTTACAAAAAAAAAACTATAAGAATAGGCATGTTTTTCTTTCCCTTAATATACATTTCAGTAGGTTTCACTAACATACAGAAGGAGAAAGCATGTGTAAAACACAGATATAAACCAGTGCCACTTTCTAGATGTGGCAAATCAACCAAGAAGGGGGGACAGCATTTGTTGAGATATTTCTCTGAACTCTGTAAAGAGCGACAGGAAGTTGATTGCATAATCAGTTTTCATTTAATGTCTAGACTCTAGGAAGCAACTCATAATCCACTAGGAAGCACACAAGAGAGAATGAGGCTGTGAACTGGGGAGGCATCTGGACAAAGTCTAGCAATAACAATCTGGACATTTAGGAGCAGATTAGAGGATCAGAAGAAACTTTAGACGCTTGTCTAATCTTTCTAATGACTGAACCTTTTTGTGTATTGTGTAGCATTGCTATAATTTCCACCATGAAGCAATGCTATTGGTCTGTTTCCAATTTCAGCACTAAAGGATACAGAATAAAAGTAAAAAATAGAAAAATACTGACCTTGAATGGAATTCTGTCATAATTTAATACAATATGTAATAAAAAAAATACAATTCACTTAACTGCATTCCAATTTTCAGACTAATAAGCCAAAGCTATGTGTTTTTAAACGGAGACTCAAAAAGGATACATAATGGGAATTATTGGACAACTCTTCACTTTTGAAAATTTCTTCAGAAAAAAACAGTGATATGGTTCATTGGTCTCAAAAGCTATAATAGAAAGAACACTGCATTGGGAGATTCTTGAAGACTTGGATTCTCTTCCCAATTCTCCCAGTCTATGGAAGAATCATTTTACCATTCTAGGCCTCAGTTTCCTTATCTGAAAATTCAGAGAGTTGAATCATCTCAGATATAAGGTACCTTCTAGCTCAATTATACTATATCTCTGGAATCTACAATTTTAAGAATAAAAAACTTGACACAGAAAAATATACTCCAGACACTAATAGCTAGATAATAATTTGTATAGTTCTTTAACATATGAAAAACACTTGCTTATACACATTTGTTGTTTGTGGGTTCTTCTCCTAGATTGTGAACTCTTTGAGGGTAGGAACTGTCTTGTGCCTTTCTTTGTATCCCCAGATACAGAAAGTGGTGTCACAGTGCCCAGCACAGATCAGTCACTAAATATATGTTCACTGACTGACTTTATCAATATTATCATATTGATTTTCATAACAATCTGTTACAAGTGTGCCAATATTATCTCCATTTTACAGATGTGGAAGCTGAGGCAGAAAGACTTAAGTGACTTGCCCAAGGTTGCAGAGCTAGTAAATGTCTAAGGTTTGTGTTTTTGTGGGGTTTTTTTTACTTTAGGGCCTTTAGCTCTATTCACTGAGTCAAGCAGTTTGCCTCAAACAAGAAAGCTGTTCTTTTCAGTGAGATAATGAAAGCTTCTTTGGTCACTGACTGCCCCCTAAACTTCTGGGCAGTTAAGCATAAAAAGATATAACTACAACGAAATTAGTACTTAGGATGACAGGCTCATACATGGCAAATTCCTGCCCCCCCTCCTCTCCCCACCAGAATCACCCTTCAAACATGCTACTTCTTGAACTTACTAAGTATAGATTTTGCTCAGTTTCATCCTGGAACAAGGAATTAATGCCTCAGAAATTAGCTTCTTTCCTAAATAAGGGCGAGTTTCCTAATAATACAAAGAATGAGAATGCAGATCCTATATTAGATATAGAACAAAAATGTAAAAGGATATGGGTCAAGTATAGAGAAAAAAAAATAAAGTAAAACTGAAACCCAGAATGCACAACGTAGCATATAAATGTTCTCTCATATAAAAAACCCACCATTCTGTCCATAAATATGTGAGAATGTACTTCGAACTCCTCCCCCACAGAACTCTCAGAGAATAGTTGAACCTACTCTACGTCGTAGCTAACACTTGAGCACTTTTTTTTCCCCTTTCTCTCCCAACCAGAGCAATTTATAATAAGAAGTCCCCTTCCCATGGAACTTGGGAAGGGGAAGAGCTCTGACCACAAACCAGATTCAAACACCTGAGAGGTAAACAGATCACAAAAAAGCAACAAAATGCCAAAGCAAGTCGATAAGCCACTGTCTTGATGAAGATCTTCAACTTGGAAGCATCACCAAAGCCTTCTCATGAAAGACCACAGCGCAAAACCCCAAGGGGGGCAGAGTCTCAGCTTTGGCTCACGGGGGTACACATGAATTTGAGGCACATCTTAGCAAGGAGAAAATCTGGGATCTATGTTTATCTTTTTTATTATCCTAAAACGTCCCACAGGAATACTTTGACAAATGCAATGTTTACAGAACATCTACTATGTGCAAAGTATAATTCAACTTATATGTGACAAGTCCAGATTAGAACATGCAACACAGACAAAATTCCCAAAATTCCCTACTTAATTGTTTTGAGTACATTTAGATAGGCAAACACATACACATTATAGAAACCAGAGATTGAGTTTTACCATTGGGGGATTTTCTCATAGACCAATGATTCAGGTGGTAGGTTCTCCTATTACCTAGAACATGAGCTGATTAAGGATGACCATGATGGATAATGGAAGCCATTTTAAAAAGACCTGACCATGATGGATAATGGAAGCCATTAAGAAAAGACCCCCAAAGTAGGGTAATGCAGGCTTCCAACTCACAGACTTTCTAAGACATACTATTTACCCTTCCCACATCCATTATGGGGAGAAATGTAGAATGAATATTTTTTAAAGTGGATTAAAAAAAGGCCAGTAACAAAGTAAACATTTTAAAATTTGACATACCACACACAGAATAGTCTGATGGTTAAACAGAGTTAGAAAACAAGAACTGAGCCTAAAAATTAGACAATGTGATTTGTATGAAAAGATGAAGAGAAATTTGCACTAATACATCAGTGCGACTGATTGAAAATTAACTCTGGTAGTCATTTGTTTGCACAACCCACTAAGGAAGGAGACCTGCTTCAGTAAGATAACCCCAAGTACACTTTGGTTTTGTTTGTTCTGTATTTTTGTAATTTGGGGTATGTGTGTGTGTAAGAGCAGCAGGCGCCTTTTTAAAACACTAGAAAAATAAACAAGAGGCATTCATGTCTCACTACAGTGAACAGCTGTCTTGCTTTCAAACATTTTACCTTCCACCTCCTTAAGGAAATGAGTTCATGGAGGTTTTCCCATCAAGGTCTTATCTAACGGAGGTCACGGCACTAGTTAGGGGGTGGGAGTAGGAGGGGATATTGAGGAAAGTGAGTTTCCAACTGATAAATATGCCATTTCTTACCTTTTCCAGCTATAACATACATAGTAAAACAAGATTCTGGAAATAATTCAGTCTGAAAATTCTGCAGAAAAAAGCTTTGTTTATCCTCCAAATAATGTTCTTCCTCTGAGTAGGAAAAAAAAATTACTTACTGATAACCTTCAATTATCCAGTCCTGTCTCTGACACATATTAGCTGCGAGACCCTAGATAAGTCACTAAATCCTCTGGGCCTCTAATAACTCTCTTAAGTTGGAGAGCAGGCACCAATGAAACCACAAATCTTAATTCTTTTTTAAAAGGAGGAATGTGTAGAAATGGTTGTTTTTATTTTGAGAACTGCTACCTTCTTCAAGTCATGTTTACAACCTCATCTTCCATCAAAAGCTCAAATGCTGAGAATAAGTGACAATTTGAGTTTCACCATTTAACTTAAAGGTGTACTCACAAATCAATAAGTAACCAAAGGGAGAAGAAGCAGGAGGCCTTGATAACCCCAAAGTCCGGTCATGCATCCCTAAATTATTGAGTGTTCATTTTAATATCTTCATATCAAAAATAGCTAGCAGACCCATACTTGGTGTTCAGAAGCAGTACAAAATGACATATCCCTTGGGTATAAATACCTTATTTATGAGGAATATTACTTATAATGAGATAAAAAAAAGACATTACTGCCAACTACTCTTTACCTGAGTAGGCTCAGACTTGGTTTTTTCCATTAACTTCAAAAATAGACTAGTATTTCAAGGCTGAAGAAGTTTGTTTACAAAAGGCCCCCAGGGCAGCCATTGGTAGCCCTTTTGGGACAATAAGGGCCAAGTGCCAACTGCATAATAAACATAGTTGACAGAGACAATTCCAATAGTGACAATGTCTAAAGGGTGAAAAAGACACTTGTTGCTCTCTCTAGCTGATCATCCACACAAATCTCCCCACCACCCATTCCCACTGAACACTACGTCAGTTGAAATGAACATTCCTAATCCCATAGCCCACTACCTTCATCTTCTAAGATGAAGAAACAAGGCCCAGAGATTAAGTGGCAGTGTTCAAGATCACAGCTCTTTTACAGCAGAGTTAGGACTGGAAGCCATGTCTCCTGATCCCAATGCACTGCTGTTTCCACTAGAACCCCACTGTTCATGGATCCCTCCTCCTGTCCAGCACTCTCAAGAGCCACCGTCAAAGATCAAGAACAAAAAACTTACAAAAGGCCTTAACTGTCTGGTTTATATAAAAATTACTCTAATTTTAATAAACATAGGTAGGATTTTCATTCTTCTCTAAGCTTCTTTTAAGGACCAGACATATGGGTAGAGACTGGGGTAGAATGGAAAAAGTCTAGGATATGGAGTAATAAGTTCAAATCCTACCTCAGTCACTTATTTATCTGTGTTACCTTATGTCTGTTAACTAGCCCCTCTGGGGCTCTGTTAGAGAAAAAGGTAGGAGCTAGGGAGGGAGGAAGGGAGGGAAGGAAGGAAGGAAGGAAAGAAGGAAGAATAGAGCAGCATTGCCCACGTGGAACTGGCCAGTTGCGTCCCCAATGGGGCAGCTACTACTATTCATAGATTGTTGTTTGTCCTCCATTGTCAAAAAGGACCTACTATGTGCAGAGTACTTCAGAGTTCCTATCCAGCTTTAAACCTAAAAATCCATCTCATCCTTCTAAATAGTCAATTATCCATACCATTTTGGTGCATCAGAAGGGCTCAGGTTCATGGAGGACCATGTAAGCTTCAAAAATCTATACTTCTCTGATTTTAATCAAAGCATCCACTTGGAAAAGCAACAAAAGAACATTAGCATTGGCTAGATGGAAAGCACAAGGTTCCTGGAGGGCTGTGAATAGCTTCTTATGGTCCATGTACAAGTGTTTGGGCCTTCTGACACCATAAATGGGAAGAAAAGAAAAAAAAAATAACATCCAGAATTAAACAACGATTGAACTTTAGGAAGAGAAGGTACTTCTTTTAACTGAGGTGTTTACCTATCTTTAAATTTTTTATGTTTTTATTTTATTGGGTTTTTTTATATGTTTTTTATTTTATGTGTTTTTATATAACTCATTTGTTATACAAAGGTATTATTAATTTTGGTCCTAAATGCTGAGAAATTCAAAGTATTATGCCCAGGGAAAAACCTAGCTAACTGCCTTACAACTGTCATGGCCAGAACTCAGTCGGCACTATGCTAAGGACTGGAGAAACAAAGAAGGCAAAAACATCATCCTTACTCTCAAGTAATTTACAGTCTAAGAGGGGAAACTTGCAAACAACTATATGTAAACAAGCTATATACAGAGTAAATGGAAGATAATCTCAGAGGGAAGCAATGAGCACGAGTGGGGACAGGAAAGGTTTCTTGTAGAAGGTGGGTTTTTACCTGGGACTTGAAGAAAACAAGGATTTAGAGACAAAGACGGAGAAAACTCCAGGAATGGGTGAAAATTCAGTGTCTGGAGATGGAGTATCTTATTCAAGGAATGGCAGGGAGACCAGTGGCAATGAACAGATGAGTATGAAGTGGAAGAAGACTGAATGGGTCAGGTTCCAAAGGGTTTTAAAAGCCAAACAAGAAGAAGTTATATAAGGTCATAGATCTAATAGGGAACAATGAGAGTTTACTGCATGACTGTGGTTGGGATGGAAGGGGCCAGTGATATGTTCAGGCCTGTGCTTTAGGGAGATCGCTTTGGCAACCAAGGGGAGAGAGACTTGAGACAAGGAGACTAAATGAAGGCTGATGTAATAATTTAGACTCAAAGTGATGAGGACTGGCACCAGGGTGATGGCAACATCAGGAAAAAAGGAAGGCTGCATGAGATGTTATGAAGGTAAAATCCACAGGATTTGGCAACTGATTTGTTGTGAGCCTGGGTGACTGAGGTGATGGTGATAGAGAAGTTAGTAAAATGGGAGGACTGGGGGGGGGGGTGGGTAGCAGTAACCACATTGGCATACCCAAGATGGCTGCCAGCACAGGTTCTTAGATCTGCTTTATTAGGAAAGATAGCTGATTAAGGGATCGACAATCTTTTTTTAAATTATATTCACTAGTTCTGGGGAAAAGTCAGCACCCTGAATGTCAGAGAAAATACAAGCAGAGAAATAAAAACCAAGAGACAGGGCTCTGACTGAATCAACTATGCACTTTACATACATCCCTGGATAGAAAAAGCCTTTACATCTGAGCAGTCAAGAGCTCTGAACATACCAGCCAAGGCTACTGGAATCTTAACCAGGAAATCACAAAATTCTTCTCATATATGAGCCCCCAAAACAAAATAACCAACAGGGGGTACATATACACTTCTCAGAGCCTGAAGACATCACAACCCTCTTGACTCAGTGCCTAATTAGAAATTAGCAAAAGGTGTGAAAGCCTTCCTACAAGCAAGCCTCCCTTAAGCAAACTTCCCTTAATGGGCTCCACAGAGGCCTATTAATGGGGGGGTGGGGGAGGCGGATCTTAAATCCCATTAACATTACATAGGGGAGGGGCGGCTAGGTGGCGCAATGAGTAAGAGCGCTGAGTTGGGATGACCCGAGATCGAATCCGGCCTCAGAAAATGAGCACCCACACATAAATAATGACTAGCCGTGTAACCTTGAGCAAGTTACTTAACCCCAATTGCTTTAAAAAAAAAAAACATTACATAGGGGAGCGGGGAGCAGAGAGATAATGAGTTCAGTTTTGTAAATCCAGTTTATATATGTCTACAAGTTCTAGAAGTCAGGAGGTCAGGAGAAAGATTAGGGCTGGATAAATATTTCTAAGAACCATCAGCACAGATATGATCTTTGAATCCACAGGAACAGATGAAACTATCAAGTCAAATGGTAAAGAAGGAGAAGAGAAGAGAGCTTTGGTGGATGCACATGGTTATTATGACAGTGGCAACCTGGATGAAAATCCAGCAAAGAAGACTGAGGAGGGTAGTGGGGGGTTAGACAGGTAAGCGAAGAACCAGGAGGAAATAATGTCTCAAATACTTAAAGAAGTATCAAGATAGGGGCGGCTAGGTGGCGCAGTGAGTAGAGTGCCGGCCCTGGAGTCAGAAGGACCTGAGTTCGGATCTGGCCTCAGACACTTAACCCACACAAACAAAAACCTAGCTGTGTGGCCTTGGGCAAGTTACTTAACCCCAATTGTCCTAAAAGGGGCGGCTAGGTGGTGCAGTGAGTAAGAGTGCAGGCCTCGGAGTTGGGATGACCCGAGATCAAATCCGGCCTCAGAAAATGAGCACCCACACATAAATAATGACTAGCCATGTAACCTTGAGCAAGTTACTAAACCCCAATTGCTTAAAAAAAAAAAAAAGAAGTATCAAGATGAAGGTGGTAGACAGTGTCAAAGGCTGTCTCAGAGAAATCATTGAGGATGAAGATTAAGAAGGGTCATTAGAACTGGTGATTAAAAGACCTTTGGAAACTGGGGAGAGCAATGTCAGTTGTTCAAAAGTTTACAATGCAGGAGGAGCCAATGTTCTTCTGGTGGTGATTTCTTGAATTTTAGGGATAGTGCCAACATACATAAATTTACAACAAAGATTTCTCCTTGACCTTGGCCACACTTCTCAGCTGTGAGCAAGAGAAATAACAGATAGCTATCCTTAAAAGTATTCCATATCTGTTCAATTTTGGTGCCATGAAGAGACAATATTGTTATTAGGACTTTGGGAAGAAACAGTAGGAGATAATTTTAACCTAAGTGTTGTTAATGACTGAATGTAACGTCAGGATGTTGGTCACTTAACCTCTGCTAAATGGCCTTAACCTCCCCGCATGAGGGAGGGGACAATGAAGCAAGCCTCACTAAATCTTAAATTTGTGTTGAATTCATTTGTGTGTGTGTTGTTGAGTCGACAGGATAGGATTAACACACTGGAGTTCTGATAAAATGGCACATTGAGAAACAGGACATCCTGTCTTTCCAGACTCATTTCACTTCTGTATGTTTACTCTTGGTCCTACTTTAACAATCTGCAACATGAAGGATGAGATCCCATAGCATAAATTCCCATATATAATCTTTCACAGAGAACTGCATTAGCACAATCAATCCCTTTCTTTGTCACTCCTTAATATCAGTTTTCTGGCTGCACGCAAGATTGCCGAGATCAAATCATCAAAATCTCTTTTTTCCAAGACCAATTTCCAGTCAGCTGTTCACAAGTACTTGGAGTGCCCAAACATTTAAATGTTCTTTAAATGCAGATGGCAACAGCTACTTTGCTCCATCTTTTTCCAGTGCTTGGGCAATATCTGCATTACTCCATGCTCAAAAAATATAAATTGCTTACTAACTTCCCTTTCAATTTATATAGTGTCTTGTCTTTGACAGGCTCTACATAGCGCATGCAAAATTCATCATTATGGCACATCTGTGTGAAATCATTTATACTGTAATTTAACAGATAAAGAAGGACGGGAAATACATAGAGGAACTCTGATAAAGCAAGTGATTTACTCAATGTCAAAAACCTAAATTGGTTTGAACACCATGCTGAGCCTGAGGTCATAGGTTCAACCCACATATGGGCTAGCTGGAACTTCACCCAGAAAAATGCTGCCCCACAGTCCTTGACAATACCTTTACTCTGTTTATGCAACCAGAAATCATAAGCCACAAAATCATGAACACAAAACCAAAGAGGTCAGCCAATGTGAAGGCTCAAAACAATCCACATCCACAATGGAAAAAAAAAAAGAATTTAGTATACTATTGAGCTACTATTAATAATGGATCAATAGCTGATCATTTGGTAACTTATCAAGTTTGTAGAGAGATAAATGGCAGCTGGAAGCTTCTGCTACTCCCAGTCTATTAATGCAGAATCATGTGTTTCAGAAATTTAATTCTAAAGGATGATTTTAACTTGATTTGAGACAAAAATAAGCAACTGGCTAAAAATGGACATCATGAATATGAATGTGAGTATACATGGAAACAAAGATAATTAAGTAATAATCCCTGCCCTCAAGAAGCTGAGCCTGCATTATAAGGGATTTCTTATACTTTTTTGTATCCTGGACCACTCTGGTAATCTGATGAAGCCTATGAATTCCTCACAATAATATTTTTAAATTAATAAAACAAAATACATAGGATTACAAAGAAAGCCAATTATACTGAAATGCAGCAATCAAATTAAAGTTCACGAGCTACAGGTTAAGAACCCTTCCTCTAGTAGAAGGTTATAACAATCTTATAGCATGATCACTAGGAAACAACGTCCTTTATAGTTCAAGTTTAGTATTTTCTTTCCACTGGCCCACATGTTCACATGGACTACTTGCTTGCGTCCCAACCTTTGGTAGAGCATTCCAAGCTTGTTGGTCTGATCAGACAGAGTAGGAAGCATTATAACCCGACTCTAACATAGTGATATCATTTTGGTCTTCTTTGAGAATGAAGGACAACAACCAACCAAGTGGTGAAATGTCAAGCGCTGGGTTTAGAATCAGGAAGACTTAACTTCCTGAGTTCAAATCTGACCTCAGACACTTCCTAGCTAAGCAACCTTGGGCAAATCACTTAATTCTGTTTGCCTCAGTTTCTTCCTCTGTAAAATGACCTAGAAAAGGACATGGCAAATCACTCTTTTATCATTGCTGAGAAAACCCCAAATGAGATCACCAACAGTCAGACACGATTGAAATGACCCGACAGCAAAATTCTTTCCACTAGAAAAAAAAGCAATTGACAAATGACTGGCAGCCTCTGGAGGAGCATACACATAATCACGGCTCCTGGCCCATTCTCTGCCCTGATAAATGGCTACAAACCATCAGGGCAGGAATCAAGTACTGGAATGTGATGAAAGGCAGTCCCTGCACCTTCTCAAACTTCTTTTATATTCCCAACAACCTAGCAAACATTTTGGTCAATAAATGAACTTTATTAACAGAACTCACCTCTGACCTGCCTGGTTCCACTTCTACTTAACCCCCCTTCCCTCTCTCTCTCTTTGTCTCTCCCCCCACATCCTGATCTCACTATAAATTAGCACAGCTCTTACTTTACTGAGAACATAGATAAAACAAACTCTTTGAAAGCTGGACCTGTCTCAATTTTCTATGTCTAGCCAAGTGCTCAGAATAATGCAAGCACCCATTCATCCATCCTTACTAATCCCTCATTTCCCCTACTTTATACCTCAATATCTTGGACATCTTCACTGGTCTTAAGCCTCCTTTGCTTTGGTCTCTTGAGGCAGAGGTGAAGCAAGGCCAACCCTGCTTTCTGTGAAAAATCCCTTTCCCCTCTTATTTCTTTCAAAAGTATACCATCAATTATTCCCACACCACACCTATTTTCTTTTATATAAATTTGTTTTCACAAATATTTATTATATTTCCCTACCAACTGCACAATTTAAAAGAGAAAAAGAACTCCAATAACAAATAACGCATAGCCTAGCAAAGCAATTTCCCACATTGGTCACGTCCAAAATAGATGTTTCATCCTAAATTTTAAGTCCATCACCCCTTTGGCAAGAGTTGCTTCATTTTCAATATTCTGGGGACATGATTTATCATTGTACTGATAAAAGACCTGAAATCTTTCAAAGTTGTTTTTCTTTCTAACATCATTGTCATTGTTGTATAAATTGCTTTAGCTCTCATCACTTCACTTGGCATAATATCCCAGAGATCTTCCCAGTTTCCTCTGAAATTGTACATTCAATCATTTCTTATGGCACAATAATTTTCCATTATATTCTTATACCATAATTTATGCAGACATTTCCCAACAGGTGAGTACCTATTTAGCTCTCAATTTTTTGCTACTATGAAAAGATCTGCTACAAATATTTTTCTATGTATGAATCCTTTTGCTATTTCTTTGATGATCTCTTTGGAATATAGACCTACTAGTGATATAGTTGGATCAGAGGGTTTGTATAGTTTATTAATTTTGGGGAAAATAATCCCAAATTACTTTCCAGAAGGGCTGGACTTAATTTGCAGCTCCACCAACAGTATGTCAGTGTGCTATTTTCCTACAGTTCCTCCAATATTTGTGATTTTCCTCTTGTCATCTTGGCCAATTTGATGAGTTTCATTTTTAGAAATAAAGAAATGGAAGCCAAGGAAGGTTAAGTTACTTTAATCAAAGTCACAGAGATAATATGTCAATAGTGGGATATTAAATGAGGTCCTCATGCTAGACCCTTTGTCGTTCCATTGTACCAAAAAAACATGGGTTCAAGTCCCAGCTTCTTAACTTACTTCTTGTGTGACCTTGGGCAAGTCACTTCAATCCTTCTACCTCAATTTAATTCTCTGTAAAATGAGAGGTTTGGACTAGATGACGTCCAATGTCTCTTTCAGATTGAAATCTGTCAAACAATTTGCAACTGGCCAGCCATGTTAGGGCCAGACATCAACATGGAAACCATGACAGTGTTTCCTTTCCTGAGTATAGGAATTGATTCCCCAGTAAAACAAGCATTTCTAGACGCGTCTTTCTAATTTAGACATTTGTGTAACATTTTCCTGGCATATAGTCTTCATGATGTAAGTTTTTAGTCAGCTGCTTTTTCTTGTCTCAAATCAAGTTAAAGTCATCACTTCAGAATTAAATTTCTGAAACACATGATCTTACATTAGGAACTATAAGTAGCAGAAGTTTCCAGGTAACATTTTCCATCAAAAAATAAAACGAAATACATCTAATTCTATAGTCACTAATGAAAACCCCCAAACCAGACAAAAAGAGACCAGTGTAAATCCCCTTGTTATTATGCCAAAAATTTGACAGATACAAATAAACAAATACAAGAATCCACATACATGCTGTCACATTCTGTTTCTTAGCTTTGTCAGTTGACACATTATAGAGAGTGAGCTGCCTGCCTAAGGAATATTAGGTGATAACATTCAGTGATGACATGTTAACAAATATCTTTGGCTTAAAGCAAGTTTTCTCTGTATACAAGCTAGTACATGGCTCCAGGGTTCTCAAATTCGTCATTTCATGTGACTGTATGATACATACACCACTAAATTCTGATTATATCCATTTATCTTTTGCTTGTCTTACTAGTTATCACTTATACAGAAGATCAAGGTTTTCAAAGCATTTTACACACATTATCTCATTTAAGCCTTGCAAAAATACTGCACTGTAATGTATGTGCTGTTATTATTCCTATTTTACAGATGAAGAAAGGTTGAATTGGAAGGACGCAAGTTCAAATCCAGTCTCAGACGAGTGATGTTAGGGAAGTAACCTGATAACCCCAGGAGAGAGACAGATACACAGAGAGAGGCTGAGAAAAGTGAATTCACTCGCCCAGAGCCAGAGAACTAGTTAAGTGTTTGAGGCAGGATTCAAACTAAGAGCTTTCTGACTACAAGTTCAATAGCCTATCTACCCACTAAATCACCTATCTTCTTGTCATATATTGTTGTTGTTTGTCCTTCATTTTCTTTCTTTCTTCCTTTTTTTTTTTTTTTTTTTTGCTTTTTGGAGGGGGGAAAGTAGAGCAATTGGGGTTAAGTGACTTTCCCAAGGTCACACGGCCAGTTTTTTGTTTTAAATGTCTGAGGGTGGATTTGAACTCAGGTCCTCCTGACTCCAGGGCCAGTGTTCTATTCACTGCACCACCTAGCAGCCCCTGTTCTTCATTCTCAAAGAAGATCGACATTACAAGGGTGATATCTTAGAGGACCAAGGACATTACAAAGGTAATATCTTAGAGGACCAATGACATTACAAGGGTGATATCTTAACTCCTAGATTTAATTGAATTTTAGTGAGGCAGAGTTGCACAAAGTTGTCAACCTCATTTTCTCTCCCAGTCATCAAAGTCCAGTGGCAAGACAAAAGTCAGAATGACTGTTAAGCGCCCAGCATGCAGTGGATGACCTTGGTATCTTCAATATCTGACCAAGTTCTAAGTTTTCCATAGAGCCTGCTTCAGCCTCCTTCACAGCCATTGGAGCAAATTGTTCTCATCTGCTAGTTCCAATGGGGAAAGTCTCTACATGCTTGGGGTAGATAGCCCCCTAATTCATTAACAGGTTTGAGCCCCATTGGTTACCCTCAACCTGGTTTAGTCCATCTGCCACAATGATTTTCACCAAGTATGGCCTATCGGAGCCACAGGTGACAGCTGAGTACCAGGTAGACAACAAAGGTGGATGAGCAGACCTACAAAGGGCTTGGAAAGCCCTTATACCTGAGGGGTCAGTCCTCCCTGAACACTCCATAGACTCTTCCCTGTCACATATATGTAAATAAGCATTGGTACCAGGTCAGCTAAAGGCAAAATTGTTAACTGCATAATAAATATATGCTACTAGTTGTCCCAACTATGTCTCCTTGGATATAACATCCTCAAAATTGCCTCACTAGATGCTTAGGATCAACCCTTCGCCTGGAACTCTTCCTCAGAAAGGATTCCTTGCTCCAGACTTTTTCTTATCATTATTCCTTGTGTGTGTGTGTGTGTGTGTGTGTGTGTGTGTGTGTGTGTGTGTTCTGTGAACCACAGATATTACTTTAATTTTTTAATACCACATTGTTCACCAAGTATCAATAAGAAAATATAATACAGCAAATCTTCATTCAGCACATTCTTTAAAATGTATGTTGTCAACAAAAAGAATAGTCTCAAAATTGAGCTGTTATTAAAAAGCTGTAATAAAAATTGTTTTAGTGTTTTTTAACCAGAAAGCACAGCTAAAAATCACATCTATACTTCACACATCAGTCTTACGCCCCTTCTTTAAGCAATAACACTAATGCTCATTTCAACAACCTCTAGACACTAAAAGATATGTATGTCATTTCTATATCACGATATAAAAGATTATGTTATCCTTAGGATATGTTATTCTAGGTTATTCTAGGTTATAGGAGGTAGAGACTGAACCTAGGATTTTGTTGCTCTCAGGAACACCTAGATCAAAAACTTTGTTCTTCCTTTGCAGTTTGGTACTTTGTCTACAACTCAAACTCTTAGGAAGTTGTCTAGAGCCCTGAAGGGTATGTCAGAGGCCTTCAGGCCAACTCTCCCCATCTCTAGCACCATACAGCTTGTTATTTTTTATTCTATTTTTTTAATTGTTTGCCATATCAACCAATATACTTGATGACTTAATATGTTTGCCTTATTAAACAGTATACTTGATTCCCTGGCCTTATCAAATAACAGAGCCCCTACTGTGTATAAAGGTCAAAAGCTAATAGTAGGATTTTCTTGGTTATTTCCTTCTCATAAATGATAGTACTATGCAAGTTCTAATCATGTACTGTCAGCTCTGGTTATTCATAATCAGAAGCACTATCAGCAATGCCCTCTATAAGACCTCAGGATAGAGAAGTTAGGTCTGCAAAGAATAATACCACAAGTAGCCTCACAAACAATTACATAATGAGTAGGGCCAAGATCTCACAATTATGGATCAAATAAAAAATTTGGAGGAAAAGGCAAAAAAACCTGACTTCCCAAAATAAAAGACTCAATATGTTCACATTCCACCAAAACAACAAATTCCAAACATTAGCCAGTTAGTGGGAAGGAGGTGGGGTGGGGAAAGTATCTTCTGGCATCAAGAAAATGTCATTTAAGGAGATATTCTTAGTGTAATATATGGTGGAAAAACACATGCCAAGAGCTGTTGTCCACTGTTGAGAGCCTTCCCTGTTGCTTCTGAAGCACCAGATACTTATTAATTTTCTCCTTGATTCATTCCTCAGCCCTAAAGCAGCTCTGCCTATGTGCAATTTTTAAAAATCATTAGATCTCCCCATTGAGTGGCAGCGGTAATTGTGGGTAGGGCCAGTGCTTCCTCCTGTCAACCTCAGTGACCTTCTACTGTTTCCCATGTCAAAAAATGCCAGAGACATTATGAGCACCTGGATACAGCAAATACCAAGCAGCAAACCAGGAAAGAGATTGCCATCACCATTGTAAGACTTCAAAAGAAACCAAGTTTGTGTGTGTGTTCTTGCTATGACTAATGAGGCAGGAACAAGATTTGGCCAGCAAGCAAGAGGAGAAAGAGGGAACACAGAAGACAGGAGCAACCAAGCTTTGGCAGCCAGCCGAGGGAGGAGAATTTGAAAGCCAAGGAGATGGAGAAGGAAATGACCTAAGACAAGATAAGAATCTGCTGTTCAAAGGGGACTATAAAGAGAAACAGCAGGTGCAGGGGGAGTCTCTTGGCATGCTGGGACTGCCCTTGAGCCCAATTCGAGGCTCTACCATTGAAGAACACATAGCAAGGGCGGCTGGAGTCCCGCACAAGCAAAGCAATATGCCAGGCACATGAAGAAGTGGTCAGAGGAAAGGACTGAAGGTCCTAGGTAGCAAGGAGAAATGAGCAAGGCAAGCAAAGCAGAAACCCTCTGACCTTGGGATCAGAGTTCATCCACTAGCAGTGACCCTCTGGGTCACCTTCTGGGAAACTATCTGAGAGAAGCTTGCTGGGACCCAGTGAAGCCAGAAATGCAGATGCCAAAGACTAAGCACCTGAGCTGTGTTCCTGGAATGCCAGGTTGACTCCTGGAATGGCTGGTAAATGACTATAAACCACAGACTGGCTAGGTCTGGGAGGAGTCACAGGAACATAGCCCATGAAGTATGAGATAGTTAATATACTTGATTTTATTCCTGTCACATTTATGGGTATGATTTGTACAGAGAGAGAGAGAGAGAGAGAGAGAGAGAGAGAGAGAGAGAGAGAGAGAGAGAATGCTTAGATGATAAATTCCATTATGCTTAAAAGGTTTAATAGCTTAAAAGTGCCCTAAGATTTTTGAGATACCCTGCATAAATACTATTTCTTAACTACCTTCATGTAGAATCTTAGCAGTCACTAAATAGCTTTCATTTCAGATAAAAAGATACAAAGAGTTATTATTACACATACATTTGGACAGAATGGCTTTTTTAATGTATTTATTGTTTTATTATTGTTTAAAAGTTCTATGAATGATAGCAGAAAATAGACATTAGCAAAAAATAGGTCCACATATCTCTTCCTATAAAGTAGAACATCTCAACAGCTGTACATGTGTGTGTTTGCATTTGATTTTGACAAGTTATCTTCTATCAGAGGACCAGACTAGCCTAGAACAGAGAGGCTCATCATTGTTAGGTTGGACATTAAGTGCCCATTTTTTTGGTCACAATAACCTACAAAGCAAAGATAAATACAAAAAGGGCTTTGAAGCCTCCTTCTAATTCTACCACAATGACACATGGAAAAGGAGCCAAAGGGTACTAAGCATCCTTAGCACCATTTTTAGAGTGTCTTATAAATATTAATTAAACTATCTACCCTCTAAATGTGAGATTCTTTTCCAATGAACAGCAACCGGTATACTACTGAATGAAAAGCTTCATCAACCCTGACATTAATGTAGAAAAAAAAAAAAAACAAGCAAGAATCCAATACGCCAATAATAATATATGGCTGTTCTACTAATTGTCCTTCAACTCAGATAAGGGTAAATAGGTTGGCATTGAATTCTTGAAGTGAAAAGGTATTTTCTTGTGACATCTCTATACACCTATATGATATTTTGCATTACTGCTAAGTCTCTATTAATGCAAATAGTGAATATTAATGCAAATAGTGAATCCCATGAAGTGGTTGTTTTATCTGTATTTGAAAACTTTACAGATTTCATTATTCACATTAATTAGGACATATCTTATCTTACCCACTACCCAGAAGGAGCCTTCCTAAAACCATACTTTTTAATCTTTATATTTCCATCAGCATGTAATCTAGTATCCTGTACAAAGTGGGCTCTCAGTGAATAAATACAAAGGTGTGATCTATTAATCCCATTTTACATATCAAAGTCAGAAAATCTGCTCTGATAGAGCTTAATTTTCTTTAGCAATTATTTAATGCTTATCATCATGGGCTCTACAGTCAGAGAACCTAGTTAAAATCCTACTTCTGACACCGAATGGGCAAGGAAATTAATTTCCCTGGGCATCTGTAAAATGGGAGGGGATTGTACCAGATGGCCTCTGGGGTCCCTGCCAACTCCAATCCTATGAACCTACATAGCTCATGAAGGAAAGAGACTAAATCATAAATCTCTGTATTAAAATCAAATCAATAAATATTTATCAATGATATCTACTTTGCTGCCCACAATGATACAAAAGAAGATATGATCCCTATCACCAAGTAATATATAATAAAGTCATAAGGCCAAATACAAACCTGTAAAAACTTGATCAAATTACTGATGTCAATTCTATGATTCTACCGATATACCATTAAAATTTAATACCATTAAAAAAAATAAAAGTTTCAAGTCCCAAGTAAGTGACTTCATTCTCTAAACTCAATATTTATTACAAATAAAATAATCTGCTGAGTATTTACTATGTACAAAGCACTATGGGAGAATACAAGCAGAAAAATGTCTTTCCTTTCCATTTGTATCCCTAGCACTATGTGCTTTGCACGTAGTAAGGACCTAATAAATTAATTTATTCATTCATTTATTCAACCAAGTAAATATAAGTGAGAAATGGGCATTATATAATGACAGTCAATGTATACATAATTAAAATACTTAACATTTATATGATATTTCATACATTCCAGACCACATTTGAAGCACTGTGTTCTGTTATGAGTGCCACAGTTTTGGATGGGTGTTGATTAACTACACCACAGTCAAAGGAGGTCCAGGTTGATGGTGGAGAAAAGGACCATGCCATTCAAGGATCAGATGAATGAAGTTGTGGAGTCTTCTGGAGAAGAAGTAAATTAAAGGGCACATAAAGAGAAGTTTTCAAGTATGTGAAATCTTGCCATTTACAAAAGGGACTAGACTTACTCAGTTTGGCTCCAGGGAGGCAGAAGTTATAGAAAGGCAAATTTCAGTCCAAAGTCAAGAAAAACATCTTAACAAAATTAAGCTGTTTTATTTAAATATGAAATGGGTTGCCTCATCCCCAGGATCTTCAACTATAGGCCTGGTAGGCTTGTAGAGTAGATCGTTGTTCAAGTATATTGAATCAGACAACTTCTGAGGGCATTTCCAACTGCAAGGTTCTTTAAAGCTCCTCCACAGGCCTCCGGTTCCCTCCCCCCCCCCCACCCGATGGAAAATAAAAGGGTTGGACTAGAATGATCCCTATGGACCTTGCCAGCTCTGGCAATCTAAGAATCTAGAGATGGCCCACCCAACCACCTCTAGCCCAGAGAGTTGCTCAGGATGGGAGTTCTGAGCTTGGATGGAGCCCAGAATTCTCCCAGAAACATGTGCTTTTCATTGGGGAACAATTCAACTACTAAACCAAAGGGTAGATTAGAGATGGAGGTTTTCCCCCTTTCCCTTTTTTACCCTGGGGTCTTTCTGTGGTCATTGCCCTTCCTCTTCCCTAAATTTTATGGATTATTTCATAGTTACTATGTTAGGAAAAGTTCATATTATCAGAATTAGTGTGTTTACAAAAAGAACTGTATGCAGAAATGTGTACATTAAGCAATCTCTGGTGAAAAATTACAGTTGGTGGTGTTACTAAACCTAACCTCCAATTTCCCATAGATTCAATGTATCAACATTCATGTTTTTTACTTTTCTGCAGTTTTCTAGGAATGATACTACTGCAAAAGTTGATGATTGGCAATAACTATACATACAACAACAAAATAAGACAATAAAATCTATGGAAAAAAAACAGAGAAACCAAAGATAAGGATTCTGGCTTTGAATTTACTAGCAGCGTTGTGACCTTACAAAGTTATAGCGTTTGTTTACCTCAGCTTTCTCCTCCACAACATGAGGATAATAACAGCTCTTCTCCCTATTCTAAGATGAAATAATATACATGAAAATACTTTGCATTCTTAGAAAGGGGTCATACAAAACAGAGGAAGCATCTAATTTACATTCAACTTATCCACCAAATAAGTGAATAAAAGTAAAAGCAAATTCCATCCAAATAAGCTTGGTGGGTCACTTCCAGGGAAGGATGAAAATTAAATGTCATACAAAGTCAACATTGTTGGCCTTCTTATTCATCTATTCCAACCAAAGCAAAGTGGTTTGTCAAACCCGTTTCCAGCCGCTACAGTTAATTGTTTTCCAACTTCACTAAGAATGAAACAAGATGTGCGTGAGGAACAACTTAACCTATTACACAGAGGTTTGCTATCATTTATATATTTGGGGAAAATATGACTCAAAGACTTGAGTGAGATATTGGTACCCATTATTAAGCAAAGTTATGAAGAACAGCCCCAAGATTAAGAGGAAACTAATTCTTTGTGAAATACTAAGTGGGGTGAGTGAGGATGGCTAAGTTTGTCCCCTCCAGTTCTCTGATGTTATTTTATATCAACTCGTACACAGTGCAACCACAAGTTTGCACTAATTCTCACATTGGGAATTACTTAGAATAGGTTTGTGGTCACTGAATACAATTCATGTTTGGGATTTGGCTCCCATACACACATCTGTATCCCTGGAATCTGACAAAACATCTGGACCAGTAATTGCTGAGAGTGCTCTTGTGGTAACAATAGTTCCTGAGGCCACAAAGAATCTTGGAATCCCACAAGCAACAGGCTGCAGGTGCAAGAATGTACAACCAGAATGACTGGAAGAATTTAACTTCCCCAGTATGGATTTCTGCACCACATACGGAAAAACTAGCTATTATAGTATAAATTATATTTCTGCAGAAATGAGCTTTGGAAAGAAACTGAACAGATTTCATTTCTACATGTAAATGAATGACTAGCATGACAGAATTAGAGCCGGCCTCTATTCCAACTCACTCCTTTTACCTATATAGAGACTGAGGCCAGGAAAGTTAAATGATTTGCTCAAAAGTCAGTCACAATGATAAAGCCAGTATTTTAACCCATGGCCTCTGACCTAGGCTGCTATTTAAACCAATTCAACCTGAATAAGCAACTGCTTTATGAGAGGCTACTCAAGAATATTTCTGTCCGAATTAGTTTTGCTAATTTAACATATAGTTGAAGGAAGATTAAAAGAAAATGTAAGCTTTGTTTCTTTTTTGTCTGCTTGTTGGGAAAAGATGGAGTGGGACTGGAGTCTTTACTTGCTTGCCAGATAGCTGTTGTCATTTTAAGAAAAATAGGTGGCAAAGATTGTTCTTTGCTTGCTTGTTTGATAATGATTCACTTTATTCTCTTGAATATATTCAAACAACCTGTCAACAGCACAGAAGGAAGAATATAAACCAGTTGCACAACACCTGAGAACCAAAAAACAGAGAAAGGAAGGAAAAACAAGTCAGAAGGGTGGACCCCTCTGCTCTGAATCTACTATTATAGGCCCAAAGAGACCTAGAATTAAGGTGGCCCCTCATTTTGGTCACACTCTGGTCCCAGCTGCTTCCTGAAATAAGCTTGGTCTGGGATCCAGGGTTGGGGGAACCAGTGGCCTCGAGGTCACATGTGGCCCTCTAGATCCTCAAGTGCAGCCCTTTGACTGAATCCAAACTCCACAGAACAAAGCATTAAACAGAGTCAATACACAATGCCAACCAAAGTTTCTCTTCACAGAACTGGGAGAGAGGAGAGACAGGGTAGAGGAAGGAGAGAGGAGGAGACCAACCTCATCATTCCATGGAAACTGCTCTCTCCAAAATTACTAGTAATCTCATAGTTGCCAAATCCAGTGGTTTTTTCTCAGTCCTCATTTTCCTCAGTCTCTGCAGCTTTTCACAGTCACCCTATTCTCTCTCTTCTCTCCTCCTCCCTGACAGCTCCTTCTCAGTCTCCTTCACTGGATTCAGATGAAGCCCTCTGACTGTAGGTGTCCTACAGGGTTCTGTCCTGGACCCTATTTTATTATCCCTCTACTAGCCAACTTCTCTTCAGCTCTCACAGATCGAATTACCATCTCTATACTGAGATTCTCAAATCTACCTTTCCTGCCTCAACCTCTCTGCTAAACTCCAGTCTCATATCTCCAATTTCCTTTCAGATATCCAGTAGATATCTTAAACTTGCTAAGTCCAAAATGGAACTTGTTATCTCCCCCACCCACTCCCACCCCACCTTCCCTATTACTTTAGAGGACAATGCCATGCTCCCAAGCCCTCAGGCTCACAATTTTGGGGTCATCAACTTCTCACAATCTCTCATCACTCCCCCTTGTATCTAATCTGTTACTAAGGTCTGCCATTTTCACCTTTTCGGTATCCTCCATACATCCCCTTTTCTCTCCTGACACTGCCACCACTCTGGGGCAGGCCCTCACATCTGGACTATCACAAGAGTCTGCTGGTGGGTCTTCCTGCTACAAGGATCTCCATACCCCAATCCATCCTCCATTCAGCCACCAAAGTGATTTTCCTAAAGCTCAGGCTGGATAAAGTCACTCCCAAACCCTCAATAAACTCCACTGGTTCCCTATCACCTCCAAGACCAAATATAATGTGCTTTGCTTTGCATTCATAACCCAGCCCCTCCTGCATCTAACACACCTTTGTACACCTCATTCCCCACCACACACTCTTCAATCCAGTGACACTGGTCTCTTTACTGTGCCTCTTATTTTCTGTACAGTGTCTCTTGCCTCTTTTTATATCTTCAGTGCTTAGCTTAGCACTTGGAATATGGCAGGCATTTAATATGTGTTTATTGACCAATTGAGAAAGAAAAGCACGATAAATAATCTTTTCAAAGAGCAACAAGAAAATATAGAGCAAGAGTTATAAAATCTATTCTACCTTTTGGCTTGATGATCCCACTACCATGCCCACTTCCAAGGATGTTATTAAAAGGAAAGGCTTGTTTGTACAATAATATCTATAGCTGCCTCTATTTATAATGGGGAAAATAAATAAAACTAAAACTATTTACCTGGGGACTGGGAATAAATTGGCATTCAAAGAGCACCAAAAAATGCAGATAGATGGAAAGTAATAAAGGGGGAAAGGGGGGGATCTTATAAAAAAACAAAAACAAAAACAAAAACAAAAACCAGTAGGGTTACATAAGAAACACAGTAACAGATCATTATAAGCAAACAGTTGGAAAAGAGCAAACAGGCTATTATTGTTCTTTTCTGAAAGTTTATATCTTTTTAAAGAATGAAAATAGTTCTGGTTTTATGGTGGCTTTTAAAAGATGTTTACTATGCAGGATCAGCAATATAAGACTGACTTCATTTTAACTGAATGTCATAAAACTGAAAGATATAAAGGTTCACTTCACCTCCCACTGATATTAAAGCATACTACTTTCTTAATGTGCAGTTTCAAGGGTTATCTATATTCCAGGAGTTCCACACCCTGAATATGATTGCCAGAAGTAAATAGCTAACATTTATAGAGCAACTAAAGGTTTGCAAAATGCTTTGCAAATATCAACTCATTTAATCCTCATGATCATATTAGAAAGCTGGTACTATTATTATCATCTCCATTTTTATAGATAAGGAAATTAAAGTCAAAGATTAAGTAAGGGACTTGCCCAGGATCACCCAGCCATTAAGTGTCTGAGGCTGCATTTGAATTCAGTTCTTCCTGAATTCCTAATTTTCTACTGCCCTAGGAAATTATTTTCAATTATCTCCATAAATACAAAAGAGTAAGAGGTAAGAACCTTTGTAAATAAATAATTTCTTTAAAAGCATAAGGAAAATTGTTCAAATGAATAATCACTAAAAACTATAAAGTTTTTAAATTTGGAAATTGTGCTTTTAAACAATAACAATTTCCCATTAATTAATAAGATTCTATGACCACCCAAACCTGGATTCAACCCAGGTTCAACGTTCTCTTAGCAGACCCCATTGTTTCTATGAGGGATGTTCAGCTTAATGTTTCTGTGGAGTAAGTACTATGATTATCTTCATCTTATAGATGAGAAAACTGAGACCTGCAAAGGTCTCAGTGACTCGCCCAAGGTCACCTACCTAGTATCTACAGGAGGATTTGAACTCAGGTCTTCCTGACTCCAAGTCCAGAATTTTATGCTTGTACCACCTTATTGGGAGCTTGCTTACAATGATGTTTGCTTGACAAACAAACCAAAATGACAATTGTGCGATATCTGCCCCAAAAATTTAGTTTATTTTGGCCAAATCAAAGTTCATTTGCATGGTACCTATCTAAACAAATGATAATAATTACAATGAAGTTGAAGTTATACATCAGAAATTTCTAAAAGCATTTCCACTAAAGCTGATCATAGCCTTTTTTGGAAAAGATTTCAGCAGGCTTGATGGCCCATGCCTGCAATGCTTACCTTCTGGGGAGCTGAGAGCAGAGGATTGCTGAGCTACCCTGGGCTAAAAGCTATTCTGGCATCTGCACTAAGTAGCACTAACATAGGGAGCCCCTGGGAGTCAGGACCACCAGGTTGCTAAGGTAAGGGCAAACCAGGCAAGGAGTAAGAACAGGCCCATGAGTAGCCACTGTGCTTCCAGCCTGGGCAAGACAGGGAGACTCCAGTCTCTCTCCCACTCAAAAGAAAAAAAAAAACATCTTTTAGTAAATAGAAACCACTGAAACCCAAAGTCTAGTTCATTTCTAGCCAAGTGGCATCTTCCCTCTCTTCTCCCTGATCTTAGACCTCAGCTAGAAACAGAAGGTAAGGAAAAACCAAGACAATGAGAATGAAACACAGGAGGTGAATCTCCTGACAGTTTCAAAGATAAATAATTTCACAGATTATTCATTGTTTTGTATTCTACACAAATCCTTTCCCTTCCTACTTCCCACTTTCCAGTGAATAATGAATTTGTATTCAGACCTGTAATTTCATTGGTATAAGCCAGCTCCCAGAGAGAAAACCCCACACTACAAAGGCAAACAGACAACTCTTCTGTAACTTACAGTGTTAGAGAAACTGCCCGGGGGCACGGTTAGGTTTATATATTATTCATTGTTTGTATCATACACACATCTCTGCTACTCTCTACACCACAATTCCAGTGAATATTGGAAGGCGAACTTTGTTTCCTTACTCTCAAGAAAATGTTTTCAGAAACAAGCTACATTGTTTTGTTCTCTTTTCTTCTCATATAAGAATAGGGAAGAAGATTTAGATTAAATATATTTGTGAGGCTTTTTATTCTTTGTGGGAGGAAACAACACACCCACCATGACCCTACTCATTGAAACTGGTCAATAATTGCTCAGCCTGCAGGACTATATCGTGCCCATCAGAATACCCTGGCCTGTTCAACTTCTCTCCATTTCCTTCTCTCCTCACCACTTTCTTTGTTCAAATCAAATCTCCATTCTCTTTGCCTCCTTCTGACTAGTCAGTTTTTAATTACACCAGTACCTGGAAAGGCACTTCTCACATTCTTCTGAAAAGGATAAATGAAAGAACTGGCAGTGGTTACAGGCCCTCCCCAAAACAAGCAAGAACATTTCATGAAATCCTTGGTCTTCTCGCCTTGCAGACACACTTCCCTGATGCTAAGCAAAGCTAAATGGACAACCACTGGAGGGGCCCACCCCCCAAGAATCAAACGGGAAGCAGGGCTGTCAGCTGTCATCTTGCTACATAATTTTAGAAACGCTACTTATAACAAGAAAAGAAAAATAAATTAGAAGAGTAAGCATTAACAAAGTTCAAAAATATCTAACTAAAGATGAAATTATGGTATATTTAGAAAAATTTTGAAGTAGGACAGCAAGAGTAACTTGAAAATATGCCTATCTAAAGGGCATATACAAATAAAGAAATGAAGGACAGTGAGGGAAGGCAGAGAAGAGAATGGGGAGTGAACTCTTTTAGTAAACTAAGGAGAGGTCAAGAAAGAAGAAAACAAAATTAAGACAAGTAAAGGATCAGAAATTTAGGGCTACATGGGGCCTTAGTGGTCATTTAGTTCAACCCATCCCCACCCCCCCAATTTTACAACTGAAGTTAAGATGCTAAGTGGTGTGCCCAGTTACACAGGCCTGGGAGGTGATATGCACGAAATTGAGAGGAAAGGGCAAGACAAGACTATGGAACAGCTTTTGGTTGAGTTTGCCTAGAATGCAGAATTAAGGAAAGGATGAAAAGGAAATGATTAGAAAGTCAAATCAGGGAGATGCTTTATGCTGAGACCTCTATATTTTATCCTACAGGCAATGCCTTCTAGGTACTCAATTTCATAATTCTGGGCCTGTACTCATGCTCAATCACTCTTCAAATCCAACTGGCTACCAAATCTTAAAGCTTCTACCTCCACAACATCCCTCTCCTAAGTCCCTTTCTCTACACATACACATTCATTCATGACCTTATCACCTCTTGCTTAGACATTGATCTGTCTCCCGCAAGTCTCTCTTCACTCTAAACCAGAAGTCGGGAATCTTCGGTCTCAAGGCCACATGTGGCCTTCTAGGTCCCTGGGTGCAGCCTTTTGACTGAATCCAAATTTCCTTTTATTAAGGGGATTTGTTTTGTGAAGTTTGGTTTCAGTAAAAGGGCCATACTTGAGCCACAGGTTCCCCATCCCTGATCTAAACGGTCCTCCACACAGCTATCCAAGTGATTTTCCTGAAGCACAGAACTGAACATGGCATCCTACTATTCAGCAAACTCCAATGGATTCCTATGGATTCTAGGATTGAATATTATTTCACCTTAGTTTTTTAATTTCTAAAATTAAAATATACAGGTCTACTAGTACAATAGTATATGTATAACTTACAAATAAGTAACCCCCCCCCCTACACACACACACTTGGGGTATTACAAAATTTGGGAAAGGAATTACCCAGAAAAAATTGTTGGGAAAAACTAGACAGCAGCAACAAAAATTGTTTTAGAATCACACCTCATAGTATAATTCCACTTGGATGAAAACACTGCAAAACTGGAAAATAAATTGTTTATCTAAATTGTGGAAACCTGAAAATTATTTTTCAAGCCAATGAAAGAAATTACTAGATACAAAACGTGAATTTGCCTACATCAAAAAAAAAAAAAAAGATTTTAGCACAAGAGTTCACCAAAACCTATTTCCAGTTCATCTTAGCAGGAGGGTGGTGCTAGGTTCTTGAGGGCTCTATCAGCAGAGAATAAATTCCAGAATGTTCTACTGAACTAGAAAGCCTTGGGGTATACACTGCTGATAGAATGTTTATATGTTGTCCCAGTTAGGGAGCTGGTCTACTAGCATTTATTAAGTGTTTACTATGTGCCAGGAACTGAGCTGAGTGCTGGGAATACAAAAATAGATGTGAAACAGTGCCTGCCCTCAAGGAGCTTCCATCCTATTGGAGATATTTCATATATATATATATATATATATATATGTGTGTGTGTGTGTGTGTGTGTGTGTGTATATATACATGTATATATATATATGTATGTATGTATGTATATATCCAAGTACATGTAGACTACATTCAAAATTAATCCAAGATTGTTTTTTGAGGAGGACTAGGAAAGGCTTCATAAAGAAAGCAGCCATTGAAGTCCAGCCTTATAATATTCAGAGAGGTCCCTCAACAAATGAGATGTAGGAATACCAAAGGTTTTCAGTCACAGTTGCCCACAAAGACCATCTACTAAGCTACAAAGGAGTTGAATTCTGCACAGAGGGACAGAGTACCAACAGAATAAAATCACAGATCTTTAAAGTACTATGGAACAAAAAGGAATGCTTATCCCCTGCTTGACCCCAAAAGGAAAGTGAATCAAACTATTTGTAGTTAATATCTGTTATAAACTTGACATCTTAGAGTTCATAAGGCATCTATGCTGATGATTTCTCAAATCTACTTTTCCAGACCTAAGATCTCTGTTGCCTCCAGTCTCTCATCTCCAGTAGTCTATTGGACAGTTCAAACTAGAAGTCTTGTACGATACTTTAATCTCTATATATTATTATCTCTTTCCCCAATCCTCCCCTCCCTCCGTTCCTCACTCCAAACTTCCCCATTCTGTCAAAGGGTACCACCATCCTCCCAGTCACCCAGGCTCACAACTTGGACCCTCTACTCCTTATTCTCTCTCTCCCCATAGCCAATCAATTGCTAAATCCTGTGGATTTCATCTCCCTTCTCCCCTTTGACACTCCAACAACTCCGATGCAGGCCCTCATCACTTCATGTCTGGACTATTACAAGAGCCATCCTGCCTCAAGCCTGCCCCCCCCCACTCCAGTCCATACTCAGCTCAGCTCTCAAAATTAGCTTTCTTAAAAGCAAGTCTGACTATGCCACCTGACTACTCAATAAACTCCACTGATTCCCTATTACCTCCAGGATCATAACTATGCCCCCCCCCCAACCTTCCCAGTCTCCTGACACCTTACATATCCTGCCCTCCAAATAATCTAGTGACAATGGCCTCGTTGTGCCATTCCATCTCCCAACTCCTGCCATTTTCACTGGTTGTTCTCCGTGCCTGGAATGCTCTCTTCTTCTTCCCTCCACCTCCTGACTTCCTTCATATACCAGCTAAAATCACACCTTCTACAAGATTTTCTTATAGCATTTTTGTACATAATGGTTTTCACATTGTCTCCCCCATTAGATTGGGAGCTTTTTTGAGAACAAGGACTAGTATTTCACCATTCTTTGTATCCTTGGCCCTTGACACAATATTTGGTAGGTGTTTAATAAATACTAGAATGATTGATACAGATTTAAAAGAGTAATTATGTTTCAAAATGGATAAATTGTCGAGATTATTTCTTCCCTTAAGAAACTACCCAAACTATCCAAACTATCCAAACTCTCTAATGATCAGAAAAATGAAAATCAAAACAACCTTGAGTTGCCCTTTGTACTTTAAAAATTCTCAAAAATAGTTAAATGATGTAATATAATTCAACACTGACAGAACTGTGGGGAAACATAAAAAGCTATTATTGAGTGGGTAGTTGTGGAATGGAGCAATTTAGAAAACAAAATGACAATATATTTTTGTTGTTGTTCAGTCGTGTTCAATCCTTCATGACCCCATTTGGGATTTTCTTGGCAAAGATATTGGAGTGGCTTGTCATTTCCTTCTACAGCTCATTTTACATATGAGGAAACTGATGCAAACAGGGTTAAGTGACTTGCCTAGTGTCACACAGTTACCTGATTATCAGACTTCACATTTGAGCTCAAATCTCCCCAACTCAAGGCCCAGTGCTCTATCCACTGCACCCCCTAGTTGCCCAGTCATTCAGTGATCCCATTACCAAGCTTAAGGATATTATTAAAAGGAAAGAAAGACCTACCTATACAGAATTATCCCTTGCCACTTTAAGACAAGGTTCAAACACCACCTTCTGCATCAAGAGAAGTCTCCTAGTTTCTCCCAGATACTAGTGATTCCCTTTAAGGGTATCTTGTATCTACTTTATTTTTACAATTATTCTTTGACCCACAAATTCTTTAAGATTAATTATTCAATCCCCAATCAATTTTTACTCCTTTAAAGGCAAAACTTCTGTTTAATATAATTTTTACTGTTCTATGACCCACAAATGAAGTGTTTGACATTCCTGCTTCTGCTGAATGTTTGTGGGGTGTTTGTAGGAACCAGCTCATATTGGTGAAAGCCAATTGTTCAACTGTCAAATTTTCAATGAGCTATATATACCCAGAACTCAAAAAACACTACAAAATCAGGGCTTGATTTATTGTCTTGTTGACTGTCTAAAAAGTGATAGAGGAAAAAAAGCTAATAAAGATTAAACTTAAGTATGTTGTGAATACATTTTGGGGGGAGGGAGTAGTCAGGTTGTTAAACATTTATCAGTATATCCCTACATACACAGCTGGAATATATATATGTGTGCTATTTTCTATTCCCATGCAGTAATCAGCAGAGCTCTATCATATTTAACTACTCTGAGATTCTATTAAGATTTTTCATTTCTTTCTTGCTTATTTTTTGGTCACATTTGTCTAAGTAGGTCGGAGAGATAACCAACTATTATCATTTGTGATTTTATTGGTGTTGGTACTCTTCAAATGTAGAGTTCAGTTCCTTTGTAGCTTAGTAGATGGTCTTTGTGAGTTACTGTGGCTGAAAAAATTGATCATTCTGCACCTCATCTGTTGAGGAACTTCTCTGAATACAATAAGGTTGGAGAAGAAAGGTTAGGCAAGAAAGAATCTCTTGGACACTGTAGACAAATAGCCAAGCTCAAAAACATCAGACAGATTTAAAGGGCCAAAAGCCAAAGGAAGCAATCAAGAGTGGGGAATAACTACGGCAGAAAAGAGGTGGGTAAGCAGAATCCTGTAAGGCAATCCTGAAGGTCCTAAGAATTACGCCTAATCAGCAGAAGACATGAAAAGTAACTTCTGATCCAGAGAAAGTTTATTCTCTTCTCTGTTTCACATTCTCTGGTGCTTAGAGGTAGCTAAGGGCTCACAGATGGCACAGAACCACAGTGCCTGGAACAGAGCTGGAACTTAATAAATGCTTGTTGATTTAACTTCCTTTAAAAAACAAAACAAAAGGGGTGACTAGGTGGTGCAGTGAATAGAGCACTGGCCCTGGAGTTCAAATCCGGCCTCAGACACTTGACACACTAGCCCTGTGACTTTGGGCAAGTCACTTAACCCCAATTGCCCTTCAAAAAGCAAAAAAAAAAAAAATACTCCTTTACTTGTTACTTTCCTTAGAATATATAGCATTTTGCAAGCTTACATTATATAAATTAGATTATATTTGGGTTAAGATTATCTGAATGCAAATCATTCTTCAGCTCGTAGGACCTTGTTAATAATAAAATAACGCAAACAGGAAGAAATAATTGTTTCTTTTAAAATGTAGTACTAAATTAGGAGTATGACAAAGACCAAGTCTAACTGTATACAAAAATGTGAAAATTCAAAATATCTGAGACTCCAAACAGAGGAATGCTCTAAGGGGAAATGAATTATTGAATTAGAAGCAATGTGGTAGTGCAAAGAATCGCAGAATCTAGCCTATTAAAAATGATACATATCTCATTATACTCAGCATCTCATATGAATTGGGCATTTCCTATTACTAGGTTGTTAAATCTAGCCCTTATTTTTTATGCTTTCATTTGGGAATTGAAGAGCTTTTCTTCCCCCCATATAAAAGGATTTTTCTGCTCTACAAAATGTAAAAAGTGACTGTGACCCATTTCTTAGGAATTCTACGTACAATAACCTTACTCAGCTATTCTAAGAAACTTAACAGATAAAGAAGCATTAGAATTTTTTCTTTCTTTCTTTTTTAAGGCTAAGTCACCCCATCTCTCCCAGGTTGAAATTTCAATAGGTTCACAGATAATCTCACTGCTGATGGGCACAGAAAGAAACCCTGACCTACTCCATTTCTGACCTTGGAGGATTTGTCCCTTCCGAAGGCAATCTGCTGTGCTTTGTCACCCCTAACCTCCCTATGCTCATCATAATGACTCTAAACTTGGAGCTGACATCCATCAGATGCCACCTAGCCTGTAATCCTAGGTAAAAATCTTGAAAGAAACCATCTCTCCCCTACCTCCTTTGGAGAGACTGAGGTCTGCCTAGAACGTTGCATATAATGTCAATTATTTGTAATGTGTTGATTGTTTTTTGCTTTCTATTTCCTTAATTCCCCCCCCCCCCTTTGTTCATAGGCTCACTGGCAGGAGGGAGGGGAGAAGATACATGGACAAATGGGGGTGATGTAAAAACAAAATATATCAATAAAAATTAAATTTTTGAAAGAATGTAAGCTTCTTGAGGATAGAGTGCCTCCTTCTCTCTCTTTCTCTCACCTACTTCTTTCTCTCCCTCTCCCAGTATTTGTAACCTCATGGCTTAGCACAGTGCCTAGGAACATGGTGAATTTAATAAATTATTTTTTCATTCATTCAATTCTCAAGGAACAGTGATTTCATCAGTATAACAACTTTCTCCATGGGCTCAGATAGAAAGGTCAAAAATTTACTTTCTTAGTTGCTTATTACTCAGCTAAGTTAAATGATTTTGCCCAGAGTCATATAGCTAATGTCAGAAACGGGATTTGAACCTGTCTTGAGGATTCTATGTCTAATGATTAATCCAACTTGGTAAGTTTTCTGAGCCAATTAATTGAATCAAAATTTGAAAGTTCCTTTTGGGCAAAGCTGACATTCCCTAAAACATTTTTTAACAATTCTCTGGGGTGTCTCAATAATTCTTCCCAGTGCCCAATATGGTCATGATCAGCATCAAAGGGAAACTCCAAAGTTATTCAGTGAATGAATGACCATCCTCTCAAGGTGCAAAGCATTGAGTTCATAATGACTCAAACATTCAAGGTGAGTTTTGCCTTATTTATTTATGAGGGATGTGATGATTTTCACGTTTGCAGAAAACTTTTTATGAAAAACATGTCTTTTTATATTTTCCAAAAGGAAAAATGTAGACCAATAACAGTGTGATTTCCAGATTTCAAAGCAATATTTACACCACAACCTCACCACAAGTCTAGTCAGTACTTTGTAGTTCCCTGGCCAACCTCAAAATAGCCTTTAAGGATAACCCAAAAAGATCTAAAATAATTGAGCTTTCCCAAAAATTTATTGTTGAAAGCAAGTATACAGAGCAAAACACATAAAGCCATGAACTCATGGATCAGGGTGAGCTCTTCTTGCATGAAACATTTTTATTATGAAATTTTGTTCAAATTCAGACAAACAGTGCCTGATTATTACTTCGATAGCCTAAATAAGAACCTCACTCCCATGACCACAGTTCTGACCACCCTTGGAATAAATCAGAAACATCAGGGCCAATTTCAGTGTTGAAAGAGCTCCGTGGTTACAACTGAGGCAGTAATTATCCTATCCTGAATTCCCCCATCCAATGAAGTCCACAACTACAAAAGTTCAAATGGTCATAATAGAAAAGAAAGGACTAAAGAACAGAGAATTGTTATTGTAAGCTGAGGCAACTCTGTTAGTCCTAAACTAAATGCTCTGTTGTGCAAATATAGGAACAATGTCAAGAGCATTTTAATTAACTCTTAATTATATACCCCTTTCCCATTTTATTCATAATGGGTCTACAACCAAGTAACAGCAAAATCTATACCGTGCAATCCAGTTGCTAAAGGAGTACAGGGGAAATGCCTTACTATCTTATTTCAGAACATAAAAGTCTTGTGAAGTAGCAGTTCTCATTCACAGGATACTGACCAGGATACTGACACAGAGGTAAGGTACTTTCTCCATGACTCCCCATGGCTTATGCCATTGGGCACCTCCAAGCCCCATTCCCTTACCTGGCCTTCCCTTCCAACAGTTTTGGTACCATGGCCTTCTTTTCCCCTCATACCTATACTCTATCTCCCTACTTGCTATGTTCCCTTCTTCTTTCCCAAACTCTGCCCCCAGTCAGTTCATTCCCAAGGTTTCATGGGTCAGGCACATGAATCAGATTCCCTGGGGGTCAAGCTGCCACCTCTCTCAACTGACTTAGAAGGACCAGCCTCTGGCTTCTTCAGTAATGGAATCTGTCCCAGTGCAAGAATTCATAACTATAGCTCTGGCTAGTCTATTACGATTTCATCTCCAAGGAAATATAAGCACATTATAGCTCCTCCCAAGCTCCTGTTGCTCAGACCAATGTGTCCTAGGCTTAAAGGAATTAGTCTGAGTAATAAAAACAAACAAAATAAAAAACCAAAACAAAGCAACCAGATAGCAGGAGGATGGCAGGTTTATTTAAAATGAAAACTACTCCAAATAGTACTGTTACTATATGGACTTCTGACGAAGTCCATCAGAGGAAGCATTCCTATGACAAAAAGAAATTAGGGCAAAACTAGGTGGTGCAGTGGATAGAGTGCTGGGTCTGGAGACAGGAAAACTCGTCTTCCTGAAGTCAAATATGGCCCCAGACATTTACTAACTGTGTGACCCTGGCCAAGTCACTTTGCCCTGTTTGCCTCAGTTTTCTCATCTGTAAAATGAGTCAGAGGAGGAAATGACAAACACCCTAGTACCTCTGCCAAGAAAACCCCAAAATGGGGTGACAAAGAGTTGGGCACAAATGAAAGGACTAAACAACAGAGATCATTAGATCATTTATCAGGCTGTTTCCAGTAAATCAGGTAAATTATATCTAAATCTAGAAAATAAAAACTTCTCTGAGCCCCATTATACGTCTGATTCATTCACTTAGAAGCAGTGCCCTGAAAAGAGAATTTGGAGGCAAGAAGACATGAATTCAAAGCCTCACCTCTGCCACTTACTACGTGATCTTGGATAAGTCATTTGATCTCTCTGATCCCTAGTTTCTTCATCTATAAACTGAGAAGGCTGGACAAGACAGCCTTCGAAGACATTTCCAGCTCAAGAGCTATGATGTTATGACTTTAATACCCAGCTTCTTCTATGTCCACTGCCAGCATCAAACTGAAGACAATACAGAAGTCATTTGCCTATTTCTTGCTTCCAGCTGAATCCAACCATGCACGTGCTCAGTAACAGTAACAGAGACATTAAGAGACTCAGTTTTGTCTCTTGAACAGACACCCAAGAGCTAAGGAATAGATCTGCCCACAGGACTAAATGCATCTTAAGGACAGTGATAAGTTAGTACAGTCTGTGGTGCTGCAACTTTGACCATGAACCCAATTTAAATTTAGACCAGGATATGGTGCAGTAGGCTGAAGAAAATTTGCTTCATGTTTGGGCATATTCTATTAGGCTTTTATTCAAATCTGCTCACAATTTATTCCCAAATGTTTCTTTTTGTTTTTGAGGCATCCGTGTTATGTCATACTTGTTATATAAAATCTTTTTTTTTTAATTATATAATCAAACCCACCATTTTGCGGGGAGTAGCAATGGACCAAACTTTATTTGTGTAGGGAATTCCTAGTTAAGAAAATGCCCTTTGGTCTCATTTCACAAATATATAGAGAACTGATTCACATTTATAAGAATACCAGTTATTCCCCAACTGATAAATGGTCAAAGGATATGAACAGTTTTCAGATGAAGAAATTAAAGTTATCTATAGTCATATGAAAAATGCTGTAAATCACTATTAGAGAAATGAGTATCAAGACAACTCTTACAGTAATGGTAGTTTAAAAATCTTCCCTGTCCCTTAATATGCCAAATATAATCACGTGGAGTCTGTGGTGGGAGGAGTTTGCTAAATAGGTAAAGCAGGAAGGGTGGAGCAGAGCTGAGAGGAAGCTGGGAGTTAGAGCAGTTAGTAAGGAGGGAGACAGAGGTTGCAGGCAAGGAGGCAGCTAGGATTTGTGAATGTGGGAAGTACTGAGCAGGGGGAAGGTTTGTGGATGGTGCTGCTTCCTGCAGTGATAAGGTGTATTAACTTCTTTGTTGCTATGATGGATTCGGTTTTTTTGTGTTGGGATTTGGCTTTCTGGTGTCTGAATAAATGTTTTGCTTTTATACTTGTAAAAAAAAAGAAAAGAAAATTCCCTTCATCAATGCAGAGAAGTAACTGCTCTGTAACCAAAAGGGATAGAGAATTACCTGAGAGGAAAACTATCAATTTTTCCTCTAATAATTTTTGCCATTTGCTTGACAAAGATGTTCATCTTCTTCATGGTTCTAATACTGTTTTTGTTCCAAACTAGCCTTATTATTAGGTTTGTCTTTATCATTAGGTTTTTTATTATTAAAACATTTTATCAAAAGGGAATATGCAATTGCTTGGTCTTACAAAAATATAATTTCATACAAATAAATGTAAAGTCCTATGCTTGAGTTAAAAAAAATCAGTATATGTATAGCCTCTATCAGATCGCTTGCCGTCTGGGGAGGAGGGATGAGAGGGATCCAATTGGATCTCAAAATTTTATAAAAGTGAATGTTGAAAATTATCTTTACATGTAATTGAAAAAAGCAAAATACTATTAAGTATGTGTGTGTGGAGGGGAGAGAATCATAGGTACAGAATGGGAATGGCATGAAAAAGATCTATATGTTCTATTTTAATATTGAAATTCAGAATGCCAAATCTGGGATGAATTAAAAAATCTTTCAAAGAGAGCACCCCAGGCAGCACAAAGAAAATGCCAATTCTTCATTAAGGCAGACAGACTTCTGATCAAGTAGATAAACTCCTTCCCCCATTAAAAGCCATGTCCTACATAACCTGAGTGCACTAATAGGGAATAGCTGGTGAATGAACAGGAAGAAGGTGGATGCAGACAGTACAAAACCTGGATTTACAAAGGATTTACTTTCACCTAAACACAGAGCATTGAAAGCTCTTAAACCTACACAAAGATTCTTTATAAGAGAGGAGAACACATTCTCATGGAAATAGTGTTCTCCACTCAGCTTCCATTATACTAAAGCTAGGGAGGTAGACCTCAACTGATATGTGAGAACTTTTAGAAACCCCAGAAAAGAGAGGCTAGTCAGATATTCTATGTGTATAAAGATAAAACCCACCCACATACAGATTCACAAGTGTTCCAGTAGTTTAACAAACATCACCAACCATTTTTATATTTCATGAATGTTTTAAAAAGTTTTATAGAGAAAACTCTATCTTGGGGGATGGGGGGGCAGGAAGCACACTCTTAAAGGTTTTATGATATACTTTGTTTCAAAAATCAGCTCCCACAAAGTCTAAGACTTTGTTGCTACACAGCTTCAAGGAGAAGGTATAATTATTCAGACATTTTGCTAAAATATTTTTATTTCAGTGACAGAAGCCTGTCACTGTCTTAAAATATGATACTCTAATCCACTGCTAAACTCCTCTAGGAGAGGGTTGCAAAGAATCATAGCTATAAAAAGATAACTTTCAAGTTTGGGTTAGTTTTTTTTAGGTATTAATCTGAAAACTTTCAGCAAAATGATACTGTGAGTATGAGAGCTAATACACCTATTTTTAGAACAACTACAAATGAACATTAAACAACTTTAACCTCATTCACTACATGTATTGAGTGGATGTGGAGTGGACACCACATACATATTCTCTGTATACGAATATTCAGACTATAACTAAAAGGACTCTTTCCACTACACTACAAGAATCCTGTTCTAACGAATCTATCTCACATTTACAAAAGATCCACTATAGAGTTACGTTATCACCTTTCAACTTGGTTCTGACTGCTATATAGCAATCATTTCTTTCTTCCCTAGTTGACTTTCTAGCATATTCTTCACAGTGGCTATTACAAATCTTCAAGTATTTTCAAGCTCCCTAAAGTAGATGATGCACTCTTCTCTGTCAACAAAAGATCTAACTTTCTCCTTGGTCCTCACAAACTCCCTCATCTGCTCTATCCTTCACTTGAAAACTCCAACATGGCCCCCCGTAGTCTCCTAGCTTGCTTCAGTAAATGACAAAGAGGCGCCTCTTCTCCCTGGGCAAGCTTAAACCTCTCTTCCTTTGCCCTTGATCTAAACTCTTCTCAGCTCCTTCTGGAGACTCTACTTTCAATTTTCGCCTTCATTTCTAATAATCATCATCTTCCTATCTTCTGGATTCTTCTCTGATGTCTATGAACATTTCCAGGTCTCTCCCAATACTTAAAAACCCTTCACTTGATCCCATCATCCCCTCAAGTTATCAGCCCATATTATTGTTCCCTTTTGTCACCAACCTCTTGGAAAAGGCCATTTATGCTCATTATTGCCACCTTCTTATTCCCCCTACTCTCTTCTCAATCTGACTTGCAGGTATGACACTCTACTGAAACCTCTCCACCTCTGGTTGCCATTTAAAGTCCTTCTCCATCTGACTCCTACTTTTCTAACTTATTTCCAGTCAAAATGCTACGTTCCAGTAAAAATGGCCTTCTTGTTTCCTACACATGACTTTATACAGGTTGTCTTCCAAGACATGTATGTGTTCCTCTTCCTCCACCTGTTAAAATCGGTCCTTAGTTAAGTTTCCTTCCAGGATCAGCTCAGTTATTACCTCCTACAAGAAGCTTTTCCTAATTCCCTGAGTTGTTATTGTTCTTTCCTTCCTTAAATAATCTGGTATATCATTTATTTAAATGTATCTGCCCACCAAAATATAAACTCCTTGAGGTCAGAGTGTTTATTTTAATTTTTTCTTTGTGTCCCTAAATGCTAGCAGAGGGGCTTGAGGGGAGCATGTGCTTAATAAATGCATGCTGGAATATGAAGCACCAAAGTAGTGAAGATTATTATCCATATTCATTATGAAATACCGTCCTATTACTTTGGTAATCCATTCACAATCAACTGAAAGCACAGAAAGGCTTGGGAAAGTCTACAGTCTACTGACACAACTACAGCTGATAAGAGAAAATTCACTAAATAAAATTTGAAGTAATCATCCACCATAGGTACCAACAATTAGTCAGTCTTCCCTAATGAGAATATGGATCTTGTAGAAACTTTGAGCAAAGAAAACCATGTGACTTGAGTCATAGAATAGCTATCAAGTAAGTTTTGATAAAATATCGATTAAGAAAATGATACAGGGGGAGGCTAAGCGGCACAGTGAATAGAGCACCAGCCCTGGAGTCAGGAGGACCTAAGTTCAAATGCAGCCTCAGACACTTAACACAAAAACTAGCTGAGTGACCTTGGGCAAGTCACTTTGCCCCAATTGCCCTCCAAAAAAAAAAAGAAAGAAAGAAAGAAAATGATACAAAACAGCAACATTTGGGTATGGCTACAAAATACTGTAACTTTACTTTAACAACCCCCTTCCGTAAAAAAAAAAAAAATGGCTAAAAAGTATAGAGAAACATACAAGTTAGATCTGAAAAAGCCTCATTACATCAGACCACATCAAAAACATTTCAAGAACTGCAATTTATCCAAACAAATGCTTGCCCTGAAACAAGTGGAAATAATTTAACCAAACAAGAACTTTTCATAAGAAGAAACATCCACTCTTTCCCAGCCTCTTAATGCAGCCTAGATGTTGCACTAAGAGAAATTATTTATTTCTTAAAAAAAATAAAAAAATTCTTCAAAGTTCTACCACAAAAGTGAACAAATGAACAATTATGATGTGAAATCTGATGCATAAGGCATAAGCATGGGAGAAACAACTGAATGAACTGAATTATACACAATGAGAACTACCTAATCCTGACAGCAAGAGAGGCATGCATTAAATTAAGTACAACTTTACATTAAGTAAAATTTCAAGATTTGAAGGGGGTGGGGAAGAATCAAGATACTATAGTAAGGATTTTTTAACTTTTAAAAAATGTAAATTGAGAAAATTATAGCTAAGAGATTTTGTTCAGGCATTTCATTCCACAGTTGCCAAATATTTTTAAGGACCCGTTGGCTTACTGGAATATAAACTCCATGAGGGCTGAGATTGTAACTTATCCTATTTCCCCTAGAACCTAACAGCAGCTTCTTAGTAACTTCTATTAATTCAATAAACAAATGGATTTTACTCTTAGCAAACAGACTATACCTATGCTCATCAGAAAATGATGGTCTAAAATGTGGAACAGTTTGGTTACACAAGTACATAAAACAAAAGAATCTCTTCTAATGATGGTAGAGCTTTAGTATTTGACAAATACATGACAATTCCATAAGCATGTTGTTTCTTATCATATAATTGAACTGAAATGAGAATATTGAAACATAAAGCCTCAGTGACAGCTGAGGTATTTTCCACATCATTCACCTCACTTTATTGGAATTTATTCACCAGGAATTTTCCAGGTCTTCGAAAATATTTAAGTCATGACACCCATTATAGGAAACAAGATCTTCAAAAGAAAATATTATTTTACATATTTTCTAATATTTAATCATAACATCTTGTTTTCAGCACTGTTTCTTTGGGATTTTAAAAATATGAAACAAAGGAGCTATAAAAATTTTAAATATACTTAGCTTTACATTTGCCTATCTCATATGGGCTTTAGCATGCTATGCTCTATGGGCATTCTCTCACCCAGTCAGCAAAATGTAGTACTATGATCCATGTTTTCCTTGACTACTGAGAAGAAAAATAACTAGATTGATCAAAATATTTGAATGACCATATGTATACATATGTGTGTACATGTGTCTGCACATATATAGTGCCTTTAAATAAGCTATTAAATAAGCGGAAATCATTTTTCAATTTTTGCTCCATAACTGTTAGTTTTATTAGAAAAGAAAAATTGTGTAACTGGCATGTATTATATAATATGGTTTCAGTTCTCTTAAGAAAAGTTATATAGGGGGAAAAAGCCTCTTCCACTCCCAATTATGCATTAGCACTAATTGCCAAAAAACACATTCTTCTTCCAACATGACTAATGTCAAGTTGAATTTAAAATAGATGCATAAAAGTAGGTGTATGAAGACATCTACCAAACCACCAGCAAATTGGGATAAAATTTACCCAGAAATAGGAGGGGTAGTTTGATTTTCTTTGATAAGGTAAAAGATGGGAATGGAAATAAATTTCATATAGGTCTCATATAACCCAATCCAACATCTCACAAGCATAAAGATAATTTAATTTGACAAAGATTTATTAAATGCCTACTATGCTCCAAGCAGTCTCATCCTCAAAGAGCCCACATGGTTTTAGGAGGGAATAATATGTACCTAGCTAAATAAATAGGATATATACAGAATCAATATAATTTTTAAAGTGTTTCAAGGTAATTTAACTTTATTAACAAATGTTCCAACCATACCTATTTCCCATTTTTCCAGAAGGATATGGAATCACTAAGAGGGTATTTTACTCATCATAGCAAACAAAAGTCTATGAATAGGGGAGAATGATGTTTCTTCATGTAGCAGCAACCACACTGGCATACCCAAGGATGGCTGCTAGCCATAAGTTCTTAGATCTGCTTTACTAGGAAAGTAGCAGTTTCTATATAACTTTTGTTAGGAAAACTGAATCAACCAGACCCTCTTTTGCCATAACTATAAAAAATAAGATGAATTTATAAATTATATGAAAATTCCAGGGGCGGCTAGGTGGCACAGTGAATAGAGCGCCGGCCCTGGAGTCAGAAGGACCTGAGTTCCAAGCCGGCCTCAGACACTTAATCCACACAAACAAAAACCTAGCCGTGTAACCTTGGGCAAGTTACTTAACCCCAATTGCCTTAAAGGGGCGGCTAGGTGGCACAGTGAGTAAGAGCACTGGCCTCGGAGTTGGGATGACCCGAGATCAGGTCCGGCCTCAGAAAATGAGCACCCATGCATAAATAATGACTAGCCGTGTAACCTTGAGCAAGTTACGTAACCCCAATTGCTAAAAAAAAAAAAAAAAAAAAAAAAAGAAAATTCTTATGAAAAATAAGAATGAAACCACACATTAAAATCTATCATTCCTTTAGAGTCACACCTTGTACTTCTGTATCCAAGTTGTCTGATAAGAAGAGAAGATGTGAGGCACTTGAGAATGAAAGCCAGATTTTTTGTTTCTGCAAATTTTTTTTAAAGGCACATCTTCCAGTTTCATAGCAATGGACACCTTATAAATGTTCATTAAAGGAATTCTTCCTAAACAGTTTGGATTTTATGGTCCTGGGCACCACTACAGAAGATTTCCTGAAAGGAAGAAAGAACTCTCCTGCTAAGAGTTTGGGGATTTTTTTAGGAATTTGGGGGGTTTTCCCTCCAGTAAACTTGCTCCTCCCCAAATTAATATTTGACTAAGGTCAGGGCAACAGGGACAGAGACAACTAAGAAGGGGATACTTGTTTTACTTTTTCAGTTTCCCAATTTTCCTATAAGGCTTAGAATGAGAACTGCTTCTCTTTGGGGATTGATTATAAAATGCCTGTCAAGCATCTAATTCCAGTCTCAGCAGTCAGAGAAATATGCACAAAGCTACCTTGTACAGTAACTCTGAATCTTCTCAGATTTCAGGTTCAGCTGTAGAAAAGACATTCACTGTTAACATTTTCCCAGGGTTTCAGCCAAACTTAATTTCACCTGCTTGATATCCCATTTGAGAAGCAAGTTTGCACTCCAAATCTTTAAAACAATAACTAGAAAAGATGTTTTTTGACCAATATTAAAAAAAATTAAAAGACCCCAAATCCTAGATTTAAATATTTTAAGAATCTGTGACTTTACCAGTGTGGGTACACATCCCATCAACATCAATACAAACAGAAACACCTACCCAAATGGGAAGGGCTCTTCTTTAGATGCTTGGCTTAGTGCAAATAACAATGAAGCTTCTGTCCCTGGAGTATAGAAGACTCAAGTTCAAATCCAGCCTCTGGCTCTAGCTATATAACCCTGAACTTAATTTAACTTCTGTCTGCCTCAGCTTCCTCACCTAGAAAATGGTGATAACAGCACCTGCCTCCCAGGGTTGACCTGAGGACAAAATAAGATAATATTTGTAGGGCTTTGCAAACCTTAAAGCACTCTATAAATGCTAGCTGTTATCATCATCATTTATTATTAATATTATTCCATCCTTTGGCAGATGAGTAGCCCACCTAATTTTATATCCTTGATGCCACTATTGCTCAGGACTCTGTTGGTCATGTCACAGTCTATTCAGATCTATCATCAGTGTCTACACTGGAAGATCTATAACTTTAATTTTTCAGAGACCATGGAAGACAAATCCATATATACTTTCAACCACAAAAAAAAACCCACCAGAAGCACTAACATAAAAAATAGGGGCCTTTGTTTGAGGGAGATGTTTTCATCTATTTAAAGTTTGGATTTACTAAAAGCACTGTACAATTTTCCAAAGACAATCTAGCCCAATTCTCTTCTCTTCACTTCCTCAGTGGGCCCTATATATTCTTAATCAGTAGTCTCTGTCCATGGTATATGTCCTAAGAGAGGGGAATACTGAAGGCTCAGGAAAAAAAAAATTACAGATGATTTAAAACAAAACAACAAAAATAGGTTTTCCTTTGTTTCTGGAATGGCATAGCTACAAAATATGAGGATAATCTATACATGTATCAAGGCATCTCTGATGATTCACATTATGATAAGGGGACCAGAATGCTTTCACAAACTTCCTCCTACAGCAAACTATATCATTATTACTATACAACTGGCTGAAAAATGTAGAAGATACTAAATTCCAGTGCAATGAGTGTTGGTTAACTTTTCAAAAAGCATTTGATTTGGTAAAACAGAATGCCATTTTAAAGGCTTTCCTCCAACAAGCTTCCATACATTTGTCAAAAGCATACAAGATTGGGGCGGCTAGGTGGCTCAGTGAGTAAGAGCGCTGGCCTCGGAGTTGGGATGACCCGAGATCGAATCCAGCCTCAGAAAATGAGTACCCAAACACAAATAATGACTAGCCGTGTAACCTTGAGCAAGTTACTTAACCCCAATTGCTTTAAAAAAAAAAAAAGCATACAAGATGGGGCAGAGCCAAGATGGCGGAGTATAAACAGCACTTCCAAGGTGCTCTGCCCCACACCACCCCCAAACAATGTGAAAGGGGAATCTGAACAACTTCTAGAGCCCCAGCACCCACAGAACGACACAGAGAAACTAACCTCCTGCTGAGGACAGCCCAGCAGCCCTGCAGGGAGCGGCCAGCGCAGCACTCTGAGAGCAGGCAGCACAGCTCGCTGGGAACCAACAGCGTAGTGCTCTGGGAGCTGAGCCCAGGCTCACGTGAGCCCGGGTTTTAGCCCTAGGGCGGCTGGGCCAGCAGCCGGCTGGAGGGACCCCAGAACACCAGCAGCTGTGGCGATTCCAGAATTATCAGCACAGATGTGCCTAGGACAAAGTGAAAGGTTAGTGCCCTATGGACTTTGGGACCAGTATTTGGGGAACACGTGGCTTCCTCCCCTGGGGGCAAAAAGCTGCTGAAAAAACAGCTGCACAGAAGCCATTTTGCAGCGTCAGTAGTGGCTCTAGCTCATAGTGGCTCTAGCTCCCGGTCTTCAAACTGTAGGAAGATCCAGCAATCAGTCTGGGGGTTAATTGCTTTTGCTTTAACCTGCTTGGATCTGGATTGTGGTCTGGGGTGGAGGTTTGGGGTGGGTATCCAACTTGCCAGAGCAGGTGGAGGCTTTACAGAGGCCACCCAACCTGCGAAAGTTGTGAAGACCCCACGTTTAGGATGGAAGCTCTCCTGTCTGGTGGCAGAGTCCTACTGTGGCAACAAGCCCAAAAGTCAAGTAATTAAGTGGCAACATGCCTAGGCAAAACAAACAAAATAAACAGAAAAATTCAACATTGGACTCCTACTTCAGGGGCAAAGAGGATCAAAGCATGGAGGAAGACTGTGAGGTCAGAACTCCTGCACCAAAAGCCCCAAATGAAAATACAAGCTGCTACAGGCCACAGAGGACCTTAAAAAGCAGATAAGATAAGTGGGGGAAAACTGGAAAGAGAAATGATAAAGATGCAAGAAAAGTATGAAATGACAGTCAACAGCCTGACTGAGGAAAAGAACACCTTAAAAAATAGACTAACTCAAATGGCAAAAGAGACTCAGAAAGGCAACGAGGAGAAGAATGCCTTAAAAAGCCAAATTTGCCAGATGGAAAAAGAATCTCAAAAGCTCACTGAGGAGATCCATTCCTTCAGAGTTAGACTGGAGCAAATGGAAGCCAATGACTTTATGAGAAATCAAGATGCTGTTAAACAGATCCAAACAAATGAAAGAATAGAAGGCAATGTGAAATATCTCATGGGAAAAACCACTCACCTGGAAAATAGATCCAGGAGAGACAATCTAAAAATTATTGGACTACCTGAAAGCCATGACCAAAGAAAGAACCTAGAATTCACCCTTCAAGAAATTCTTAAAGAAAATTGCCCTGATGTTTTAGACGCAGTGGGGGAAACAGAGGTTGAAAGAATCCACTGATCGCCTCCTGAAAAAGATCCCAAAAAGAAAACTCCTAGGAATATTATAGCCAGGTTCCAGAACTCCCAGATCAAGGAGAAAATACTACAAGCAGCCAGGAAGAAACAATTTCAATATTGTGGAAACACAATCAGAATAGCCCAGGACCTGGCAGCTTCTACACTGAGGGATCAAAGGGCATGGGATATGATATTCCAGAGGGCAAAAGAGCTGGGAATGAACCCAAGGGTCACCTACCCAGCAAAACTGAGTATCTTGTTTCAGGGGAAAATATGGTCATTCAGTGGAATAGAGGACTTACAAGCATTCTTGAGGAAAAAACCAGAGTTGAATAGAAAATTTGACATCCAGACACAAGAAGCAAGAGATGCCTGAGAAGGTAATCAGGGAAAAGAAATCAAAAGGAACTTATCAAAGTTGAACTATTTACATTCCTATATGGAAAAACAATAATGGTGACTGATGAAACCTTTCTCATTATGAAAATAATTGAAGAAGGGTATATGGGCATATGTTTACAGGTATACATGGATAGAGGGCACAGGTTGAATTTGATGGGAAGGGATGATTCTTAAGGGGTGAAGTCAAGAGGTGAGAGAGGAAAGTGGCAAGAGGAGATGGGGAGAGATAGGGTAGGGTAAACTATCTCATGTAGAAGAAGCAAAGGGAAGTAGTTGCAGGGGAGGGGAAGAACAGGGAGGCAAAAAGGCAAAACCATATTCTCATTGAAGTTGGCTCAAGGAGAGAATCACATACATACTAAATGAGATATCTCACCCTGCAGGAGAGTAGAGGAAAGAGGGATGAAAGGGAGGATGATGGAGGGGAGGGTATTCTGAGGGGAGGGGAGGTTGGAAGTACCCACTATCAAAGAGGGACAGGATCAAAGTAGGGAATGGACCAGGTGGGAGGTGAGATGGGTGGGAGGGAAATATAAGCAGTCTTTTACAATATATCTACTATGGTAATGTTTTGCGTAGCTATACATGTACAACACATACTGTATTGCTTATCTTCTCAGAGGGAGTGGGTGACAAGGGAGGAAGGGAATGGATCTGAAAATCAAAGTTTTAAAATTAAATGTTTCGTAAGATGTCCAAGCATTGGGGCTCAGAGATTCACCTTGCCCTAATGGCAAAGTCAAAGGGGGTATGGGAGAAGATATGGGAGAGAGCAGATTGGATGAGGGGGTATCTAGTGGGACTGCTATTCTGGGGTGGTGGGTAGGGAAAAAATGGGGGAAAAATTGTAACTCAAAATCTGGTGGAAATGAATGATGAAAACCAGAAGTTAATAAAGCATAAAAAAAAAAAACCATACAAGATTCCTTGAAAGATGTTACAACAGAGATAATAGAGTTGTTGAGCAAAGCTGATATTAACTAAGGCATACGCTCAAAAGGTATTCACCATACTCTCGAAAGATGTTCAGTGCAGAGCCCAAATGGTAGAATATCTCCTATAGAGGGTATGGTGCTCCAGATGTTCTCCCCCACACTTTTTATTTTGCCACAGATAGAAAGTCCGTTAAATGATATAAATAATATCTAAAAAGAGTTCAGTCTCACTCTTCAAACAGAAGAAATGATTTCTATTTGGATAGACAATTCAATGACCTAAACTATCAGTATATATAGATTTAACAGATCTGTATTGATAATAATACCTTTAAACAATATTGTTAATGCTTATAAATATGAATGACTGTCTCTTAAAATTCAACTTTCTGTTCTTTGTCATTTTAAATGACAGAGAAAAAAACAGAGTTTTCTCTGTTTTTTTTTTCTCTCAGAGTTTTTTTGTCATAATCTTGAAGACTTGAGGAAGAAGAGATGATGGCTGTCTTTGAAGGGCTATGACATAGAGGGAAGTTGGACCTCTTTTGCTTTGTCTGAGAGTCAACATGTCAATAAACTTTTATGGAGTGCCTACTATGTTCCAGGCACTTGCTAAGTCCTGAGATACAAAGAAAGGTATGGAGGGAGAGGGAATCAGTGTTTGCTCTCAGGGAATTCACAGTCTAATGTGGAGAAACAGATATGGACTTGATGTGCCTTTGCTTTACAAAGGTAAAATAGCCTACTTCACTAGGTCTTCAAGGGAAAGCAAGAAAACCACTTGTTGAGATACTGTAGAGCAGGTGTCAAACTCATGGCCTGCTGAAGGCAAAAACTGCCCAATGCTGCCCAATCAGATTAAAATGTAATCAATCCAGGGCGGCTAGCTGGCGCAGTGAGTAGAGCACTGGCCCTGGAGTCAGAAAGACCTGAGCTCGGATCTGGCCTCAGACACTTAACACACACAAACAAAAACCTAGCCGTGTGACCTTGGGCAAGTTACTTAACCCTAATTGCCCTCCAAAAAGCAAAAAAAAATGAAATCAATCCACATCACTTTCTATGCAAAACACCATTATTGATAGGCTGTGGGTTGTACTTGTGAGTCCCAAGATCCCTTCCAAATTTAAAATTCTGATTCAGACTAAATTATCACAAGTCTTTTTCAGTTTATGAAGACATAGTTTTATCATTTCTTGTACCCATGGGTAACTTTAGTTAACATCCCACTGTGACGTCATTGTAAAATGCAACCATCTTTCTTCAACACTTCGAAGATCTGTGATTTCATCAGTACTGCTAGTCCCTGACCAAATACAGATTGTGATTTTTCAGTTACTGATCAGATAATTTTCAATAATTGGTTGTCAGGAAATCCATAACCCTGAAGCCAACCTGGTAGTTAGGGTTCTCAAATTTAGGTAGTCTGATGTCCTTGGACCAAAGACCTTGTACACAGTCCAACAACAGGCTCAAATACTTGAGCTTGGAAGCACTCTCCAGACACTGTGTTCCACTGGCATATCCTTGAGAACCCAGTCAACATTATGCCTCAAGGATTCAGACTAATACTTTACTGAAGGCCACCATCTTAATCTAACCAATTTGTTCAGTAATGTGGAATTTCCCAATACTAAACATTACTGAAGTAGCTAGGTGGCTCAGTAGATAGAGTGTGAGGCCTAGAAACAGGAAGACATGAGTTCAAATAACATCTCAGACACCCACTAGTTGAACAAGTCAAACCACTCCTGTATCTTTGCCAAAGAAAACCCCATGTTCAGCACTGGTGTGCGATGGTCCATGAGGTCATGATACAGACAAAACAAACTGAATGACAACTATGATAAAATGGCAAGCACCTTAATTGGTGCTATAGGAGGTGAGATAGCAACTACTATTCCTAGCCTCTGGGAAATTAAGAGTCTAAAGCAAATCTTAAAGCAAAGCATGTGTCAAGCTTAAATAGACAGTTAAAAAACTACAATAATAAGTTACTTTTTCAATTCAAGTCTTCAATATTATATTTGATCAGGAGAAAAAGAATTATTTGTGGGGTGGTAAAAAAGGAGAAAGAGTATAAGAACTATATATTTACTTGCATTTATTATAACTATTGCTTTCTGTGACAAATACACCAAGAAGCATCTTAAGAAAATGATAAAGATTTCAATTACTCATATTTAATGTATTTGTTCTTTCTTTTGAATCTCTGAAAACCTGATAATTCCGTTAGTGAACAAACAGATGGCATAAGTGTCGAATGAAAGATTAAGGAAGAGTTAACATATCTAATCAGAAGATCGTTAATATGGCGCTGCTATTTTTAAAACTAGTACATGGAGATCCCACCCTCAAGAATGTGCCAAACTTATAAATATACCTAGGGATGAAATGAAAAAAATGGACATTGACCAAGAAAGAGCTTAATAAAAGGAATGTTTATTAATAGAGTGGGGAAATGATTTATTAAGCTTCCCATGTGCTTTATCCATTGGGGATACCAACAAAAAAGAAAAAATCAGACAGTCTCTCCTTAAAAAGATCACATCAGAACTGGAGAGACAACATAACAAAGGAGGTTTCATGAATAATTCTTGGTAGATGGAAAGGCCTATTAGTATTTAGGCAGGGAAGGCAACAGAGCAGATGATCTCCTACCAAGAGAATAGTGGATACAAGGGCTAGAGTGGAGTGGGGTCAGCATAGGTAATATTATTTTATTTATTATATGTATTATATATTATATTATTTTTATATTTATATATAAATTAAATTATATTTATATATATGTAATTATATATTATAAGGGTTGGTCTTATTTCTCTCTAGGCTGTACTCCCATCTGTGTAACCTCTCTCTCAGTCTCCTCTACTCCACCATTTTTCAGCTTCTGTTTAAGTGCTGTTTTCCTCCATTAGAAAGAAAGTTCACTGAGGGTGACCACTCTTTTGGGGGGTGGGGGAGGGAACCTGGTATCTGTAATCCCAGAGCTTAAAAAGATAAACTTACTAAATGTTTGTAGACTGCCTAGGTAGGGAAGAAAAACATGCCCTCCATGGCAGCAGATGGTGCCTATGTTCATAGTTGATAGTAACAATGCTGAAGAAAATGTCAGTAACCTCAGTGCCAATTCACATCAGAAAAACTCTCTGTAAACTCTAAAAACATTTATCCATTTCTTTTTCACTAAGAGCATTTTATAGGAGTTGTACAATGAGCCAGATTCTCTTTGAACACCTTCAAGAGGACAGTGAGGAAAATGGAAAAGACAGTGGATATGAAGACCTAGATTTAATAGAAACTGCATCTTTCTTTAGATGTAACCTTGGGCCAGTCATATAACCTAGCTAAGCTTTGGTTTTTGCCTTTCTAAAATGGTGACAATAATATCTACCTCACATCATGAGATTCTCTGGAGGACTAAATGAAGAAAGCTTTCTAATATTTCTAAAACTCTTTGTACTGTAGTACTAAAATTAATGTTAGAACATTTGTCATCAAATAGCTAAAGAGTGTGTTTTTCTGTCTAACCATCACATATAATGACAAAACTTTAGGTGAATGGCAAAGCAGCAAGGAAATTTAAGTGTGGCTCTTACCTACTCTGCCAGCTCCACAGTAGTGATATATTCTAATGAAGTCAATGTTATGCACTGATAGAGTTTTAATTGAAATATACCTTAGCAGACATCTAAACTAATACACTCACTAAGGAAACTGAGGCCCCGAGGTCAGAGGATCATAGAGAGAGAGGGAAAAAGAACCTCAGAAAGTCTATCAAGTATAACTTCCTTATTTTACAGATGATGAAGCTGAAGTAGAATCAAGTGCCAGGATTCATACCTTCTAGCTCCAGACAAGCACTCTTTGCATTGGATTACACTGATATCCTTAAAAGTTAATGAGTTAATAAGCATTTATTAAACACCTATTGTATGCCAGGTACCATGCTAAGCTAAGCCTTAGGGATACAAAGAAAACTGCAAGGAAAAGTAAAATTACAAAACGAAAAAGAAAAGTAAAAGACAGTCCCAGTTCCCAAGGAATTCAAGTCTAATGGGAGAGTCAGCATACAAAAAAAAAAACAAAAACAAAAACAACTATGTACAAACAAAATATATGCAGGATAAATTGGAGGAAAGACAGTAGCATTAAGGAGAAATAAGGAAAGATGGGATTTTAGCCAAGATGTGAGAAGCCAGGAGGCAGGCAGAGATGAGAAGGGAGAGTACTTCCAGGGATGGGAGCCATCCAGTGAAAATACCAGAAGTCAAAAGATGGACGTTTTGTGTGAAAATTAGCAAGGAAGCCAGTGTCACTGTTTCATGGAGTGTGTGGGGAAAGAGAGTATGTGAGATATAAAAACACTGGACATGGAGGCCAGGACCAGGGCGTGAAGGGCTTTGAATGACAGGATTTTACATGTGATACCAGAGGTGATAGGAAGCCACTGTAGTTTACTGAATAGAAGAGTGTCATGGTCAGATCTGTGTTTAAGGAACATAAGTTGACAGTTGAATGGGGATGGACTGGAGTGGGGAGACACTTGAGGACGGGAAACCAAGTCATTAGGCTACAGCAATAGAGTCCAAGCCAGTATTAGGATTTTGAGGCAGCTGACTCAAATTTTAGGGATTGACATGAGAGTACACAAGATTGAGAAATCATAATCTTAATTTAAGCATTAAGTGGTAATATTGTTGCTATTGTTCAGGCATTCAATCATGTCCAACTCTTCTAGACCTCACGAACCACAGCACTCCAATACTGTCCATGGGGTTTTCTTGGCAAAAATACTGGAATGCTTTGCCATTTCCTACTCCAGTGGATTAAGGTAAATAAAGGTTAAGTTAATATATGCCCAGGATCACACAGCTAGTAAGTGTTTGAGGCCAGATTTATATTCAGATCTTCCAGACTCCAAGCCCAATGAAATCTACTGAACCTCCAAGTTGTCTCCAGTAATATTATTAGCCTACCCTGATTTCTATGAAGTACTCAGGTTCCTGCCTACACAGCAAATGCTTGGTAAATCATCTTTCTCATTCCAATTACAAAATTCTAAGGGACACCAATTTAGGCCCTTCCTAATATACCTGCTTTCTAGTGGAATTTTATAGTGGTTCATAGTAAAGAAATCTGTTTTAAAAGCCAAAACATTAAAATCACAGATCAAAAATAAAGTGATGTCTTTGATATCTTTGCACCTACAGCCATTAACACTACCAATCACTGTGAAAACCAAAGTCTTTAAGCACCAGGCCTTAAAAGCTCTGTAGCTACAATCTTAATACAGCTTTCGAGGCCCAGTATGATTGAGATTTTCAGATTAAGTTTAGTCAACAATAGCTCTTTAGTCTGAGACTCCTATATGAAATTTAAGAATATAACAGGTTCCAAGCAAATGAATATTGGTATAATTTTTTTTAAAGTCCTTTTCATTAGGAGTATTTAAATGTAACCTAAGAACCTAAGATCTGATCCTATCAGTTATCCATAACTAGGATCCTAATGAAATATGGTCTCTTTTTTTTAAGTACCCAAGTAATGAGCCAAACAGGGCTGTCTTGGCCATGGTGACAGGCCTCCATCGTAAGGTGCCGGTAACCCATAAAAAAGAACTAAATTACTTTGGCATTGTATAGAAATGTTGTAACAATTCTATATGACAGCTATTTATTCTGCATGAATTAAGCTTATGTATTTTGACAGTCTAAAAGAAAAAAATTCAAGCAAGAAAAGCAAAATAAAAAGTTGGTCTCTGTGGAAAACAAAGCTCAGATAGGCTTTGCTTCACTCCAATGGCTCCACACTCCAAAATTTTTCTCATCATTTGAAACCGTTGTTTCTTCAAGAACAGCAGTGTTATTTATTACCAATAATTTAACTGAGACCTAATTTTATAAAATAGAAACAAATAAATGAAATAAGCTAATAAGACTGATATCAAAGCAATGTTTGGATAATTTATCTCATCTTATGCATGTACTTTTGCAGATTTCTAGCAGTGAAAGCTCTGGCCAAGTCCCATGGCACACTGGAAAGGTTGTTAGTACCAGCCTGGAGAATCGCATGGATACTGCCAGAAAATGACGTTCACTAATGAATGAATGACTCACTGTTAAACCCAATGGCCTTTTTTTCTGTCACCCTCCTTGATCTTCCTGAAGAATGTTACATTGTAGATCTGCCGTCCTTTCACTTCCATGATACTGCTCTCAGCTAGTGCTCTTCTCTGTCTTTTTTTTTTTAACAGAATCCAACTGTTCTTTCCTTCCTTTAAACAGAAAAGTCCCCCAAGGTTCTTATCCTCCTCCGTCTTCTTCTCTTTTCTCTATACTCTCTTCCTTGCTGGGCTTATCCACTCCCATGGCTTTAATTAATCACTACCTTTATGCAGTCACTTATAAAATCTACCTCCAGTTTCTCCAGAACTCAAGCCCTGGATTAGACACCTCTACCTACATGCCCTGCTAATACTACAAATTCAACATACAGAAAGTTATATGCATCTTCCACACAACCTTCTAACTTCTCCACTCCTCTTTTCTACCTACTTCAATTCTCCCAATCACTCAGGCTCATAACTCTAGTAATTTTTAACTCTTCCCTTTTGCTCACCATACATGGTCTATCAACTGCTAATTCCCAACAAATTCAATTCAAGATTTCTTTCTCATTCATACTGTCATCTCTCCTCACAACGTTTCCACCCTGGGTCAGGCCCTCAATAATTCTTTCCTATTCTGAAGCCATTCCTCACTTGTCTTCTAGTCTCCCTTTCACACCACTACCCTTGTAAGTAATATTCCCAAAACACCCAAAACTTTCTTCATGTTGCTCTGCTTCACAATTCAACAGACATTTATTAAATATCTACCATATGCAAGGCAGAAAGGCAACTCATCTGGAATTTAAAGTTTTCAACAAAAACCGGAAATTCCTATCAGACTCAATAATAAAGAAATTCAATCACAAACTATAATAAGTGACTTATTCTACTCCAAAACTACATATATAGTGTGTATGTGTGTGTACAATATATATGTACATGCATGTCTGTATATTATATGTGTGTGTCTGCAAAATAAGCAGAAACAGAACACTTCATAACAATAACACTGTAAAAACAAACAACCTTGAAAGGCTTAAGAACTCTGAACAATGCAATGATCAATCATGATTCCAGAGAAACGCCATGAAGAATACTACTGCCTCCTGATAAAGACGTAATGGACAAAAGGTGCACAATGAGACATATTTTGGGGCATGATCAATATGGGAATTTATTCTGCTCAACTATGCATATCTAAGGCTTGTTTTTTCCTTTTTCTTTTTTCAATAGGAAGATAGAAGTGGGAGGGAAAGGAAATAAAAGCTTGCTTGTTAACAAAGAAAAAATTTTTAATTTAAAATATTACATAGGCTTATAACCAAGAGAGATGGACTTTTAGTGGAACAGAGGACTTTCAAGCATTTCTGATGGAAAGACCAGAACTGACAAGGAACTTGGAAATACCAACAAGTCCAGAGAAACCTAGAAAGGTAAATATATTTGAGCAATTGGAAAAGGCAGTGTGATGATGTTGTGCTAATATTCTAAGAGAAGGAAAAGAGACAAGTGTCCCTTCAGAACTTTAATGTCTTCAATGAGTATAGAGGAGTGAAAAAAGAGGACCTCGTGGTACAGTGGCTTACTTCTGAGCCAATATGGGAAAGAGAAAGGAGGGTAAAAGGAAAACAACAGTATAGTAGGAAAGAAGGTATACAAGCAAAAGAAGAGTATACATACAGAAAGAACAAAGTATGGAAGGAGCAGGCATCTGAAACAAAGGAGAGTTGCAGGAATGCACACACACACACACACACACACACACACACCCTAAGTGGGCTGTAGAAACATCAAATTCAGTAGGGAAACAAACAGCATTAGGAAAGAGGTTAAGAAGAGGATGACATGGGGCGGCTAGGTGAATAGAGCAGCAGCCCTAAAGTCAGGAGGATCTGAGTTCAAATCCCACCTCAGACACTTGACACACTTACTAGCTGTGTGACCTTAGGCAAATCACTTAACCCCAATTACCTTGCCTTCCCCCCTCCAAAAAAAGAAGAGTATGATACTAAGCAGTAAACATAATCGAAAATTTCTTGATCCTGAAGTGGGGGAGTAAAAGAGGAAATAAAAGCTAAGAACTAGAATCTAAGAGGATGCCCACCAACTTCAGAAGACTTAAACAAATTGTGATATATGAACATGGTATCATTTTATCATAAGAAATGACAAAAGAGATTATTTCAGAGAATCTAGAAGGGAGAAAAACATGAAAATGATTCCTACAGAGACAAGATAGTAAAGAAAAACAATTTCAAAGGACTAAAGAGCTTAAATCAGTGCCGTGACCAACCATGTCTACAGAGGATCTATGATGAAGCATGTTTTCTACCTTCTGACAAAGAGACAATGGATTCAAGGTACAGAAAGGCATATATTTGAGGACACCTCCACTATGCATATGTTTTACTTGACCATGCTCACTTGTTTCAAGGAGAAAGTAAATAAAATCCTTGATGAACATACACAGACAATTTTTTTTTCTGCCTGCTTATCATTAGTAGATGAAGGAAATGCATTCATTTACAAAAGAAAAAAACTTGTTAAATAGCAACAGAGCCAAGAGATAATTTATTAATTGATTCAAAATACCACTGAATTCCAAAATGACAAACAGAAATTGAACACACTGTATGATTACAGACAGAAGTTGAAAATATCATAAGAGCAGAGCCTAAATTTTACTCACAAAGATCATCCCCCCTTGCCTGGAATGCACTCTCTCCTCTACATCTCTGCCTGTTAAAATCTCTCTTTCCCCAAGGACCACATCTTTGGGTTCCAAATACTGTATGAAACCTTTCCTGATAACCTCAGCTGAGAGTGATCTCCTCATTATCAAATCTTCCTAGCCCACTCGGACCAAATGTGTCCACTGCCCCTATCACATTCTACCTTTTATACTATTTGATTGCGTATATGTCTTAAGCTCTTGGCTAAACTGTTTGCCCTTGAGATTAGGGGCTCCATTTTCCATCTTTCGATCTGTCAGTGACTTGCACACAATAGTCCCTTAAGCAAAGTCAAAGAGTAGTAGTTCAACTTTGAGAATGCCAACATTTTTGACTCACTGTTCTTTTTCAGAAATCCTACTGTATTCTTTCTCCCCTGTAATCGCCTCCCTCCAATAAAGTAGAAAAACCTTCCATTTTTTAACTTCACCTGTATCCATAAAAATTAGTGAGATAGGGGCAGTTAGGTGGCACAGTGAGTGCCGGCCCTGGAGTCAGAAGGACCTGAGTTCAGATCCGGCCTCAGACACTCAACACACACAAACAAAAACCTAGCCGTGTGACCTTGGGCAAGTTACTTAACCCCAACTGCCCTCCAAAAAAAAAAAAAATTAGTGAGATAAGACATTAGTGAAATAAAGACTTGCTACTTTATTACCTCCTTCTTGAGCTAGGTAACACAATTTTCAATCCTTCAGGCACAAAATGCTACGCTATTGTTATTATGTAAGTTGGTCAGCACCAGACACAATTCACATTTATTAATATAGAGTTGGAAGAGATCTTACAGGTCATCTAACCTCACGTCCAGACTTTACCTGATGCACAAATCATCTCTACAATATCCTCAATAAGAGATCATTCCTTATGTATGTAATGCCTCCAACAAAGGAAATCTGACTTCACATGGTAGTTCTTTCTACTTTTGGATAGCTCCAATTTTCCTTTACTGAGCTGAAATCTGCCAGGGAGCTGTCTCAGACCCACCCCAAATCCCACCCCCTCTTAGAATATAGAAGTCCAAGGCAAAGAGAGGCAGGCCAGCTAAGTAAAATGATACACTGGAACCTTTCCAGAATGTGCACAACATTAAGGAGATAAGCCTTCAACCCTATTGGAAGGAAAAGGAAAGGATTCATCATACAAGCTAGTTTGAACAGGGGAAATAAAAAGTTTGTCCCAGGAGTTGGAAACCTGTGGCCTTGGGGCCACATGTGGCCTTTTAGGTCCTTGGGGGTGGCCTTTTGACTGAGTCCAAGTTTTACAGAATAAATTCTCTAAAGGATTTGTTCTGTGAAGTTTGTATTCTGTCAAAGGGCTGATTTACCTCCAAGTGAACACCCAGATAGGATGGGGCTGGACAAATATGGCTATATTCTAATTTTCTACACAAGCCTACTTTCTGACATAATACAATAGAATTTCTAATAATGTGAACATGATTTTTTTCTGTCTACATAATCATAAAACTTCTATCTAGTATGGAAGGAACTCTTTAAAAGTACCCCTTCCAATTTGGGATAAGTAGAGGGGGAAAAAGTTGAACTGAGTTCTATTTGTTCTAGTTGACAGAGTAGGAAGTATGCGTATTTCTTCTTTTAAAAAACTGAAGAAATGTATATATTGTGCCATGTCAAGGTGATTTTACTTTTAAAATAATTTTGCATACCATTTTCTACATGTATTAAATATTAAAATCCAATATCCTTTCTTAATTGCTATGCAAGGAAAAAGTCATCTGGGGCTTTAATTTTCTATCTTATGGACCACAGAGTAATGCTTACGTTAAAAGTCACAAATTATCTAAAAATAATCTCATGTAGTTCAAAGTTTCAAGTCACTGAGGAATATAAGAATACCTTCCTCATGTGCACATACATGCACAGATTATTTTCTTTTTATATTCACAGTGGTCAGGTGCCAAAGTAAAATCTCAAAAGCTTAAACAATGAATAACAGCATTTTAAAAAAGCCAATAAATCTACAGGGAAAAGGGAAAAACTCCAAATAAAATCTAGAAAACTAGAGGACTGGATCTCTATTTTCCATTGTTTGCTACAAATACCTCAACACTACCACTCCATCTTTACTTTTGGTTACAAAGAAATCCTAAAATCAAGGGAGAACAAGTGTTACCTTATTCACTATTTCATATAACTGACTATATTATTTTGAAGAACAGAACTCCTTAACACAGACTCTTTCAGAAGTGATGTCTATGAAAGGCTGAAGATTAAAAAACATAAAGCATGCACAAATAAGAAACTCATGTCCAAAGCTCAAAGACATTTTGTATTCTATGAAAATGAGGGAAAGTGTTTATTCTGCAAATTCTCTACCAACAGGATAAAAAGCAATGCCATCTGTATTTGCTTCATGTGAGAGAGTTTGCATTGATCTAAAGATCTGGAAAACCATCAACCCCTACCATTCCAATCCACCAACCCCATGAAAGAATAAACATCTGTTTAACAAACTAAGAAAACTGACAAACACAGTAAGCTTTAAAGTACCCTGATGAAACTTCAGCAGGCTAACCACTAGTTATAAAAATAACCTTCCCCCCTTTCATACTAGTATTATATACTACGCCAGCTGTGATGTGCCAATCTGGGACACTGAATACCAAGAATCACTGTGTAAAAGCAGCTGTACCCACTTTTAGAAAGTCCCCAGATGCCTGATAGTGCTGAGGCTAAGATTTGAACATTCCCCAGATCCAGCATTTTCATTTCACTGGAGGACAATAACAGGTTGAATATTTCTAATGCTCGTTCTCCTTGAGAAAACATTTCCAACCTAAGATATATGAAACAAAAAGTCTGCCACCTTATAACTCATGGTATAACACTAGATGGTTTAAAGGGAGGAGACAGAACTGTGATTGATTCCTTACGTCCTTTTTAGCCAATGAAATAGCATTTAATTCTGATAGACCAAAAGGAAAATGAAACACTTGAGCCTCTGAGGCCAATGACATTTCCCCAACCTCATAAACTCCTGAAACACAAATTAGATGTATGTTGATTTTTCTTAGTGACATTTCATTAAGCCAGCCTAAGCACAATTTTTTTTTCATGAAAACTATTCCACAGGAATCACTCTTTGTAGATAGGTAGCAGAGTATGGTAGAAAAGATCACTGAATTTGGAGTTCAGGCTGAAATCCGAGCTCTGGCAAATACTAGCTATGTGCAACAAGGCAGGCTACCAGCTTCTAACTGATTATAAATGCTATACAAATTTATAATTATTATTATTATTGTAGAATTAGAGAATATTATAGAATAGAACAATTATAGAATTATACAATATAATAATTATTATTATGGAAAAAGAAAGGAAAAAAGAAGCTTTTCCAACTCTGTCTATTCCCATGAACAAGACAGAGACATGAGCCAAGTAATACTATAATTATGTAGATAGAGACGTGTTTGAATAACCATACTCAAAAAGTAGTCATTAATCGGAGTACACTAGGTATCTGTGCTTTGTTGTTGTTCAATCAAGTCTTACTCTTTGTGACTCCAAGAACCATCCAGTCCGTGGGGTTTTCTTGGCAAAGATAATGGAGTGGTTTGCCATTTCCTTCTCCAGTGGATTAAGGCAAACAGAGGTTAAGTGACCTGCCCACAGTCACATAGTAGGTTTCTAAGGCTGGATTTGAACTCAGGTCTTTCCGACTTCAGACCCAGCGTTCTATCCACTAAGCAGTCTAGCTGCCTCCCTCTATGATTAGCTCTATGCTATTGAAGGTGTTTATTCATTACCTGAATGAAGGCCTAGTTGACATACATATCAATTTTGTATGTGAAACAAAACTAAGGAGGTATGGTTATCATGATAGAGAATCGGGATCCAAAAGGATTGATAGATAAGAACTCTGGGCTGAAGTTAATAAAATGAAAATAACAAGGAAAAATACAAATTTTACACTTGGATTCAAAACACTGAAATTCACAAATACAAGATGGGGAAGGAATGGCCGAAGAGCAGTCTATTCAGCTGTTTCAGACAAATGCAAGCTCAAGATAAATCAATAGGTTTAAAAAGTTAACAATATATCCTATACTGGACTAAGAGATATACAATTTCCAGGGTATGGAACACAATAATCCCACTCTCCTCTATGCCAGCCAGACCATACATGGAGTATTGGATTAATTCTAGACACCACATTTCAGGAAGGACATAAATAATAAACTGGGGATCATTCTAGGAGTGCAGACAGGATTGAAAGGGGCCATAAAAATGTGTGGAAATGAACTGAAAGAGCTTGAAGACAAGACCTGTGGAAAGGGTTTAAGAGAGATAAGTGATAATTGTCTTCAAACAAGTGAAAGGTTATCACCCAGACTAGGGATTAGGCCTGCTTGTCCCTAGAGGGAGGAACTTGGAAGAGCAGGTAAAAATTTCAGAGGTAAATGCTGGATTGATCTAAGAAAGAACTTGTGATGGCAGTAAGGGCTATCTAAAAGAGGGCTGTGCTTCCTAGGAACATTTCCACATTATTAGATAGAGGTCTTGAAATAAGGTTGGATGACCATGTGTCAAGTACGTTTCCCCCTCACTTCATCCCTCAGGCAATCAAGATTAAGTGACTTATCCAGGGTCAGTCATACATCTATGTCAGAAGTTAAATTTACACTCAGATCCACCTGACCCCAGGGTCAGTACTCCATCCACTGTACCACCTAGCTGCCCCCAGGTATGTTTGTAAATAGGATTCTTGTTCATATGCTAGTGGTCCACATGCTTGAACTAAACAGCTATTGTGGTCCCTTCCAACTTTCAGATTCTATGGCTCTGAAACAGCAAAATTCTCCCAAGCAGAGCTCTATTTCCATGAAACTATGGGTCAGCATCAAGAGTACCAGCTGGCCCAGTTGCTGATGTTTCCAAAATCAAGAAAATGGGTTGCTCCAGGGAGAGATTAGTCTTCCAGAGCAGCAGGGTCTAGAATTCTAAGTAAAATTTCCCTGAGGCCTCCTACTCTCTCATCAATTATCATAAAAGCCTTCCCAACCCCAGGCTACAAGGCAATTTTTTCTCCCCATTAGTGAAAGGATTAGCAGGGGTCAGTTACATTCAAGGATTCCACTCTCTCCTCCCACTCAATGCTCTGCCCCCGGCAATTTGGCACCAAGCATTGATTGAAGCTCCTCTCCTAACCCGGATCTCTTAATTGCATAAATCGAATGGAGTTTTCTAAGTTCCAATTTGACTCTGACCTTTCTGCAGCTTTGGACACTGTAGACCTCTCCTGCCTCTAGGATCCTCCGTCCACCTTTGGCTTCCATGAGACTACTCAGTTTTTATTCTCCCGGATGGCTAATCCTGCTCAATATCGTTAAATATCATCTATCTTTTGAACACTGTGGAGGCATCCCTCAAAGTTGTGAACTGATCCAAGCATTTGAGAGCAATCTGGAGTTATGCCAAAGAGTTATTAAACTGCCTATACCCTTTGACCCAGCAATACCACTACTAGGTCCATTTCCAGATATGATTAGGGGAAATGGAAAAGAACCTTTATGTTCTAAAATACTGACAGCAGCTCTCTTTGTGGGGGCAAAGAATTGGAAATTGTGGGAATACCCATCAATTGGGGAACTGCTGAACAAGTTGTGGTATATGATTGTGATGGAATACTATTGTGCTATAAGAAATGATAAACTGGATAATCTTAGAGAAACATGGAAAGACTCGCACAAAATAAAGAAAAGTGAAATGAGCAGAACCAAGAGAACATTGTATATAGCAACAACAAAATTATTTTAAGGGGCAGCTCGATGGCAAAGTGAATAGAACACTGGCCCTGGAGTCAGGAGGACCTGAGTTCAAATCCAGCCTCAGACACTTAACACAAAAATAGCCGTGTGACCTTGGGCAAGTCACTTAACCCCAATTGCCCTACCTTCCCCCCTCCAAAAAGGAAAAAAAAATCTTAAAAAAAAAGAAAAAAAAAAACAATATTATTTTAAGAACAACTTTGTGCTACTGAGTCATTTTGACTATTATAACCACCAAAATTAACTACAGAGGACATATGAAGGAAGATGCTACCTATGTCCAGAGAAAGAACTGATAAAAAAGAAGTATGTATAGAATGATTTTACATATATCTGTGTGTACACACACACACACCATTTGTTTCCAATTGTGAGATGGCTATCTCTAGATGGGGGAAGGAGATGAGAAGGGAAAGAAAGAAGAAAAGGGGGGGAGAAAATTTACATAACTTTATTATACATTTAAAAGAAACAGCAAGTTTTCATAATAGATTGGCAATTTTATGTGAAATCCTTTTTTATTATACTATGTTATGGAAATGCTTGTTTATAAATAAATGAAAAATTAAAATTAAAAATAAATTGAAAATAAGATTATTTTTAAAGTTCTGTCCTAGACTCTCTATCTACCACTATCTCTTTTTCATCAGCTCCTTTAGGCTCAATGGCCTCTACATATCTATATCTATGTCTTTATCTATATATAAATCGATATATCCAGTCCTAATCTCCCTCCTGAACCTATAGTTCTACATCATCAACCCCCTATTAAATATCTCCACCTGGATATCTCATCAGCCTCTCACATTTATGAAGTCCAAACAGAACTCATCTTCTTTCCCCAGAACCCTTCCTTCCCACCTCTGTGGAGAGCACCACTATGAATGACTCAGCTCCTCTCTCACATTTACAATCTCTGCATTAACCTGAACTCTTTCTTCTCCATCATCCACCACAATCCAATCAATAGCCAAGTCTTGTTGAGTCTATCACCACAGTGCCCCTCTTAACTCCTTCCCTTCTCTGCACTCCAATAGTCACTACCCTAACTAAAGCCCTTACCATCTCTTACCTGAACCACTGTAATACCCTTCTAATTGTTCTCCCTTTAATCCAGACTTCACACAGCTGCCAAATCATTATTCCTAAAACACATACCTCACCATGTGGTTCTAGTGGTTCCCTATTGCATCTAGGATCAAATGCATAATGCCTCCATTTGGCAATTTATCTGGTTATAACCCACCTCGGATCCAGTTCGGTCCGACCTCAGACACTTAACGCACACACACAAACAACAACAACAACAACAACAACAACAAAAACTAGCCGTGTGACCTTGGGCAAGTTACTTAACCCCAATTGCCCTCCAAAAATTAAAATAGATATAGATATAGATATATAAATATATATTACATATTATTCCCAAAGTTTATGTTTTCTATGTTCCAGCCAAACTGGCACATCAGCTATTTCCCAAACCAAATCCAAATTACCATATGTTGTTCTCAGATGGCTGAACTTTTTCACAGAGGGCCTCCTCTTCCTCCACCTCTCAGAATTCCAGGCTCAGCTCATGTATCACTTCCTATGGATAGCGTTTCCCAATCATTCCCCTAATTGGAGCTTTCTCCCTCCAGAAACTGCATTTTATTTATCTCTGTACATGTTATTCTTCCTCTACCCCACCCCCATGTAACCATGACTGGTTCTTTTTTTCTCTACATCTCAAGCTGCTACCACAGTACTTTTAAATATAGTAAAAAAAAATAAAATACATACCTTTATTATATTTTAAAAGAAATAGTTGTATATAATGGATTTGCAGTTTCATCATCATCATCATCATTATTATTATGTTATAGTATAATGATAATGGGAATCTGAAGATCTTCCTGGCCCCTTGATAGGCTTAAGTGACTCTGAGAACCTTCTCTGATTTGAAAATATACTCTGTCCCCAATAGGCTGAATATGGTCACATGGAACCTGTGGTGGGAGGCTTGATTTTCAGGAACACCCACACCTTGTTACTTTGTGATTGGGTAGTGGGTCAAGAGGGTTGTGATATTCTCTGACCCAAAAGAAGGCTGTATATAGCCTGATGTAGGTTTTACTTTGGGGCTCACTTTGGGAAAAGTTGTGTGATTTGGCCAGATGAGACTCTGGGCAGCCCTTAGGCCAACCCCCCCACCCTTTGAAAACCCAGATGTTGGTGCTTCCCTCTCTAGTAACTAACTAGGTATGGATGTAACCGTCAGACAGCTGGAAGCCCTGTCTGCTTAGTTGTGTTATTTTCTGTTGTAACTTCTGCTTGTATTCTCTTTAAGTTCAGGGTGCTGACTTTTTCCCCTGAACTAGGTAAATGATATGTGTTTGACTGATCAAAGTAAGGTTGTTAACCCACTTTGAGTTACTTTCCTTTAGAAAAGCAGATCTAAGAACCTGTGCTAGCAGCAATCCTGGGTATGCTAGGGTGCTTGCTGCTACATATGGGAATACTTGTTTTATTCTATAAATTAAAAATTAAATAAAAAAATTTTAAAGAATATAGTAAGCATATAATAAATGTTTGTTGAATTGACTTGAATTGAATAAGGAGTACAGTCCTGAGGTCTACCCGTATCAGATAGGGGCTATGGAGACCCCAGTGAAGTTCCCTTGGACTCAGAGTTCCAGAATCCCAACATACGAAACCTTATAGCTAAACATTTGTGTTGTAATAAGAGCCACTGGCATGTGGCACCCTTGCAAGTTATGAGGTTTTTTTCCCCCTACCCTGAAAAGGATCCCTAACAGTTTCTTCAATGCATTTTTTCCCCATCTAGATACAAGACCAATGTTCTCTAAACTGTGGCAGAGATGCCAAGGATGAGCTACCAAAGTTTCTGGTGACTGCCTCCATTTCCCTAAAATCTAGAATCATCTTATAACTGTTAACACATTCCTGAAACACCTTTATACTCTTCCAAATAGTAGAAACCAACAGGGAAAAAAAACACATTCCAGTATAGAAGGAGGAATTCTGGACCAATTATTATAAGTATCTAAGAAAAAAAAAGGAGAGAAGTCAGCATGGGGTTAGGGGAAAGCATTGTAAACTCTATCTAGGCAAAAATTCAAATCGCATGCAAATGTATATGCAGATACACTCCCAACCTTTCTGTTTTTTACATCTTAATGTGACTACTGGGAAAACCATAATAACAGGTGTTTATTAGTCATTCAAGTTAAAATGGAAAGTGCTTCTCCCTGTGACAAGCAGCTCTACATTCACCATCATGGATCCTGGCCTTTTTCTGGAACTCTGAGTTCTTCTAAGGGGCCTTAAAGACTAATCTTGGAAATCACCCTTCCCTCGGGGTGATCTGCTTGCAGTGAATGAGGATCTCATTTTTTATCACCCTTCATATTTATCACATTTTGCAAGGCCCATTGGGAAAAGAGTCATCTAGGATCATAACAACATCTGTTAGCTGACAATAGCACTAAGTTCTCTTGTCTCTCTCTTTTTTTTCCATAGGAAAGGCAGAGAGGAGGCGTCTCCTCAGTGTTCCCATGATGTCATTACAATTGTTGAGCAAGGCGTTGTTCATGTATCAGTACTATCAGGCATTATTTTTTTTTCACCTAAATGATGTACATTTTATTAAAGTTCCAGACATTTAACTGCAATTAGAAAGAATTTCAAAACTTCAGAGTAACCCTCATATTATTCATCCCTTAGTGAAACCTGACACTTAGAACACAGTGTCTACTTAGCACACAGTAGGCACACAGCTTAGTACAATTGCCTGGTACAGAACAGGCACTTAATAAATGTTTATCAATTGACTGAAAAAAATCTATCTGTGTAAATAAAATTAGTATTTGGTCCCTTCCTCCTTAATTCTCATCTTTCTCTTCATTAAAAAACAAAACAAAACTGTAAAACACTCTAAATAAATTGAATGGCTAATTCTCTGAGCTGCTTATATTAGATTCAAAGCTACAGGGTATGCTGTTTGAAGTGAGATAAGATGCTAATAGAGAGAACAAAGTGAGGGAGAGAAAAGAAAAAGGAAGAGAAAAGTCACTCAAAATGACAGAATGCCACGGTTTGTTTATTTGAAGAAAGAAAAATTATCTCAATTCCTGCAGACAGGAACTCCATGTGATGAGAGTATAACAGAAGCACGTGATGAGGAGAAGGCCAGCTTCCTAAATAATTCCTTCAGCTAATACTATTTAACCAGGAGCCAAGCATAGCCTAGCCCCTGGAGCACCCAATCACTGCCTATCACCGGGCAACTATTTTATAAACAACTTTTTTTTAACCACTCAAATAAATAAATAAATAGACCAACCATTTTACTTCCTGACAGCATGAGGGATAGCAACAAGGTCTATTTTCTCTTCATCAGGCCAAGGAATTCCACGCCAGCCTGGCACCTGTGTAGCAGAGTCTCAAATCTACTGGAAAGCCTGTCACCGAGTAGTATAGTGAATGGTGTGGCAGTGGCAGGGAAAGACTGCAAGTTAGAAGGGAATGGTGAGGATGGGCATGGATCATGAGGGTCATGAGACCCTAGATTTTGAGACCTCAGCTATCACAGGCCAAATGAAAAGGAAATGAAGGAGAGTAAAGAAATGCGATATAAGAAGTGAGAAGGCTGGATTCTAGGACAAGTAAATTTGGGATTACCCACGAGGCAAGCCCTAAATTCAACAAGGCAACCCCGACACTTAGTGGAATCACCTGTCTCTGGTTAGCAGGTCAGATTCTAGAATCACAATACCTAGGAAATTCACCACATCACAGCCCTGGCTAGAGGACTGGAGCTCAGGAATGTCATGGTCTAGAAAATCAATCTCTCAAGCACCACAGGGTGAGGAGAGTACATCCACTTCTGACATGCAACATCACTCATTCAACAAGCATTTATTAAGCACCTAGGGGACCATCTCCAGTCATCCTGATCCATATCTGGCCACTGGACCCAGATGGCTCCAGAGGACAGAGGCTGGTGACCTCACACAGCCCTCCCTCACTTAAATCCAATTTACTTGCAAGTCATGGCATCAGCATCCTGACATCATGGTCCTCTGAGAATGAAAGACAAACAACACTAAGCACCTACTGTGTGCTAGGTATGGCGCTTAGGACTAGGTATTCAAAGATATCAAATGAAACAGTTTCTGGCCTGACAGAAATTGCATTCTACTGAGGGGAACACGTATAAGAGAAGGAAATAGAAAATACATACAAAGTCTATTCCATTGTAAGCATCTTGGGAACAAGGACTGTCTTTTGCCTCTTTTTGAATCCTCCTGGCAGGAGCAGGTGCTTAATAAATATTTATCAATTAACTGATTTCAATAAGTAGGGAAACAGAATATGGGGAGACAGTTTAGATGCCTCTGAAGTTGCTGTCAATCCCTGTGTCCTCAGGATCTCTCAGGAGGAAAAGAAAGGTAAAAAGTGTTCTGATGTTTGTTCTAGGGTTTTGTTGGTGTTTTTGTTTTCAACTGGATGAGGAGGGAGGGGAAATAAATGGTCGTTATTTTTATTTTTATTTTTATTTTTTTTTATGGACAGTTGGTTTCCTTTTAAAAGCAAGCCCAGAAGGGTAGATCCAATCATGAATAAGAGAAGACAACTTCAAAGTTAAGGGCAGTCAGTTATTGAGACTTAATTAGGTTATTCTTCTCAATAAGGTGAAAAGGAATGGTTTCACTATCCTGGGAAAAGCAAAGTCCCTAAAGAAGAAAGGCTTATTAGCTGGAAAGCTCATCAGATCTCCCACAAAGCCTCCCTGCCCCCATAACTGAGGAACTCATGTGATCCAATCCCTAAATTCAAGTCTGTACTTGCTGTTCATTCTGCATCATTTTATAGAAGTCTTCCTCTATTTATTCATATCTGTCATATTTTATTCACAGAATCACCTTCCATGATATCCAACACCACAATTTGTTCAGCAAAATTTCCATTTTGCTTCAATGAATACTTTTATGAATATTTTTCTGCATAGCCAAGATTGTACTATAAGAATATCAATGAGACAAGAAATAAAATCCAACAGTGGAATTACTGGGTCAAAGGATAGGAATGGTTCTGTGTTGAAGTTCTTGTTGTATAATAACATATTGCCTTCCAAAAAGATTGCACTAATTCCCAGCACCAACAGCCCTGTATTAACATGTCTGTTTCTCCACAGCCCCCAAATTGAATTTTATATTTTTTACTTTGGAAAAGTAAAGTGACATAATGGATAAGATGATGGAGAGCCAGGATTCGAATTCCACCTCAGACTTGCTGTATGACCCTGGGCAAGTCACAGGCTAACCTCTCTGTCCTTCAGTTTTTGCTCATCTGTAAAATTAGAGCTTTAGGCTTCAGAGCCTCTGAAGTCCCTTCCAGCTCTAGAATAATGAATTTATAAGTAAATGGGCATCAGGTGGTAAATCAGAATAGCCTCAGTCTGAATTTTTCTGGTTACATGAGAGTCTAAACAATTTTTTGGGTGTTTATTGATAAATTCATGTCTCTTAGAAAAACATGGATAGAACTACACAAAATAATGAAGAATGAAATGAGCAGAACCAAGTGAATGTTGTATACCAGCGATATGGGATTGTTTTTTTAAAATTTATTTTTAGTTTTCAATATTCACTTCCACAAGAATTTTGAGTTCTAAATTTTCCCCTCCACCTTGCCCTCCCCAAGAAGGTGTGCAATCTAATATAGGTGCTATATATACATTCATATTGAACATATTTTCCCATTAGTCATATTGTAAAGAAGGTTGAGAACCAATGGGAGGAACCACAAAAAAGAAGATATAAAAAAAAGAGAGAACAAATAATATGATTTGATCTGCATTCTGACTCCATAGTTCTTAGAAAAAGAATGTGGATGGCATTTTCCATCAAGAGTCTTTTGGAGTTGTCTTAGATCTTTGCATTGCTGAGAAGAGCTAAGTCTATCAAAGTTAGTTATGGCACAATGTTGAATAGCAATATTGTTTTAAGAACCACTAAGCCTTTTTGACTACTATAAACACCCAAATTAACTACAAAGGACTAAGAAAGAATCGATAAACAGAAGTATGTATACAATGATTTTACATATAGATACATATTTGTGTCTAATGGTAGCCATGGGATGGGGAACAGAAGGGGAAAAAAAAGAAATTTACATAGTTTTATTATTATATATTTAAAAGGAACTGTACATATAGATTTGTAGTTTCATGTGCAATCATCTTTTTTTGTTACACTATGTTATGGAAATGCTTGTTTTATTACATTAACTAAAAATAAAATAAATTTTAAAAAAATTTTAAATACCCTATTCGTGTCCTTCAATAAATTATCTTCTGGGGAATAGCTCTTACTTTCTTTGATTTTCACATTATTAGGCCCTATCCTATCTGCCCAAACCCATCTTACCACTGTTTTGTCAGGAGTCAGACTGGGACTCAGTGTTCTCCACAGAAACCACACTAATTCCCAACTTTTTCTCCCTACTCAGAATATCTTTCCCACCTGGACATATCCACCCTCTCTTCAAGGCCCAACTGAAGACTCAGCTCTTCCACAAGGCCTTCCCTTTCTTCCTCCCTTCTCTAAAGACCTATAGCACTCAGAGTAGGCATCACTCAATCAAGCACTTAATCACATTGTCATATACTGTTTTCTCTCAGTTTTCATATTTCTGCATCTCTAATTAAGCGGTCAGCTGTTAGAAGGAAAATGGGATCATAGATTTGCAGCCAGAAGGGACTTTATAAGTTTCCTTCTACAACCACCTCATTATTTTACAGAAAAGTGGACAAAGGACCAGAGAAGGTAAATGGCAGATTCCTTGGGACTCCAAATTCCATTATTCTTTGCACTGTATCACATTCTGTCTCAGGGCAAGACTCGAATTTACACCTCCGATGCATGTATTAGTAGCATACTCTAGTGAAGAAAGAACCAAAATGGGGCTCAGGAAGCTGAAGGCTGAGATGGACCCCTGAGACTTCAGTGTAATGCCATCTCTATGAGAGGAACATTCAGTAAAAGACCTGTGAGATATAGGTAAAACCCATCTAACATTAATTCATTTTATAAAAACACAAAATAAAAAATTTACAGTAAAACAAAGTTACAGAAATCAATTAGTTCCATAGGAACCACAAACTAAATGTTGTGGGGCAATTAAATTGATAATAATGTTATGGCAAGGCTGCAATTTCACAGTTGATTTTAGTCCCAATGGGTTAATAATGTGACTTCGAAACAGCACTCTTTGGTCACAGCAGTCTTATACAGACAGATTGTGACTGGACTGGAAGTTCTTTAAAGGCAGGGCCTGTGACTAACATCTCTATACTTCTTCCAGGGTTTAGTATGCTACATTATACATGGAAGATCCTTGTTAAACAGCAGTCTATATTAAGCTATCAAGTACAGTTTTGGACTTTGGGATCAAATCTATGTCCAGGAATGATTTTGAGCTCCTCACTGGAGAACTTTTAACAGAGCTACTCCACATGTTTATTTATTCAATAATTCAATTCAACAAACATTTATTAAGCTCCTACTATGTGCCAAGTGCTTGTTTAAAAATCTTATCATTATATTTCTATTTTTTACCTTTTCATTTTTTTAAATTAATTTATTAGTTTAGTTTCAGTTAACAAGATTCAATTCCACAGGTCCTTGATTTTCAAATTTCCTTTACTTCCCTCCCCCTTCCCCCTATGACAGCATATAGTCCAGTATAGGATCTGCAAATACATTCATATTAGACATTATTCCAATTACAAAGGCATATTCTACTAGGTGGGATAAAGGATGGTAAAGAAGAAATAAAACCAAACAATGAAAAGAAAAAGATCATTTAGTTTGCTTCCATCAGGATTCAGGTTCAGTGCTTTCTAGTTATATCTCTGGATGGCGCATTTCTCTCTTTCTTGAGTCTTTCAGATTGACTTATATCACTGCTTTGCTGAAAAGAGTCCAGTCTGTCGTAATTGGTCATCACAGATATGGTATGTCTGTGATTGTATACAAATTTCTTCTGATTCTACTCTTCTCGCTCAGCTTCAGTTTGTATAAGTCTCTCCAGGTAATGATGAAATCCGTCACCTCCTCGTTTCTTATAGCACAATAATATTCCATTACATTCATATACCACAACTTGTTTAGCCATTCCCCAATTGATGGGCACTCCTTTAGTTTCCAATTCTTTGCAACTACAAAAAGGGCTGCTATAAATATTTTTGTACATATGGGTCTTTTTCCCACTTCTGTGATCTCTTTGGGATATAACCCTAGAAGTGGTATTGTTGGGTCAAAGGGTATGAAATTATTTATAATCCTTTGGGCATAATTCCAGATTGCTCTCCAGAATGGTTGGGTAAGTTCACAACTCCACCAGCAATGTATTAGTGTTCTAATTTGTCCACATCCTCTCCAGCATTTGTCACTTTCTTGTTTTTTCATCTTATCCAATCTGACTGGAGAGATGTGGTATCTCAGAGTTGTTTTGATTTGCATTTCTCTAATCAATAGTGATTTAGAGCATTTCTTCATATGTTTATAGATATCTTTAATTTCTCTGAAAACTGCCTGTTCATATCCTTTGACCATTTATCAATTGGGGAATTATTTCTATTTTTTAAATGTCATATTTTTGATGTTTCAATCAAATACAATTAAGTTGAAATGCAGATATATAAATATAATACCTTCTCAGGAGCTGCTTATTTGGAACAAACCAGCAAACAGCATCCCTTCCTCTTGGGTTGTCTGCAAATGCAGCATAATTAAATTTTTTAAATTATAATCCTTCTCAATAAATTAAGTATAAAGCTATAGCTACAAAAAGTACTTTAGTCTAATATTTCTTAATCTTAACTTATAGCTAAAAGTAAATTTCCAAATGACTGAAATGGAAAACTATTTAGTTCAGTCTCCTCATTCCAGACCATTTCTTTAATATTCTCAAGTACTAATCACCCATTAAAATAAAAATTTACAAAGTAATATTTTAAGGAAAAAAAAACCAGTGACGACTAGAGGCAAAAATAACTTTACAAATCCACATTAGATAAGGGTTTTTCCAGTTGACGAAGAATAAGTTTAAGATTTTTTTAAACTGTATTACTTATAAAGTAATAACAAAAAATGCATCTAAGTCCTTCTACCCTTCTCTTTGATTATTTTGTTTACAAAGAGAATTGTTCCCTACATAGATTCATAGTGGATTTTGTTTGGAGAAAGTCGTATGTTTAAAGGTTAAGCAGTAGAAAGGGAAAAAACGTCTGCAAAAAACTTGTCATGAGATTCAAGTAGGTCAGAAGGGTTTTAAATTCAACCAATCAATGGATTACTTATTAAGTATCTACTACATGCTAGGCACCTTATTATTCATCCTTCATCTAGAAGAAGACTAATGACATTATGAGATGATGTCTTGACTTTCAAGAAAAGTGGATTTAAGTGAGGCAGATTTGCACAGTCATCAGCCTCACTCCCTCTTCTAGTCAGTAAAGTCCAGTGGCAAGACAAAAGTCAGGATAATTGGTGTTGGCCCAGGATGCTATGGATGACTTTGGTGTCTTTGACCAAACTCTAAGCACTCCTTAGTGCCTTGACAGCATACTAAAAGACAGAGACATCACTCTACTGACAATGGTCCATATAGTCAAAACTATGGTTTTTTCCAGTTGCAATGAATTGCTGTGGAAATTAGACTGTAAGGAAAGCTAAGCATGCAGAAATGACACTTTCAAACTGTGGTGGTGGAGAAGCCTTGAGAGTCCCTTGGACAACAAGGAGATCAAATCAATCAACATTTAAAGAAATTAATTCAGGCTATGCACTGGAAAGTTAAGTACTATAGCTGAAGCTTACATACTCTTGTCTCATAATGAGAAGACAAGACTCACTGGGAAAAGACCCTGATGTTGGGAAAGATGGAAGGCAAAAAAGGAGAAGGAGATGGCAGAGGATGAAATGGATAGACAGTGTCATGGAAACAATGAACACGAACTTGACCAGTCTTCAAGACACAGTGCAGGATAGAATGGCCTGGACACAACTGAACAACTAAACAATAAAAGGAATTACAGGGGGAAAAAAACTGAACTAACGGATGCCATCAGTGAAATGTAACAGAAAAAAAAAGGTGGGTTGGCTATGTGGCAATAATTCAAGTGCTCCACTGGTACCCTTAAGATAAAAAGCAAGGAAACCCACTACTGCTGCTTCTACCCTTACCCCTCTCTTAAAGGAACCTAGGGAAGGATGTGGGAAAGAATTCAATTGGATGGACAGTCATGGAGAGGTTTTAATCTAAGTAAGCAATTAGAGAAAACATCCACAGCAAGAAGGTCATAGATCCTTTTGAGTCTGTTCTCATGGGCACAGGAGAGAAGGAAATTTTTGTCTTTTTGCCAAGACCATTCTAGAAAACAGTTAGATAGGAAAAGTTCCAGTCAAGGTTTCCCTGAAGTATGCCACATCAGTATATGATTTCATCTTGTTTTCCCCCCCATCCTGAAGGTTCAAAAGCTATTGAGACAGGATATTGAGACAAGAGAACCTTGCTCTTCAAAATTTTGCTCTCGGTCATGGAATTTTACCTCAGCCAAAGTTTACTGAATATCCTTCCTCACAAACCAACCTTCCAACTTTGTGTCACTCATATTTTTCCCTAAAGATTTTTTCCATTTGACAGGTTTTTCCTATGTCAGTCAGGATTTTACTTGGGGGGGTAGGAGGGTGGCAGTGGGGGGATGACCTTCTCAAATACTTTAAAACAGGCTTTGTTGGGGTTTTTTTGTCATTAGTTTTCTCCTTTGATATTACCTCTTTAATTATAGGACCCATAGATGAAATTCTAGGTATTTTTCCCCACTGAGAACATATATGTCAATATTTCCAACGATCTGTGAGTTCACTGGGTGTAGATAGTTTCTCTAACCCCATAAATCATAACCCCATAAGTGGTTTCATGAGTTTCTACGGCCAAAAACAATTTGGTACCTAGTGACCAAGTTTCTCATTCTATGTTCCTATAACATGAGCTGGGCAGGGCCAGATCCTATGATAATAAGGGCAGTCTCTCACCAGGGTAGACTCGAAGCTTGGTAAGACTTGGAACAGCTTATGTTCCACTAGCATGGAACCATGCTAGGTTCACACCACCACATAATAAGACATCAGAAGAAACACATGTCAGGTGGTAGAGCAGATGACATGTTGAATTTAGAGTCAGAAAGACCCAAGATCAAATCCTAAGACATGAATTACTTGTGTGACCCTGAGCAAGTCACTTAATTTCTCTCAAATTGAGTTTCCTCATCTATAAAATGGGGATAACAAGAGCACCTACCTACTCATAGTGTTGTTTAAATGAAATAAGATATGTATAGTACTTTGCAAGCTTTAAAGCACTGTATAAATACTATTAGTCTATTAAAACCTACCGACCTTTTGCCTCAAATACACAACAAGGACTTTTCCAGCCCATGTCTTTTAAGCAAATAGCCCCCAAAAAATATCAGTCAAAAAATGGTACTTTGTAAGGGGAGGGGAAAAAATGTTCCACCATTAAATTAGGCTCAAAATGAAGTTGGACAATGATCCAGAAGTAGAATTCTGCCAACAACCAACACACACACACACACACACACACACACACACACACACACACACACACACACGTGCTCATGTTAATTGATTTAACCCTCAAACATGAGATTCACACTGAAGCATGAGAACTGAGACTCTTCCCACATAAGCCAAAATTCCTCCAGGTCACAAAACAGAGTTCTGCAGATTATGATGAGCCTGGATATCTAATAAGACAGTCAAACTACTCTCCTCTATGAACACACCTTTTGACTGAATTTAACAACTTGTCCCAGGGAAATTCTATACGGAAAGAATATTCTCCATAGAAATAATTCAAAGAACCATGGGAAAATTGTTCCAAAGGGCTGGAGGTGTGTGTGTATTTTAGTGGAATGAGTCAAATGAAGAAAGATAGATCAAATCCTATCTCAATATTTATTGGTTCTGTGTGACTGTGGACAAGTTACTTAACCTCTCTAAGCCTCAGTTTCCTTGTCTGTAAAATAGGGCTATCACCTAGAGTGTTACTTACCTCACAGTGTAATCATGAGAATCAAATAAAATCATGCATAAAACTGTTTTAAAGTTTTTAAAACACTACCACATAAAGTACTTTTAAAAACTACAGAAATATCAGCTATTATCATTAGGGTCAAAGGTCAAGAGGGCTACATGGACTTAAATAAAGGGTCACTCAGAAGTAATGTTCCCTCACACCAAAATCAAGAAGTAAAATAAGAAATAATACCAAAGATATATTAAACCATCCTGGGCCTTGAGAAGCTTGTTTATACTCTCACTGGAAAGATATACAAAACAAGTCAAGTATGTAAGGGAAAATATGATTAAATGTCAAAGTATGTGACACAGATAATAAACACTGTGCAAATTCAGAAAATAAAGTATTATAGGGTAGAATATCCAGGAAAGATTTCAGACAAATGGCCATTTCATAGGATACCTGTGCTTTCAACAAAAAAACAAGGTTCCAAGAGAACAAGGGCAGATAGGTGGCACAGTGAATAGGTCGGATCTGGCTTCAGATACTTCCTAGATGTGTGACCATGGGCAAGTCACTTCACCCTGTTTGCCTCGGTTTCCTCATCTGTAAAATGAGCTGGAGAAGGAAATGGCAAACCATTCCATTATCTTTGCCAAGAAACCCCTAATGGAATCATGAAAAGATGGACACGACTGAAAAACAACCGAATAACAATTAAATAGTCAACTTTTAACATAAAATTTCAATTCCCTACCTTAACTTTCCCCTCTCCCCATCAGCAGAGGAATAAAAGCAAAAAAGTTGAAAGAGGGGAACTGGTAAGATAAGGCACCAGTAATTTGTATGCTAAGGTTCCACTTGTGACATATGAGTTACAAGCAAGGGCATTGATGGTATTCAAAACTTTAGCAGACCAAATAAAAACAATAATTGTCATTTTATAGTACTTAAAGGCTTACAAAAATGGTTTATATCCATTATCTCCTTTCACCCTTAAATAAGGCGCCTCCCCTTATTCCGGCCTCTTTACATCAAATATCCTCAATATTTGATTGGTTTCTTTTTTTTTTTTTTTTAAAGCAATTGGGGTTAAGTAACTTGCTCAAGGTTACACGGCTAGTCATTATTTATGCGTGGGTGCTCATTTTCTGAGGCCGGATCTGATCTCGAGTCATCCCAACTGCGAGGCCGGCGCTCTTACTCACTGCACCACCTAGCCGCCCCTTTAGGGCAATTGGGGTTAAGTAACTTGCCCAAGGTTACACGGCTAGGTTTTTTTGTTTGTTTGTTTGTTTGTGTGGATTAAGTGTCTGGAGGCCAGCTCGGAACTCAGGTCCTTCTGACTCCAGGGCCGGCACTCTATTCATTGCGCCACCTAGCCCCGCCCCTTGATTGGTTTCTTAACTTCATTCTGACCAAAAGCCATTCTGAAATCAGTGGCATAACTGAATAGGGCCTATCTTAACTATCTATCAATATGAATGAAGGCAATGGAGGAGAAAATGTAGGAGACAGAATGGTATGCTATCATCTCTACTTGAAAATGGGAATATACTTCCTAAAAATGATCTCCATGTATCTGAGATCTTACAAGACCCATCTAGTCACATATCTGGTTAGAAATACAGAGGGGCTTTCACCACACACAGCAAAACATCATCATACTGTTAAACGTTTATGCTTTTCCTCCTGGTTTACCCATCAACAGGAAAGCCAGTTCCACTTATTCTGTGTCCCCACTCTATCAACTTCATTCCCATACTGATGGGGTACGGGCTCTGGGAAACCCCTTGAACTCTGGTTAAATCTTCCCATTTGATGAGTCATTTGCCTGAGACCATAAGCCTTTCATTAGTTAGGCCCAAATCTCTTACTCTTACTAGCCTAGCCCTCCATTGTCCAGCTACTTTTACCCTAGATCCTCCCAAAATATCTATACCCAGATCTGTTACCCTTAAACTAGCCTAGCCCTCCATTGTCAGTCATCTCCAAGTAGCCTCCAGCTATTCCCCACCCTTAATCTCATTACTGGAGTCTGACCTCATTTGACTCCTCCTCAAGACCCTCCCAAAATTCCTCTTCTAGACCTCCCTTAGATCCTTCTCACAATTTTTCTGTACATAAGATGCATCTTGCCTCCATTAGGTGGCAGAGAATTGAGAATTATCTAGTGAAGACTCAGTCTGTATAAGATTATTCTGGCCCACTTGTCCAATACTAAGTGTCACAGATACTTAGGCTCCTTAAGAGTCTACCCAAGGGTCGGCTAGGTGGCCCAGTGAATAGAGCACCTGCCCTGACAGGAAGGCCTAAATTCAAATCAGGCCTCAGACACTTAACACATTAGCCATGTGACCTTAAGCAAGTCACTTAACCCCATATGCCCTACCTTCCCCCCTCCAAAAAGCAAAAAAAAAAAAAAAAGTCTACACTATATGGTGAATCTTTAATAAACTTTGCTTTACTTTGGTTGAGAGAAGGCTTGAGTCAAATTCATTTGGCAGGACCTGGCATGTTGATATTTTGGGGTCTTGAGCACCCCTAAACCTTAAACCTCAACAATACTATAAGTCACTCATTTGGAATTCAGCAGCTACCAAAAACTAGAAACAAAGAGAAGTCCATTGATTAGAAAATGGCTGAACAAACTATACTACATGAAATGTCAAAATATTACCACTTCCTCAGAAATAGCAAATGTGATGTATTCAGAAAATCACAAGAAGACTCATGTAAATGTCGAGAACAAAGGAAGAACCAAGGGATTGCCAAACACAATGAACACAATAATGTAAATGAAAATAGCAAAAAGGCAACTCATTCTAATTAATTATAAAGACCAATTTCAGGCCCAGATGTAGGGGACAAGTAGTGATAAGAATAGTACACATAGGGTCAGGTGATGTTAGCTGTTACCAGAGAAGGTTCAATGAGGAAGTATGGAGGCAGGGAAATAGCAAGCAATGATTGATATAAAAGCAATAGGAGTCAATAAAACTTTTTTTCTTTTAATTCTGTAGCTATAATCACTAACTGATCAAGAATATTAACTGACAATGCACTTTCAAGGGCTGCCAAAGGCTTGCTATCTTGCCTTGTCCCACCTAGCACTGACTGTAATCAGGGAAGGCACTGCCAGATGTCAGGGATGGCAGCTCCATTATGTTCAGTCAGCCAAGTGTAGGCAGAGCCAGGAGAACCAAGCTGTTGGGAGCACAAGCCTAATCCGGCCCACTCTGCTGTAAACAGCCAATACTTCTGGCTCTGCCCATCTGGAGTTCATTTGATGGTAAATCAGTCTCCAGGCTGACTCCTAGGCAAGAAGTACCAGCCCCACCTCCTATCCCCTCCCCCTCAAAGACTGGGACCTCACAGTTCTCCAATCATGTGACAGCATTGTGTAATAGCAGCCCATGTATACAAACAACTCAGACTATTTAAATGTCATTGTAAGAAAGATGTATTATAGTCTAATTTGCATATCTATTCATGGATTACTACTTCCTCTATCTAGCCAGAAAGGTTTGATTCCTATCCCCTGGCTCTCTAAATACAGTAAAGAAAACTTAAATCTTGATTATAATTAAAAGTTATAAAAGTCCTCAAAACCCTACAGATGTAAAGAATTAGAATGAATGACAAATGACACATGTTCATTCTGGTACTTACATCAGTCATTTAATACTTTACTGATCACTAAATGCTGGATTATCTCAAAGGTTAGACATATACAAGCACTACTTCATTGCCAAGTAACATTAAAAATTCAATCTTGGAGAGCTTAAGTGGCCTACTAATTTAGTTGCTCCTCCCCCCCCCAACACACACACACACACACACACACACACACACACACACACACACACTCTCTCTCTCTCTCTCTCTCTCTCTCTCTCTCTCTCTCTCTCTCTCTCTCTCTCCTCTAATTTGAATTGAACCAAACCCAACCCGAGAGAAGAAAGTAATACTACATGGGGTGAAGGATAGGGTGGAATTAGGGAATGATCAAACCAAGTGTTGACTTCAGGCACTAATTTCTCCACCCATGTGAAAACTGAGTTGGGTCAGTTCCTAAGCTTCCTAAGGATAATAAGTAAAAGAATTGGAAAAAGACCTTACACCCATGTTGACAGAACCCAGCCTTTCGCAAAACCCTGGCAGCCCAGTCCAGAATCACAGATATGAAACCAAATTGAGGAACTATGAGACAAACAGCACTAGTTCTGAAGTTTAAGAGGACATGAGTGGGGCAGCTAGGTGGCGCAGTGAGTAGAGCGCTGGCCCTGGAGTCAGAAGGACCTGAGATCGGATCCGGCCTCGGACACTTAACACACACAACAAAAACCTAGCCTAACCTTGGGCAAGTTACTTAACCCTAATTGCCCACCAAAAGGGGAAAAGATAGAGGACATGAGTTCAAATCCCACTTCTACAATAGAGGCATAACCTTGGGTGAAACTCTCTTGTGTCTCAATCTCATTATCTGCAAATGTACATTAATGAGGAACTATTAAAAAAATGGGGGGGGGGGGGAATTACATACTTGCTATAAAACACTTCTAGTCCAAACAAAGTAGCCCAGGAGGATTCCCTTAGCAAGAGGTGATACATACTATTTCTATTCACTAAAGTTCCTCTGAATTCTGAGCTAAAAACATTCAGGTATAAGATGGTTCCTATTGTTTATCACTATTCAGTATAGAATGCATCAAGTGCATACATCTTAATCTTAAAATATTACAGGGCAATTTTATATGCTTTAACATAGCAGAAGTTATTGTATGAGTTCAAATGACTTAAGATTTTCCTCTAATCCAAAAATAATGTTAATGTCTTTCATAACATGCAGCTTATCACTTCATTTCTATCCCAAGATACCCTTCATTTGTAGCTGTGATGATGTCAGTGAAGCTCTAATTTGTGTTTTTATACCAGAACTTGGGATTTATAACACTCTCTTTCCAAACTAGCTATAATTGGAGATCCTAAGCAAGGTCAACGTTGACTGGTCTTTTCTGAGCTGCCTTTCTTCTCCATTCTCCTAAAACCCATGGCAAAATATTCAACCTGCTCCCAGAGCTATTAAAAGTTGCTGGAAGTGTCGCTGAGCAACATTATCTGTACCCACATCAACCTTGCCTATTCTAAGTCTGACTCCCATTCGGAATCCGACCTTTGCCAGCAGTGGTAAAAGATAGCCCAGAGTTCCCCTGCCAGGTTTCCTGCCCAGTAAAGTATTCCTCAAAAAGGCAGGACAGCACAGCCTGAGAGAGTCCTCATTAATGAGTTATCTCTACTGGAATTTCTTCCCTAGGCTGGTTTTTAATTTTTTTTTCAAGTATCAGTATTAAGAATGAATATTCTCTAGCCAACATATACAAAGTGGAGGGGCATCGAGGTGCAGGCAAAAATCAAAACATTGTTTATTATTAACCTATTCCACATAGGGAAGCAGTCTTAGGAAATGGTGAAATTCCTGACCAGTAACAGCCGGTGGGAACCTATCACCAACAGAACTTGTAAGTAAAAACAAAGCCATAATAATAAGGATGTAGCAGGAGAACAATGCAGCTACTAGAGGAGATGAGATTGTCTGAAGATAACAATACCCCCAGGAGTCACTCTAGCAGCTATATTGCTATATTAGCCTAGGAAGCTTTGTTCAAAGGGCAGGGCTCTCCAAAACCATCTGTTAGGGCTCTTGGGTTAATTCTGGTTTGCAGACTCAGCATTAACATTTCAAGATTGTTAACCACTACAAACCAACTATGGCAGATTCTCTCCCCCTACCCCCCTGGTAGTAGCTTATTATACCCTTGTGAAGTTAAGATACCCTTTCAATGAAATGGAGATGCTGTAAATGAAAGGAGATATGCTCTTTTAATAATGTACACAGGCTTCAAAAGAAAAGTCTCACAACCCAGGAATGGTGCATTAACAAAGTCTTTAATTCTACTAACAAGTCCAGCTTTAACTTTCATATTTCATACACAGATCGAGAACACAGAGGCAGCCATAGATGGACCTCTACAGAAGCTTATGTATATAGCCCCAGGAAATGAGACAAAATCAAGTGCTCCCTCCCCACCCCCAAACAACAAACATACTCTTTTAACTGAAGAACCCGAGCAAAATCTGATAATTACCTGCTTCAAGATATTACTCAATCTGAATTACACCACACTTAAAAGGCAGCTGCACCAGTTTTATTTCTATATAAAGAAACATGGTACAGACCATTTACCACAATAATGCCATGGATTCTCTCAAAGTGTGCTCTTGCCCCAACTTAAATGAGATTTTTTTTAAACCTAAAAAGTTAAATAATTTAAGTTAAAGCATCTGTATTATCCAGATGTCTCCTAACCCAGTTATTACAGGTGCTTCACATGTGTCTCAAATAAATGTGGCAGCCACTGCTGCCAGTAGTCAGAGTTATTTATCAAAACAGGAATTTTCTTTAGTGAGTATCAAAAAAAAAAAAAAATGAAAGGCCACATAAAAGCCTTTGGTACTAGACTTTCTCTTCTCTTCCCTCCCTCTCTGCAAGAATTGAGAATGCCAGCTTTGTTCGGTATAAATGCTTTAGCTTTCTAGCAATTTTAAAAACCAAAAAAGATTCTAGAAATAACCCATACTGAATATTAAGTTCTATTTAAAAAAATTAAAACTGCTTCTAAAGTCAGTTATTGTGTAGAAGTTAAGCCTTTTGAGAGATCAATTACTGTCCCTCTTCAGTATCTGATGTATTCCCACCACCTACAACAAATGCTTGTAAATTGATAGAAATAGAAGTAAAAGTGGAGGAATCTACATGAAAGAAAAAGGCTTAATTGGGCATACCTGTAAGGCACACTTAAGATCTAAGGTTTTTAGGTCCAATATGCATTTGGGTAGCTGGAAGTAAGTCTACAGATTCCTCAATACAATAGTAATATACTAGGACTTAAGTATAAATGTTTGTGCCTGTTAGTGTAGAAGGACTCAGAACTCTGAAATGCTTAATCACTGCTTAAACCCCAATCAGTGACAACTGAGAACTGTGCATTCCACCTCATATCAACTAATTAAGGGAAGCAGCAGCATCAACAACTGTTCATCTTTTAAAAACCTAAAAAACAACTAATAATTAGTTTTGCAACCCCAAAAACTGTTTTAAAAAATAATAACTAATTATAGTATCTCCAGTACAAAGGTTCTCCTTTTCCTTTTCACTCCCAAAGGGGTCCTGGGGTCCCCTTGCATATATCCCCAAAAAGGACTATTTCAGGCATTCCAAACTTCAGGTCTACATCTACCGATACTCATCCTGAATCAGAATAACCCAACTCAAGTGGGTCAGAGCCTCCTAGATTAGGAATGAGTGGTTCTACTGATTTCTCTGGCCTACCACCTTAAGCCAATAAGTGAAAAATGACAATCGATCAAACATCCCGGATTCCTGATACAACTAAAAGAATTCCACCTCTGATAACACAGGGGAAAGAGGGAGCTCCAAACCCCCTGCCAGCTTCTCCCCTTTACTTTTCGGACTAGGGTCTGCAGGTATTCTGATGCCTCAGACTTTTGAGCCATACCAGCCTTTAGTGCTTCAGCTGTGATCACTGCGGTCTCTTATATAAAATAGAGGCTTCAATGGTTGGGGACATCTCTCTTCTCCCCACCTGCCCCTTCCTCTCCCCCCCCCCCCAGTCCCCAGCACCCAGCATCAGCCTCTTGCTGCAGACTAGAGTGAGGAGCAGACAGATTCTGGAAATCTTAGAGGATCTTTGGGAATCTGCTTGACTCTCAGCCAACACGTCCGACAAAAAGGATGTGCACCAAACCAAAGAATCTGTGGGTCCTCTCTTCCTGCAGCCCTTTCTCGATCGTGCAGAGAAAGGCACAGCTCAGAGCACGGAAATCTGCTGGAGCTGAGATTTCCAGGCTCTGGAGAGAGTACCGGTTTCCCTCCCCGCCCCCCCCCCACGCCCGCTACAATTACAGTGCAAACCCCTAATTCAGGTGTCCTTCCGCAGGAGACTCCCCCTGCCAACATGACAGTGAAGTCGCAGCGCGGGCGCTCTGGGCGACCCGGAGCTGCTTCCCCACGCCGGCAGGGATGATGTCCGGCTCCAGTCCGGCTGGCTGTCCCTCCAGTCCCCTAGCCCGACCAAGGGCGGGCACCTACCTCGATCCACTTCTGCGCCTCGTGGAAGGCGGGCTCCGGAGGAGGGTCGTGCTGCAGCTCTTCCAGACCCAAACCAAGACTAGCCATTTGCAAATGTCCCCGGTCCTCTGCAGGCTCGGCCGCCGCTGGAGATGGGAGCATGGATGCAGGGGTCGTTCCGGCCCCCCCTTCCTTCCCTATCCTTCCCCAGGGCAGGTCCGAGCGAGCTGGAGGGAGAGGTTAGAGGCCGCCACCGCCGCCTCCGCCACCGCCACCACCACCACCGCTGCCGCCGGCTGACTGCCAACACCGCCCTGGGAGACCTGGCGAGGGGGCGGGGGCGGCCTGGGGGAGGGGGTGGGAGGGCACACGCTGCTGCAGCGACAGTTCCCAGCGCCGGCTGCGCTCCGCCGGGGTGAGCGGGGTCCCCGCTGGGAGGCAGCGACGCAGCCCTCGCTCCCCACCTTCTCTCGCTCCTCCTCCTCCTCCTCCCCCCCCCACCGCCTAAAAATAAACAAGCCGCGCTACTGCGGTGCCCACCCCCAGACCTCCTTTCCTCCTCCTCGAGCGGAGGTCACACGCCTCCAAAGCCGGCACCGGCCTCGGCTAGGGCGAAGGAGAATCGTGGGACCGGCCCCGCACCTGGGAAGAGCGGGGCGCACACCCGGGCGTGCTAAAGCGTTGCGGCTGTGGGCGGGCGGCCTTCGCCGGGGACACGGAGAGGCGACAGTGACCGCCTGCATCTGCAGGACAGAGCCTGCCGCGTCCCACTCTCCCACAGCCTCTCCGGGCTGCAGGCGGGAGATAGGACAGCCCTTGACCTCTCCAGAGTCTGCTTTAAGCAATTCGATCACTTTCACTTTAAAAAGAAGAAAAAGGCAAAACCATCATACACACAATGACCTTTCCCTTTTTTTCTTTACTGGAATTTTGTGTCGTCACATAGGCCATTCCTTTTGACTCGGAGAGTCAGGTATTTCATGCTCCTAGAGAAGGGCTGGCTGGCAAAGGGTGACTGAAGCCTGGTATGAGGTTTTTGAAGGCCTTTGGTCTGGCACTAGGAAATCCCCAGGCGCTGGGCTCTAGTCCCATAGTCAAGTACCGAAACCAAAGTGGAATTTACCTGTTTTTCCTGTTACTCCAGTGACAGGTTGGATGGTCGGATGAAGCCAAAGAGATAGTCTTGAATTTCCCTCACCCCTAACTGCTGTCACAATTAGTTGCTTCTCCAAGCCCCCTTCTCTAAAATCAAAGGAAGCCAGAGTCCAGTAACAGGGATCCAGGAGAAAAGAGAAAGGAAGTGAGTCGATGGGGGAAGAGGGGACAGCTATGGATATAGACAATGAAATGTAGACGTTGTTTAGGGCTGTGGAGTCCTAGGATCTCAAGTTGAAAATGACCAGCCTTAGAAATCTAGGGATTCTTAACCTGGGATCCCTAGACAGAAATATTTTTGATAATTGTATTTCAATATATTTAGGGTCCTTTGTACTACTATGTATTTTATTTTTATGTTACTTTAAAACATCCTGAGAAGTACATAGGCTTCACGAGACTGCCAATGGAGTATATCACACACTTTAAGAATCCCTGGGCTAGGTAAGCCAAACCCCTTATTTTACAGATGAAAAAACTGAGGCCAAAAAAAGGTATAGTGTTTAGCCCAAGATCACACTGCAGTTACATAGCACAACAAGAATTCATGCTCATATTCTACATCTAGTGTTCCTTCTGCTGCACAAAGTTCTGATCCTGGCTGAATTACTCACTACTTATATGACCTTGGGCAGGTCCTAATCTCTTGAGGCCTAAATTTCCTTTGAGGGTGGGAAATGATGGGATAATATTAGATGACTAGGCTCCTTCATAGCCCTAGAGGCATGATCCAATCAATAAATCAATGTTTACCCTAAGAATTAAAGGAATTCTCAGGAAATGCTTATTATTGTGGAAGATAATACTAAACACCTTGCTGGGGTTGGTTATAAATTGATCGGTACCATAGAAAAGTCTAAGTGATAAGTGTTTTAATGGAGTTACAAGATTCACTTCAACAAAGTGAATTGTTAAAATACTCAGCAAATATTTATTAAGGACTTACAAGTACCTGTGCTGTGCTGCAAATACGAAGACACAAATAAAGTCCCTGCCTTCAGCGAGCTTACAACATTCTAATGGGTACAAACAACATGAACCCAAATAAGAAAAGATTTATATGCAAGATATATGCAAAGTAATTTGCCTGAGGGAGGGCATGAAAGGGTAACCTCATTTAAGAGGTAGCACTCAAACTCAACCTTGAAGGGGGTAGAGGTTCCAAAAGAGAAAGAAGGAAGGAGAGACTATTCCAGGTATGCTAGCTTAAAGGTAAAGAGTTTGGCTGGAATGTAGGGATATATGGGGAAATAGCGTGAAATTCATCAGAAAGATAGTTTAGAGCCAGATTTGAAGAGCTTACTTAAATACCAAATCCAAGGAGCATATATTTTTATCCTAGAGGTAAGAGGAAGAAGATAACGACTAAGTTTCTTGAACAGGGCAGTGGCCTGATCATGTTAAGTATCTCCCTTTAGTAATGGTGTAAAAGTCAGATAAGAAAAGGTAGAAGGATTTCAGTTGATAAACTATTGAATGGTGGAGACAAGAGACACAGAGGGCCTGAATGAAGACAGCCTCAAGTAGAAAGAAGTGTCCACTTATGAACAGTATTATGGAGGCATGCTCAGGATGCAACTGAATGGACATGGGAGGGTCTAGGGGGAGGGAAGAAATGAGGTCAGGGTTTCAAACTTGATTTATTGGAAGGATGGGAGTGTCCCTGACAGAAATAGGGACAGTAGGAAGAGGGAAGAAAAGAGAATTAGTTATGTTTTGGTCTTGTTGAGTTGGAGATGGATATGTAGCAATGCAGTGGAGATGGCCAGAAGATACTTGGTGATCCAAAATATAACTCAGGAGATAGATGTATAGATTTGGGAATCATTTGTGGTGAGATGATAATTAAATCCCGGTGAATTGGTAATATAGAGAAAAGCGTAGAGAGAAGACTGAGGACAGATCCCTGGGGTACACCTCCCTCTGGGGCAGGACTGGAATGAGATGACCTTGCCAAAGAGGCTGAAAAAGAGAAATCAGAAAAGAAGTTAGGGAAATCAGGATAGAGCAGGAACAGGAAAATCTAGGGAGGAGAGAATGTTAAGCCACCTGCATTCACTGGTCAACAGTGTTAAACACTACAGTGAGATCCAAAAGAGTAAGGTTAAAGTGAAGGTCTATGAATTCAACAATTAAGGGTGTTGATAACCTTGCAAAGAGCCATGTCAGTCAAGTGGTGGAGAGTGAAACTAGATCATAAGAGGTCAAGAAACAAGTGGGAGGTGAAGTGAAGGCAACAGTAGACTTCTAGAATCTTGGCTGTGAATAGGAAGAAAGATATAGGACAATAGTTTCAAAGGATGGAAAATCAAATAAAGGGTTTATTTTTTTTAAGGATATGGGGAAATTTGGACATGGTTGTAGGCACTAGGGAAGGAGTCAGTAAATAAGGTAAAGTTGAAGATTAGAAAAAGACAAAAAAGAGAGATAGAAGGGAGAGGATCAAAGTCAGGAGCAAAGGTGTTGGCTCTAGACAGAGACAGGGTCACGTCTTCCTTAGAGAATGGAATAAAGGAGGAATGAATGATGGTGTTGAGTAGATTTGAGAATTGTGCAGGACTTCATGACAAGTGACCACCATTTTCTTGGTAAAGTACAAGATTAGGTTGTCTGCTGAAAGGGAAAGAGAGAGTTGGCATATATGTGGCTTGAAGAAACAAGCAAAGGTTTATAGCTGAAGCTGTGCAAAGTGCTAGAGAGAGTCAGTCATGAAATAATAAAAGAATGAACATGCAGCAGTGAAGGTCCATTTGAGTAAGACTTTTTTTTAATAAGTCCTACAATTTCATCATTGTAGGGAGGTAATGTAGATCATTACCTTCTGTGCAAATTATAGTATTAGAAGGCTGCCTGGGGCACTGAGATATCATGTAATTTGCCCTGCTCATAAAGCCAGTATGTGTCAGAGGTAGAGCATGAACCCAGGACTTTCTGACTCCAAGGCCAGTTCTCTATGCAAAATTCATAGGAATTGTGAAATTCAAATCCAGATACAGCCTCATATTTGGTTTTTCCCTTTTTTTTTCTTTTTCAAGACAATCACAGTTAAGTGACTTGTTCAGGGTCATACATCTAGTAAGTGTCTGAGGCGAGATTTGAACTCAAGTGCTCATGACCCCAGGCCCAGTGCTCTATCCACTACACCACTTAGTTAACCCTTGATTTTTTTTTTCAATAAAATGTAGCCTGCAAAGTTTTCTTTTGTCAGCCCAGCAAAAGATTGCTTGTCAGTTGTCTGAGCACCAGCCCAGCTAGGTGCCAAAGGGCCATCACTAGGAGGTCGTTCAAGGACATTCCAGCTGGAACAATTCACGAACAACACCTACTAAGGTATGCAAGTACTATCATTTGCATCAGTGGAGCTATCCGTGAAGCAGGTACCTTTGGTTCATGTGTGGAGATTTAGAATAACAACTTGAACAAATAACTGGAATGGGTTGCCATTTCCTTCTCTAACTCATTTTACAGATAAGGAAACAGGCAAAAAGGGTTAAAGTGACTTGCCCAGATACACAGTTAGTAAATGTCTAGAGTAACAACTTAAACAAAACTACCTATATGAGCAATGAGTTGGGCTCCCAAAGAGACAAGTTCTAAGATCTCTGATGATCATCCTGGGGTCGAATGCAAGCCTAGAATCATCATTATCATCACTGACAGGAGGTATTTACTGCCTCTGAAGATAACATGGATAGCATGGTGCACTCAGAATCAGGAAGACCTAGGTTCACATTCCTCCTCAGACACTGGCTGCTGACCTTAGTCTAGTCTCAGCCTCAGTTTCCTCATCTGTAAAATGGGAATAATAATAACAACCCCACACACACACATACACCTCATAGGAGGAGCATCAAGTACTTGGCAGGGCTTAAAGTGACAAAATGTTTACTATTATTTTATTATTATTCAGGAACCCTACCTTGTTGTATACCCTACTCTATCAGGGATGTGGAAGATACAAAATACAGCATTCCATGAATTTACAGCTTAATTAGGACAATAAAACATGGACAAATAAATCTTAATTTGCTATATGCCAAGTGCAAAATAAACAGTCCATAATGATAAGGGCTCCTCACATTTCTATTGTGCTTTAAGGTTTATAAACTCTTGCCTCAGAACAGCCCTGTGAAGTAGATTGTACAAGTATTATTATCTCCATTTCATCACAGCCTTAGGAACTAGAGGATAGAGCAGCTGACTTGCCCAAGGTCACACAGAGCTGGGATGAATACCTCCAAGTCCTACATTCTTTCCACTCTGCCATATTGCCTCTTGTAAATAGGTGAAGCACCTGACCCAGCACCATATCATGCTTAACAAACAGGAAGTGTGTACAAGGTAATGAGATCCCCTTGGACTATGCTTTATGCTGTCTCTGGGTATGGATGTCAGTAAGACTGGATAGATGTTGAGTCATTATCATTAGATCAGTCATTTTTAGCTAGTGAAAATGGAAACTGGGCAAGGACTTTAGAACACTTATAACTGAGGGACAAATATAACTGTAACATAGACAAGTTAGTAGGGTATAAATGATAGAGTGCTGGACTTAGAGTCCAGAGGACCTGAGTCAAGTCTTGCCTTTCAGTTTCCTAGCTATATGGTAGTGGACAAGTCTCTGAGACCATCTATAAAATGAGGGTGGCAATAGGTGTATTACATATTTCCTAGAGTTGTTACAAGGTTCAAATGAAATATGGTATGTGTAGTTGGGTACTGAACAAGGAATCTTGCCTGATCAGTTGAGTTGCTTAGTCCACTTGATGAAATTAGAGGACGTAGGGGACAGGTAAAAGAGACAATAAGCATATACACCTTACAGACTTTTGAGTGGCCCATATGCCCATAGTGGTAGCTAGGTGATATGTGACAGTGAAATTGCTTAGTAAATAGAGCAATAGACTCAGAGTTGGGAAGAACTGGACAAGTCACTTAATGTATCAACTTCAGTTTCTTCATCTGTGAAAAGTAGATAATGTCAGTCCCTACCTTATAGGATTGTGGTAAGGCTCAAATGAGATACTATATGTTAAGTACTTTGCAGACATTAAATTGTTATATAAATTCTGACTGTTGTTATTATTATAATAGACCATTAAGCCTTCATTAGGAGGGCAGCTAGGTGGCACAGTAGAGAGTACAGGGCCTGAAGTCAGGAAAATTAATTTTTCTGATTTCAAACCTGGCCTCAGATATTTACTAAGTATGTGATTCTGGGCAAGTCACTTATCCCTGTTTGCCTCATTTTCCTAATCTGTAAAATGAGTTGGAGGAGGAAATGGCAAAGCATTCCAGTATCTTTGCCAAGAAAACCCTAAATGGGGTCACAAAGAGTCAGACATGACTGAAAACAAGTGAATGACCAATTAACCATTGGATGAAGGCACCTGATAACTGGCTGAGAGGAACAGCTATGGCCTAGATAAAAAGCAAGGCAACCCCCAATCTGAGACTGTTGAGAGTTGATCCAAGTATGGAAGAAAAAAATCCCAGCTCATGAGTTTATTCTTCACCCTTCTCCTTTGCACTTCTTAGAAAACAAAGAGTGGAGGTAGAAGGTATTTCTTTTCCCTCCTACCCCCATTAGCAATGAAGTCTTGCAGCTAAAGCATATGGCAGCATGCAGTGAAGTCAAGTCCAACCATGGAATCATGTTCATGAGAGAAGTGGAAAGTTAGGAAAGGGCAGAAACCCGGGATGGTGGGACCCTGCTCATCCTAGGATGTGGCCTTCCAATCTTTCCAAAAGTACATAGCAATACCATAAGCAGGGTATCCCCTCCATAAGCTGCAGGTGGTGACTACCACCAAATAACTAATCAGTTGGCATCCACACAGCGTTCTGTGACATACGATGGGGACATATCTGCACACAGAGGAGGTGTGTCCCACAGAAACTCTGAGACCAAGAGAAGCGTGACAGCATAAAGACAGCCCTGAGAAGCCGGAGGCAAAAGTTGCATCTCCTCTACATATGGTGTCCAAATGTGCTTCCTATATGTGTGCCTCTCTGCCTGTGAACTCTATGTACGTTCTCAGTGACACTGTATGTATTTGTGGAAGAACATGTCCCCTGTTTATAGGGGGAGAGCTTTCATTTTTACTGTTCTTTCTATGTTGTTGTTAAGTTATGTCCAACTCTTTGTGACTCCATCTGGGGTTTTCTTGGCAAAGATACTGGAGTGGTTTGTCATTTCCCTCTCCAGCTCATTTTACAGATGAGGAAACTGAGGCAAACGGCATTAAGTAATTTGCCCACGGTCACACAGCAAGTGTCTTAGGTCAAATTTGACACCAGGCCTAGTGGCCTCTCCACTCCCCCTGATCTTACTGTACCATTTCAAGAAAAGCCTTTGACACAAATGTGTCTTCTGGCTTCTTGACTAGAGTCAAGGAAAATACATTGGAAGAGGGGATCTCATAAGCTATTGTTCACAGGACTATAAGATCATAGATTTAGAACTGGAAGAGTTTGAGGCCCATCTTGTAGTTTTGCAGATGAGGAAACAGGCAGAGAAAAGTTAAGTGACTTGCCCAAGGTCCAAGGTGTCTGAGGAAGGGTTGAAACTCAGGTCTTCCTTACTACAAGGTCAATGCTCCATCTTCTTTTTTTTTTTTAAATAAAATGCATTTTTATCATGTTGACATATGCTTTATAATGAAGACGACAGTTAAAATATGCTGTCAAATAAATACTGACCAGATTATCCTTCATGAGCAGATAAGAATCTTTTATGCCATTGTTGGTATTGTTCAGTCATTTCAGCTGTGTCTAGCTCTTTGTGATTCCATTGAGGTTTTCTTGGCAAAGATACTGGAATGCTTTGTCATTTTCTTCTCCAGCTCATTTTATAGATAAGGAAACTGAGGCAAATAGAGTGAAGTGACTTGCCCAAGGTCAAATAACTAGTAAATTTCTGAGGCTGGATTTGAACCCAGGAAGATGAGTCTGACTACAGGCCTGATATCTATCCACTGTGGCACCTAACTACTAGTTTATACTTTATTAGTTTTTAGTCTTTTTTAATATTAAATTTACTTATTTACTTTTAGTTTACAGTATTCAGTTCTACAATCCCTTGAGTTTCAAATTTTCTCCCCTTTCTTCTCCTCCCCCCTCCCCCACATGGCAGCACGCAATCAAATATAGGCTTTACAAATACCTTCATGTTAAACATTAGTCAAGTTGCAAAGAAGGATTCTAACCAATGGAGTGAACAATGAGAAAGAAGAAACAAAACAAAACAAAAAAGAGAGAAAGCAAGTAGTTTGCTTCAATCTGCCTTCAGACTGTAGTTCTTTCTCTGGATGTGGATATCCATTTCCATCATGAGTCCTTTGGAGTTAGACAATTATAAGACTATAATTTTGCATTGCTGAGAGGAGTCCAGTCTATCAAAGTCAGTTGTCACACATATGATGTGTCTGTAATTATTTACAAAGTTCTCCTGGTTCTTCTCTCTTCACTCAGCATCAATTTATATGTCTTTCCAGATTATTAAGGAGTCCATCTGCTCCTCATTTCTTATAGCACAATAGTATTCCATTACATTCATATACCACAACTTGTTTAGCCATTCCCCAATTGATGGGCATCCCCTTGATTTCCAATTCTTTGCCACCACAAGAGGAGCTGCTATAAATATTTTTGTACATACAGGTCCTTTTCCCACTTCTATGATCTCTTTCGGATATAGCCCTAGAAGTGGTATTGATGGATCAAAGGGTATGTACTTTTTTATAGCCCTTTGGGCATAGTTCCAAATTACTCTCCAGAATGGTTGAATAAATTCACAACTCCACCAACAATGCATTAGTGTTCCAATTTTTCCACATCCTCTACAGCATTTATCATTTTCCCGTTTTGTCATCTTAGCCAATCTGACTGGTGAGATATGGTACATCAGAGTTATTTTGATTTGCATTTCTCTAATCAATAGTGATTTAGAGCATTTTTTCATATGCTCATAGATATCTTTAATTTCTTCCTCTGAAAATTGTCTGTTCATATCCTTTGGCCATTCATCAATTGAAGAATGACTTATAAATGCCCCATCTTCTATACCTCCTAGCAGACACAAATCACCATGAGCCTGGGCTAATCATCCCCTTGAAAACCCAATCTCCAAGTGTGAGTTGGTAGGATTGCTTCAAAAGACACAACATATGTGAAACACTTTGTAAAACCTAAAGTGCTATACAATTTGTAGGATTTGTAGGTATTATTATAAGTCCATCTTAAAATTATATTTGTTTTTATTTCACAAAGTCTTTTTACACTGAAAATGCCAGAGAATTTTTAACACCAAATGCCCTATCATAAGCAGATATTTTAGGAGATGATTTAATTTCAGCAAACTTCCCTCTTAAAATTTCTTTAATCTATGATTTATTTTGACTCTGCTATTTTCTTGGAAGAGGCAATCAGTCAGGAAGGCTTGAGGTCCAGTTCTGACTCCTGTGGAAATGCCACTTACGCAGGAAACTCTCTAAGACTAAAAATTTATTTAATTTTTATTCAGAACTTAATAAATACCAAGTAGAATGATCATTTGCATACATATAATAAAACAAAAAAAGGAGGATTGAACATGAAACTGTAGTTCTCTATTATGTAGTTTGTTTTTCTTTTTAAAGGGATAATAGGGCTAACTTAGAGCTTTCAAAGCTATCCTGCTTCTGTGGCCTTCTATTCTTTTCTTTCTATTTAAAAAATGTTTCAGGGGCAGCTAGGTGGCGCAGTGAATAGAGCACCAACCCTGGAGTCAGGAGGACTTGAGTTCAAATCTAGCCTCAGACACTTAACACTTACTAACTGTGTGATGTTGGGCAAGTCACTTAACCCCAATTGCTCTGCCTTCTCCCCTCAAAAAAAAGCAAAAAATAAAATGTGTCAATTACCTTTTTCTTTCTTTCATTCTCTCTCCTTTCTTCTTCTTCTTCTTCTTCTTCTTCTTCTTCTATTTTATACCCTTTATTCACAGAAGCAGGTTAGTGCTATGGTGTAATGGAAATGCAAATTTAAAGATCTTCCCTGCCCCTAGCTTAAGAGCACCTGGAGCCTGTGGTGGGAGGCTTGTTTTTTCAGGAAAGCCCACACCTTGATACTTTGTGATTGGGCAGTGGGTCAAGGAGGTTGTTACATTCTCTGAGCCAGGAGAAGTCTATATAAACTCTGATGAGAGGCTTTGCTTTGGGGCTCACTTTGAGAAGTGTTGTGTGATTTGACCAGATGAGACTCTGGGAAGCCGTTGTTGAGAGCCCCCCGGCTTTGAAAACCCAGATGTTGATGCTTCCCTCTCTGGTAACTGTGATTTGGTATTGATATAATGGTAGGACTGTTTGGAAGCCTGTCTGTTTGATCTGTAAGTTCTGTAACTCTGAAGTTTGGGGTGCTGACCTTTTTCCCCTGAACTAGGTAATATGTGTTTGTTTGATTAAAGTAAGCTTGTTAACCCATTTTGAGTTGCTTTCCTTTTGAAAAGCAGATCTAAGAACCTGTGTTGGCAGCTACCCTGGGAATATTGGGGTGCTTGCCGCTACAAAATGGCGACGAGGATGGGATCTGCTGAGTAAAAGGAAAGTATGGGGGCTGGGATAATTGTTTGTTTCCCAGTTGTGGTAGCTGTGATTCTGTGGAGCCATGGAGCAGGAGAGAAAGACCTGTATGCTGACTTCACTGAGCTGAAAGCAGGAATGGTGAGCTGCCTGCATGGAGACCTGTGGAGAAGCCTGGAGCTGCTGCCTTCTGCTGGAGGAGAAGGAACCCAGGAGTTTGGAGTTCAGCCACAGGACAAGATAAGGACTGTGTGGCAAAGCAGGGGCACTGAATGTGTTTCCTTGTTGCATCCCACAGTTTGGGACCCAGGGGGAGGATGGACTTGTGACTATGGTGGGTGGGGTGAAGTGCCATGGACCCCAAGGACCCCACTTTGGTTTTGTTGCCCAGCTCCCTCTCTGGACTTGGAAGCAGGGGCTGGAGCAGTGTTGTAGGAAGGACACCCCCCTCCTCCCAAGAGAACTTTATGTGATAATACGTTGTATTTTGTGAAGTGATGTGAAAATTCAATGTACTTTGTTTAAGACCCAGTGGCCACTTTGGTAACTTTAGATGTACCTTGAAAATATGACTTAAGGGATGGTTAGTGATAATTGAAATGTAAACTGTCTATGCTATGGGCATACTTAGTAAGACTTTACTGAATAAGTGACTAATTGTACTTTGAGATATTGTTACAGATAAGAGACTAATTGAGTTAATCAAGACTTTGCCTTTGTACTTTGAGTGGAAGACTTGTACTTTGAAAACTGATGTAACTGATTGAGTTAACTTAAGAGTGACTATTTTTTGATTTTACTAATAAGTAACTGAGTTAACATTTGCCCCATGAGTGGAAGACTTGGACTATTGTATTTTGAGATTATATTGTGATTTTCTTATGTACCTGGAAAATGTGACCTAAGAGATGTTTTAGTGCTAATTCAAATGTAAATTGTGTATGCTATGGGCAAGAAAGATCTTGGGGCCGAATGTAATGGAAATGCAAATTTAAAGATCTTCCCTGCCCCTAGCTTAAGAGCACCTGGAGCCTGTGGTGGGAGGCTTGTTTTTTCAGGAAAGCCCACACCTTGATACTTTGTGATTGGGCAGTGGGTCAAGGAGGTTGTTACATTCTCTGAGCCAGGAGAAGTATATATAAACTCTGATGAGAGGCTTTGCTTTGGGGCTCACTTTGAGAAGTGTTGTGTGATTTGACCAGATGAGACTCTGGGAAGCCGTTGTTGAGAGCCCCCCGGCTTTGAAAACCCAGATGTTGATGCTTCCCTCTCTGGTAACTGTGATTTGGTATTGATATAATGGTAGGACAGTTTGGAAGCCTGTCTGTTTGATCTGTAAGTTCTGTAACTCTGAAGTTTGGGGTGCTGACCTTTTTCCCCTGAACTAGGTAATGTATGTTTGTTTGATTAAAGTAAGCTTGTTAACCCATTTTGAGTTGCTTTCCTTTTGAAAAGCAGATCTAAGAACCTGTGTTGGCAGCTACCCTGGGGATATTGGGGTGCTTGCTGCTACATATGGTTAGAGCCAGCCTTCATGTTAGGAAGACCAGAATTCAAGTCCAGACTCTGACATACTCAGGTGTGTGACCATGAACAAGTCACCTGACTTCTCAAGTGCCCCAGTGTGAGTGGAGGGAGTCTCTACCTAAGAAGTTCCTTTGACTGATGTAATCACTGATTCAGACCAATAACAACAATTTATAGACATAAAAACCTTATTTCGGAATGAAGAGGATTATCATTCAATCAGCAAAAACTAAAGCTAATGAAAACTTAAGCAGATTTGGGGAAAGAGGTGGAATTGTGTAAACACTTTCTTGTTCATCTTTGCTGATGCAGGGCCAGGCATTATCTCTGCTTCCCTGTTCCCATGGAAACATTGTACCAGATGCAGTTCAAGCTAATTTCTTACTGCCATCTGCCTGTTGAGTTACTGAGGTTTCTTTAAGCTAAAACCATGTGGTGATCTGTTGGGAGAATAAGGTTTCTTTAGAGTCTCAGCAGGCTGCATACTCAAGACAGAGATTGAAAACAGATTCAATTGGACCACTTTGTTTTGAATTTCTTGGAACAGAGGAAGCGTTGTTTAATATTATATTTGCTTTGTCATTAACCTGTTAAGACAAATTGACTCAAAATGGTATTTAAAAGCTCATATTACATAATCCCCGAATTTGCAATTTTATCATTATTTTTAAATGATAAAATTGACCAAATTCCTGTGAACTACTTGAAATGTTTTAACATCTAAAATGTTTGGAGTTTTTCTCCTGAAGAATAATATAAATATTCAAGGCAAAAAAAAAAGTCTGCCTTATAAAAATATTTTATGCTAGCAAGTTCTTCTTCCAGAAGACATATAGGAGTAGAATTAATATTAATAATATTCTTTTGTACTCTAACATTAATTATTGCTTGCCTAAGGCAAGTAGTTATTTTCAAGGCTAGAATGCATAGATGGTTGTTAACATTTTTGTTCTGAACCTAATGATATATATATTTGGTTGTCCTCATTAATTTAATGTAATTCAATTCCATCCAACAATTACTTGAGCTACCTATAATTTGCTCCTATTTGTGGAAGTTTCAAAAGTAGTAAGATCTAAGGTCCTGGCTCAAGAACTTTATAAAAAAGAAATTCACATGAAATAACTAGAGAATAAAACAAGACAGTATATGTTTATGTAACCCATCGCCTAATACCTCAAACTCTTGGGCTTACTCACACTGGATTCAATCTTGTTATGTGGAGGGGTGCCCCCAAAATTAACTTTTTCTCCACCTAGTTTTTTTCTGGAAAACTCAGAATATGACTCATGTTTAGGTCTCCCCAGATATGGGAGAAAAAATTTCCAATTCTAGCATATTCCCTTAAATAAGAAAGCATACCAAATGTAAGAGCCTTTACCTGATCCCACAGGGAAACAACATGAAGGATTCACAAGAATCAATTCTCTCTTCCTTCTAGTAAGTCCTATCTACCTTTATCTCAGGAACCTATGTCAGCTTCCAGCTGCAGATTACTACCCTGAAGTTTGGACACTTTCTGGAAGGAAACTAACATGGGATTGCCAGACGGAAACTTCCTCGAATTCCAGTTAGTCCTGCTTTTCCCCCGAGACCCATATAAGCTTCCAGCCTTATAGTACTACCATAAGGAAACTCCCAGAAGGGAAATGAACTTTAAGTTGCTACAGAAGCAACCCCCTTCCCTATCTGACTTCCACAATCAAAAATAACTCAGGCTAATAGAGGAGGGCAATGTATAGATTTTTACTTCTGCAAATCATGACTATCTCCCTTGCTAGTCTTATAATTCAAAGGCTAGACTCTCAATCCTCAACCTAGGAATACTTAATACTTCACTGTAACACTGGGATTCAGGAATATCTACCTTTAGTCATGTGGATCTTTTCTCCACTTCTACCATATTTCAGCCTGAGAAGTTATGCCATTGTCTCTCCACATCTGGGTACAGGAACTCAGGATTCAGGGTTCCTGTTCCCTTTTCCAAGAAGTTGGGTCCCATAACTCCATCTTCTCCTAGAGCCATGTGGTTGGTGGGCCCCATCGCTGCCTCTTGCTTCTACCTCTCAGGCTCTATATGTGGGAGTACATCAATTTCAATACTCCTCTGGTCATATTACACCAAGATAATGGTAATTAGTGGCTCCTAGGTTACAGGAAGAGAGGAAGAGGAAGGGGCCTTGCATAGGGTTTAAAGCAGATCTGTACAGCTTGGCAGTAGATTGGGGCCAAAATGAAAATAGGCTAAACTTCTTCTGGGTGGCAGATAGGTTAGACTGACTAATAATGGTTGGTTGCCTCCTCAGGTCATGTGACAAACATGAGAGAGTGCACAGTGGCAACCCTACATTTTTCTTGGGCATCCTGAAATCCTTTGGCAGGACACAAGAGCCCTGTGCAAGCTGTACAAGCCTTTCTTAACATCTACCCTTAGTTATAGCATTTTATTTCTCATTGTCCTTGACTTTCAATTGAAAACTTATTGATCCCTTTCAAATAATCCAAAGTGGTAGTTCTAAGCAAATCAATCAATAAAAAAAATAATTATCATAATATTATAATAAAAAATAACAATAATCCACAATAGCCTGAGCCAATTAAATCAACCCCTCTTTTACAATGAAAATCAGTCACTATTTTTAAATGAGATATGAATAAGCTAACAATTACCCAGGCCCAAGAGAAGTTCTCAATCTTCTCAAGGAGGTGTCAATGGACATGTCTATATCTTCCATGCAAAAACACAAAATCCCAAAGGTTTACCTGCTGGTAACCTTTTAAATCTCCTTCTCCCAAAAAAAACAGTCAGTGTAAATCATGAGAACCAATGTGGTAATAATCTATAGCGAGCTGCCCTGGAAGTCAAATCACCTGAATTCAAAAATCCTCTCTTATAGATACTAGCTGTATGACCTTGGGCAAGTCTCAGTGTTCTTGGCAATCCTCTAAAACTGTGAAATTTGTAGAAATTGTGCACCTGCATTAGTAGACACAGTTTTTTCATCCTGTATCAGTGAACTAGCAGATTTGAATCCTATCCTAATTCCCAGTGAAAAATCTCTCCAAGGTGCTTTCAGGTACAATAGTCTGTATCTCCAAGCATAGAGATCTCTCTGGGGATCTGGAAGGCTTCTCAATCCTTCCTAAACATTTTGCCGGGGCCTTACATTCTTCCAAAGAGTCTGTATAGCAATGCCCATAATACAGTTCTCAGAGGCTCCCAAAATCAACGATCCTTTCTGAGGGTCCAGGCTTCTTGTAAATGGGTGGTCCTGGCACTTAACACACATTTCCAAAACATAACTATATAAGGTTCCTCTAGACTCCTACCTGTCTGGACTCCCTTCCCTGGTACCTTCTTACACCGATCGAGATCTCCTTGACAAGTAAGTACCACCGTCTTTCAGATAGGTAATAAGTGTGCTAGAAATTCCCAAGAGAGAAAAATCAAGCCACATTGGGAGGAGTCACAGATTTCACGGAGGAGAGGGGACTTGGTGGGATTTGCCTAGATACTTAACAGAGGGAAAAGATCTGAATCACTAGAGACCAAAGCAAAAGGAGTTCCAGCTTTTCAATGGAGGAGTAAGTCTTTTTTTCTTTCCTTTCCTTTCCTTTCCTTTCCTTTCCTTTCCTTTCCTTTCCTTTCCTTTCCTTTCCTTTCCTTTCCTTTCCTTTTTTTTTTTTCTTTTCTTTTCTGGCCAGATTCAAAAGCACCTTCTTATAATCTCTAATAAAAGCAGGTATTATTCACTAGATTTGCAAATGAGATGTGTCTCAGTGGGTTTGAATCCTGACTCTGCTTTTTACTGTCTAGGTGACCTTGAGGAAGTGCACTGTCTGGGCTTCACTTGCTGCTTTCATAAAATGAGGGAATTGGGTGGGATGACTTCTGAAATCCTAGCTCTAAACTCAACCTTATTTATTGGTCAAATAACAGAAATATCAACACAACTATCTCTACAAATTGTCTTGACCCAATGATAAATAAAAAAGTGATTTGACATTTTTCCTGAAATATGTAATATGCTCTCAGAGCATTCCTAGAAGGTATTATACCACAGCTAATATATGTGACCTCAATTTACTGCATTATACATGGAGATATTTAAAGTTTGTGATTTTTCTGACATTTTATAGCATTGTAAGTAAAGCTGGCACTTGTCACATAAATTTTGTTTCCCTTTTTATTCTGAATATTTCAGTGGACCTGGGATCTCATCAAGGTGGGGATTCCAACAGCTTAACATAGTGCCTGGTGCATAGTAGATGTTTAATAAATGTTAATTTATTCCCTCCAAAGGTGCAGACCACAACCCATCCGTGCCTTTTAATTCAGTTCAATTCTTTTCCTTGTCTTCCCATAAATTTTCCACAGGGGGCCTTCTGATTATGCTGGGCAATCCGTCATTTACATCTTCTGATATTACAAGGATATTTCACCATCATCATCATCATCATCATCATGATTATCGATAAAATTTCTTAAGCATCTATTATGTGCTAGGCATTGTGCTAAGCACAGAGGATACAAAAAGTTAAAAAAATAGTTCCTGCCCTCAAGGAGCTTACAATCTAATTGGGGAGACAATTTGAAAATATATACCAAGCAAGCTATGTACAGTATAAATAGGAAAGGCACTAGAATTAAGAGGAGTTGGGGAAGCCTTCTGGTAAAAGATAAGATTTTGGTTGGGACATAATTGGTTCCCCTTTTCTGATTCTATACTATATCTTTCTGATGTCATCCTTTATGACATTTCTGTTCAACTCCTACTTGGTAATATGCTGCAACTACTCACACTCATCTTACCCTTTGGGTGATGTGCAATTTCATCTCTTTGAGGATGGGCATTCTATTATTTGTAGCTACCCAGGATATAAATTAGGCGTGATATTTTTGTCTGGACATGCTTTCACTGTACAAATATAAAATTGCATTTCCTTACAATTAATGCTTATATAATAGTACATCTGTGCTATAGAATTTGCTTTTATTGAGGTGGAACCAAGACAGTGGAGTAGAAACAGCACGTCCAAGGTGCTCTTCCCCCAGATCACCTCCAAACCATGTAAAAGGGGACTCTGAACAACTTCTGGGGCCCCAGCACCCACAGAACAACACAAAGAAGCTAACCTCCCGCTGAGGACAGTCCAGCAGCCCTGCAGGGAGCAGCCAGCTCAGTGCTCTGGGAGCTGACAGCACAGCACGCTGGGAGCCGAGCCCAGGCCCTTGGGAGCTTCGGTTTTAGCCCCAGGAAGGCCGGAGCAGCAGCCAGCTGGAGGGACCCAAGAACACCAGTAGCCATGGCGATTCCAGAATTATCAACACAGACATGCCTAAGACAAAGTGAGAAGTTAGTTCCCTATGGTCTTTGGGACCAGTATTTGGGGAACTCGTTGGCTTCCTCCCCTGGGGGCTAGAAGCCGCTCAGGAGACGCCATTTTGCAGTTTCAGTGGAAGCTCCAGCCCCTGGCCTGCGAACTGTAGGGAGATCCAGCAATCAGTCTTGGGGGTAATCCCTCTTGCTTTAACCTGCTTAGATGGGGATTGTGGTCTGGGGGGGGAAGGTCTGGGGTGGGCATCCAACTTTCCAGAACCGGAAGTTGTGAAGATCCCACCGGGAGCTCCCCTGTCTGGTGGCAGAGTCCTACTGGGGCAAAAAGCCCAAAAGTCAAGTAATTAAGTGGCAACATGCCAAGGCAAAGGAAACAAATTAAACAGAAAAATGCGACCCTAGGCTCCTACTTTGGGGGAAAAGAGGATCCAAGATTAGAGCGGGAAGGGGACTGTGAGGTCAGAAGTCCTGCTCCAAAAGCTGCAGGGGAAAACATGAGCAGGTTGCAGGCCATAGAGGACCTTAAGAAGGACTTTAAAAATCAAATAAGAGAAGTGGAGGAAAAATTGGAAAGAGAAATGAGGATGCAGGAAAAGTATGAAATGAGGGTCAACAGCCTGATTGAGGAAAATAACACCTTAAAAAATAGACTGGCAAAGGAGGCCCAAAAGGCCAATGAGGAGAAGAATGCCTTAAAAAGCCAAATTTGCCAAATGGAAAAAGAATCTCAAAAGCTCACTGAGGAGATTCATTCCTTCAGAGTTAGACTGGAGCAAATGGAAGCTAATGACTTTATGAGAAATCAAGATGCTGTTAAACAGATACAAACAAATGAAAGAATAGAAGGCAATGTGAAATATCTCATGGGAAAAACCACTCACCTGGAAAATAGATCCAGGAGAGACAATTTAAAAATTATTGGACTACCTGAAAGCCATGATCAAAGAAAGAACCTAGAAATCACCCTTCAAGTAATTCTCAAGGAAAATTGCCCTGATGTTTTAGATCCAGAGGGCAAAATAGAGGTTGAAAGAATCCACAGATCACCTCCTGAAAAAGATCCCAAAAAGAAAACTCCCAGGAATATTATAGCCAGGTTCCAGAATCCCCAGATCAAGGAGAAAATACTACAAGCAGCCAGGAAGAAACAATTTCAATATTGTGGAAACACAATCAGAATAGCACAGGACCTGGCAGCTTCTACACTGAGGGATAGAAGGGCATGGACTATGATATTCCAGAGGGCAAAAGAGCTGGGATTGAAGCCAAGGGTCACCTACCCAGCAAAACTGAGTATTTTGTTTCAGGGAAAAATATGGTCATTCAGTGGAATAGAGGACTTTCAAGCATTCTTGAGGAAAAAACCAGAGTTGAATAGAAAATTTGACATCCAGACATAAGAAGCAAGAGATGGTTGAGAAGGTAATCAGGGAAAAGAAATCAAAAGGAACTTATCAAAGTTGAACTATTTACATTCCTACATGGAAAAACAATAACTGTGACTGATGAAACCTCTCTCAATATGAAAATAATGGAAGAAGAAAATAATAAAAAAGTATATGGGCACATGAATACATATGTGAATGTGTGTATATATGTTTACAGGTATATATGGATAGAGGGCATAGGTTGAATTTGGTGGGAAGGGATGATACTTAAGGGGTGAAGTTAAGAGGTGAGAGAGGAAAGTGTCAAGAGGAGATGGGGAGAGAAAGTAGGGTAAACTATCTCATGTAGAAGAGCCAAGGGGAAGTAGTTGCAGGGAAGGGGAAGAACAGGAAGGCAAAAAGGCAAAACCATATTCTCATTGAATTTGGCTCAGGGAGAGAATGACATACATACTAAATGGGATATCTCACCTTGCAGCAGAGTAGGGGGAAGGAAGGTGAGAGGGGGGATGATGGAGGGGAGGACATTCTGTGGGGAGGGGAGGTTGGAAGTATCCTCATTCGAAGAGGGACAGGATCAAAGTAGGAAATGGACCAGGTGGGGGGTGGGATGGGTGGGAGGGAATTATAAGCAGCCTTTTACAATATATCTACTATGGTAATGTTTTGCATAGCTATACATGTACAACACATACTGAATTACTTATCTTCCCAAGGGAGGAAGGGAATGGATCTGAAATTTGAAGTTTTAAAATTAAATGTTTCAAATATATATGAATACTATTATTAATATTATTTTGCATGTAATTGGCAGATTAGATGTACAGGCGTTGGGGCACAGAGACTCACCTTGCTCTAATGGAAAAGTCAAAGGGGGTATGAGAAAAGATATGGGAGAGAGCAGATTGGATGAGGGGATATCTTGTGGGACTGCTATTCTAGGGTGGTGGGTAGGGGAAAAATGGGGAAAAAAATTGTAACTGAAAATCTGGTGGAAATGAATGATGTAAACCAGAAGTTAATAAAGCATTTATTTTAAAACCTAAAAAAAAAAAGAATTTGCTTTTATTTATTTCCTCAAACTTATATGAACTGACACAAAGTGATGTGAGCTGAACCAGGAGAACAGTGGACACAATAACAGAAATACTGTAACAATAATCAACTGTGGAAGACTTAGCTACTCTGGTCATTACAATGAATGCTATCCACCTCCAGAGAGAGAACTGATAAACTCAGAGTGCAAACTGAAGCATTTTTTTCACTTTAAAAATTTTTCTTCCTTTTTTTTGTAACATGAGTAATACAGAAACACATTTGGCATGACTTCACATGTGTAATTGATATCATATTGCTTGGCTTCTCATAGGGTAATGGGAGGGACAGAAGGGAGAGAGACAATTAGAACTCTAAATTTTCAAAAATAAATGTGTAAAAACAAACAAACAAAATGAATAAAGTATATATGCTTCCTTGACATCATTGTGTTAATTAGCTTTTTTGTGTCTTTTCTCTCCAACTAAATTTTAATTTCCCTTAAGGAAGCTTAAATTATCCTGCTTCTTAGTTGTTCTATAGTCCCCAAAGTACTTAGTATAGTGCTTATACACAGTAGGTCCTCAATAAATATTCTTCACATAGTTAAAGCTATATCTTTTTATGTTTAATTTATTACTCAGTCCTTTTATAATTATGATTTTTCACTGTGTTGAACTTTTTATTTATGGTCCTCAGTTTTCTCATCTGTGAAATCAGAATTATATGATGAAGTGAATCATGCCCCATCAATCAGCAATTCAGCAGCAGTCATCCAATAGACAGACATTTATGAGGATAAGGGGGGAAATAGAAGAAACAAAGGAAGATGAATCAAGATATTCTTCACACTTGAAGAGATAAAAGCACTAATGATTTTGGTTGGATCATAGATGGCTTTCTAGCTCTAAAACTCGATCACATGTATATACACATGCACATATATCCTTCAAAATAATTTCTTTCTTCACACACCACTATTATTGAGCACATGACAGAAAACAAAACCTCCCCTTTATATATGTGGTTTTTCATATTTTGTAAATTTTAGTGTGATATTATGGGCTATTGAGAATCCACGCACAAAAATGAAAAGCTTGAATCTTAAGATTTTTGTTGAATAAAAGAGTAAATTTACCTATGCACTGTCTCCTTTGGTTAAAAAAAAAAATAGGAGACTAAGGATGAAAACTGGAGAAGGAAATGGTAAACCACTCCAGTATCTTTGCCAAGAAAACCCCAAACAAGGTCATGAAGAATGGGGCACACCTAAACAGCTGAACAACAACAATGTGTGTGCAAAATGCATACACTGTTAGATGTGATTGCTCTGTCATAACATCACAGATTTAGAGATGAAAGAAACACCAAAAGTCAACTGGTCTAATTCCTTTATTTCACAGATGAAAAAACTGAAGGCTAGAGAGTTGAGGTGACTTTTCTGTGGTTACTCAATATGCAGAAGCTTTGAACCTAGCTCTTCTAACTCCAGATTCAGCATCCTATCCACTACTTGCTTGGTTTTGCTTCACCATGTAAGCCCATATAAGCTCTAAGGACCCTTATCGCAACTCTCATTCTCACAAAGAGCTGGATACCTGAACAAGGCTACCTCCCCTGGGGTTCTAAGGCTGCCCCCGAGGGGTCAGTGGTGTCTTTCTCTAAGGCTTTTGGCTCAAGCCCCATTCAGTTGTGTTCTCCCCAATATCAATCACCAGTATTGTGATTGAAATAAAGGAGTATCTCCTTTATTAATATCCCTCAGGAATTAGCACCCAAATATCATTTAACCAGTTGACAGCCATCAGCTGTGAGGATGATATCCCTTTTAGAAAGGGATTTATTTTTTAAGAAGATGTAAAACGAATAGCTGAATAAACATTTACCAGCAATGCCTGGCGGTGGGGGGGAGGGAGGGGCATTCTATGCCTGTATCACCTTGATCCCTGGAGAGAGTGGAATCAAACCTAACACAGTTGCTACAAAGCATTTGTCCAATCAAGTTCACTACCAGATGGGGCACATAGCTGATTGATGAAGGCAGTCCATAAAGTGATATCTTAACTACCAGTCAAATTTATCACTAGGCTAGGTGCCTTAGGTCAATCCTTAGAGGAGTGTTCTGGTTATAAACTCTGATCCCTGGACTTTTTGAGATTTTGTAAGATCATAGAATAGTCTGTTCCATCTTCAAAACTCCTTCACCTAAGAAAAAAGAAAATAGATACAACAGGGATAGAAGCAATAGTAGGACCTGTTAATAGCTTCATATCAACCTGGGTGGGAAAAGAAGTCTATTGGCACTAACCATCCCCACCTGGAGGCTTCCAGCAGTCTTTGCCTCCTCACTTAAATGCAGCTAGGCAGGAAACCAGGTCAAATCATCTGGTTAGTGCTTATTGAGGGTATTTTCAATTGCTGCTCAGCAGCCAAGGAAAAGGCTCCTCCTCTTCACGTAGTAAAACTACTGGAAACAACACTTGTTCATGCTCCAATATCTGTGTAAGGATTGCATCGCTAGAGATTGCTGTGTTTGCTCACAAGGGCTAGTCTTATTGACCATTCCTCTCTCTTAAAATTGTTTTTGTTATAAGGGAAAACTAACTTATAAGGGGGTAGGGTGAGGAGAGAAAAGGAATAAGTTCAGAAATATCTGTGATTTAAAAGCTAAAGTTAACAATAAAACTTCAACATTTTTAAAAGTCTATTTTGAAATGTTTGTGGAGCTTGGCATAAAGCAGAGAATAAACTGTGTTTAACCTCTATAACTCTTCTCTACCATGTTTATTTAAAAATTTTTTTGTCTATGTTGATGTGATTCATTCAAAAATATAACCCAGGTTATGTTCAGGTAAATATAATTTGTCCACAAAATCTTCACTATGTGAGTTATTTGTACAACTTAAGAAAATAAACTAATATTATAACATAAATTTAACCATGCATTAACACATCTAAGATCTACAAATAATATTGTAAAAGTAAGGAAAAATGAAAGAGAACCTTATTCTTGCAAACAGCTTTTTACCTCACAAGGCTTTGAATAACAGCCAAAAGAGAGATATTAGAACCAATAATATAAAGATGGCAGCTATACTCTCAAAAATCTCTCCCAGCTTTTCAGAATCAATAAAACACAGTCCATGTAGTCAAAGCCACATTAAAATCAACCAAGAGGCTCTTTTCTATTTTGAAAGTAGCAATCTTCTTTTGTGACATTGTATATAACACAAAATCACCAGACCCCTATCTTTTTTTAACACATGGGCTTGGGACTGAGAATATTCCTTTTGTTAATTAAATGTATTTTTTTTTCAATTAACCAAAACCTCTTTTCTTTTCCTTCTCACCTTCCCCAATGGGGAAAAGAATCAAAACATAACTTGTAACAATGTGCATAGTCAAACACAACAAATTCCCACGTTGTCTATGTCCAAAAAGTATATGTCTCATTGTGCATAAGTGGGAAGCAGGCATCATAATCAGTCCTCTAAGGATTTTTCATACCCTGATTCCTTTGCCTCAATCAAATGGAAATTTGAAGACATACTTCACAAATCTCCCCTCTCTTGAATTTAATCAGGAACTGGATATTAAACTCATTAAATAATCCTACTATGACAACATTTAGAATGTGTACTTTAAGGTTATTCCATGGCTAGCATGCATTCATGGTACTTTATACATCTAAGATTTGATTCTAAACCAAGAACTTTGGCTACATCCCTAAAAGACAACAATAGAAAAAAATTGATCCACAGCATAGTTATGAGATGACCGTGATTTTAGTCCTTCCAAAACCTCAGTATTGCTAGGCACACAGGACTGGTACTATGGGAAATCCTGCCTATCAGGAGAAACAGCTGGGTGGAGTTCTGCACATCAGAGGCCTAAAGCTTTCTATACCACCCTGGATGGCCTTGGGGAGAAAGACAGTAGAATTAGACTGTTGAAACAGAACAGGAAAGCAACTTCTGCAGGTTCCTGTGCCAGGAAACAGAGCCCCATGCCATGCCAAGCCTCATAGTCTAATGCCAAGACTCTGTCATATGAAGTTCCAAATTTTGTGTCTGATCTCACTGCTTTTAAAGGAACAATAGGGTAGCTGGTATGTTGCTCTGGATCTAAATATACTTACTAAAATACATACTATTTTTTGCAGAAATCCTTAAGCAAGAGTCTTTGTCTACTTTTCACATCGAATGGCAGACCAAAAGTTTCCGATAAGAAATCCCCATGCACAGTCATTCTAAGTCCCAAAGGCCATTCAAAAAAAAACTCCCAACAACTTAAGAAGTGCCACATTTGGGGCGGTTAGGTGTCGCAGTGAGTTGAGCGCTGGCCCTGGAGTCAGAAGGACCTGAGTTTGGATCTGGCCTCAGACACTTAACACACACAAACAAAAACCTAGCCATGTGACCTTGGGCAAGTTCGGATCAAGGGCACAGAATCTGGGATTCTACCTCTGACATTGGCACCAAGAAATGATTTACAGGAAGTTATAATTGTCCTTGCAAATACCCACATGGAAAGGTCAGGAATGCTCCCCTAGGTTTTTCTAATTTCCTTTAATAACCTGGATCACAAATTAATTTAAACCTGTCTTGAACTTATTTTTATTTGTAGCCCATTTCCCCTTTCCATATAATGATTCATAATTTTACTACATAATTTTACACTTTAAGTGCTCTCTATCACTGAATCAACCACTTAGCCTGGACAGTGTCTAGAATGAACAATAGAGAAACTGTGTAGTTTAAAGCATTTTTTTTCAGTACCCTATTTGCTCAATTAAAGTGTAGTAATGCTACGGGGCCGGGGGGGTGGGGGGGGAGGGCAGAGGGATGGAGAATGCATTCTGATAACTTACTCATCATTTCCAGAAAGTTTGTGGCTAGAGGTAAAAATCACACAGCAGCTACAGGGGAAGCAAGACAAAGCAAGTGTTGGCTTCAGGGAGAGCCTTAACTTAGATGGAGTATGGGGAAAGGGTTTCGGGTTTTGTCTCAGGGCTATATTTCAAGTGTGCTAATAGAAACAGCTGCATTTAACACCTAGTTAGCAAGAATAATTAGTTAAATAGCTCAGAAACTTCTTCACCCCAGGTCATAGTGAGCTCCTTCCCAGCCCATCCTATAAGCAATAACCCTCCCTCTTCTTGTGGCTTACTCCATGCTTGTTACAGCTTTGACTTCAGACAAAGCAGACTGTGGTTCCCAGGCCCTCTTGTTGATTGCCAGGGTGCTTCTCTGGGACTAACTCCCACACAATGATGTAGATGAGTTCCTATGGGGCCCCGATCTAAAAAGCACCTTTTTTTGTTGTTGTTCAGTCATTTCAATCTGACACTTCATGACCCCGTTTGGGGTTTTCTTGGCAAGCTACTGGAGTAGTTTGTCATTTACTTCTCCTGCTCATTCTATACAAATGAGGAAACTGAGGCAAATAGGGGTTGGGTGACGTGCAGGGTCACACAATGAGTAAGTGTATGAGGTCAAATTTGAACCCAGGATTTTTCTGATTCCAGGTCCCAGTGCCACCTCACTGACCCCGGACCTTCTTCACCCCCAGGTGATTGAGCAGTGGCATCCCTGGGAATGCAGGTCTCTCCTCAGCCAACTGGGGGCCTGCGACCACTGACAAGATAAGTCTGGTTGAGTCAGTGTGGCTCTTTTCTTTTCCTCCTCCTTTTGCCAAGCTAGTGTTTGAGAAATAGGAATTTCTCAAAACCTTCACATACAGGACAACCCTGTTAAAAGGAGTTCATGGGTTTCTCCCCGCACCTGCCCCCCTCCTCAAGATTCATTAAGTAAAGTATCACTGCAATGAACTGAGTCAGGCAAGCTAATAACTGGATTTCTAGAAGATGATTAATGTCCAGACTCTTTTGTCATTAACCTACGTGTTTGCAAATCTAATATCTGTATTAAATATGTTATAGATTTTTTTTTCCTCAAATCAGCTTAATTTCTGTGTAGACACATAACTGCTAACAGGTGATCGATCCATCCACAGCCAGACATCTATTTGTTCTCATTCCCATAGCTGAGATTTTTTTAGCTGCTTTGTTCCAAGTCCTTTACTTCACTTGCTTTGAAGACCAGGACTGTATCTGGGGAATTATTCATCATGTCTTCAGCTTTCATCTCAGCAGGATACACTTCCACCTCGAGCACTCTGTGTGTGTGTGTGTGTGTGTGTGTGTGTGTGTGTGTGTGTGTATTCGAGCTTGTGTTCCTGGAGCTCTGTTTCTGAAACTCTTGATTCACTGAAATCAATATCTCAGCCTTACATTAAAAATGATGATGTCCCCAAGGTTTGAAAGCCTGTTTTCTTCACATTCTTTAAAAGACTGTTTTACATGGTAAAGGAGTTCAGAAGATAAGCAATGCTATTCACCGAAGAAGGAATTTTTGGAGGGTGATGCAGAGATGTTGATGCTAGTGGCTGGGGGGGGGGGGGGGCCCATGGTTTGCAGATTTTTTTTCTAGCCATAATTTAAATAGATCTTCCAAAAAGAAAGTAGATGTCCCCAGAGTAACTTATGTGGGTATTGGCCATTCTTTTAAGTAAATTGTTTTCTGAAACCAAGCCATAACACTAAAATTCTAATTTCCTAAGATATTCATTTTAGAAATTTCTGTTGTGCAATTTTCTTACCCTTTAGGGATTTTCCTATAGATGAGAAAGCAGATCTTATACATTCCTTAATTCATTTGTTCTGTTATCCATTCACTGAGTTGCTCCTACAATCGGCATTCATTGGGCAGCTGCTACCTTCAAGGCCCAGAACAGGTATTGTCTTCTTATGTTTACTGATAAAGAGAGACAGGAAACAACAGGCTACTCCCATTAAAGGGTCACTTAGGATTGAGTTCCTGGGCCCTCTTGATTAACATAAATAAAATATGGCAGACTCAGAAACAATGATATTCTGGCTCATTGTGTTCATATGATCTTGAGCTAAACCACAAGTAGAATGGACAGAAGGAATAAGGGAGACACACTGAGACAACATGCCACCCAACACAAATGTGGCAAAGTCCTTTCCTTGGGAGTAGGAAAGACTGAGAGGAAGGAGCTCTGCTGTTCAGTTGTTATCAGTTGTGTCCAATTCTTTGTGACCCCATTTGGGGCTGTCTTGGCAAAGAAACTGGAGTAGTTTGCCATTTCCTTCTCCAATTCATTTTACAGATGAGGAAACTCAGTCAAACAGGGTTAAGTGACTTGTCCAGGGTCACACAGTAAGTATCCGAGGCCAGATTTGAACTTGGGAAGATGGGTCTTCCACCATTTTATCCACTTCACCACCTATCTGCCCTTGCTCTCCCCAGGGAGAGCTCTAGTTACTACTGAACAACTTGCCATAAAATTTGGACTAGAGAGATTTTCTCTGGAACCACTAGCTTCCCCTTTCTGAACTTTGCCCACCCTTCAGCAATGCTAGTTTCTCTTGCTTTCATTGTATCCTGTTCTTTCTCCCTTACCCTCAGCCTTTTCAGGATCTAATTGATCCATTCACAGTAAGGGGTGTGTGTGTGTGTGTGTGTGTGTGTGTGTGTGTGTGTATGCATGCATATTTCCACATCATAATTCCCTACACTAAGGAAATCACAGATTTAGATAAAATTCACACATATATAACACATATATAATCATAGCAATGTCTATATATATTCATATACGTACACACACACACACAAATGCACGCTATATATAGTCTGAGACTTTAAAAGATCTGTCTCTGAACTGCCGGAGGAAGTTCATGCTCATGGCTGTTTTCACTTCGTATATTAAGTTATATCAACTGCACAAACCCTTAGTTCCTGAACCCAATTAAGTATCAAGGATGGTTTTAATACCTTCTAGAACAATCTAGCCTACCATGCCTGAGAGTTCAGGGTGGAGAAGCACCCCATTCCTCTTCCTTCCTCAAGTCTCAGTTTCAGGAAGTTCTGTCTTCCCAGGGCAAAAGCTAATTTAGAAGTTGCAGGGGAAGAGAGGGATGAATTTGTGACCAGATGAAAGCCAAGAGTTAAGTGCATAAGGCCAATATTAAAGGCTAAAGAGCATTTTATATTTTGAAATTTTTTTCAGGAGTTCATAAACATCCCTCTAGGAGGGAAGGAGAAAGGGTGAAGGGTAACATAGAAGGGAGGAGAGGAGACAGAGAGATGTATGTACTACAATGGGAATAAGCTGGTGGAAGAGCAAAAGGGCTTGTTATAAAGGGTAGCACAATGCTGTGGGAAGAGTACTGAGTTGAAATTAGGACATATTGGATTTGCAGCCTGACTCTGCTATTCATGGGACTGCCACATATTCATGCCAATGCAATCACAGTGCCTTGCATATATGCATATTTGAGAAGATCCCCTATTTCTGTTGGTATGGAAAACTCTTGGTGAATGAACTCCCATAACCAGTCTCTGAATTAGTAAATTACCCCTAAGGAATTACTTGAAGACCACAGAAGTTGCGACTTTATTTATTGTTGCATATCTATTATCAAATAACTTTCAGAGGCAGAATTTGAACCCACAGCTTTCTGACTTCCAGTCCCGGTCCTTATTCACTATGCCACTGCTATTTAGGTATACATAGTCCTTATACATAGTAGGTACTTAATAAGTGATTGTTGGATTGAAATGTATTAGGTTGAATTTGACATTTTGAGAAATCATTTAACCTTTGTGCTTTGTTTCATCATATACAAAATGAGGTGGACAAATTAAATAATCTTTCAAGTTCCTTTCAGCTATTATGCACTATAATTTGAGCTCTACTAGAGATTGGAAGTGTAATTATGGTAATGAACAGAAAATAATAGATGGAATTCTAGGATTGTACTTTAGGATGGGAAGGGACTTTAGAAATCAGCTAATCAAATCCCTTTTCTCCTACTATAACCAGAACTTGATGGTTTAGGTCATTCTTTTCTCCTACAAAATATGTGCTTGGGTCTGTGGAATTTCTTAAAAGTATTGTTTCTAGGGGCAGCTAGGTGGCGCAGTGAGTAAGAGCACCGGTCTCAGAGTTGGGATGACCTCGGATCGAATCCGGCCTCAGAAAATGAGCACCCACACATAAATAATGACTGGCCACCTTGAGCAAGTTACTTAAACCCAATTGCTTTTTAAAAAAAAGTATTGTTTCTCTAGATAAGTCAATTCATTCCAAGAAAGAAGAGGTAATTCACATTACCAAGTGAATCTAGGGAGGAATCTAACCAAGGGAGCAAGGTAGATTGTGGAGATAGAAGTAAAGGGTAATAGGGTAAGAAAGAGTAGAAAATAGATGGGGAAAATCCAGAGCTGTGAAGGAAGGAAGGAAGGGAAAAGCATTTATTAAGTGCTTACTATGAGCCAAGCACTGTGCTAAATGATGGGGATACAAATAGAAGAAAGAAAGAAGGAAGACTGAGAAAGCCAGAGAGAAGGAGGTCATTGGAGGTAGGGATAGAAAGCATGCATTCTAGAGAAACAGAAGGCTAAGAAAGGAGTGATTCAGAAGAGAACCAGGATCAGGTGAGGCAGGTCACTAAGGGAAAGACAGCTGTGGGACACAGACACTGTCAGGATAAGCTGGAACTAAGCTCGGGTAGAAACACCCTTCTGCTCATTATTTTCCTTAGTTCTCAGTCCATTGCTCTGACTCATTTTTTACACCAACCTTTAAGACTTAACAGAAAAAGAAAAGAGCGGAAGTCCTTTGATGTAATGCTTGCCCAGTGTCACTGATTTTCTCAGATTCAGTCAGGGGTGCCAGAGTTAGAGACTGCCTTTGAGTACGGAAGTGCTAGATTGGGCATCAGCCTTGCTATGACTAATGTTTTCAATGCCATAGCAACAAGTATCCTTATCTCCCATGAGAAACTGGAGCCATTTCCTAAGCACTGGGAGAATATATGTGTTTGTGGTGAAGACTGGCAGCTGGTGCTGTTCCCAGGATTTCTGTGTTTTCCTTGGTCAAAACTCCCCAAATGCTTTCTTTTTTGATCTCTTTTTTTGGTTAAGATGTGTCATATATGATGGGAAAAAAATCAATGTTTGCACTAGTGATTCTTCTGATCCCCAAGGGGTGTGGGGGCACCTCTGGAAGAAAGTGCTAATGAAAGAAAACCCACAAATTGAGGGGTGACCTGAAAGGTCCAGAGAAAACCCAAACCCACCCAGAGGATAAGCTATTACCCATAGATTCTGGTCATGATGAATCTTTGGCAGAGTAGAATCATATCTGTGATTACATCAGTATTGTAAAATTGATATAGACAATCATTCCCAGCAGAAAGTTTTACTTCAGTTCATAATTTCATAGATCTAGAGTTGCAGAATACCTTAGAAACCATATAGTCCATCTCCTCTCATTTTAGAGATAAAGAAACTGAGGCACCAGGAGGTTAAATAATGCCTAATATTACATCGATAATGAACATAAGAGGCAGGATTTCTGAACTCAGGTCCTCTGACTCCATAGCTCTATATCATGTTGTTACTTACTAGAAAGGACAGGCCCCACTCCTTTAAGATCAAGCTGATTAGTCTTCAGGTAGAACTCACCATGTAGACTCAGGCTGCCTTCAGATAAAAGGTGATTGTTTCTTTCAGTCAGTCACTGAACAGTAAGTTTCCTTCAGAGCTATTTGTACAAGTAACTTTTGACCACTTTGTTTAATCTTCCCTTACCAACTGAAAGTTCTTCTTTTACTCTGTTCAACCTACAACTCAAGGCCATGAGTCTTATTCATTTGTCTGCAATTTCTGCTGCAACCTCTGCTTATAATGACCATGTCCATAGCCTGGGTCCCACCAGTGACCTCAACACATATAGAGTCCATGTGGAACCAGACTGCTTTCATTGATGTTCTGAGTCTTGACTTCCGTGAGCTCAAATTTAACAACAACAACAAAAAAACCCCTGGGCCCCTAGATTCAGTGGCTACTGGCTGGCTCCTTTGCATCTGGGCCATTGTTTAATGGCCTTCCTTGTTAAGGAAGCTGATAAACTTTCCTTGGGTCAGCCCCTTTCCCTCTCCACCCCTCATTCTGTGGAAACCGACTGGCTATCCTCCTATTAATCCAGAGGCTCCCCAAAATGCCTGAACCCTAAATATTGCTTTTGTTTCCCAATCCGACCCTGACATTAAAAGGAAACTCCAGAAACAGGAGGGTTTTGAGGGCATGGTTACATCCCAGCTGGTAGAAATTGCCCAAAAGGTTTATGACAACAGGGACAGCCCCTCTGATAAAGCAGACAAGAAGTTTGCCCAGGTCCTTGTGGCTGTACCTCAGATTCCCAAATGGGCTACACCACATGGTACCCACAGCCCTCTTTCGAGGGACTAATGCACTTACTATAAAGTTAGGCCATTGAAAAAAATGAATGCCCCCCCCCCTAAAAAAGGGGAGGAGGGCTAGGGCTTATTTTAGTTATGAAATACCTTATCTTTTATACCAGAACAAGTTTAATTTTGTAAAACTGTAAGATTTCTGGTCATTTTATTAATTATGTATAGATTTTGTAATATTCAAACTTACTGTGAATTTTCTGAAGTTTCTAGATGGGACTCTGGGATTTAGGATCAGACTAAGAATGGAATCTCTGCATTTGTGAGTTTTTTTTGTCAGCTTAGTGGAAAATCTAATATTATTTCTCATCTAGAATTAGAACATGTACAAAAGTTATGCAAACTGCTTAAGATCATTTTGGCAGTTTTCAACTAACTTTCTTCATCAAAGTTTAATGAGATTGTAAAAGCAGAAGAGATCTGGCTGTTTTGATCTGAATTTGTAGTCATTTCATGCTCTAAGCATAAGTTAACATTTGTAACTGAATGTATGTTAAGGATTCAATTTCTGAATTATCTATTTCTTCCAGAGTGAATATAATCAGAGGGTAAACAAACTCTGTGAAACAAGGATGTATATCTACTATTCAGTCCTGAGGTTCAGGTCAGGAACCTCTATTGTTTAAGGAAGTATAGTTATGTAGTAAAAGAATACTAACTTATGAAGTATCTTGTTTATGTAGTTTGTAGAAATATAAAGGAAAGTGACATAGTCTGAGTAATGGATTACACTAACCCATTCTAACCCCACTTCTGGTCACTTTCCTTCTACTCCTTTTTGACCCTTGCTTAATCTCTTTGCCATATTTGTTTCTTCTAATCTCAGCACCCCTCACTTGCAAATGTCATCTCAGGCTGAGTACCCACTGTCCCAAGACCATGGCCTGGACCTGGTTTTGGCCACGTTTTTGCCACTGGCTACAGACCCAGCCCCCTATGAAACAGAGACAGATCTACCCAAATGATTTTGGGAACCTGCTGTCTAAGGGGGGAATGATCGGGTGCTTGGAATAATGGGGTACTTGGGTGCCTGATATTTAGTTTAATCAGAGATACTTTAGTTGAGAGAAAAGAAAGATAACAACATTTTTAACACCAGGTTAATTCAAACTGTCTTTAAAGTCTATTTATGAAAGGCTGAAAAAAGCAGATAAGAAGGTTTGGGACAAATGGGGTTCATCCAGCCCCTCCTGTTTCCAGATAGTTGATATCAGTTTTAGAAGTATGGTGAGAGAGCACGAGGAAGTTTTGGGGAAGGCAGAAAGATTTGTAACTTGAGTTTATAATTAATAGCTCAATCAAATTTTAGATGGCCCTATCTGAAGGACACTAGTCCATATTTATTTGCTATTTAATAATTTGGGGAACTGTAAATTTTACTATTTCTCTAAAGCCTTGATTACAGGAGTCTCATTAAAGCTGATAATGGGATGGCAGAGGCTGGAGGTTGTGGACTGTTCAAGGTGGATGTCTGCACTTGGAAAAGTTTGGGGACAACCTCGGACACTGCCCAGGTGGGATCTCTCTGACTTTATTTCCCAATCGTGCCTTTTCTTTCTGAAAAGGAAATCTCCCACCAATTTATGCCTAAGCCTTGCTTTCAGCACCTGGTGACTATATGAATGACTAGTGGAGTTGACTCACACCTGGAATCAAACAAGGCTAGGGAAGTTTTCCTTCTGGCAAGGTTTATGACATTGTCCCTCTTTTTATTCTATAGCAAATTCACTGAGAAGTAATATTCAGGGCCAAATAAATGAATAAATATAGAGATAATTTCCTTCAAAGAAGGAGATGATAATAAGATCAGAGGTATGGATTTTTGGGTTTTAGCTCAAGGATTGTATAAGATAGTGGTAAGGGTGAAGCTAATGTTAATTTATTAATGCATCTCTCTGATAATTTTACAAAGGGCAGATGAAATCAATTTTTAAAAAGTTTTTTTTTTTTTTTGTATTTTAAAGTATTCCTATACCCGGTACAGGATTTAGGAAAGGTAGAAATAACAAAGAATAAATAAACTAAAAATTCTCTGTAGTTTCAAAATATGAAACTAATCTTAAGTAATTGTACTAATTTATATTAAGTCAAAATTATCTGGTCACCTCTAGATCTGAAATGGAGAAGCAAAACTCCTTTTTAAATTTTGTAACAACATGAGGCATCTGGGATTTAAAAGTGTTGCTTAAATGAAATAGGTCACTTGAATACAAGGAATTGTATGTTAAGTATGATTCTTATATAGTTTATATGTAAGTTTTCTTGGTTATCTTGGTGACATGTACCTGTCTTAATGTAATTATGTCATTTTGTAAAATTGTGAGAAAAACCTCATTGTATTAACTGAGCCTAGCCTTATGTGGCTAAGAAAACTGAACTATTTGTTTGAACCTAGTCTTTTTATGGCTAGATAATTGGACCTTTATATGTAAAACCGTGTTTCTGGGAGCTCTTGTACATTTGCACTCTAGTCATCTAAAGATTACCCCCTGAGCCTTGGAATCTGAAAAAGATGACATCAGATGCAGAGAGCTTTCCCAAAAATCCGTACCTGACCTCTATTGGGACAGCTTCTTTCCTGAAGAAATTCAGCTAGAGGACCAATAGAAAAATGTGGCCCCCTCCTTTTCCTTCTGACTATGGCCTTGCCAACGTTTTAATGAGACAATGGATGGACAAAGGATGATTCTTTTGCCTGTAAATCAAAAAGGAAAAAGGAGGAGTCAGGTTGGTGGCCTGGAGAATCCCAGTTTCTCGGATCCTGGGAATCATAGTCCCTGAGGAGGAGGAGGGAGAGCAGGTGGGAAAGACCATAGTATTGACTATAACCAAGAAGCCTCCTGTGCCCCTCCCTGATCGTCATGCCTTTGGTCCCGTAGGGGACTTGGCTATCCCTGCCCCAATAGGGAACGACAATGTCCAAATCACGATACCAGCTGTCACCACATGGGCCCCGGTCAGGTCATAGGCCCCCCTCTCCACACCACCCCCCCATCTTCAAAGATTCAGGAATCTTGCAATTATCAGGTCCCCTTAATTACCCTTCTGTCAGCTGTTCATAAAACACTTTAGCAGCACTAACCACAAGCTGGGAAAAGATTGCTGGATCTGTGTTGAACCAGCCTACTTACTATGTAGGGGTGGCACTAAATGCCTCAGTCACCCCTATTTCCAACACAGAGAATTGTGAGTGGGACCACCCAAGGCTCACCTTCGGGGATGTACAGGGACACCTTTATCCAACTCTCAGTATAGCTCAATTTGTGGACAAATCCACGAGATTCAGGCCTCTAGCTCAGACTACTTCCCCACCCCTCTAGGAGCCTGGTGGGCATGCCACAATGGCATTACCCAGTGCGTATCTGCTGTACTGTTCCTCAGAAGACAACAACACACTGAGGGCCCCCTGTGTATCCTAGTGGCCATAATTCCCCAGGTCACCCTTCTCCCAGGTGAATAAGGTTGGCATCATTTTCCCCAGAAGGGCAACTGAGCCACCACCAAAGGCAGGCAGTACCACTCCTCATTCCCATCTCAGTGGGCTTGGGTCTTGTGGGTTCTTCAATGACTGGGATGGCAGCCTTGATTAAGGGGGAGGCCAACTATCAGGCCTTAAGTACACAGGTGAGTATCAACCTCTCCCACATAGAGCAGTCCATCTCAGCCCTAGAAAGACAGGTGGATTCTTTGGCAGAGGTGGTTCTCCAACCACAGAGGCCTTGACCTTCTTTTTCTTAAACAGAGTGGCCTGTGTGCAGCCTGTGGTGAGGCTTGTTGCTTCTATGCAAACAACTCTGGGGTGGTGAGGGAGAGTCTGAAGTTGGTACGCCAGAATATTGCTAATAGAGGGAGCTGGAAAATTCTGAGAATGGGTATCAGTCCCTGTTCCCCTGGAACATCCCCCTGGCTCACTCCATTGGTATTAGCCTTGGTATTAGCCTCTCTTCCTCCTGACTATAGCCCTAATTGTAGGACCCTGTCTCATTAATCACTTTCAACAATTTATCAAGTCCTGTGTTAACTCCGTTAAAATGTTAATTATCAGGGACCCCAAATACCATCCTTTAGGAATAGAATTGGGTAACCTAGATGATGTGACCCCAGCTATGTCAAAGGTTTGACATACTTACAAGGAAGCAGGGAATTTGGGGCACAATTCCACCTTCCCCTTCCCCTAATTGATCTGTAAACAGGCAACTCCACTCCCCTAATTGATTTGTGGATGGGAGTTTCAGCCTAGGGTACATTTCTCACTGGCGGGAAATTCAAATGTACACTGACCAATCACTGATTGTAGTTTAAGCTTACATAACCTGGCTATTGAATCTCTTTAAAAACCAGCACACTGTCTGTGCCAACCCACTGTCTGATTTGGGTTTAACCATGTAACCCTGACAGTCCCACAGTAATAAAAATAAATAAAAATAAAATAAAATCTTCTGTCTCACTCCTTTAAGCTCAACAATTAGAATACTCCATTTCCAGACCATGTTTAATAATAGTTATTTGTACTCAAAGTTAGAGAAATTGCTGTTGATACCTCTTTTGACATAATTACTTTCTCTGCATGACAAAGAAAAATATTAATATGTTTGGGGTTTAGGCACAAGCCTGTCAAGAACAATTTTTAGTTAACATTGGTCTATATATAATAATGTCTAGCATGGAGAAATGCCTCTATTAGCATAGTACCTTTCATGCCTTCTTACATGATTCTGCTCTAAGATGATTTGAGGTAACCTTTATTTTTCCAATTTTTTTTTAAAGCAATTGGGGTTAAGTAACTTGCTCAAGGTTACACGGCTAGTCATTATTTATGTGTGGGTGCTCATTTTCTGAGGCCGGATCCAATCCTGGGTCGTCCCAACTCCAGGGCTGGCACTCTTACTCACTGTGTCACCTAGCCACCCCTTTTTTTTCCCAAAAATTTTTTTTTTAAAGCAATTGGGTTAAGTAACTTGCTCAAGGTTACACAGCTAGTCATTTGATTTATGCGTGGGTGCTCATTTTCTGAGGCCGGATCTGATCTCGGGTCATCCAAACTCCGAGGCCGGCGCTCTTGCTCACTGCGCCACCTAGCCGCCCCTTTAGGGCAATTGGGGTTAAGTAACTTGCCCAAGGTTACACGGCTAGGTTTTTGTTTGTGCGGATTAAGTGTCGGAGGCCGGCTCCGAACTCAGGTCCTTCTGATTCCAGGGCCGGCACTCTATTCACTGCGCCACCTAGCCGCCCCCCAAATTTTTAATTAATTTATTTTTAGTTTTCAACATTCATTTCCACAAGATTTTGAGTTACAATTTTTTCTCTCCCCATCTTTCCCCTACCCCCACCCCAAAATAGCAGGCCTAATGAATACCCCTTCCCGGAGGGCAATTGGGGTTAAGTAACTTGCCCAACATCGCAAGGCTAGGTTTTTGTTTGTGTGTGCGTTAAGTGTCTGAGGTCAGATCCGAACTCAGGTCCTTCTGACTCCAGGGCCGACACTCTACTCACTGCACCACCTAGCTACACCGCCCCCAACTTTCTAGTAGGGCAAGATGGGTTTCTATACCCCAGTACCTGTATATCGTATTTCCCAGTTGCATGTAAAATATCAATTTTTAAACATTTGTTTTTAAAACTTTGAGTTCCAGATTTTTTCCCCTTCTTCCCTCCTCACCCACTCCCACTGGGAAGATAAGCAATTCGATATAGATTGTACATGTGTAGTTACCTAAATCATTTCCATAGTTGTTATATTGTGAAAGACTAACTATATTTCCCTCCATCCTATCCTGCCCCCCACTTATTCTATTTTCTCCTTTGATCCTTTCCCTCCCTCCCTTCTATCCTCCTCCCTCTTATCTCCTACCCCCCTCTTATCCTATAGGGTAAGATACCCAATTGAGTGTTTATGTTATTCCCTCCTTAGGTCAAATTCAATGAGAATCAGGCTGTCCCATTCCCTTTCACCTTCCTGCTCTTCCCCCTCCCTAGTAATAGTTTCCTCTTGTGAGGTAACATTTTTAGGAATCATGAAAAAGGAAAGATCAAAATATATTAAGTTTGGAAACAAGTCACACTCAATTCTTCCTGAACCACTCCCTTTAAGGAATGAAAAGAGTCTCTTCCCACCTATCAACATCTCCCCCCCCCCTCCAATATCTTAACTTCCAAAAAGAGGACTCAGGCCTTAGGTGAGTTTTGGGATCTATCACTTCAGGCAATGACCTCATCAAGACAAGAATTAATCATATACATCATTAGAAGATAAAAAAGTGACAGTGAAGACATCAAATCAGATAACAGATTTAGCTGAATTCATTAAATGAGTGGGGATATTAAAACAAAAACTGAAAATGATGAGGTATGGGCTCTGGGAGCCCCCTTTAGCTCTCCTTGAGTCCTTGAGGTACAGGTGCTTGAACTCAGATTAAATCATCTCATTTGATGAGGTATTTGCATAAGGCAATAAGCCTTACATTTTGGGCCCAAACCTGTTTGGCATTCCTCTGTTACTAGACTTTCCACCCTTGAGCCTATCTCTGTTACTAGACTTCCCACCCCTGAGCCTATCAAAATATCAATCCACCCTTGAACTGGCCTAGCCCACTATTGTCTGTAGTCTCCAGGTAGCCTCCAGCAACTTCCCACCCTTAAACACTCATTGACCTCATTAACTCCTCCTCAAGACCCTCCTCAAACTCCTCCTCTAAACCACCCCCTAGATTCCTCCCACAACCTTCTGTATATAAGACCCCATCTTGTCTTCATGTTTGAGAGCCCCTTAGAATGACTTAACACAGACTTAACTCTGTGTCTAATACAAGCGAATTTTTAATAAACTTTACTTTTCTTTGGCTGAGAGAAGACTTGAGTTGAATTCATTCAGCAGGACCCAGCGTGTTGGCATTTTGGGGTCTCCAGAGCAACCCTAACCCTCTTTATGGGTAACCTCTTCAAAAGTAGCCCTTTGGAGGCAGCTAGGTAGCTCAGTGGTTGGAGCACCAGCCCTTGATTCAGGAAGACCTGACTTCAAATTTGCCCTCAGACACTTAGTTGCTGTGTGACCCCAGGCAAGACACTAACCTCAGCTGCGGACTGAAGGAAGGAAGGACGGAAGGAAGGCAGGCAGGCAGGCAGGCAGGCAGGCTCTGGCCATAAGAAACTTAAACTTAAATTCTACTGGGAAATAAAACAGGTGAACAAAATAAAAACAAAATTTGAGGAAGTGCAGTCAACTAGAGAGGCCAGGGAAGGCTTCATGAAGAAGTAGCATCTGTGGAGCTTTGAAGGAAGGTCAAGATTCAGCTAAGTTGAGAAAGCTCTCTACAGACATGGAAGAAGACAGGCACTAATGTAAAGATGGGAGATGGGATTCCAACTTAATTCAAAAGATACTGATTAAACACCTACTCTATTAAGACCTTGTGGCAGTTACTGTGAAATTTGAAGAACAGCTACTACAATTTGGTTGTAATTGAGAGCATGTGAAGCAAAGTCATTTGAAATAAGGTTGATGAAGTAGGCTGGAGCCTCCTTGTACAGGGCTTCAAAGGCCAGGGTGAAGTTTGGATTTTTACCCTCCAGACAAAAAAGAGTCATTGTAGCTAAAGGACTAAAGCCCTCACGTATTTGTTAGAAATGCCATTCTCCAGGTGAAGAAATGAGCCTCAAAGAGACTAAGGACAAGAACCTATGGTGAAAATGTATCACTCTCCTCTGTCAAAGTAGTGGTAGTTGATACTTAGTTGCTAAAAACCAGTCGGACTAAGCCTCAGGCTTTTAGGTAGCTGTGTGACGGGGACCTAGGACGTCCTTGGGCTACAGAACAGACCACACCTGGAGGAAGGAAATCTTGTTCCTTAGCATATTTTTAAGTTATTTCAATCATTTAAAGTCCTCTGACAATGGGTCTCTGACCCTCTGACTGCCTATTTGGTATTCTAAGCATTAGAGAGCCTCTAATCTATAGGGCTCTTAAATAATTTAAATGATGTTTTCAGGAGTATTTTTTTTTCTTCTCAACTCCAGCTGCAGTGAAAAGAGAATCTTCTTTTCCATCACAAAGCTGACTTAAATTTGCAACTGCAAAGTTTACTGGGCTTTTCACTCTCTCCTAAGCTTTACATTTGTGACAAAGAAGATGTAAGGTGAGGCATCCATGGTGATTTCAGAGAAAATCAGACAGATTTCCTCATGCCCTGGCATTTTAGGAGATGTTGGGCATTTTAAGTGTCACACAGCAGATACCTGGGCTTGCTTGTTTAGATATATTTTAGACTTAGGGTCTCAACATCATGTGTGGCCCCCCGACCCATTAAAATTAAATTGTTGCAAGCCTGGGGGAGAGGCTGGGGAGGGAAAGGCAGCCAAGGTGAACCTGGTGAAACAGAAGTGATCCCAGCACAAGCTTCCTTTGAAAATGAGCATTTCTGTAGAATGCTGACTCAGGTGCTCTGTCAGAAGCATACAGGCACACAATGGCTTGCCTCTGCATTAACTAGGTCACAGACTGTAATTCTAGTGGGTACTAACATTTTCAACTGATTTTTTTTCCTCCTGTGTACAAAGAATTGTGTTCCCATTCAGCTTGATCATGTTGTAGGGTTTTGAAATTTTCTTCAGGCATAGTTGTAGTTTTAGGTCCAAAAGGATGTTATGTGACTGGCTCATTGGAAGTGACAAACAAGGGCTTAATCTATTCAAATTAAAAGAGGAAGGAAGAAATTACATTTTGGAGCTATGGATGGGAGAAGAGTCCATGACCCAAGAAGAGGGAAGAAGACAACAGAAGATAAAATCTACATAAAGATTAAAAATAAATAAAATTTTCAAAGTTTTTTGCACCAAGAAGTACCATACAGATTTCTGTATGAATAAATCACAATGCCTATGAAATGACTCTTTCATTTCCAAAGTAGAGAAATTCAGAGTAAGGAGTTCAAAGTCAGGATGAAGATTACAATGCCATGCTTGATGAAAATTTAAAATAACAACATGTATAAATAGAATTTGATACTTGCATATAAATCAAGGGTGATATAAGTAAAGGACATTTCAGTGTTGGAGGACCTATGGGAAGAGAGGTACATTATTATACTGTTAATGGAGCTGTGGATTGGCCCAACTATTCTAGAAAACAATTTAGAATTTTGTAAGAAAATTCACTCAGCTGTTCAAAATCTTTAGCTGGTTATAATGTCAATGGGCATTTTCCCTAAGGAGGTCAAGGACAGAATGCTCTTGTATATACCAAAATATCCACATATTCACATGATCTTTATGTAGTAGCAAAGGTAAAAGAAACAGTTTGGATATTCTTCCACTGACAAATAACTGAATAAATTGTGGCATGTGAATACATATCTATATATACACACATAGACAGGGAGAGCATGTTCTAGTGGCAAAGACAACATGTGCATATGATATATATATATATCTGTGTGTGTATATATTTATATATAATATTATATATATAAATTTATATATAAATAATATATATAAAATTTTATATAATATATAATATTATAATATATATAAATATTTCCTGTGTGTGTGTGTGTGTGTGTGTGTGTGTATACACACACACACACACACACAGAGGAAATAAAGATGATTTAAAAGGCAAAAGAATTAGCAGCTGAGCAGTGTGTGAGGGGATTGAAAAAGGCTTCATGCAGAGGTGAGATTTAAGCTAACTCATTTCATACAAATTTTCCCATGTTTACCTGAATTCCTCATATTCATCTCCCAGATCTTTGCCTTTGTATTTGTTCTTATACCTGGAATGCCCTGCCCCATTCCCTCAGTGTCTTAGTTTTCCTTAAGAGTTAGATGGTATTAGCTTAGTGGTACTTCAGCTAGAGCAATGGGCCTGGAGTCAGGAAGACCTGAGTTCAAATTTGACCTTAGACTCTCGCTGGGTGACTCTGGGCACATCTCTTAACCTTTGTCTGTCTCTGTTTCTTCAACTATAAAATGGAGAAAATAATAGTACTTAACCTCCCAGGGTCAAATAAGATGATATTTGCAAAGTTTTCTCCTCTTCCTCCTCCTCTTTCTTCTTCTTTCTGTCTCTGTCTCTGTCTCTCTCTCTCTCTCACACACACACACACACACACACACACACACCAGTAGGAACCCTGGAAGTAAAACAGCACAGCTAAGCAGTGTGCTAAGAACACAGTGGTGGAGTCTACTAGGATCCTTGGGTTTCTGTATTTTCCCTGAGGTAGGGGGACATTCCCCCATATGTGTGTTGATGTCACTATTTTCTGTGTTGGCTCCCTCACTCCAACTTACCCTTATCCTAGTAGGTCTAAATCCCAAAAATAGAATACCACCACACATTATGTACTCTCAAGGTCACAATGGTAAACTCGGTTCAGAAAAAATAAGCACCACCCCCTCCTACTCACACACAAACTCTGGAGCTCCCATCTGATGCCTGTTCTGTGTTTACAACCAGTCACTCAAAATAATGACCATTTTAGATCTCAAACAACCATTTACTTGACAAAAAGACAAGAAATAATAACATCATGGACATTAATACATTAAAGTCAATGCATAACCTATATATGCATATATCACAGATTACATATAAACCTGAAACACATTCTCCCACCATTGTTCTCAGTATTTGTAGTGAAGACTGGGCACACACTCACAAACACCTGAAAGGAAAGTGCTTGAGGAAGGAAAACCTATGTGCTTCAGGTAACTCACAGCCCTGGACTTCAGGTTTGGATGTCATTAGTCCATTCAAGAACATCTGTACCACATCAAGCTGCTTCTCTATTTACTGCTTGACTCTTGGTCCTCAACAGTTTTCTACAGGGCAGATCCTCCTCTACTTGATTGTTTATTTTTTTAATTAAAAAATTTGGGGTGGGGGTAGGCAAGCAGAGTTAAGTGACATGCTCAGGGTCACACAACTGGTAAGTGTTTGAGGCTGGATTTGAAGTCAGATCCTCCTGACTCCAGGGGTGGTACCTTATCCACTCCATCACCTACCTGTTCCCTACTTTATTGTAAACTCTCTGAAAGTGGGAGAAGTATATTCTAAACCACAGCTTTAACCAGCATTTAACTACTGGTCTAGAATACCAGTACTGAACACAATAGATGCTTAATAAATGTTCAGTGAACTGAAATGAATGATTCAAATAAATTACATTAGAAAGGGACATTATTTTTCATTAGCTAGACCAGAGGTAGCCTTTTAGGTTTCATTGTGTGAAAGTGACAAGAACCTGAACTTCCAAGTTAGAAGACTGTAATTAATCTTGAGTTTGCCTAATGGCCATAGTGCTTTGGGCAAGTCATTTAAATTCTCTGAGCTTTTGTACCTTCATCTGTAAAACAGGCCTGCCATTTGCACTATCCTTCCCTCCTATGCTTACACATGCTTGTATTGAGTATCAAATGAGTTAATATATGAAGTGTGCTTTCTGAAATGTTAAGTACTACATAAAATTAAGCTATTATAACAATTATTATTATTTCAGGGCAGCTAGATGGTGTCACAGTGCATAGAGTATACTGCCTGGAGTTCAAGATTCATGTTCCTGAGTTCGAAAACTGGCCTCAGACACTTATTAGCTGTGTGACCCCAGGCAAGTCACTTAACCATGTTTGCCTCAGTTTCCTCATCAGTAAAATGAGCTAGAGAAGGAAGTGCAAACTACTCCAGTATCTTTGCCAAGAAAACCCCAAATAAGGTCATGGAGTGTCTGACATGACTGAAAATAATTATTTCTGTCCTTCCTTTAGTCTCTCTTAGAAGGTATGAAGAGATAGGTTTCAGAGGAATAAAAGTAATTTACTATCATTTGTTCACTCATTTCCCAAAGGATGGGTACTTGTTAGTTTCTAGTTCTTTGCCACTACCAAAAGAACTGTTATTAATATATTTATCTATATGGGTCCTTTTCCTCTCTCATTGATCTCTTTGGAATATAGACTTAGTAGTAGTATCACTACACCAAAAAGTTAACACAATTTAATAACTTCTGAGTTTCAAATTGTTTTCCATAATGACTGGACTCATTCATGGTTTCACTAACAGTGTAGTCATTTGCCTATTTTCCCTCAGTTTCAATAGGTGTCATTTTACTTTTTTTTGGTCAACTTTTTGGTCAACTTTGGACAACTTTTTTGGTTAACAGGTAGAACCTCAGAGTTATTTCAGTTTGAATTTTTCTAAGTATGAGTGAATTGGAGCATTTTTCATGTGCCTATTGTTAGCTTAGTTTTCTTCCTTTGAAAACTATCTGTTCCTATCTTTTGACCATTTTTTTCAGTTAGGAAATGGCTCTCATTCTTATAAATTTGAATGTTTCTTATATATTTTAGATAAAAGATCTTTATCAAGATAAACTTTCAAAAGTGATTTTTTTTTTTTTTTGGTTAGAATCAGGGTGCATCCTCAAGACCACATGTGGCCTTCTAGGTCCTTGGGTGTAGCCTTTTGACTGAGTCCAAGTTTTATAGTACAAATCCTTTTATTAAGGAGATCTGTTCTGTGAAGTTTGGATTCAGTCAAAAGGGCTGGACTTGAAGACCTAGAGGGCCACATGTGGCCTAGAGGTTGCAGGTTCCCCACACTGAACTAGATGATTTTTGAGATGCCTTCCACCTTAGAGATTCTATGATAACTTTGTGTGATGTGATTTTTATTTGTAGATACTTTGAAAAATCAATGAATTCCTGATTTCTTCCCTCAATTGATATGGAATGCAACTTCTTAGGAGTTGCCATGGATGAAATATCTACCACCTAACAACCAACACATTGGTGATAAACATCTTCATAGGCTATTTCCAGATCATAGTTGTAATTCATCATTAGGGTTATTCTTGAAAATTTTCCAGATTAGCAGGACCTATCAGCATCTCCACCTAGTTAGCACAGCCTCTAAGAACCCAGAGTCACCTCCATGCCATAATAAGGCATCAGAGTAGAACTTTTGATGTAACCATTTGTCAGTACTTTATTTAATTTTGTTCTTATGGCCTATCATCTGTATATGGAGAGTCTGGAGATAGAGGTAAACCTCACAACATAGTACAGCTTAGAATCCATAGAATAGTCTGAGTGTCTTCAGGATTTTGGTCCCATGGGTCTGTTACCTTATAGGGTGGGAACATCTGTGGTGGTATAGACTGGGCAAAAGGGACCAGAAGTAAGAGGCCTTGTCTGGAGACCAGGTAAGTATAATCGCTAATAAGGAGTCAGTGGGACCCAAAGGAGCAAGCCGAATTGAGGGTCTGAAGTAAAACCGAAAGCCAGCAAAAACTGGATTCCAGAAAGATCAAAGGAACAAAACTTAGTTTGAGTGACAAATTTATACAAAGGGGCTTGCTCAATGATATGAGTGCACCTGGGAAATTTTATACTAGGTTGTATAGGACTAGTCCCCTCCTCTTCTCTGCTTTCTGGACCTCATTCTGACAGAGGAGTTGCAGCTGTGGACAGCTCCCGCATACCATTACCATCTACTGAATGGGAGGCAATTATGTCAGGGTGGTGGTGGACTTCAAGTAAATTGTAAATTCCTCAAAGACAGGGATCATGCCAATGATTTCCATATGCTTGATGCAATCTTCATAAAAACAGTAATTCCCTATTGTATAAATTAATGAATTTAGTTGCATTTATAATAATAACAGCTTATGCTTGTATAGTCTTACACATAGTCGTCACATGCTGAATTTGTCTTGATTCTGGTACTTAATTTTTTGGAAGAAATTTTATATCAATTATCTAATTTTCTCTTCATGGTAACCTTATGAGGTAGGTAGGATAGACTTTACAATGAGGAAATTGAGGCCTAGATTAAATGACTTGCTTAAAATCACAAAATTAGGATCAACAGTATAAATTCATTCCAGTGAACAACAGGGAAATGCTCTGGGGTTCTGAGACACAAGTGCCTGGTAGGGGGTGAACTGATAGGCAGGCTCAGGCAATGGAACTAGCTAGCTGTTATCCTGTAGAACCAACACAGATGAGAAATACAGTCACATGGCAAGGTAAAAGTAGCCATGGAGTTGGCACAACTCAAATTATGTTCTCGTTAGCTACTGCCCCTGTTGGAGGTGGGTAGCTTGACCTTATATTTACCAGCATTAAGGGGACTTGTACTGTGAAGTTTGGATTCAGTCAAAAGGGCTCAAGATCTAAGGCTAGTGATCTGATCAGCTATTTCAGATCAGCTTTTCCAGACTTCCTGAGAGTAGTTATTGTAGATCAGGGATTCTATGCCATAGACATTCCTACAGGTCTCTATGCTCTGGGGCCTTTTTTTCCTACTATGTTTAAGACCCTTTATTAAAAAGATCTTTTGTGTAAGTTTGTAGTTCCCTTTTGATTGACCCACATAATACTGTAACAAAGAAGATCCTGTCCATGTAAGACAATGGGAATTTCTGGGAGGGGGCACCACGAGTCTGATTTTGTCTGTGGGTATAGTAAGGACAATAGAGTACCATGGACTAAGAGGTGGAAACAGGCACAGAGATTATTATATGAAATGTTCCCTAGACTGCTCTTAGGAATAACTGAGGGGAGTAGAAAATAATGGAATGGATGATTTAATTTTGGTATATTAGTGTTATACAATTCTATCGTACTGTAATAAATGATAAATATTAAGGATATAAAAATATGGAAAGACTTCTATGAAGTGATAAAGAATGAAGAAAAGAATCAGAATAACATCTTAAATAATTGATTATGATTATGTATAAAAAATAACCAAAACTCAAAAAATATATATAGAAGAAAAAGTGAATGCAGATGTAAATGATGCATTGTTATTACTATTTTGTGAATGTGTTATATATGTATATGTGTATATACACACATGAACACACATATACATATATGTATATACATACATATAAAGTCTTGATGTACCCTTTCCTACCTAATCTCTGATCTTTGGAGGGAAGAAGAGTACTGAAATGAAGTCTCCCATCTGACCATGTGCCTTTCATCTCATACTGCATTTGTCCCTAATCCAATCTCTAGCCTCCTTTGGGAATGATGAACATTCTTAGACTTGGTCATACCCCTATACATTCTGGTGTTTCAGAACACCTATAGGTCATGATCCAAACCCCATTCTTTATCTTCTACCAACCAATTCCTTATTTTCATTCCCCTCAATCCCCCTTCCCATACACAAAGTTCTAACCAAACACCATTCACCCCTTTCACTGTGCTCCCTGGAATGCCTGTTCCATCAGCAACAAACTTCCCTTCATCTTACCTTTTTTTTCTTTCCCATTCTTTCTATCAATTAGCTATACTGAAGCCTGGCTCCCCTCTGATGACACTGCCTCCCTGGCAACTCTTTCCAGTTCTGGCTGTGTCTTTATTCATTCCCTTTAGATTACTGGTTGTGGGGGGATTGTAATACTCCTTGATCCCCATTACTACTTCCAGGTTCTCCATCTACTTCCATCAGTCAGTAATCTCTCTTCCTTTGAGGTTCATATAATCCATATCTACCATCCACTTAAAATCCTAGTAGCTATTGTCTATATACCTCTAGGTCACTCCTATTACTTCCTCAATGAGTTCAGCATATAGCTCACAGTTTTTCTCTCCTCTTCCATATTGCCCTTCCCTTTTGAATCCCAACTCCCCATTATCATCTGACCAATTGCTTTCTGTCAAGCCTTGGATCACTCCCACCATTTGAGGCCTTTGCTCCCACATTCATGCAGTTGAATGATGTTGGAGAAAGTCATGCAACTGTTTTGACTAGGTCCACTACAAATTTATGTTACACAACCTTGAATGGTCCCTCAATTCTGCTAGGCAATCCTTCTACATGTGTCTTATCAACTAACTACTCTCCACAGCAGATCTTCCAAACCTTTTCCTCTCTCCTCAAACCTTTTCTAGATTTCCCTATCCTCCATCCTTTCAGCTGAGAACCTTGCCTCATAATTTAAAGAAAAAAATCAAGGCCTTTCACTGTGAGCTCTCTCTTTTCCCATCTTCCTCATCTCATATCACTCCTATCTCCTCCATCAGTCCTGTCTCACATGAAAAAATGGCATTCCTCCTGTTTATTGACTGACTGACTGACTCTAATTGCTCTCAGAGTAATTTGTTTTAGCTAAATAACAAACCATTTTCTCCACAGGCCCATTTTCTTACTAGCTGCTTTTAGATGTTCTGTGAGACATTATTCTTCTTGGTCTTCTATCATTCTTATTCATTCATTCATGCCACAAACATTTATCAAGCACCTAATGTGTACAGAATACTATGTTAGGCATAAGGGGAAATGCCAAGTTTAAATAACATATAGTTGCTACCCTTATGGAAATTTGGTAGTAAGTAAGCTTGTATCCTGAATGAAAATGTCCAAAGCTTTTATGGTTCTGCATTGGCCAAAGTACCCAAGAGAGGACAGAAACATGCAGAACAATGATGGCCAGTCAGATACAGCCATATTGAAGGTGCTTAGTAAATGTTTCTTGAGTTGAGGCCTATTCCATATGCTTTCTGTTATTTCTTTCAAAGAAAGAAAATTGGCTTAACAATTTTCTTAAAATAATGATAGTAAAATGCGTAAGTGTGGCTTTCTCATTGAGAAGAACAAGGGAAACTTCCAGAGGAAAATTGCTCTGTTGATAGCATTTCTGGGCAGGCTGAGGGCCCAAGAAATTCAAAAGGCAACAAGTCATGTGCAGATGCCTGGGGCTCTTCAGCACACATACATCTGTGAAGCCAGAGCCAGTTACAAAGGTTATTTTGTTAAGTTCCATTCATATAGAAATTACTTCTGTGGCCTATGATAATGCTGAGTAAAATGTTCTCATTTCAATCTCAGTAACTGCTGAACTCCAGCAGATATGAAGGTCAGATTTCAATAGATTTTTTTGTTATTTCATGTATTCTTCCTGTTTATGTTTCACATAAACACCAGAGATTTGTAAGAAAAAGCCTGAGCTAAGCTTATATTAAGTTACTTGTGACAACTGCAGGCTGGTGGAGGGGAACATTCTAGTAGAGTGTAAGTTTCCTGAGGGCAGGAACTATTTAATTTTTTAGTAATACAGTGCCTGGTACATAGTAGGAGTTTAATAAATGCTTGATGATTGATTGATGAGAACCTGAGGAAGGTACCTTATATGAGAGAGATTTATTTTTTATTTAGATTTTGTGAAGACAATCTGATCATTCCCTGTCTAGGCCCTCAGTTTTTACAGTCTATCATATTCTATTCATATTTCCTATGAAGAGGGAGTATAAACAATTAGCTTTACTTGACTATAAAGTATTTAGATTGATTTGTGACCTTGCATTGTAGAAACCAGGCTCAGTACTATGTAACCATAGGACAGTGTTTGAAGGGTACCAGAAAAGCCTACAGAATTATAAAGAAGGCACTGGTTAAAATGTAAATGTAAAATGTAAGCCTCTAACCTTCACATGAACCATCATTACCACCTCAGTATTATGGGTAGCTAGGTAGCACAGTAGATAAAGGGCCAGGCCTGGAGTCCTGAAGACTCCTCTTCCTGAGTTCAAAACTGACCTCAAGAGACTTATTAGTTGTATGACACTGGGCAAGTCACTTCACCCTGTTTGCCTCAATTTCCTCATCTGTAAAATGAACTGGAGAAGAAAATGACAAGCTGTTATAGTATCTTTGCCAATAAAACCCCAAATTGGGTCATGAAGAGTCGACACAGCTAAAAAATGACTAAATGATCCCATTAGTTTATCAGTTTTATAACAGAAGATAGAGAGGCCACAGAAAAGGCATCTTTATGAGGAGGACATGGGATCGGGGATGCCCAGATGATGGAGAATGGTTTAGGTAGATGCCCTAATGAATGGGGTTCCAAACAGCCAAGGAGCAGCATGAGAACACTGGATGCCTTACTGAGTAGAGGAAGACACTCAATCAGAAGATGAATTTAAAGGGCTGTTCCTCCTCATTCATACCGGCAAGACAGTTTGCATACTCCTTGGTTCTTATTACAGTACAATGGGGATTTGGCACATTCCCAAATCACCTACGAAGGAGTAATCCCCCTGGGAGGTACTGGGAATCTGTTTCTAGGAAACTGAACTGGCACGTTCATAGACATTGGTCCATCACATGCTTAGAAGGAGTGTCTTTCCATAGGCCACGTAAGCCAGAATTGTTTGAGTCTTTTAATTTGCCTGACTGAGCGCAGCGTCTCAATTTCTGGTATTCATACGAAGGACTCATTCACTCATAGCAAAGTGATACCATGCACTAAGAATGGAAGGCCTAAAGGTTACCTCCTTCTGACCCACCTTAAACAGGCTTGGGGTTTTGGTCTTGTTTCATTTGTCCTTTCTCAGTTGGAGATACAATGAAGGAAAACTTCTGACCCAAGAGCCAGGGCCATGGAGATCACCCCAGAATCCAAGAATAGAGGCCTGATATTGTAGCCAGACTACCAGACTAACAGAAGCCCTAAGAAGCAAAAGCCCCCAGAAGGGGACTTTGGGCTTAAATTTGTCAGAGCTGAGTTAAACTGTGTTAAACTCCCCTCCCCAGACGGTTTTGAATTGTATGTTTGCTCTAGCTATAGTTTTGGAGTAAATGTTACTTTGTAAAATTTAATCTGATGTCAAGCAATTAAATGGAAATGGCCCTAGTCACTGGCCCTTAAAAAGGGAGAAACACAAGCAGTAGGTGCTGAATCCAAAGAGAAGGGAACAGAGATAAGGAAAGGGGGAAGAAAAGTGATGGAGTGGGGATAAGAGAGAGGGCGATCTTTTGGAAGAATCAGGATGAAATAGGTTCACTTGTGCAGGTGGAGGGGCTAGCTTTGGTAAGGAGTAATGCCACCTCTTCATGTGAGAAAAGAATGATGGAGGAGATGGTGATGGAAGGCATTTGGGTGATAGGAGATGAGGAAATAGTGAAAGACCTTGATTTTTCCTGTAAAATATAAGACAGCTGAGAGGGTGGCAGAGGGAGAGAGCCATGGGAGGTTTGAGGAGGGATGAATTGTTAGAGTGTCAATTGCCCTCCTGTTTCTGCTCATTTCACTCCACATCAGTTCATACTGATGTTCATTCTGAGGTCTCTCTGAAATCAGCTCTTTCTTCATTTCTTATAGCACAATAGTATTGCATTACATTCATATACTGTAGTTTGTTCTCAGCCATTCTCAACTTGATGGGCAGCCCCTTAGTTTCTAGTTCTTTACCACTACAAAAAGAGTTGCTAACTATGCCAACTGTGATAGACTTAGCTCTTTTACCAGCCATACAATGATCCAAGACAATTCCAAAAGGCTTATGACAGAAAATGCTATCCACATCCAGAGAAAGAACTATGGAGTCTGAATGCAGATTGAAGCATGCTATTTTTATTTTTTTTCTATGTTGTTTTCCTTTTGTTATATTTCTTCTTTTACAACATTACTAAGGTGGAAGTATGTTTTACATGACTGTACAACGTATAACTTTTTTCAGATTGCTTGCTGTCTGGGGGAGGAGGGAGGGAAGGGAAGGAGGGAGAAAAATTTATAACTCAAAAATTTTCAGAAAATTAGTGTTGAAAATTGTCTTTATATTTAATTGGAAAAATAAAATACTACTTAAAAAAAAAGCCCAAAGCTACTATAAAATGAGTCAGAGCAGGGTATGAAAGAATCAGTACACGAATTTATTTTTAAGTCATTGTTTCCTTTGGACAAACCAATTGACCTTTCCGGATTTTAGTGTCTTTCATATAAGAAAAATCAATAGTCTTGGATTCATGTGCTCTCTAAAGCCCATTTTTGCTCTAATAACTCAGGTTTCAAGTATTTCTTGTAATTTACTATTTCCTTTTTGAACAAACTGATGCATATTCTCCAAACGAACAAATGACTCTTTTAACAGTGGAATCAGAACCAAATTGTCTAGTTTTAAGTGATATAAGTAATATGAAATTATTTTTCCTTTCATATTTTTATAATGTCAATTTTATGATAAACAGGAGCATTGCTGAAAATATATATTTTCTGATGAGGAATTTCATCAGAGTGGATGCTCCCTCTACTGGTGGAGAGCATAATCTCTCCATGTCTTTCTATTCAGAGGATTCAACTAGAAGTTCAGCAGATTATTTTTAAAAAATATTTTCATATTTTTTACAAGTTGAAAATACATGTACAAAATTATACATTAATGTTAATGAAACATTTTCCCAAAGTCTGATGCAGCTCTGGCAACTTAATTAAAAGAAAATTAATTTGACCTACTCTATTTTGTGTCAACAAGAACTTGAAAGCAAAATTAGCCTAAACAGTATTTGGATATCTTAATCCCTCTTTTTTTTTTTTTTTTTTGGCTTTTTGGAGGGCAATTGGGGTTAAGTAACTTGCCCAACGTCGCAAGGCTAGGTTTTTGTTTGTGTGTGCGTTAAGTGTCTGAGGTCAAATCCGAACTCAGGTCCTTCTGACTCCAGGGCCGACGCTCTACTCACTGCGCCACCTAGCCGCCCCCAATCCCTTTATCTTTATTGATACTATGTATATAATTGCATATCAGCTGAGGATACATGGGTTTGCTTTAGTTCCTGATCATTGCTATTGATTTTTTCCCATTTCTGACAGAACACAAATCAGTCGTTTTTAATTCTGGTGTCTGATATTAGCTGTAAAAAAGGAGTTGACTTCATAGAGTAGGTAAAACTAATTAGAGCAATCTAATCTCCGAATAACCTATTACCAATATAAAATCAATGTGTATTTAAGGTTTATGGCTTTTACTTAGTAGCTGTTACCAAAAGTTTCCCAATGCTGCCACCTACAGAATACCATGAGTATAGATTTTAAGTAAATTGTAAAAAAAAAAAAAATTACATTTGCGCTTTGGCCACATTTGTTCAGCTATAGTGGATAATTCAGTGGGCAATCCAATTATTTGGATATCTAAATATCAGAAAAATTTGAGACAAATTGAAGACCCTAGTCATCTGGATACTGGCTCATAGGCTCAGTGTAAATCTCAGCACTCACTGAAAGGATAGGTAGCAATCCATTGCCTAAAATTCTAGACTTGAAATAGAGGGATGGGATGCTCTGAAGAACAAAACTCTGAAAACAAAAGTAACTAACATAGATGTTGTCCAAAACTTACATAAGCAATAAATCATTTCAATCTTGGGTTGTTTTTTTTTTTCGCTTTACTTTCTTATTGAATATTATATTTTTACCAATTATGTATAAAAACAATTTTTTAATATTTGCTTTTTTTTTTTTTTTTTTGCTTTTTGGAGGGCAGTTGGGGCTAAGTAACTTGCCCAAGGTCGCAAGGCTAGGTTTTTGTTTGTGTGTGCGTTGTGTCTGAGGCCGGATCTGAACTCAGCTCTTTCCGACTCCAGGGCCAATGCTCTACTCACTGCGCCACCTAGCCGCCCCTTAATATTTACTTTTTAAAAAAAATTTCAAGTTTAAATTTTCCCCTTTCCTTCCTCTCCCCTCCCTCAGAGGATAAGCAATTTGATATAGGTGATAAATGTACAGCCATGCAAAACACATTTCCATACTAGTTATATGTAAAAGAAAACAAACAAAAAATCTAATGAGAAAAATAAAGTAAAAAATAGTATGCCTTGATCTGTATTCAGACTCCATTAGTTCTTTCTCTGGAGGTAGACAGAAGTTTTCATCTTAAGTCCTTCAGAATTGCCTTGGGTCATTGTATTCCTGGGAATAGCTAAGTCATTCACAGTAGATCATGGTACAATATTGCTGTTACTATGTAAGACCAAAGTGGAGGGAATATTGGTGCATAATTTTCTGTTTGTAGGTGATTGTACAGTGCAGCCTCTGAAGCTGAGATGCATCAAAATATGGATTGGTTCTCTGCTGCTTGTACTAATTTTGGCCTAACAATTAACATAAAAAAACACAGGTGCTCCATCAGCCACCACTATATCATCCAAATGTGGAATCATCGGTTACAGCAAATGGAAAAGTTTTGAATACTGCTGCTGTTTGCTTACCTTGGTAATATACTTTCCAGGGATGTACACATTGATAATGGGGTTGAAAAACTAATTGCCAGAGCTAGCTCAGTGTTTGAGAAGCTTGGAAGGAAAGTGTGGGAGAAAAGAGGTATTAGACTGAATACCAAACTGAAGGTCAATAGAGCCACTGTGCTGACCTCATTGTTGTATACCTGTGAAACCTCAACAGTGTACCAGTGCCATACCAGGAAAGTAAATTGCTTCCACTTGAATTTGCTTAGGAAGATTCTAAAGATCACCTGACAGGACCAGACACTGAGGTCCTTTCTTGAACTAAACTGTCAAGCTTTCAATCTCGACTCAAAGAGTGCAACTCTAACAGGCTGGCCATGTTGTTAAATGCAAAAGTACATTTGCCAAAAAGACTGTTTTATGGAGAATTCACAGTTGTCCAGTGTTGGCTGGAAGCAGGCAGTGCCACTCTATATGTGCTTCATATCCTATTATACCACCTTAAAAGTTTACCTTAAACAAAGTGTCTTGGGTATGTTAAAACCTAAGATTCCTCGAAGGATAACTTTGTTCAATTATCCTTTTATAATTATATTAACTAAGGTATAGATCAAAGATGTATATGCTTCTCTAAGTTATTTGCCATTGGTCCTGAATTTGCCCAGCTGTTAGAGGAATTCCTTATAAATGGAGGGCCTGTTTCTTCAGTTTATATATTGCATTTTTTATTTTGTTGATTGTATTAAGCATCAGAACACAGTAGAGCCTTCTAAATGAGATCTACAATCATTTAAAAGATATTAGCCTATTTTCCACAAAGAAATAACCAAGTAAATGAATGTTTACAGTTCAGACTATGAAATGTAGCCAGATAAACACATTATAGACACTTAACACAAAACTAGCTGTGTGACCTTGGGCAAGTCACTTAACCCCAATTGCCTTCCAAAAAAAAAAAAAAGCAAAAAAAAAAGATTTTAAAGATTATTCTTTGGCTATGCTATGGAGATGTAATTCATAGAAGACCACGATTTCTGAAATATCAAAATTACGAGTTATCAGAAGAAAAAAGCAAAGATGGATGGTAGACATAAAGAGGCTACAGCATATTAACAACAAATTGGCCACAAGAAGTAGGATGAAAAATCATCAGACAGATGTAGAACTGGAAAAGATGGTAGACTGGTCATGTGTGTAAAGGATTGTGGATAGACAATCTGTGCCCTCTAATGGTACCAGTTGACTAGTGTCCAAAGTTACAGTGGAAGGTCCCCAGATTGTTGAGTGGACCTCTTGTGAAGAAATTATGATAGGACATGGATTAGTGTTACAGGGGATGGATAGGCATGGAGGGGCTCTGATCTGTATCACTAGCCAGATAATCTTTATTTATCAGACCACATATGAATTTCCACAATTAATTTCTCTGTTAATTGGTCTGTTCATTCTTAAATGAAATCTAGCAAGTTCATACTCTGACTTAGAGATCTTATTAAGGTTAACCTTAATAAGGTTAAAAAGGATAAGGACAGAAATAAAGGTTCTATTTACACTGAAATATTCATAATAGCACTTCTGTGGCAGCAAAATACTAGGGGGCTCAAGAAGATAGGGGGCTCAAGGACTGGGCAAATATCTCATTTTGTCCTCATAAAATACTCCTTTTTTTATAGATGAAGAAACCGAAGCAGACAGTTTAAGTGACTTCCCCAAGATCACACAGCTAGTCAATGTCTGAGGTCAAATTTGAACTTGTCTCCCTGACTCCAAGTCTTTTCTATTGCTAGTTAACATCATCACTGCCTGTTTCCAGCCAACAATGAACAACTTGTGTACTTCGGGGTTGACAAAGCAATCCCCTTCTTGACCATTGGGAGGATAGAGCCACTAACTCAGTAGATTTACCCTTGGTCAGTCTCTTTTCTTCCAGGCTACAGATCATGTCAGGAAAGCTATCTACAATGCCCCTACCTCCTTTGCTCTCACTTTCTTCTTAACTCTCTACACTCTGGCTCCCAACCTTATCATTTAACCCATGAAAGTTACTAATGATCCCTTTCTTACAAAATCTAGTGGTCTTTTCTTAATCCTCATTGTTCTTGACTGCTGGGCAAACTGGCTAAAGAAATTGTGCCACATTCATGGAATGGAGTATTACTGTAACAAAGAAATTCATATGAATTCAGAGAAGCATAAAAAGTTTAAATGAACTGATGGAAAGTAAAGTAAATAGAACCAAGAAAATATGATTATATTAATGTACATGAAAAGAACACTAAAAACAAAAGCACATATCATGTTATTGTAGTGACCAATATTCATGCCAGAGAAGAACTAAGGAGCTGGATCTCCCTCATCATCTAGGAGAGGTGTGGGTTTTAGAGTGCAAAACATTAGATACAATGTCAACCATGTGTTATCTGTGTTATGTCATCTTATGTGTTATCTATGTTAATGTCATCTGTGTTAGATGGTTTAATGTAAATATTTTTGTTACAAGGGAAAGCCATGGGAGAGAGCGGCATGCAATGGAGTGAAATAGTATATACAGAAATCAGTATTAAAAAAAAAAGAAATGAGTGTCTGAAAATTATAAATATAAATCATTATTGTTTAAAGAGCAGGTTTGCATTTTTTCCCTTGGGTTTCTCATCTCACATTTGGCTTTATCTTTCAGACATGCTATTTAATAGGAATTATGATGAGTAAGATAGTAATACTTTATGGAAATCACACTATTATGGAAGAGGAATAATTTTGGATTAATTAGGTGAGTGGTCCACTTTCTCAAGAAATTGGGATTTCTCTAGTGCATATATTGCTTAAATTCAGCGTAGGGAAACTGTTGGTGAAAGTAATAGATCCAATAGTGTAGAGAGTCTATGAATACAGCTTTTTTCAGGAAAGAATCTCCTGCAGTATTTATTCTCCTTGTTGGGTTTTCACACATTGTGTTCCTTGCTCAAGGGCCACAAAACTAGAAAACCTTTCACCAATGGAAATGCAAGTTCATAAGATAAACTGAATCCTAGATGTAGTCATATAACGATTCTTCCTCCTGAGTTTAGAACATAATGTTAACATAGCAATTATTCTGATATTAACCAACTCATCACTCTTTCTAAATCTGCTGTTTCTCCTGATTTTATTATTTTGTCTTGGACACCATCATTCATTTACCTTATCTCCTATGTTTATAATTCTGGATTTGTTTGATTCTTCCCTTTCCTTCACACAACAGCAATGATGATGATGAACTAGCAGTAGACAGAAAAGACTTGGAGTCAGGGAGACCTGAGTTCAAATTTGACCTCAGACATTGACTAGCTGTGTGATCTTGGGGAAGTCACTTAAACTGTCTGCTTCAGTTTCTTCATCTATGAAAAAGGAGTATTTTATGAAGACAAAATGAGATATATGTAAAGCACTTTATGAATCTTAAAATACCTAGTGTTAGTTATCGTTATCTATTATACCAATAATATAATGTCAGTCCTTCTACAATCTCCCTTGTACCAGTCTTCCTTTCCATTTCCACTGCTGCGAGCCCAATAGAGGGTCCATACTACCCATCTGGATGGCTGTAATGGTTCCTTAACAATATTCCCAACCCCCTTTGCACTTCATCTCCAAACCATACTATCACTTCAAGTATACTATAGCTAATATATATACGACACACACACACATACACGTATATATATATGTGTATATATATATATATATATATATATATATATATATACACATGGCACACACACGTGTATGTGTGTGTATATATATATATATTTTTTTTTTTCTTTTTGGAGGGCAATTGGGGTTAAGTAACTTGTCCAAGGTCACACGGCTAGATTTTTGTGTGTGTGTTAAGTGTCTGAGGCCGGATCCAAACTCAGGTCCTTCTGACTCCAGGGCCGGCGCTCTCACATATGTATTTTCATAAAACACTTGAAGCCCATCTTTACTTTTGAGCCTTTCAACCCTGTAAACTACCATAGGTATTGCCCCCATTTTGCTGATTGATTCAGTATGTGCCTTTCTCCAGGAACTTGGCAATCTAGGAACTAGACATTAAATGATGCAGGACACCCAAGGATTAATCAGCAAGCATGTATTAAGCATTCACAGTGGCACAGGAACAAGGAATGCAGGTTAGAACAGCAAAATCAAGTAAGAGGACAAGGAATCCTAGGGTAGTGGACAGTGAAATAGGGTGAACCCTACGATCATTGAAGGGAAGACAGAGTTAGGAAAAAGAGGTAGCATGAGGACCTGAGCAAAATAAGACTGAAATTAGGTAGTCACAGATGGTGATTTTTAAATTTAAGATCTTTTAGATGGTACAGTGCCAAAAGATGGGATCCCAAGTGTGATTACCTACACCCATGTGGGTGAAGTGGGATGAATAAACGGATCACTGGCATTGAAGAATGATACGACCAGGGTGTAGAGGCGACATGAACAAGATGTGGGTCTCAAGATGTTAAGAAAGATACTAAAATCACATAAGTATTTGGGTGGGGTGGGAAGAAAGTGGCATAAACTTAAAATATTTCAGAATCGAAATGCAATGCTATGAGCCAATCTTCAAACCACCTTGCTGAATAAGGAATCCCAATTCTCCTCACTGCATCAGGAATGGCCTCTAGTAGAGAAAAAAATTGAATTTCAGTCCATGTGAGTACATGGGAGTGCTAGCTGAGAAGTTTTAGAAAGTATGGAAGCTCACAAATGAACAGGTATTAAATGGGCATGTGAGAATGAGTGACAATCAGGAGCTGCAAACTGGGTGGAAGTAGGGGAACTCAGAATCATCTCTCCATTATTTTCATAGATCATAGATATGGCTTAGGAGGAATCTCAAAGGTCATCTAGTCTTGTACCTTTTCATGGAAGAGGTAATTGAGGCCCAAGGGAACCAAGTGACTTGCCCACACCACTCAATTCACAAATCTGACAAGTGATCTGAATGCTCTTTTAACTTCACACTAAGATGGGACCATTTTCTCAATCTACCCAGGAACCACTAATTCCACAGTTCAGTCTGATCTTGTCCAGAGGAAGAATAAAAAGCTTATGACAAAGGTGGCTGTGGCTGATTTCATTGGAGAAATCCTTAAGTATACATATAGTTAATTTAAACTGACCAGCACTGGCAACATAACTTATACCTAGTTTTGAATCTTAACAGCTATTAACTTATCAAACAAGGATACTCATTCTCATAGTGTAGTCTGTTGTGCTAGTTTTAGAGGGAACCACCAGACTATTTTTTAATCAGCAGAAAATTTTTATTCTTTTCTATTGGGTACAAGTAAACCACAATTAGGGGCTTAAGTTACTGGCACAAGTTAAACTAACTAGAGAAAGCATTAGACATTCCTCAGGGCACAAGACATCACAATATTGAGCCCAGGGAAGGGGTGGGGAGGGGAAATTCCCTCAGACATATGCTTTGTCTTAAGAGTTCCTATCAAACTTTGCTCAAAAACTTAAAAAGTTAAGCTCTGACATTACTTGGGTGTGGTTGGGGCAGGAGCAATTCTGCGGAACCAAAAAGATACAATAGCTGTGCCATAAGTATTGAAGCATCTTTGACTGCACTGTTAGGCATGTGCTTTAAAGCTGAGGAAAGAAATCCTTCCCATGAGGACATTAGGCAGCCTTGCAGAGGGCCACGGCAGAGAAACGAACTTCTCCTTCCTCACGTTCTGTGAACTGTCTACAGATCTCGGCAGCCCCCTGCAACAAACAGGTTTGGAGTTAAAATTCAGCAGCAGATAAATCATCAAAACCCTATCCCATACTTTTTTTTAAACTTTATTTTTCTGTCTGTTTTCTTTCACAAAATGACTATCACGGAAACATTTTGCATGACTACACATGTATAACCTATGTTGAATTGTCTGACTGCCTTCTCAATGGGGGGGGTGGGTAGAGAAGAAGGGAGAGAATTTGGAACTCAAAGTTTTAAAAATGAACATTAAAATTATTTTTACATGAAACTGGGGAAAATAATATACTAAATATTTCTAGCAAAAAACTAAAACAAAAAAATAATGATTTTAGAGTATCAGCAGGAGAAAACACAATACTAATGGAATCTACTAATGTCTCAAACTTTTTATCATTTGGAAGATTAGACTGCATAAATCTTAGAATCTGAGCTCAAGGTAATAGGGTGACACTATATAGTATTTTAAGTTTAAGGAGGTTTATAGTGCTTGTCTGATTAAAAAGTCCCTGCCCTTTTTCCCCTCCATTTTTATACCTACAGCTATATTTGTAATTTGGAAGATTTTTGTAGTGTTTCTATGGGGAAGATGAGGAAAGTGAGTAGAAGTCCCTCTACTTTTCAGGTTTGTTTATAACAGAGACGTAAATGGCAAAATAGCTTCTGTCAAGGAGATGCTAATTTACAAGGGACCTAGAAGATATATGACTACATACACGAAGTCTCCCAGTTTGTTTATTTCAACATTTCTCCAATTATCTCCAATTACAAAGGAGTGCTCCAAGTACTTCAAACTGAGTTTTAGAGCTAGAAGGATGTTAGCAAGAGAATGCAACTCTGTCATTCAACAAATGAGAAAACCGGAGCCTAGAAAGGTTGCCATTTCCTTCAGTTAAGCACCTGGGTAAACTGATGTACTAGACACTATAAAACCCTATAATATAAATATAGGACATGGGACAATGTGCTATGAGTAATTTAGTAGGAAAACTTACTTAAGGACAGTAAAATAGAGGTGGTAGTTGGGAATATGCACTGGTAGGAATTCACCAAACAAAAATATTAAGAAAGGATAAGTTACTTTCCCAAAGTTATAAGCAGTCAATTGTTCTTATTATTTCTTTATGGTGTCATGGGGAAAACTTACTACTTACTCCCTAACCAATCTGGATGTGTGCTGATCAGTTATTCTGGTTGAAGTCACCATGCTTGGAGTCAGGAAGACCCGAGTTTGATTCCTGCCTCAGACATTTACTAGCCATGTGACCTCAGACAAATCCCATCCTTTCTCAGTCTCAGTTTTCTCATCTGCAAAATGGGATAACAATAACATCTACCTTACAGGGTTGTTGTGAGGATCAAATGAGAACATATGCAAAGTACTTTGCAAACCTTAAGCTCTATATAAATGCTAGCTACTATCATAATTTTTAAGTAACCAGATGACCGTAAAATATAATCAAAACTTTAATGAATTGATTTAAACTCATTGCAAGATATATCAGAATATTAAAATATATGTCAGTGTGACTAGACTTTAAATCATAGCCATAAATATTATAGATTTAAGGAAGTGTTCATTAGCATTAATATCTTGTGTCCTACAGATGACCTATAAGTAGGTGGGTACATCTATCATTGGATAAGTCTACTGAGTTACTTCTTATATAAAGTTAAAATCTTACCCTCCTTCTCTTTTCTCCTCCAAAATTCTCTTAGCTCTGCCTTCTGAGGCCAAACAGAACAAGTCTGATCCCTGCCATGGGAAGGACCATCAGCTATTTGAAACCTCATCATTCTAGCCATTTCCTCACCTCTAAAATGAGGGGGTTGGACTAAACAGCCTAGAAGATCCCTTTCAACTGTAAAACTCTAATAAAATATTGCTAACTGATATAAAGCACCAAAATGGTTAAGAATCAATGACTAGAATAACCATTTTTGGTTTAGTCCTTGAATATATCCACTAATGTCCTGGGTATTCCATTTTATAGAGCTAATTTATAATGTGTTCTATTTCAGCCACGAAACTCCACTCTCCATGTTCCACCTTCGATTGGTTTACTCTGATCACTAAATTTTTTTATAGCAAACAGTTGATATTTCAGTGTCTAACTTCTTTAAATTCTTTGTATGGAATCTCCTTATGCTATATTTTTCCTGAGCTAGCAAAGTAGATGGATAATTACTGAATTGGTACATATAAAGTAGCTGACGTTTTAATCAAATGGGCAGCTTCTTAATGAGCCAATACACAAGTATTCTAAAATTTGGATTAATGAATTCTATTGAGAAATGAATTAATACATAGTTCTACAGTTAGTAAAAAAAAAGTTTAACAAATTGTCTTGCTTAGGATAAATTTTTTTTTTTACCAAGAAGAGACTTTGTTTTTTTTCAACTCTAGACTAGCCATTTTTGTAAGAGATTTATTCCATTAAGTCTACAGAAATTTATGTGTGATATAGGCAGCATTTGTTACTCTATTACTAAAGGAATGATTATTTATAATAAGAGACATTCCATAGAATTCAACAGAAGGGTTTTTAAATAAGATGTTCTCCCATTCCATAAAATTGCAGGTAATGTTTCAGCTGAAGTATAGTCCAAAATCTGTGAATAAAAAACCTACATACAAAGAAATCTGAACATGCCTTTCTAGAACTGGGCTGCCAGTTCACAAATTACAAGATTTCAAAATAGGAGATCACCAGAATATATAGTACAAATGATGTGCAAAATAGTACAAATGATGAAAGTTTATAACTTTTAATATCTGCTCTAATCCTAAATTATTACAATATCTTGATACTAATTATTTTTAGTTAGGATAAGAATGAATATGATGAAGAACAAAAAAGAGAATATACTTAACTTGCCTATTTTTTCTAATAAAAGTGAAGCATTAGTGAAGTGAATATCAAAGAATACACTTGGGGTATAGCTAGGTGAAGCAACAAAAACTGTGCCAGCCTTGAATTTAGAAGTAACTGAGTTCAAATCTGACCTCAGACACTTACTTGCAAGTCATTTAACCCTGTTTACCTCAGTTTCCTCATCTATAAAATGAGTTGGAGAAGGAAATGCAAACAACTCTAGTATATTTGCTAGGAAAACCCTAAATGCAGTTATAAAGAGTCAGACATGACACTAAGCCACAAAACAACATATCAAAAAAAGTAATCTCCTCCAGAAATGTCAGAAATAGACTATAATATTTATTATAGTGCAAATGTTTAAATTTTAGAGTTTTATTTTAAGATTTTTTTTCATTTGGTTTCTTTCAGTATTTGTTAAGAGTATGATAAAATTAAAATAGATTAAAAGTCTTAGGGGTTAAGAAAAGTTAATATTCTTCTATGCCATATGTAAACTTAGCATAACTATTTAAGTTTGTGGCATACTTATGAATTTAAATATACTATAACCCTACTACAGTCCTCTCCTGTAAGTCTTTGCCGTAAGTTGTAAACTTTCACAACCTGACCATTCTTTAAATGGTCCCCTTAATCCTACAGGGATTGGTTTTCATGTCAACACTACCTTTAGGTTATGTATATAGTACCAGAAACTACTACCATTTAATAAATGCTCATCTTTCCATACTCAAGTGATGCCATAGTCCCATTACTGTGATATGGTTCAGTCTAAATAGTGGTAGAGTTCCTTCAAGACTTCTACAAATGAACAGTCTTGGTCTCAAAGGTTAGAAAATCAAGTATCCTTCCCCAAAGGTAAGTGGAATTGACTCCCCAGAGGGAATATTGCACCCATGCTGACTGACAGAGTCGGTAGGGTGGTACTGTTTCTTTGAGACAAGGGAAAGTGTATTAAAAATCATTATGGCATAGAATAATTCAATAGATCTTCTTAAAAAGACCTGATGTAAAATAAATGTTCTTCTACCCTAAGGTGGTCCCTAATCCACTTTATTCTCTTTTCCTTCTTAAAAGTTCTTTTGAGGGGCGGCTAGGTGGCGCAGTGAATAGAGCGCCGGCCCTGGAGTCAGAAGGACCTGAGTTCAGATCCGGCCTCAGACACTTAATCCACACAAACAAAAACCTAGCCGTGTAACCTTGGGCAAGTTACTTAACCCCAGTTGCCCTAAAGGGGCGGCTAGGTGGCGCAGTGAGTAAGAGCGCCGGCCTCGGAGTTGGGATGACCCGAGATCAAATCCAGCCTCAGAAAATGAGCACCCACATATAAATAATGACTAGCCGTGTAACCTTGAGCAAGTTACTTAACCCCAATTGCTTTAAAAAAAAAAGTTCTATTGAAGGGAAAAAAACCCTTTTGGGGTCATACCTTCAGTACTGAGTCATCTGAAGTGGACCCATGGTTGATAGGAAATGGCATTCGTCCATCTAAAAGAAAAAACCAGCAAGTTTAATTTGTAGCACATACTAAGGTATTGTGTGGCCACAGGAAAATTACTTAGTAACTTAACACTGAAATGTTAAGCTTAATGACCATCTGTATCAGTATAGGCAGCTGACTATACCAAAATACAAAATACCAAACTTAGTATTCCGAGCTGGTTTCCTCGGTTTCCTTAATAGTAAGCATAGTAGGGGTGGCTAGGTGGCACAGTGAATAGAGCACCAGCCCTGCAGTCAGGAGGACCCGAGTTCAAATCCAACCTCAGACACTTAACACAAAGCTAGCCATGTGACCTTGAGCAAGTCACTTAATTCCCATTGCCCTACCTTCTTCCGTCCTCCAAAAAAAAAGCAAAAAACCCAACCAAACAAAAAAAGAATAGTAAGCATAGTACTAATAAAGTACTACAATGGCACTGAATCAGCCTCCACACATGAAGCTTCATTTCAGTGCCAGCTTATATCAATGTTAAAGTCCTGCGTTTTTTAAAAGAAGTCTATTCTTCTGATGTAAAATAAATGTTCTTCTACCCTAAGGTGGTCCCTAATCCACAGAACCTTATTCTCTTTTCCTTCTCAAAAGTTCTATTGAAGGGGAAAAAAACCCGAGTTTTGGATAGTTTAGGTCATACCAACTAGCATGTTAAGACATACCAAGTTCATAAAGATGGCCGTCCACATTGTTGAAAAGTATGAAATGGAAGTTCACCTCATCATCTACCTAAAGAAGTAACGGATAAAAAGGAGAATTTCACAATTTAAGACTCTTGATTTTTAACTAATAGATTTTTCTATATCACCAAACAGAATTCTGGTCAGAACTGCAAATGTGTTAAAAAATTTAATAGCACCAATACTGAAGGATTTTGTTAGTTTGTTTTTAGCAAAGGACCAACTGTTAGTATGATAAGTGTATTTTTGCCAAGAAAATTCTAAGACTGAATTGAATTTTACCTGATGATGTTTTCAGGCTATACTGTGTCTAATATCTTCATAAAAGAACATTTCCTTTTTATATTATGGTTGTACACTTTATTTCAGGGACAATGTTGCTAGATACCACATTAGGGCTGATAATAGAGGGACTAAATTCTAAGCAAAACGTTCTACTAAGTAAACCTGGTAAGTTCCTGCCATGAGGAACTGTATCATTTAACACCTAAAGTCTAGGGGTAGGGAGACCTGTGGCCTCGAGGCCACTATGGCCCTCTAAGGTCCTCAAGTGCAACCTTTTGATTGAATCCAAACTCCACAGAACAAATCTCCTTAATATAAGACTTTGTTCTGTAAAACTTGGACTCAGTTGAAAGTCCACACCCAAAGAAAGACCTAGAAGGTCACATGTGGCTTCAAGGCCTTAGGTTTCCCACCCCGATAGACTTTAAAGTTCTCATACAGAAAAATGATCAAGGCAGTTTTTCCAGGTAGACTTTTTTTTTCTTGTATTGGCTGGCCTTGCACGAGTATTAAAACTGCCTAGTCACCCAGAAAAATATTTTGATCACAGATTCCCATGAATTACATATTGCAGTGGAAACATAAGTAGAGCCTAGATAGCCTAGAGATTCTTGATTTACAGATCTGAGTTTACCCGACATTGGCCTTCCTGGGCAACAGCATCATGGGCTGCCTGAATCGCCTGGAAAAGGAAAAATTCTATTAGTTCAGCAAATAAGTAAAACTTGTGTGCATAAGTTGTTGTTTAGTTTCTCCTACCTCATTCTTTTCAAAGCACTTTGCTCTGTCTTCAGGAGACAGCTTTGCTGTTTCAGAAATAAACTGTTTCAGAACTGACCCATCATCTAAAAATATGTAAAGATACATGTTAGTGCTTAGTAAGAGACTAGGAAGGGTGCTAGTCTTAATAGATACACTTTAATTTTGATAACAGTGTGGAAAAGTCATGCCACATTGACAACTAACCTGCTCTAACCTAATCCTGACAAGGATGCAAGATGCTTGAAAATATTAATTAGTAATAATAACAATTAATTAGTAATATAGCCTGGGTCAAGTGCTGAAGAGGAACCAAACTGTGGTTAAGATGGCAAGAACTGGATTTTCTCCATCTGGGTGGCTTCCATTAAGAGTTAATGCTAAAAGGCTACATTTGCTGACAAGTTCAGAAATCTTCCCCAGTCCTAGAACTTGTTTTGGGTTGTAACAGACTGACATAGCAACTGGAGGAGGCCAGGCTTGCTATTTCAAAGCATCTTCCTTCCATATAGTCTAGTCATATAATCTACCACCGCTACAGGCACAAATCTCAATAACTTCTAGAACCTCAGAATTGGAAAAGATTGTAAAGGTTCTTTTCTTTTTTTTTTTTTTTTAAAGCAATTGGGGTTAAGTAACTTGCTCAAGGTTACACGGCTAGTCATTATTTATGCGTGGGTGCTCATTTTCTGAGGCCGGATCTGATCTCGGGTCATCCCAACTCCGAGGCCGGCGCTCTTACACACTGCGCCACCTAGCCGCCCCTTTAGGGCAATTGGGGTTAAGTAACTTGCCCAAGGTTACACGGCTAGGTTTTTGTTTGTGTGGATTAAGTGTCGGAGGCCGGCTCCGAACTCAGGTCCTTCTGATTCCAGGGCCGGCGCTCTATTCACTGCGCCACCTAGCCGCCCCTTAAAGGTTCTTTTCTACAACTTCCTGAAGGAATTCCTTCTGTAGAGCTCATCTTTCTGACACCAAGGCCTCATCTTAAGCACCTCTAGAAAAAGATAATTCACTACCTGAAGGGAGCCCATAATTTCCAACCCCTTCTGAAAGCTGTGTGCTGAGAACCAGAGCATACACAGAGCCAGAGGAGGCTGGAACAAATAGTAAACATAAAGGACTTATTCTAGAAGGCAAAAGGTGCCAAATGATAGTTTTTTATTCTGTCAATAAGCATTTATTAACCAACTACTATGTAGGAGGCATTGTGCTAAGCAGTGGGGATACAAAGATAGACAACAGAGTTGTCAATCTAGACCTTGCAGTATAATAGGGGAGACAATATGCAAAAACCTATATACAAACAGAATAAACTGGAGTCATCAAGATGGAAAACACTAGCATTATGAGGTGAAGGCCAGGAAAAGATTTCTTGTTGAATGTAAGATTTTAGCTAGGACTGGAAAGAAGCCAAGGAGTCAGGTGGTGGGGGAGGGAGAGAATTCCAGGCATAGAGTCCAGAGGTGGGAGGGTCTTGTATAAGTGTCAGCAATATGGCCAATGTCACTGCATCACAGGGTGTACAGTAGCAAGTAAAGTACAAGAAGACTGGACAGGTAAGAGGAACCAGCTTACGAAGGGCTTCAGAAGTCAAATGGAGAACTTTTAATACTTTATCCTGGAAGTAATAGGGAGCCACTGGAGTTTACTGAATAGAGGGTAACATGGTCAGACCTTTTGAGAAGAAAAGATTGATTTGTTAGCTAAGTGGAGGACAGACTGAAGAAGGTAGAAAGTTGAGGCAGGGACATCAATAAGTAGGCTACTTCAACAGTCCAGGAGTGAGGGGATAAGAGTCTGTACCACAATGGTGGCAATGTCAGAGGAGAGGATGGGGTGTGGATGAGGTAGGTCATGAAAGTCAAATCCACAGGACTTAACAAATGACTGGATATCCAGGGGCTTGTGAATTAAGAGTTGACAATGACACCTAGGCGGTAAGCCTGTATTGACTTGGATGGTGCTGTCCTTGAGAGTGAAAGGAAAGTGAGAAAGTGGGGGGAGGGCAATAATGAGCTTACTTTGGGACGAATGAAACTTTCACCGTAGGATCTGTTAAGAGAGCTATGAGATCAGACTAGCAGTTTGCAAGATTAATCACTCAACCCAATGTTTCAGTAAAGTTAACGTGAAATAGCTGGTCTTGGTTATTCCTACCAGTGTTAGCTAGAAGCAACATGAATAAGTAACCCCCAAAACAGTACTGGCTCTTATATTTGTATCCCCAATGCACAGCGCTGTTCCCATGCATAAGGAATGCTTGATAAATAATGCTTGATTGATTTGACAAATTTTATCTGAAAGCACATTTAAACCTTCCATTATGAAATTCGAATCCCCTCATGTTATATTTGAATTTCCATCGGCAGTAAACTCCTCAAAATAAAGGGCTAAGTCATACTTCCTATTTCAACCCTGGCCAGAGACAGTATGGCTGAGATGGGCAAAGGAGTAGGCATATAGCCATCATCTGACAAATACCTGACTATGCTCACAGCTTAAAACCTTTCAAAACGTGGGCCTGAAACAGCTTCCAAAGCTATTACTGAAGAACAAGAGTTTAGAGTCCTATATGTATAATTACATTTAGTTTAAAGCTTCTGTGTTGCTGATCTCTGCAAATTCCACAAGGGGAGTTAGTATATAAGGTACTGATGCATTACCTCATTCAGCTTTTATTTTATTTTTTATATTTCCTCAGCTAGTTACTATGGTTACTAGCAACCAAGTCAGTTTTACTAAGTAGTAGAAAACATCTCTCCTTGGTTTTTCCTATTCTTTATAATTCTTTTATGAAACATGACTGATATGAAAATGTATTTAATAGGAAATGTATGTGTAGGGCCCATATCAGACTACGTGTCATCTTGGGGAGGGAAGGGGGGAAATTTAAAACTTATGGAAATGAATGTTGAAAACTAAAAACAAATAACTTAATAATAAAAATGCTCTCCTGTCCACTTTAGTCTTTTAATAGGCTTTTCAATCTTAGGTAGGGCACTATAGTACCTTTCATCATCCCTTGATGTCCCGCCCCCCCCCCCCCAAATTCCTCACCCTAGACCAAAAAACAAACAAAAAAAGCCAAATCATGCTTAAAGCAAAAGTCGAGCTCTCTTTCTGAAGGAAGAAGTTAGGAGTTCTCATTTACAGGCTCTGCCAAGGCTAGAGGGTACTAATTATATATTGGAATCAAATGCCCTATAGAGAGATCACAGATAGTTACCAAGTGATAGGGTTTCATAAATGGATCCTAGCAGTTGATACACAAGGCTTCTGGTCAATATATTTTAAAAATGTAAATAAAATGTTTGTGACCTTTGGATCCGAGGTTCTTAAGCATTTTTTTATGTCCTGGACTCTTCTGACAATCTAGTGGAGTTCATGGACCCCTTTTAACTGTGTTTTTACATGTACAAAATAAGATAAAAGACTGCAAAGAAAATCAATTATATTTAAATTCTTATTAACATTTTCTAAAAAATGAATGGGTGCCAGACTAAGGACCCTGCTCTAGATTAAGGAAGAAATATTTTGAGGAAGAGCCACACTTACCAAAGTTCAGTTTGTCTTGATTATTAGCAACTGCATGTATGAGGCCAATGGTACCACAGGAGTTGCCTACAGTCTGCTTCATGAAGTACACCTTAGGACTAACTTCTTGTCCCTTCAGCTCTTCAATCTGCTTTTTCCTGAAGTTCTCATGCTATAATAAACATTATAATCAATATCTGTTCTTTGTGTACTAAATATTTAAAAGTTAAAGTCACAGGTAATGACAACTGTTGTTCAAACTCAGAATTGGAATTTTACTCAAAGCCTTTGTTTTAAAGGCCTTGGAAATAGATTGTCTGAAGGTAATACCAACATCAGCCCTTCCCCTAGCCCAGGTTTGCCAACATCACTCAGAGCCCCACCCTGATGCTGCAGTGCACCATCTGTATCAGACAGAAGCCCAAGGCTTTGTCTAGACACCACTGCCACCTTTGGCCTGGAATATTAGCTACATCATGAACTCAGAATAAGTAGTTGGCTAAATTCTTTTAAAAATTATTACTTTCCAGTCATAATCCTAAGCAATCTATATTTTCACATAAAATATACTTAAAATATTTCCATTTGATATAAGGTTATGAATTTTGACAAATTAATAGATAGAAACAGTTCCTATTAGAAGCATGCTAATTCTAGGGAAACTTAATATTGTATAAGATGGCAGCCCACAAATATTTGCAATTTTTACAATTAAAATCTTTGATTTAAGATGAATTTTTTTTCTTCTCTACCTACATCATTTGTTTGGCTTTACCCTTTAAAGCATTTGAATTCTGAAAAAAACTACCCAACTTTTTTGAGGATTTTTTGAGGGAGTAATAGAATGGAAAGGGAAGAGATTTAATCCATCTCCATGTAGAACTCAAAAGCGAAAAACATCTGCTTCTTCATTAGATATTTCCTTTAATTCCTTATCAATAGATTACAGCCTGAATCTGTGATTTTTTGGTTTGTGGATGAGATGGTGAGATGGTGCTTCTCTATAGTCTTAGAAACATTTTTGGAGGCACCAGAATGACTTCCCTAGGTTCAAGCACCTACTATGCGACAGAGGCAGCCCATGAACCCAGGTCTTTCTGCCTTAGCAGTCATGTCAGTTATCTACCATGCCATATGCTACCTTTCACAGATACACACTTGTCCCAAAAGTTTTAGTACAGTATAAAACTATTAAAGATAAAAAATACACAGACTTTTGTCTATATGCATAGATGCACACATACATGTCTATGAATGTATATATTTTACTAAATTAAGAAATAATGGGGGCAGCTAGGTGGCACCATAAATAGAACATCCATCCTGGAGTCAGGAGGACCTGAGTTCAAATTCAGCCTCAGACACTTGACACTCACTAGCTGTGTGGCCTTGAGAAAATCACTTACCCCCAATTGCCTTGCCTTCCCCCTCCAAGAAAAAAAAGAAAGAAAGAAATAATGGTGACATTCACACGAAACACCCTCCCAGTATTTCTGTTGATATTTTACAATCTGTGCCAGAAAGATTTAGCCTTATCTTTTTCAAATGGAAGTAAACTGCAAGCTTTCGTGAGATAAGGACAAGCTACTCTTGCAACCAAATTAACATTTGTTGGTCTGATTCTTGGCTAAATCATATGATTAGAAATTGACTTTAAGAGCTTCACAAAGAAGGCAAGCTTTCTAAGCAATAGATTCAGGTTCAAAAACCCTCATGGATAACCTGGGAGTCAAGAGAATACCAGTTAATATTTTGTCACCAATTTGCATGAAATCCAAATTAATTTTAGGGGACTTTGGATAGCCCCATCCTATTTTTGCTTTTTAAATTCTTGTAGCAAACAGTATTGCTTAGAGACAATATATACAGCAGCATCTCCATTTTCCAAGTTGATTACAAAGGACATGTACCATAAACTTCCACTTAAAAGTGATTGAGTTTAGTCTAAAAAATATCTTATAACAGAATTATTTTTTTTAGGGCAGCGAGGTGGCACAGTGAATAGAGCATCCGACCTGGAGTCAGGAGGACCTGAATTCAAATCTGGCCTCAGACACTTAACACAAAAATTAGCCGTGTGACCTTGGGCAAATCACTTTACCCCAGTTGCCCTCCAAAAAGCAAAAAAAAAAAATTATTATTTTTAGAGCTGGAAAGAACATTAGTGGAGAGGAAACCTATAAGTGGGATTTGACTTGTTTAAAATTAATTACTGGTGGATCCAAGACTAGAAAAAAGGTATGATCCCTGTTTTAAGATTCTCTTTCTGCTGAAAGGTAGGGGGAAAGTTAGCTTCTGTTTTGTTTAAAAGCTTTTAAGTTGATGCCTTTGAGAAGACAATCTATATTGCTGCACCCCCAAGGTGTCCCTCTGAATTACTTATCAAAAAAGCCATGAGTCATTATAGTATCATTGATCTAAGGCAAAAAGCCATACCACTATATTGAACGGGCAAGTTACAGTGTTGTGCTTTTAAAATCAACTCAGAAGCTAGTTTCAGAGTTGCATTTATACTTGGCAACCTCCTTTCTGCTTATATTCAGCATCTGGCAAGAAACTCTATTTTAGCATACCACAAAAATTCTCCAAAAGGCTATCTTATCTTCACAATGTACCAGTAATAGTAACTTTGTGTTGCTGCCTAAATCACAGAATTAGAAACACTATTTGATGTGACTGCTTCTCAGGCAGTTGGAATGGCAAGTTTGGTGACCCTGAATTTTTAAGGACTATGCAAGTTTTTAATTGTTATCAAGCTAGAAAGGGTCTAAGTGTGGGCCCTTTCTGAGGGTTGCCTTAAGGACTGCCACCATGAGGTTTGTGGCTGACTGCCAAATAACATATTGGGGCCACAGCAACCCCAAAAGTCTACCACTAATGGAATGGCTACATTGTTCATGTGTAGATTTTATTCACATTAATGAAAGTTATGGATCCTTAAAGTTCCATCCATTCTCATATTCCCACTGACTCTTTATGGAAATAGGTGGTAAGGGAGTGCTGAAAGTTTCATGAAAACTAGTTTATCTTACCTTTTTTGGTTTTTATTCTGAAATCTTTTATTCCATTATCTGGGCCTGTACCAAGTGATCTGAGAACTTCAGTGCTTAAAGAGCACATTTTCCTATGCTATGAAAAACATTATTCAAAAAGCCCCCTTTCAGCCTAATCTGCCCGATGACAAGTTTATTTGGGAAAGGAACGAAAAGTCATAATCAAGACCTCACCATAGAGTCAGTAAGAGAATTTCAGATACAAAGAGGTACAGTTGAGAGCTTAAATTTGAAACTCATATCTTAGACTGAGTATTTATCCCTTTGGTGGTCTAGTGAAGCCTGGGGACCCCTTCTCAAAGTAACATTTTAAAATCCATAACATACACAGAATTACAAAGGAAACTAATTAAATTTAAATACTACTATCAAAGTATTAAAAATGTAATTTTTAATTAAATTAAATTTTAATTTAAATTTAATTAAAAATTAAAAAAGTAAAAAAAAAACGTTCATGGACCTCAGGTTAAAAACCACTGTTTCAGGCTGAGTTGGAGAATCTGCCATAAAATTCACCTATCTTGATGTTGCTAAGTGATGACCTTCCATTTTGTAGAAAGAGAAAGCAGTTCCATTCACAGAGCCAGTCAGTAGTTATGTTAGATCTGAAGTTCTCTTTATTCATTGGACCACTGGCATTAAAGATGGTTCCCCTTCCATCCTGAATGATGTTAAAAGTAAGCTTTAAGAAAAAAGCCAGTCAAAAGTGGATGAGGGGAGGGGAAAGAATGGGGCAAAATTACTTCGGAGCAAGTTTTTTTTTTTCCTTCTGAATTTCACATAGCATTTTAGAGTTGATGATGTACCTCCAAGACAGAATTTTAGAAAGCTGTAAGGGAAGGTTTTGATCTAATCCAGTCCTTTTGTATTATAGAGGAAGAAACTGAGGCCCAAAGAATGGGCTTGCACCTTCTCTCACTCTTGCTAATATAGGGTTCTTCATAAACAGCTCAAGATAGCTACTCGTTCTAGGAAGTTTGACTAAATCCCCTCTAGGAATGGCTAGCTAAGTAAATACGTTCACAGAGAAGAGAAAGGTAAGGAAAGGAAGGGAAGGCCAGGCTCCTCCTACCCACGCCCCCCTCTCCTCAGACCTCCGCCCCCCAGGGCACACCCTTTGTTTTCTCCATCCTCGGGATGACAGCTTCTTATCACCTGAGTTTCTAAAACAGATAACCTTTCATTTAGCCATTATGATCCCCTCCCCCCAATCTTTCCCAAGAAAAAATAATCTACTGTAAAAGGGACTTGGCTCATCCATATTCCTGATTTCCTACCTGGGCAGTGAGGGGAAACAGAAGAAGCAGCGCACAAGCTGGGGATGGCACAGAGTTCAAAGAATCCTCCTCCAGCCCCAGCACGTCCACGAATTTCCAGTCACCCCCGACCCCGAGGCGGGTCAGCACCTGTGGGATACAAGACCAGAAACCCAACGAACCGACCAGGCCTGTTTATGGACTGTAGTGGAGCCAGAGGGCCAAGGGCTTCCTCTCATATTCTCTCTCCCCCCCCCCCACTTACCCACTGCCCTCCTTCACCCACCGCTGCCACCCCCCAAGTCCAAGCTGAGATGAGGGCCCCGCCCTGCTCCACTCTCTGGGCGCAATGACACAGCACAAAGCTCCGCGCTTCCCACACGTGTGCTGCTCCAAGCTGTTGCATCCCAAGCGCACTGGAATGTTGGGGACTGCATCTCAGGGAGGGTATCCGCCAGCCTCCCGCGGTGTACTCCCCCACCAACCCCTCCGCCCAATTTGGCTGCTCTCCCTCCCTCCATCCTAGGCCCTGGCATCGCTGTTACACCTGGGGTCGCGGTGAGCCGAGCAGGAGGGGGAGGGGGGTGGACCTGAGACTCTGAACCCAAGGTGGGGGCGGGGGGCAGAAGGGCGCCCCCCATCGCCCACCTCCGGAAAGGACTGGGTGGGGCAGATTGCGGCTATTCTGCTAAAACAGCCCGACCCCGGGTACCCAGAAAAAGACTGCCCAAGATGGAGGAAGAAGAGGAGACAGATCACAACGGGAGCCACCACTCACTTTGTTCAGCATCTGAAACGCACAAGAAAGAAAACAGGAATGGGAGAGGGGAGAGGGGAGGGGGAGAGAGATGACAGAGCGAGCTGGACGCCCCACCTCGATCCCCCTTCTCCCTCAGACCGGGACACTATGCGCCTGCCGCTCACCTCGGGGTTAATCTCCATCGGCTTCAGCTGCATCTTTTGCACGTTCCGGCCCGAGTCTCGAGCGCAAGGTGAGCGCAAGGAAAAACAGCCAAGTGCGAGCGAGAGAGCTAGCGGACCCGCCCGGCTGCGCCTCTTTATATCCCGCAGGGCGGACTCATTGTGGGCTACTGCGGAGGGGGGAAGCAGGGGCAGCCCAACTGGTGGGGCATACACGCGCCGCGGCAGATAGGCATGCTGCACCCCCGCCCCCTGCAACGGAGTGGTACGGCCGGCCCCCCAAAAACCGTGCTGGGTCCATTTGCACTGGTGAGATAATATGGAAGCTGATGAGCACTTCTGGGTGCTTAGGTGTTAACGAGTGAGGCCTTTTCGGAGTGTGTCTTTCCTCCCCTGACCTCTGAGAAAGACATGAGTAAGTCCGTTTTCCATCATCCCAAATACGACGACGGTCACATGCCCTCATGCTTCCAGTAAAGGTTCAAAGTCAACAGGTATTAATTTTTTTTTTTTTTTAATGAAGACGAGCAGGGCAGCTAGGTGGTGCAGTGGGTGGAATGCTGGGCCTGGAGTGAAGAACACCGGAGTTCAAATCCACCCTCTGACACTTACTAGCTGTGTGACCTTGGACAAGTCATTTAATCACTGTTTGCCTAAATTCCCTCAACTGTAAAAGGGGAATAGTAATAGCACCTACCTCCCATGGCAGATGTGAGCATCAGATGAGATAATATTTGTAAAGCACCTGGCACATACTAGGGATATATAAATACTAGTTCTTATTATTATATGCTTTCTTTTCCCATCCTCCCAATTGTAAAGCTATCTCTACTACTCCTACTCCGTGTTAAAGAGGAAAGTACCAAAGGGTCTCCTAGCTTGCACTTAAAGTGCTCTTAATTAATAGTAAAATAAAAAATTTCTCATAATCTTATATACCTCAGATATAAAGTGATGTCTTCCTACAATTGAAACTGGATTGCTCATCTATTGTATTTCCTAAGTATACTGGTAATAACATTTTAATCCCTTAATTCTGTTTTGAAGAACAAATCAAAAGTACTTTTCTGTCTTAACATTTAAATGTCAACTAAGCCAAAGGATCTCAAATGCTCCCTATAAGTGCCATTTGGTGATGAATATTAATAGACTGATTTTACATATGAGGCAAGAGAGCTGGGAGATGCTGAAATGTATGCCCTGGGGTCTTCCTGATTTTAAGAAGCTCTTAGTATTAATGGTTGCAAGGAGAAGACCTTAGAGCCTGTGATTATCTATTCCTTTTGTGATCCCCTGGGTGGAAGAGCATTCTAGGAAAAGAGAATTTCATAAGAATATCATATCTGTTCTCTACAATTCTCTACACATAAGGTGTAGAGAAGGGAAAATTTATGGTGGATTCCAGATGGCAATAAACCTATTTGAATAGAGCAGTTTTTATGGGGTGGGGTCAGGGGGACAGAATAACAGGAAATGAAATGGCAAAGGTAGGTTTGTGAAAGACTGTGAAGGGTCCAGTATGTCTGCAGTCTGTAATATTTTACCCTGGAGACAGTTAGGAAGCCCCTGAAGGTATCTGAGCAGAAAGGAACCTAATCACAATGGTGTTTCAAGAAGATCAATTTGATAGTGGGCAAAATGTGTTGTAGGGGAATAAAGTAGGTCAGGAAAAGGTAGGATACAGTTGAAATTGTCCAGCCGAGGTAATAAGAACCGGTATTAGGGCAATCACAGTGGAAATGGAAAAGGAGAGATTCAAGAGACATCACAAGAAAAGAATCAATAGGATTTGATGGCTCGTTGGATACTGGGCGAGAGGGTGACAGAGCAGTAAAAGATGATTAAGTTTTTTGAGTCTGAGTCACTGGAGCAATGGTGGAAAAATTGATGGAAAGTACGAGGAAAGTCCATAGTCTTTGGTATCTGTGCATTTTTTTTACTACAAAAATTCTTTAAGGTGAAATCCCTTTGAGGTTAAAGTTTTGTGAAGATTCAGACTCACTTTATGAACAAAACAGGGATTCATTTGTACCTTGTTTATGATTCTTCATGAATCTAGCATATTGCTGTTTACACAATAAGAAATGTGATGGTAAGGTAGAGAAAGAAAGGGAATCAGTAGATATGAATTGATCCCTAAAGCTAGCATATATGCTATGGGTAACTGCATCCGGGCCATCTCCAGTCTTCCTGATGAATATCTGGTCACTGGACCTTGATGGCTCTGGAGGAAAAAGTGAGGCTGGTGACCTTGCAAACCCCCCCCCCACACACACACACACACACTCACAAGAGAGAGCTCAAATCAGTCAACTGCAGTCACGTCATCACCTCCTTGATGTCATGGTCCTCTTCTAGAATGAAGGACAAATTTACTAAACACATGTATGAAACAACTAAACAAAAACCTGCTATACTGAAAATTCATTGGATCTGTAGTCAAAAGACCTTGATTTCAATCACAGTGCTGTTATTTTATTATTTGTGACCTTTAAGTAAACCATTTTACCACTTTGTTGGTTTCCTCTATTCCCTAGTTTCCTCCTTATATATACAAGGAATGGGTTAGACTAGATGAAGCCCGAATTCTCTTCCAGCTTTAACTCTAAAATTTCCCTAAATAAAGAAATTAGGAAATGTTAGCTTTCAATTTCCACTATCCAAGAGCATATTAGGCAAGGAGAGAGGTTCATTGACTTTTAGGAAACTACTTGGGGGCCATCTCCAGTTGTCCTGATCTATATCTTGTCATTGGATCCAGATGGGCTCCAGAGGAAAAAGTGAAGCTGGTGACAGTGTTCAGCCTTCCCTCATTTAAATTCAATTCACTTGCAAGTCATGGGATCACCTCCCTGATGTCATGGTCCTCTTTGAGAATGGAGGGCTAACAACAATAACTACCCAGAGAAGGGATTGACAATACTCCCTGGATACCTGACAGAAGCCAACCCTTGGTTGCTACTGAAATACTCTTCATACATGCAAGTGGCTTTAACACTCACTCCTACAATTATTGCTGTCTTCTTCAAGTCTTTTGTCTTCTTGATGTTCTACCCAATCTGCCTTCATGGATGTCATCTATGTAGTAAGTATTTATGTGAATGAACAACCAGGGTATAGTCCTTCACTGTTACTTGTGAGTCTTGTGAACTATACAGGTCCTTACACAAACTGGGAGTCATCAGATTGTTTGACCCTTCCCAGAAAGGGAAGGGATTTTTCTGATAGTTTGGAGTAATACCAATAGCATTGTATAATCCTTTAAGGTTTACAAAGCATGTTACAGATACCATATTTTATTTTTGCAACAATCCTAGGAGGTAGATTCTATTATTATCCCCTTTTTACAGGGGATAGGAAACTGGGGCAAAATGATTTAAGCAGCATTATATAGTTAGAAATCCAGAGCTAGGGTAGGGTTGAAAGGTCATATGGGAGGGCCAGAGAGGAAGCAGCCCCAGGCATTGAAGAATGATAAATTCTCTCCCATAATCTCCTTCAGAGACCACACAGGTGCTAGTATGCTAGACTGGCTCCTTCCTTAGTCAACTGTGGCTGTTCTGCCATTGACCTGGATATAGTAGACTAGTAATATGGATATCAAGGCCCTGAAAAAATGTAGCACTGATTACTAAACAAGTGTGAGTGCTTAATCAGTAGGAGCCAGTATAGATAGTGAAGTGGGAACTATATTGAGAAACAGAAAACAGAAAAAAAAAAACAATATATATATATATGTATATATATATAGTTAAAGATAAATATATATATAATTAAAGATAAATAAATAAATATTTATTTATTTATCTTTTTGCAATCACTTCACCTAGCTGGGCCTCAGTTTTTGTAATAGTAAAATGGGAAATTTGACTTAATCTCCAAGAAGACTTCCAGCTCTGGCATTCTATGAGCCTTTTATTATATAGGAAGAGCAGGCCCTACAAAACTAATTTACTTTCCTTTTAAAATAATGTAATAAACTAATAAATCAAAAGAATATGGTAGATAAGGTATCTTAATTTCTGGTAGGCATTTGAAAAAGCCTTTTTGTCCACTGTGGCTTAAAGAAGGTTCTTTCTGTGAGAGTAACAGCAGCAGGGAGCTTTCCAGTGGTGGTGGTGGGGGGGGGGAATTAGGGCAATCTCAGGGATAGGGTTGACTTCTTGGGCTCAGGCATAAAAAATATGAAGCTGCCTAAATTGGTCTTGGACTTCTTGCAGAATTAGACCCATTCGGGGCAGCTAGGTGGTGCAGTAAATAGAGCACCAGCCCTGGAATCAGGAGAACTTGAATTCAAATCTGGCCTCAGACACTTAATACTTACTAGCTGTGTGACCTTGGGCAAGTCACTTAACCCCAATTGCCCTCCAAAAAGCAAAAATAAAGAAATAAAGAATTAGACCCACTGTCCCAATTTCCTTAGTTTCTGCTTAACCTAGAACAAGTCTATTCAGTGTCTCTCCCAAATGCTATAATTTTCTGGTACCAAATCACGTTTCTCATTTGGCCCCTGTGCCTACCTCAGGCTCCTCTGTATAGCAATCCATACCTTGGACAATTTGCCCCTGGCTTGGCATTATTACATTCCTGACCATTCCTTGGGCAGGAGTCTCTAAGTTGTGGCCTTTGGGAATTCTGGGGGATCCCTAATTCTTTTTTTTTTTGGGAGGGCAGTTGGGGTTAAGTGACTTGCCTAAGGTCACACAGCTAGTAAGTGTTACGTGTCTGAGGTCAGATTTGAACTTGGTTCCTCCTGACTCCAGGGCCAGTGCTCTACTCACTGTATCTTCTAGCTGCCCCCCCCGGGATCCCTAATTCTATTCCATGGTATTTCCTGTTCCTTAGCTTACCCAGAGATGATATCAGGATCAATATTATACCTAAGATGGAGAATTGATGATAATTCAGTTGGGTGGATTTGTAGTTGTTAAAGTACTAACGGATGTATCATAGGTGTTAAAGCGTAAGAGGCCTTTTCATATCCTCTTTCCAACCCCCTTGCTAGTGCCTTTCTTGTGTATTTATGGATATATAGATCCTGTATATATACATATAAGCATAGGCAAACATATACATACACACATACATATATAATTGTCTCTCTCTTTAAGGATATGAGCTCCTTGAAGGCAGAGACTATTTTTAAAAAATGACTTTGTATCTTCAGCACTCAGCATTGTGCCTACCACACCACACAGTAAGCAAGAAATAAATGCTTGTTAAGTGAGAGACTGTACTTTGATTATATAGTCATAAGATCACAAATTTGGATCTCGAGGGGGTTTCTGAGAAGTCTACCACTTTAGCCCACCCTTGATTACAGAAAAGGAAACTAAGTCTAGAAATATAAAGTGACCTTGTCTAAGGTGATAGAGTTAACAAGTGACCCAGTTAGGATTAGAACTTAGGCTTTCCAGTGGAGCAGCTAGGTGGCACAGTGAATAAAGCACCGACCCAAGAGTCAGGAGGAGCTGAATTCAAATTTGACCTCACTTAACACAGAACTAGCTGTGTAACCTTGGGCAAGTCACTTAACCCCAATTGCCCTACCTTCCCCCCTCCAAAAAGAAAAAAAAAAGAACTTAGGGACAACTAGGTGGTGCAGTGAGTAGAGCGTCGGCCCTGGAGTCAGAAGGACCTGAGTTCGGATCCGGCCTCAGACACTTAACGCACACCCAAACGAAAAAACCTAGCTGTGTGACCTTGGGCAAGTTACTTAACCCCAATTGCCCTCCAAAAATCGCAAAAAAAAAAAGAACTTAGGCTTTCCAGTTCCAAATCTAGTGCTTTTTCTCAGTACCCTATCAATCTATGGGATGTCTTTAGTAGTGTGCCATGAGGCTCCTTTTTTGGCCTTATTAAAAACACATCATACTCTTGTACAAAAGAATTTTGTGATTTACAACTTCTCACCAGATGAGAATTAGGGATACCTTTCCCAAGGTTGCCAAAATGAAGTCTTACATCTGAGTTTCTGGGAGATACTGCCTGTTTCAGTTTCTGCATCAGATAAATTCCAATCACAATATAGCAGCAACTAATTTTCCCTCTCCCAGCAAAGGTATTCAGAATCAATATTGCGCTGCAGTAACTGTTCTAGTCTATATGTCCATTGCTGATAATGCAGAAATGGTGCCCAGTGAGGACTATTTCTGGGGGGGCGGTGAAGGCCATGGTTACCAGCTGAGGCCATCAAAAGCTTAGCCATTGTCCCAACCTGACAGATCTTTAAATAACTAACAGGAAGGAGGTTTCCCTCAGTGCTGTTTATATTCCTGTTATAGCTTTGAAACAAGCAAGAAGGATGCTTGTTAGGGATAGATGTCAAGACTATTGCTGTGTGAGAAATAGTGCGTGTAGAAATTTTCTTTAATCAATAAATATACTGTAGAGAAGTGATTTCCAGTGAAATCTTCTGAATCCTGAGACTTCCAAAGCAATTAATAGAATAGTTAGTGCCGGGTTTCTTATTTCAGGTAATTTGTGCAGTTGGATTAGGGAAAAATTAAATCTTTATCTTTACTAACCTTTAACTGAAATTTATCATTTCCTTCACACATGAATTTAATTTTAAAAATCTTATTTTGAGAAGAGGCCCACAGACTTCACCAGACTTCCAAACAGGTCCATGACACAAACAAAGTTATGAACTCCTGACTTAGAGGCAATCCCCTATAGAAATCCTCTTCAGATGCCTCATCAGGGTCAAGAGGTGATCCTAGATTTTCAAAATCTATGCAAAACCCAAGCTCTGATAGTTCCTATCAAATTGGGATGGCTTTAAATAAGGTTCTGACCACAGTTTGTGTTGTTAAGGAGCAATTCTATCCAACAGTGACAAGGCCTGTCCTTAGTAGATGGGTGACCTGAATTTAAACAGGACAATGTGAAGGTATCTTGGGTTCTTTCAAGTGACTAGTTGATAATGACTGGAGTTTTGGCTTGGAGTTCTAGGAAGACTTCTTGATGGAAGAATAAAGCTAGTAAAAGTATGTTAAAATAAAAAAAAAGGTTTCAGTTCTTGGAGGGGGCTTCTACATGACTTCTAACATTTCAGTTCACCTGTTCAGGAAGGGAAAAATTAATCTTTGGTCTGTATAGGAAATATAATAAATCGATTGACTTCTTCCAAATTTTAAACCAGTTATTTTTATATCAGCTAAATGGACACAGGACTAACTTTGAATTCAGGAAGATCTACCTTTGGTATAAACCACCTCTATAGCTGATACCTTTCTCACCTATTTCTGTTTTTGTGCATAGTACTGAACATTACAGACAATGTTTCCTTGAAAGCAGTGGGTCTGCCTGTAATGTTCACATAAGATCGGAGGCCAAGATTTTCCTATAATTTTCTTTCGGAGTAATAGGCATTTTGTTTGTCTCTGGCAGTTAAGGTGAATGCTGGTTATAATGTGTTTCCCTACACACTGAATTTTGCTCTTGACTCACTGGGGGGTGATACTGTGTAAGTTACTCCATCTATGCTTCTGTATGGATTTTTAAAAATAGGTTTCATATTACATATTCATACTTTACTGGGATTTTGAAGGATTAATGAAACAAAATATATCAGGTATTCCAAAGCCTTTGCATGAGAGAGGCTTTCTATAGAACAAGGCAGTATTATTTTTAAGTGAAGTGTACTGTTTGGTATGTGAATGCCTAAAGAACAGGGATAGCATGATCATAACTTAAACCACGATTACAAGATCATTTCATCTATACCTTTCCTTTCAGAATTGAGGAAACGAAGCCAGAGAGGTTGATTGATTTGCCTAAGGTCACCCAGGGAGTAAGTAGAAGAAGTGGGATGTGAATCTAGGCTCCCTGATGCCACAGCAAGTACTCTGTCCACTACCTCATTGTCTTTCATTTCAAATTTCTAAAAACATGACAGTAACTAGATTGTATATACATATGACTTCACATAATGTATTTTTTTTTAACTTGTAAAGCCTAAACAGAAAGAGTGGGAGGGAAAGGCTACTTTTGCCTTCTTTTCTTATGGAATGTGGCCAGCAGCAGGATAGAGCTGGCCAGAAATCAATCAACCAGCATTTGGAAGCTCCAGGAAGCAAGCATTTGGGAATTAAGCAGGGCAAGAGGAAGAGGGAGAGTCTAATATCTAAGATCTCAGCTGGCAAAGGCTTGAGGATTCAAATGCAAAAAGAAAATCAGAGCAGTTATCTTAGGTCTAAATAGGTAGATGGAGTCCAGAATTCAGTAGATAGTTAAGAAGAGCAGTGCTGATTGTTTGCTAGGTTAATCCTTATTGTTATAATGCCTTCTGGCCATGTATGGGCCACCCTCAGCAGAGCCAATAATAGTAGGATTGCCCTCAACTGGAGCATTTGAGGAACTACTAGTTAGTGATTAAAGGAAGATAAAAGAGGTTGAAATTTTTGTGGAGATGGGCCAACTTGAAGGTTGCAGAAATGAATAACGATTCTAATTTTACACATTGCTTTTCTTACATTTAATAAAATTTTTATTAATATCTTTCAGTTTTGCATCACATATGTTACACAGTGGTTCCTTCCCTGCTTCCCTTCCCTGATAACAAAGAATAAAAAGAAAAAAAAAACCAAACTTGAACAAAACTAAGGTCTTAAAAAGGGATATGTAGGGGTTCACACCCATAATCCTTCACTTCTGCAAAGACAAGAGGAGATGCCTTCTCATAATTCTTCTTCAGGGCCAAATTTGTTCACAATCATTTTGTATCATTTGGTTTTGATTGTTTCCTGGTTTTTCTTTCCATGTACATTGCTGTAAGTTATTGGTTCTACTTCACTTTGTATCAGTTCATATAAGTCATCCCATACTTTTCTGAATTCATCATACTTACTGTTTTTCTTACATGGTAACATCACATTGTGCACATATAGCACAACCTGTTTAGTCATTTCCCAATCGATGGACATTTACATTGTTTGTGGTTCTTTGTTCAAAGAGTGCTGCTACTGTTGGTAGAGGCCTGTAGCAGCAAGCACCCCAGCATACCCAGGGTGGCTGCCAACACAGGTTCTTAGATTCTGCTTTTTTTTTTTTTTTAAAGCAATTGGGGTTAAGTAACTTGCTCAAGGTTACACGGCTAGTCATTATTTCTGTGTGGGTGCTCATTTTCTGAGGCCGGATTTGATCTCGGGTCATCCCAACTCCGAGGCCGGCGTTTTTACTCACTGCGCCACCTAGCTGCCCCAAGATTCTGCTTTTCTAAAGGAAAGCAACTCAAAATGGGTTAACAATCTTGCTTTAATCAATCAAACATATCATTTACCTAGTTCAGGGGAAAAAGTCAGCACCCCAAACTTCAGAGTATACAGACCGGTTACAAGCAGAAGTTACAAGAAGACAGAGAAACATTTCAGCAGACAAGCCTACAACTGTCCAACTATTACATCCATACCTAGTCAGTTACCAGAGACGGAAGCATCAACATCTGGGTTTTTCAAAGCCCAGAGTCTCATCTGGTCAAATCACACAACACTTCTTAGAGTGAGCCCCAAAGCAAAGCTTCACATCAGGGTTTATATAGCCTTCTCCTGGCTCAGAGAGTGTAACAACCCTCTTGACCCACTGCCCAATCTCAGAGTATCTCCTGAAAAACAAGCCTCCAGCCACAGGCTCCAGGTGCACTTAAGCCTATCAAAGGGCCTAGGGGTACGGAAGATCTTAAATTCACATTCCCATTACAAGGCCCTGTTCTGGAGAACAATTTAGAACTACTCCCAAAAGGTTATAAAACTGTGCATACCCTTGGACCCCACCATACCACTACTAGGTATAAGATCAAAGAGATCAAAGAAAAGGGAAAAGAACCTATTTGTACAAAAATATTTGTAGCAGATTTTTTTTTTTGTCGTGGCAAAGAATTGGAAATTAAGGGAAAGTCCATCAGTTGGGAAATGGCTGAACAAGTTGTGGTATATGATTGTGATGGAATACTATTGTGCTATAAGAAATAATGAGCAGGCTGTTTTCTAAAAAAACCTGGAAAGACTTTAAATGAACTGATGCAAAATAACAAAGTGAAGTGAACAGAACTAGAACATTGTAGACAGTAACAACAATATTGCAACAATAATTAAGTATTAATAACTTAGTAACTCTGATCAAGACAGTGATAGAAGATAATTTCAAAGGACCCATGGTGAAAAATATATTCCAACTCCAGAGAGAGATCTGATGAACTCTGAGTACAGGTTGAAGCATACTTTTCCCCCTTTTTTTCTGTTGTTTTTTTTGGGGGGGTGGGGGGTGGGAGGGTATGTATTTTCTTTTGCAACTTTGCTAATATGGAAATGTTTTTCATGACTTCACATGTATAATAGATATCATATTTCTTGCCTTCAGAACGGGTATGGGAGGGGTGGGAGGCAGAGAGCGAATTTGGAACTCAAAATTTTCAAAAATGAATGTTAAAATTTTTTAAAATTTAAATGGGAAATGTTTATTGATACAAATTTAAAGATATTTTTAAAAGAACTCCTATAAACATTTTAGTATATATGGGATCTTTCTTTTTATCCTTGACCCTATGGCCCTTATTTTCCTTGATACATGTGCACCATTAGCTCATGCTTAGTTGTAATAAGATTGCAGTGTTGGATCACAGTTGAACAAAATAGAAGAGAAAGAGGCTGAGATCTTCTTGAAATAATTGAGCAAATGTTTTCAATAGTCCCAAGTTGTCCACTATTATTAAGCATTTCTCATATGTTCCTGATTCTGTGTCTGTGAATCATGTAAATATTGTAAAAACAGTTAAAATTAAATACAAACAATATATAAATACTATGATTAACACTATTGTGCATATAATTGGGAGATAAGATGTGTAGGCATTGGGGTATGAGGATTCATGTTGCCCTACTGGAAAAGTTGAAAGGGATATGGGAGAAGAGATGGGAGAGAGCCGATTGGATGAGGGGATATCCTGTGGGACTGCTATTCTGGGATGGTGGGTAGGCAAAAAATGGGGAAAAATTGTAACTCAAAATCTTACTGAAATGAATGATATAAACCAGAAGTCAATAAAGCATTTAAAAAAAATTAAATACAAACAAAATGGCAAAGAAAAGACTTATGGTGGGTATAAGCTGACTATAGCAATTAACCAAGGGAGATGTCTCCCTTGACAAAAGAGACTTCTAATTTCTCTAGACAAATAGAGACCATTTAGGACTGGAAACACAGCATTAAACATATTGAAGATGGGTATGGCCATGTTTAAAGGTTAATGATATTTTTCACTAGAAAAGCATTTATTAATTCTTGAAGCTTAAGGTATGCTTTCCTAAATTTAATGTACTTGCTTACATTCTGGTCATTATTTAAGTTAGGAAAAGGGGAGGGGTGATTTAAGTAGAAAACTAGATCCTGAAATATTGGCCTTGGTTGCCATACTAAAAAATAGTAACAGTAGACTTAATTTTTTTCTTCTTGTTATGATTGCTCAAGCTGACTTAGTGGTAGAATATGGGAACTCTTGTATTGCTCCAACATTAGGTATAACTCTTCCCCAAAACCACTTTTTTCATAGATACACAAAATTATTTGAAAGATGTGGGGGTTTTTGATTTCTTTAAGATTTTGGTAGAAAATACAATCTGCTTAGTATTTAGGTCAATTATCCCTGTTGACTCAATTTCTTTAAGTTTTTTTTAAACTGTCTTTTAACTCCTGAGGCAGCTAGGTAGCATAATGGATAGAGAATTGGGCCTAAAGTCAGGAAGATTCATCTTCTATGAGTTCAAATGGAGCCTTAGACACTTGCTAGCTGTGTGACCCTGGATAAGTCACTTAAGCCCATTTGCTTTAGTTTCCTCATCTGTAAAATGAGCTGGAGAAGGAAATGGCAAACCACTCCAGTATCTTTGCAAAGAAAATCCAACAAGGTGTCATGAAGAATCAAAAATGACTGAACAACAACTTTTATTTCCTGTGTAAAATAATCATCTTTAAAAGAAAATGTGGGGAGAGTTAGGTGGTGTGGTGGATACTGCTCTGGCCCTGGAGTCAGGAGGACCTGAGTTCAGATGTGGACTTAGACACTTACTTTTGGAGACATTCACTTTTTTCTTCTTTTTTTAAGCAATTGGGGTTAAGTAACTTGCTCAAGGTTACACAGCCAGTCATCATTTATGTGTGGGTGCTCATTTTCTGAGGCCGGATTCGATCCCGGGTCATCCCGACTCAGGAGCCAGTGCTCTTACTCAGTGCGCCACCTCCGCGCGCCCCTGACAAATTCACTTTTGAAAGGTGAGAAACACCCAGTTCTTTTACGTCACTAACCAATGATACCTGTTACTCTGTAGGTATCCAGACGACTTAGCTAAGAAGAACAATTAGATTCTTACTGTTAGAGTAATAAAGTCCTGTTTGTGACTGATTGTACCGAAGTATAATGATGAGAAAAGGCTTACAATACCTCTTTTCTTTACTTTAAAAATTATTTTGATGCTTTTTAATTTATAGAAATCTCAATAATTTTTCAATAAACTCCTTCTCATTGACTCCTCTCTGGCAAGAAAGACCAGCAAAAACTGACCATGTGGGATGGTATAGGCAGTATTGTGTACACTGTAATATTGCACATAGTGAGACCTATAGTCTTTTACTCTCTACAGAGAAAAAGGAATTATATTTGATCTTCTGTTCCCCACATCCTTGTTGGTGATTGCAATTCATCTGAGTCTAGTTGCCTGTTAGTGTTATTTTCTTTTACGTTGTTATAGTCAATATATGTGTCTTGATTCTACTTACTTCATTTATCATCAGTTCATCCAAGTTTTTCTATTTTCTCTGAATTCTTCGTATTATTTCTTTTGGCTGGATAATTTTCCATTATGTTCATATATTCCAGTATGAACAGCTATCCCCCAATTGATGGACACACACTTTTCTTCTCCAGTTTTTTGCTTCCACAATGCAGTGACTATTTTGGCATATGTGAGATCTTTCTCCTTTTGACATCATTAGAGTATGTGCCCAGTAGAGTCACCTCTTTTTCTCATAAATATATTTATTTCCTCCTTAGAGTTCATATATTACTTTAAACTAAAGCCTTTTCTTCTTCAATGTTTCCTTGCAGGACCTCTTATCTTAGCTATACAGAATTAGTTAAGCAATGAAAAATAAAATTTTGTACCCACTAGGAAGAAGTCTATAAGACTATACAAGAAACTACTGACTACAGTATCTTGTAGGAGATAACATTCAGTATGGGGAGGGAGCAGGAAGAGGAGAAAGATGGAATGTTAATGTGTGCATTAATTGATTTGAGAGACATCTTATAAAACTGCAAAATAAAAAAGGAAATCGTTTCTAGAGTCTGACTACATATGTCTCATTTCAGGATTTATGTCTAGCAACTCAACAGACAAGGGAAACACTAAACAACATACAGAATAATCATATTGAGAGGGGGCAAGCCTGATGTAGTTTATTCCCAGTGAACTTACTAGTAACAGATTCCAGATATGGTTTTTTCTTTCTTTCTTAAGGCACTGACTGAGTGGTTCAATTTCTTTTTAAGTCCAAAGAACTATAGGCACAGAACTGAACTATTTTTCTTCTTCTAGAAAAAAATCTGGTTTTAAACTGAGACTGTGATTTTTTATTCTGGTAAATATTGTCTATTAAGCTTTACAATAATTTCAAGCTCATATTTTAATTTTTTCCTTGTCACTCCCAGTTATGCCATGTCATTATTGTTTAGTCATGCTGTACTAGTTCTAGTTAAGGAAGATTTTTTTTTAATCTTTAAAATTTTAATCTTTAAAATTTTTTTCATTACATTTACTTATTTATATTTAGTTTTTAACATTCACTTCCATAAGATTTTGAGTTCCAAATTTTCTCCTTATATCTTCCCTCCCCCACCTTAAGATGGCATGTAATTTGATATAGGCTCTATATATACATTCATATTAAACCTGTTTTCACATTAGTCTTGTAAAGAAGAATTAGAACCAATGGGAGAAACCATGAGAAAGAAGAAACAAACAAACATAAAAAGAGAGAACAAATAATATGCTTTGATCTGCCTTCAGACTCCATAGTTCTTTTTCTGGATGTGAACAGTATTTTCCACCATGAATCTTTTGGACTTATCTTAGATCTTTGCATTGCTAAGAAGAGATAAGTCTATCAAAGTTAGTCATCACACAATGGGGCTATAGTGTTCTCCTGGTACTGATCATTTGATTCAGCATCAGTTCATATAAGTCTTTCCAGGTTTTTCTGAAATCTGCCTACTCATCATTTCTTATGGAACAATAGTATTCCATTACATTCATACATCACAGCTTGTTGAGCTGTTCCCAATTGATGGGCATCCCCTCAGTTTTCAATTCTTTGCTACCACAAAAAATGTGCTATAAATACTTTTGTACATGTGAGTCTTTTAAGGAAGAATTTTTTACCAGGTGGCATAAAAGTTTTCTGAGTATAATGCCTAGTTTAAAATTAAATAAAATTAAGACAAATGAAAATCTAAAATGAACACAAGCGGTTATAAATTAAATCATCCAAGGTTCCAGATCTAGCATCCTTTGATTCAAAGTGTACTTTTGTGTACAGATGTAGTTTCAGGCTCTGTTTTTCTTTCAGATATGTTTGTGTTTATACAAGACCTGTGATTCCTTTCATGGAAGGAATGCCTGGTATGAAAACTCCCACCACAAATGCAGATCAGTAACTACTTGGCAGTTTCTAGTGATGTGTCTGGATTTTATTTTTAATATATCCCTTCCCTATTCCAATGTTGCTTTTCACCATGAACATTAACTTGTATCAAAGCAAAATAAACCAATTCGTGGATCACGTCTGATAGGAAGCTTTCTAGATTCACAGATAATTGCATCAGTGGCCAAAGGAGGGAAGAATGTTTTATCATCAGTCTTCCATACTAACCATTATTTTAATCTTAAGTATGTTGTCTTTTAACTGTGATCAATACAGTGACCAACCTGGATTCCAGAGAACTCAGGACAAAACATACTCACCACCTCTAGATAAAGATATGATGAACTCAGGGTAGGTGTTAAGACAAAGACTGCAGGATTGGTAGACAGGACATGGCAATGCAGAAATTTATTTTACTTGACTTTGTAGATTTGCTGTGAGAGTTAGGTTGTTCTTTTTCAGTTGGATAAGGGGAGTAATGGAGGTCAAAGGTGGAAGGGAGAAAAAGATAAAATTTTTAACAAAAAAATAAGTTTAATTTTTAAAAATTATGTTGACTTTTAATGTTTTCCTTTTTCCTATTCATTATTTTTATAGCCCAATAATATTCTATCATATTCATGTGCCACAGTTTGGTTTTTTCTTTTGTTTTTATTAAGTTACATTAAAATTTTTATTTTAGTATGAATTTGACAAGCAACTTATACAAAGGAGCAAAAAAGTTGATATGAAATTCTGAACTTCTGTTCAATACAGCTTGGTTTTTTTAAAGTATATATTAAATTGAAATTTAGCAAAGCAGTAACAAAATTGTCCTCATTTGTGTCTCCTTGTGAATTTTTTTTGTTTTCTTCTATGTATTTTTAAATTTCTCTTTAATTCCTTTACCTTTGTGATGCATTTTTGTTCCTTTTTTCCTTTGCATCTCTATTACTTCTCACCAACTTATCCTACAAAAAACAGAAGGATTACTTTCTAACAAGTAAGTATAATGAAGAAAAACAGATCCAGGCATTGGTCATGTCTGAAAATATATGTCTCATTCTGTCCCTCTGGGCATGTGCTTCACCCTACTGATACCACTACTAGGTATGTACTCCAAGGAGAAGATTAAAGACAGAGAAAGGTCCTATATATACACCAAAATATTCAAAGCATTGCCTTTTGTTTTATCAAAAAAACAAAACAACCCTTGGAAACAAAATGAAGAAACTCACTGTTGCTGGAGCTGTGAGTTGGTCCAACCATATTAGAAAATAATTTGAAACTATACCCAAAAGTCCTTAAACTGTACCTACCATTTGACCCAGCGATACTACTACCAGGTACATACTCCAAGAAGATCAAAGAGAGAGAGAAAATATCCATCCATACACAAAATTTACTGAAGTACTCTGTGTACTTTTGCACTTGTGTGCAAAGAACTAGAAACATAATGGGTAAATGTCAATTGAGGAATGACAACAATTTGTGGTATCTGAATATAGTAAAACCTTAATGTGGTATAAGAAATGATGAATACAAAAGATTCTGAGAAACTTGGAAAGAGTTGTTATGAACTGGTAAAGTGTGAAATGAGCAGAACAAGAACAATTTGAACTGATCTTAACAATAAAAAGGAAAACCACTTCAAAAGACTTTTGAACTCTAATGTAGTTACCAGTTATAACTTTCAATATATGATAATGAAGTATGCTTTCTGTCTCTTGGAAGAGCAGTGATGGCCCTTGGGTATAGAATGAGACAAACATTTTCAGACATGGCCCATGTCTATTTGTGTCATAAAAAGAATTTGGTAGAACTCCTCCAAATTTCCCAAATAGTTTGTAAAGTATTGGAATCAATTGTTCTTTAAATGTTTGATAGAATCCACTAGTAAATCTGTCTATGGCCAGTGTCTAGATGAATTTTTCTTAAATATACTTGTTAGAAGACTGCTTATCCTCATATGGTGACAGTAGCTAAAGCTAATTCACATGTTCATGTTACCAGAAAAGGCTACACTTATGGAATAAGGGAGGAATTAAGTCCATTCTTTGAGGAGAGGATATTGAAGACCAAAATGATGGTAAGTCTTTTAAGAATAAAGAGTGCTAGAAAGGATTGCCTTTGTAGGTTAGTGTGTTAAACTAGAGCAAGACTTTAACCAGGGCATCAAGTTGCTGAGATATTCTAGTCATTCCAAGCATGCTGTAGCCGTAGTAATATCACACTTTCTTGTCCAGTCCATACACATTGATCCATCAATAAACTGATATATTCAGAAATCTCATTCTCACTATGTCATAGTCCATTAAAAAAAGTAAATTATTGCCTTAGAATCTATCCTCTTTTTGGACGTGCTGTCCACAAAGGATTTGTGGTATATGGGGTGGGGTGGGGCTTATCTACATATCTCCAATGTTTAGTTTTTAATTTAAACATATGTTAACAGATAGTGTTCCAATTTCCTGCTAGTTTCCCAGTGTCTCAAAAGTCTAGTGCCGTTTTAAATTATTAAAAGCCTATTTATGCTATCGAGGCTATCGGCATCATTTTTAATGTATACATAGGTGAATACTAATTTACATTTAGTTCAATTCCAAGATTACTTATTGAGTGTAACTAAGTATTTTCTTGTACCATTCATTTGGCTCTTAGCATGTTGCATAGTAATTTGCATGTCTGTGTGTCTACAAATGAATTCCCCATTTAGATTTTTGAGGGAGGAGTCAAGTTTATGTTTCTGTGTATCTCTCCCCTGGCTCACTGCCTTGTACAGAGCAGGTACTCAAATATTTATTTACTTGATGCATGTTTCTTTTCTCCTTATGAGACTTACCATCATTTATGTCTTATATCTCTTCTCCTTAAAGAATAAACTTAATTCACAACTTATTCCATAACTGTAACTTTTTCTGGTAACATGAAGATGTGAATAGCTGTTGTCATCATATGAAAATAAGTTGAGGTGTAGGAGGCCTTATGAGAAGACTAGCATTCTAATAAACTATTAGTGGAAATCTGAATTGGTCCATCTGTTCTGGAAAAAAATTTGGGAACAACAGAAGAAAAGTGATCATTCATACCTTTTGACCCAATCATTAATGGCAGACATAAAGGTGTCCTACATGTGCCCAAACGCTCACAGCAGTACTTTTTGTAGTAACCCTAAACAAGAAACTATAATCATTGATTGGGGAATAGCTGAAGAAAACTGTGGTACATGAATATAATGGAATACCATTACACCGTAAGAAATAGTGCATATGAGCACTTAAGAGAAACATGGGAAGGCTTACATGAAATGATATAGTCAAAGAAGCAGATCTGAGGGCACAATATGCATGATGACTATAATAACATAAATGAAAACAATACCAAAAGGCAACTGAATTGAGCATGTATTTTTTCTTTTTTTTCCTTTTTGGAGGGGAGAAGGCAGAGCAATAGGGATTAAATGACTTGCCCAAGGTCACATGGCTAGTAAGTGTTAAGTGTCTGGAGGCTGGATTTGAACTCAGGTCCTCCTGACTCCAGGGCTGGTGGTGCTCTATTCACTGCACCACCTAGCTTCCCCTGAGCATGTATTTTTTTTGTTAGGCTTCCATGCTTTTATTAATTATAAGGGAGGGTTTCATGAAATTGAGGAAGCATGTTAGGAAATGGCTTATGTAACAAAAATGAATTAAGAGGCATCAATTACAGTGGAAAAATAAGTAAATGAATTGAGGTAGTCTAGGTTTACAGAACAGTTAAAAGGATAAGCTTTTGTTTATATTACCTGCTGGGTTAAATTTCCTTAAATATCTATTCTTGTTGGGTCATGAACAGTCTTAGATGGTTTTTACTGAAAAAAAAAAATGAATATTATGGTAGTATAGGATATAGATTCAACATTATACATTTGGGGAATATTTAATTGTCCCTAATTTATTCTAAAGCATATCTGGTTAGAAGTTCACCTTTAATGAGACTGAACTGATTCCCCACTCCAGTGAAAGAGCATGGATTGCCCTGTAAATATAGATTACATTATGCAACCTATACCGGTGAGAGATGACATTCAGCAAACCTTGAGATATTTACTGTGCTCTTTTTGTGACTACAAATCATATTTGTAGGCTTCATTCATCAAATTTGCTTTGCTTTCTGCATATATGGTGAAAACTATACTAAAATAAAATGCGGTGAAATAAGCCTCCATACATATCTAAGGAGTTTTCCCAGTGTCATCAAAATGTCATTATGTAGTAAAAACCCTTTTGAACTTCACCAACTTTTTACCTTTGCTGCACATTTTGAAGCTTGATGAAATTACTTGGCATCATAGAATGATGCTTAAAATATTTGTATTCAACAGAAATTTTGTATGTGATATCTTTCTGATTATAACATATACTTACTTTCAAAGGAAATGAGCCTGAAATAGAGCGGTGTCTCACAACATGATATCTTTGAGGTAGTGAGTTAAATGTCAAGGTTGCCACATGAGTATGTCAGCTTGAAAAACAGAACTGGTTGCAAACTAGGTAACTGCCATTAATGTTGAGACTAGGGCTGCTTGCTCCCCAAATTCCATTTTTAATATTAGACAAAGGGAAACCGATGCAAGTGAATAGACTTCTGCCATGATGAGTTGGTTTCATATGCCCAAAGGAAGCTAGGAATAAAAATTCACAGAACACTTTGTCATCTTGCTTTATTATACTCACAAGAAGCAGGAACAAAAGACCACTGTGCAGATAATCGCACCTTATGTGCCGGCATCTGTTGAAGAGGATGAAAAAGTAGAGAACGTTTATTTCTAACTTGCCAAGATTCATCAAATTAAATCAACCTGTATCTTAATGTCTTGTGACTTTAATATGAAACTAAACAAAGGAGAGAACAGGAAGAAAATAAAATGAAACATGAGATTCAAGATTTTTTTTTTCATTATTGGAGCTGTAGAAGGTACTCCCACAATGAGGAAATTCCTGCTGCCAGTGCTACCCATGCAGACTGGCAACAATTCTTCAACGTATAGTCTTAAGCAAATTACCTGGAGGCAGAGAGATTAAGTGATTTGTTCAGGAGTCATGAAGCTGGTATGTGTCCTAGGTAGTATCTGAACCCAGATCTTCCTGGCTGTATGGCCAGCTCTGTCTGTATTCATTATATCACATTAGCTTACAGAGATTTATAGACTACTCAGATGACTCGTACCCATGTAACAATAGTAGGAACACTTGTATGAAATATTCCAGAGCAGTGAAAACAGAACAAAGAGAATATACAAGATGACCACAGTAATTATGAGGCATACCTCACTCAGAGAGGTGGTGAACTACAAGTGTGCAACAAATAATAGGCTGTCAGATACGACCAATGTATCAGCTTCTTTTGCTTTAACTGTCCTTCCTTGTTATAAGAGAGGATTCTATGTCAGGAGGAAGAAAGGTGAGTACTGGGAAATGACAATGCTTTGGTTTTTTTAAAGCACAGCATAAATAAACATTTTTAAAGGGAACTGAGAAGACATCGATAACTATTGATCCATATGCCTACTTTCTCATCTATATAAAACCTTTATGAAAATGGTCTCTGTTGTATGTGAAATCATGCTGCCTGCAATCTAGCTCTCGTGTTCATCTCCCTCATTCCCCTCCATCTGGAACCTTGACTCTACCCCTGGAACTATCTTAGGCTATGATAAATGCACTTTGGCTTTATGTTTCCTGGAACCAGGGCCCCATATCCTGGCTGCCATTTCTAAACAGTGCTTTCTAAGTCATGCTATTCCACTCTTTCCAGGTCCCTTTTATATTTTGTACTTCCCATTAAAATGTGAGCTCCTTGAGGGGAGGGCATATCTTACTTTCTTGTATTGTATTCATAGTGCTTTGCATAAAGCCTGGAACATAGTAATCTATTTTATTTTGGAGGGCAATTAGGGTTAGGTGACTTGCCCAAAGTCACACAGCTAGTTTTTGTGTTAAGTGTCTAAGGCTGAAATTGAACTTGGGTCCTCCTGACTCCAGGGCCAGTGCTCTATTCACTGTGCCACCTAGCTGTCCCAATAGTAATCTCTTATTAAGTGCTTTATCATTCATTTATCAAGAGTATTCTTTATCAGAGTAAGAGGAAGTAACAGGAATACTTTCACATACATTTTTCTACAATGGGCCGCTTTCACAGTCACATAACTGACTGAGAGATATAAAAAGTATAACATCAGATTGTTTATTATTTGTTGACTAGAAAAAAATAGTTTGACTTGGTAGAGCTAAAACTCAACCTTGTGGCTCTTTTCAGAGTGTCTCCAATTAAAATGTTAAGATCATAGCCCAATCCAGGATAGCTACAGCTACAGAACTTTTTAATGTTATAAGAGACATATACTAGGGAAGCATGTGTTTCCCTAAAGTGTATGACAGTATCATAGAGTGTGTTAAGTCAGATAGAAGAGTGATTCCTTATAGATGTTGAAGTTCTGCAAATGCTGTTTTTTTGAGGATATTATTGTGCTTATAGCATTGTCTCAGGACACTATTAGAACTCAGTGAGATTCACAGTAACTCAAAAGTACAGGAAAACCCAAAAGAAAAAGCCTGTTTATTCAGATGAGAACAGAGAGTTGTATGGAAAATCCCTTGAGTGAGCAGTCTTCGGCAGAAATTACAGTTGAACAATGAGCTAGGCACTGAGTTTAATGGAAAAAGATTGAACAGTACGTTGTAAAATTTAAAGATCTTTTCTGATTCAACAACTCAACTTTTTAATAATGGTATTGTCTGAGTGATGATACTATGGGACTGGAAATCTGGAAAACTACAGTCTCAGCAAAGCCACAGTTGTAGGCAGCTTAAAAGCCAAAGGAGAGAGAGAGGATAGCATTAGTAGTTCTTAGAGTACTGCTAGTAATGAGCTGCATGAGAGGTGACAGGAAAGACATTCCTGAAGCCAAGCCTTGTGGGATAGTGGAAAGTCCACTGGTTTGAAAGAAGAGGATCAAAATCTGAATACTCACTTAGCTACTTACTGCCAGTGTGAGCTTCTAGAAGTAATTTACCATCTCTATGCCTTGATTTCCTTATCCTTTAAGCAAGGGATTTGAAAGAAATGATCTCTAAATTCACTTCGTTTCTAATCCTATGATTTAAATCTTATGAGAATTGTAGAGAAATAAATGAATGACCTCATTTTTAGCAATGGCATAACATTTTTTTTTTTTTTGCTTTTTGGAGGGCAGATGGGGTTAAGTGACTTGCCCAAGTTTACACAGCTAGTTTTGTGTATGTAAGTGCCTGAGGCTAGATTTGAACTCAGGTCCTCCTGACTCCAGAGCCAGTGCCCTATTCACTATGCCACCTAGCCACCCCTGTGGCATAACATATTAAAGAGTTAGTGTAAGGTCTCTAGTGTTACAGATGTATGAAAGATTTGTAAGAGGCCTTTCCTGACTTCCGTCAGTTGTCACCTCCCCCAAAATAAATTTGTATTTATTTGGTATGTATCTAGTATTTACATACTTGTGAGTATGCCTTACCCCCAGTAAAATAGAAACTCTTTAAGGTGGGAGCTCTTTCAAGACACTATGAGAAAAATCTGCATTTATGGAAGGAATATCCATATTAATGAGATCACTAATCCTTTAATTTTAGATTATTGTTTTAGATTATTTGCACTCATGTATTTCTGTGGCACTTCCATATATCTAGGATCTATGATTTCATCATTTTGGGTGATCCAGACCACACATTCCTTTATGCCTGGATAAATAGTCTTTATAAGTTGTGACAAAAACAAAATAAAACAAAATAAAACCCTACATATCCCTTGGTGGCAAATCCTCTGGTGAAGAGCCTCTCTTGACTTCCCTAGGATGGTCCTCAGACATCACCAGGCTTTATTTGTAACTTTTTCTGTTTTGTAGGACCTACCAGAGATTTTTCTCCACTGCATAATGTTCAAAATCCCAAGACTGCTTCCTAATCATGATAAGGCAAAAGAGTGATCAGTCAAGCAAGCATCAAGTATTTATTAAGCACTTACTATGTGCCAGGCAAAGTGTTAGGATATGAAGTCAAAAGTTGACCCCAGAGAAGATCTCAGAAAATGCACCTCCATTCCCCTTTTGCAGAAGTTGGGGACTATGGGGGACTGTCATTATGAAATGCTTCATATTCTGTCAGATGCAGTTGATATGTTGCTTGGTTTTGCTGAATTTATTTTTTTTTTTAGCAAGACACATTTTATTCTCTAAAAATCTCCAACCATGGAAACTCCACAAAAAGAGACAGGGAGGGAGGGCAGCAGCATGGTAGGAGGGTGGGGAGAGGTGTTTGCTGGATTCTGGATTAGGAAGAGTGTGTTACAAGAGTCAGCAGGGAGATCACTTCCTGCCTTCTGGGAGTCCAGGAGAATCATAGCAGATACCTCAGTTCCCATGGAAACCAAGAAAGGCTAGTGGAATCTTGGTGGTCCTGTTTTCCTGGGGGTCAGGGATGGCAAGGACAGAGCACATTAAAGAACTCTGTACTTGACAAGATTAGAATTCAGTCCCACAACCAAAGAGGCTTCTAGCATTTCCAGAGAAATAGCATAGATCTTCATGGTTTCCAGGAAAAGGTGCTGGAGCTCTTGGCCAGCGTCTCTGTAGCTCCTTATCCAAGGATGTCTGGAAGACTTTGCATCAGTAGCAGGACTAAAAGACCAGGAAGGGATGTGGAGTCATCATCTTGGCTCAGTCATCCAAGGGGTTAAAAACAAAACAAAACAAAAAAAAACCCTAAAACTCTCAAGACTGATAGGGGTCACCTGTAACTACATCTTGAGAGGGAAGGAGGGGAAAAAGGACCTCCCTTACCTTAGGGAGTCATTTGTCGCCTCCCTCCCATCTTTCTGGATTCACACATAATTCTTGGTTGGGTATTCAGAAGGACCTCGGGAGCCTCCTGGGGGAGGGGCAGAAGCAGAGTATCGGGCCACATAATGGCTTGTGCCCCTTGAGCTTCCAGAGGGGCAAGTGCAGCATAGTAATGACCCACCTAGTATAAAAAGGCTTGCAGCTGCCCAGCCCACGTAGAGGCTATGCCCCAACTCTCTTTTCTGAGCATCAGCCACTAGGGGGTTGTAGAAATTCCTGATGATCTCATGGGCAGTCCAGCACACAGGGATCAGGACCAGGACTGCAGAGATGAGGAAAATGATCCCTGAAGTCAGTACCAGCTGGGCTTTTGGTTCCTCGTCTTCTATACACGTGGTACACTTGGCCCCAGCAAGGTAGATTAGCAGGCCCACCAGAGCCAAAAGCAGAGTGATGACCATGAGGGCTCTAGATGCTTGGACGTCATGAGGCAGAGCCAGCATGGAATCATACATCTTGCATTGCATCTGGCCAGTGCTCTGGACCACACAAGCCATCCAGAGGCCTTCCCACACCACCTGGGCCACCACGATGTTATTGCCGATGAAGGCTGTGATCTTCCACATGGGCATGGCACAGGACACTAGACCTGATATCCAGCCCAGTACTGAAAGGATGATACCCAGGATCTGAAGGCCAGCAGAAGCCATGGTTGGAAGTTTAGGGAAGACCTGCCTAGGAAAAGAACCGGTACAGCCAGAGATCAGGGTAGAGTATCTGAATTTCTTTTAAAATCTTGTCATAAGGTGTGTCTCACTGGTGGTGGGGAAAATACTCAACAATGAAGGTTGCCTTCATTGCAATGCAATGCAAAAATGGCTTTTGCAATGCAAAAATGAAAGATATCAATAAAAGTAAGCCTAATTTTTTTGCATTTTTAGAATCTTCTTGTAATATAATATTGATTTTCCTATGCTTCATATAAAGTATTCCTTCCTCATGTCTTTTTTCCATCACATTGCCAACTTAGTTTTAGTTTTCCCCCATTAATTTGCCTTTGTACAATGTTGTGTTTCACATATATAAAATTTTTTTTGTCTTTATTAATTTGTTTGTTTACTTTTAGTTTACAAGGTTCAGTTCCACAATCCCTTGAGTTTCAAATTTTCTCTCCCTCTCTCTCCTCCCCACACATACAAATTTTTGAGGAACGCACATTGTATTGATATATTTAGTGAATATTACAGGTTCTTAAGGTCAACAGGAATTTTGCTTAGGTGATGAGGATGACTGATAACAGCCTTTGTATTTAATTGACTATCACCCAATTCTGTTTTATGCTCAGTAGAGTTCTGACTTCTGTTTGCAAAAGTAAAACAATGAAGACAGAATATCGACCCTCTGGTGATACCAATTTACTGGGCATTTTACAATTCAGTGTTTTGATCTTCTGTGGGGGGAGAGGGAGGTTTGATCTTTTCTGGTCATCTCTATCAGTTTCCTTTGGTTTGTTTAAGTGAGGGCTGAAGAATAGACCACAGGAGTGGGCTCTCTCTTTGGTACCAGGGAAAGCTCCAAGACAGCATACAACTTCCCAAACAGTAAATTTAAATACAGTTGGCAAATACCGGTTACAACTAATGAAAGCAAATAGAAACATGTTTTCAATGTTAAGATTTCTTGTTTCCGTAGGGTTTTTTGGTATTTGTTTGTTGTTGTTTTTGCTTTTTGGAGGGCAATTGGGTTTAAGTGACTTGCCCAAAGTCACACAGCTAGTAAGTGTGTCAAGTGACTATGGCTGGATTTGAACTCAGGTCCTCCTGACTCAAGGGCCAGTGCTTTATTCACTGCACCACCTAGCCACCCCTTCGTTTTTGTTTTTAACAATGATCCAGGGCAAGGCAACCATCTTACCAAAATACCCAAATGGGTATTTTAAAACTTCTAAGTGACAATGCCAAGCAATTGAAAGTTGAAAATACCTCAACTTAATATCACTGGCAGAGTCTTCAATGTTAGCTGGGTACATTTTGGATGTTAGCTGTGAATTCCTCAAGCTATCAGTTCTGTCTTTTTTCTTCCTGCTTTCCTGACATATTTCCTGCCAGTTGATGTATTACACTGACATTTCCTATAAGGACAATGTTATGATTTATAATTCCATCAGTCAGTGCTGTAAAATTTCTCTTGTGTCAATAATGGCTCTTTTAAGCTATTTTTGAAAAATCACTTGGGTTCAGAAGCTTGTTATGCCATAGTTTCACTATTAAAATGTGTTGACACTGCTCTTCTTTCTAACTTCATTTCCTCTGTCTAAAAATAAAGTCACACAATTGTCTCATCAGAAACATTAGACCACCTTTTATTTAAATTGCTCAGTTGAATTCTGGTTAGAAGGAACTCAACAGCTGCCTAGTCCAACTCAAAAATTTTTTCCAACTGTTCTCTCTCTCTTTCTCTCTGTCTTTCTATTTCTCTTTATGTCTCTCTGTCTCTTTCTCTCCCTCCATTTAAAAAATTCCCACTATAATCTCTCTATATAAAACCTTCGCCAAGTGGTCATAGTTCAGATCTCCAAGGAGGGAGAACTCACCACTCCCTGAGCTAGCTCAATCAACTTTGAGACAGTCCTAATGAGTATTTCCTGACATCAAGCCGAAATTTGCCTCTTTGCATCTTTCAAATCTTGTCCCCCGCTTCTGCACTCAGAGCCAGACAGAAATCTGATCCTTGACCAACATGATTACCCTTTAAATACTTAAAGACAACTATGATGTCACTTCTGAGGCTTCTCTTCTCTAGGCTAAGCCATACTATGTTATTTTTTTTGTATACTATTTTTTTACTTTCAGAAAATATTTAAACTAGTGTTGAGCAAATGGAAAGATAGCTTTGTGTTTCCTACTATTCCTTCTCTACCTCTAGCTATACATTTTAATGTTAGCATTATTTTAAAATAACAGTATTGCCTTGATTATATTGGACTTAGAGTTTATTGTCTTAATTTACCATAAGATTGCCCATGACATTTCCTTTGTTATAACTTCGAATCACCAATGGTATTTTAAAGTTCAAATTCAGTTAATATGTGTAGAATAGATTCTTGCTCAGACTCCCAGGTTTGCATCATTGATCAGTTTTGAGTATTATTTATATACTACTTTTTTTTTTTTTTTTTGCTTTTTGGAGGGGGCAATTGGGGTTAAGCAACTTGCCCAAGGTCACATGGCTAGCCTTTTGTGTTAAGTGTCTGAGGTCAGATCTGAACTCAGGTCCTCCTAACTCTAGGGCCAGTGCTCTATTCTCTGCGCCACCTAGCCACCCCATGCTTTTTTTTTTTTGGAAGGCAATTGGAGTTAAGTAACTTGCCCAAGGTCACATGGCTAGGTTTTTGTTTGTGTGTGTTAAGTGCCTGAGGTCAGATCTGAACTCAGGTCCTTCTGACTCCAGGGCTGGTATATACTACTTTTCTTAACAATTCATACAATAATGCAAATGTTAGTGTCCCTCTTTTACAGATGGGTGCAGAGAAGTGTAGTGACTTGTATACCTGTAATTACACAGGTACATGTGATCTATTTCATCTTCCAAGTCATTAACAAAAATGTCAAATAACATGGGGCTACTTGAGGACACCACATGTAATACATATTAAATGGGTATGTCTTTAATAATTGATTGAATTGAATTTCTGTATTACTTTCCACCTGGTACAGAGCCATTTTTTACACAATTTTGAGCAAAACACTAGTTGTATAGCTGTCTAATGGTTGTGTGGTCTATGATAGACCACATTTTCCCAATTTATTGATGTCATTTATTACAGAAAAGAAAGTCTTGTTTAAGTCAATATACATTTACCAATTACACACAAGATTTATTACATTATTGAACTCCTCAATCTGTCAGGACTATGTGTCATAGATTAATAGATTAATTTCAGGGCTCTTCTATATACCAACCTTTTGTCTACCAACCTTGCCACTTAGCATAGTGCCTTGCATGTAATGTTTTGCATATAGTAGGTGTATGACAAATATTTGTTAAAGTGAACACGTGTTTCTCTTTTAAGTAAGTTGATTACATGATTCCTCCCCTTCCAAACCTTACACTCAGGTATAGACATTTAATTTTATTTTCCTCAGATATATCTGGTTAGCATGGAATTTTATTAGTTATTAAATGTCTACATGTTACCAGTATCACAATAGCTAACATTTATATATCACCTTAAATTTCACAAAACCCTTTATTTACATGTTTCATTTGACCCCCACAGTAATAAGTCATTATCATAATTCCCAGTTCACTCATATTTAAAAATTAAATTTCATTTTTTCAATTAACCAAAATCCTCCCTCTCTCTGTCTCATCCACCCTCAACTAAACATAAAGAGAAACAAAGTCCTTATAACAAATATGTCAAGTCAAGCAAAACAAACTTTCATATTGACCTCTCACATGAGTCCTTTGCAAATGTTTCCAGGACTTGGCTTTCATGCTAGTCCTGTGTTACACTTGGAATCTACAGTCTAAAACAGAAACTAGAAACATTGACAGAGAGTTAGAAAGAATTATAGATTCTTGGACAAGTTTACAAACAATGAAAAAAGTTATATAAAATATTTGCATTATGTAAAAATGTTTCTAGTGATTCCAATTTTCCCCTTGTCCATCAAAACAGAAATCAAACTTTCTATAGGGAGAAGCTGTGTCCATTCCCCATTCTCAAAACAGTGACCCTATAATTGATCCCATATCCAAGCGTATCTCTCTGAAAGGGAGTGTGACTAGCATTGGAAGTTCTATATTGCTTCCTCCCCTTTCAAAGTGTTCACTGTTTTGTTAACCACACAGATCTTCCTTGTGCTGATTTGTACAGGCATATGAGCCTGGGTATCAGAGACCTGTATTTCTGGGGAGAATCCTGGGAGAAGAAGAAAGGAATTTTTCTAAAATTAACTGGTACTGGCTAAGAAATAAAAAGGCACATCAGTGGAACAGATTAGATATATGCTACATAGTAGAAAATGAATATAGTAACTTTGTTTTTGACAAATGTAAAGATTCAAGTTTCTGGGATGAGAATTCCGTATTTGGTAAAATTTGTTGGAAAGACTAGAAAGCAGTCTGGCAGAAATTGGGCATTGACCAATATCTTACACCATTTACCAAGATAAAGTCAAAATAGATACATGATCTAGATATAAAGGGAAATATCACAAAAAAATTAGAAAAACATGAAACATTACCCATTAGATTTGTGAATAGGAGAACAATTTATGAATAAACAGAAGTTAGAGAACTTTGTGAGGTATAAAATGGATAATTTAAATTCCATTAAATTAAAAAGTACTTGTACAAATAAAACCAATGTAGCCAAGATTAGAAGGAAAGCAGAAAAGGGGAGGGGAATTTATAGACAGATTCTCAGATAAAGTTTTCATATCTCAAATATATAAAGAACTTTGTCAAATTTATAAGAATACAAGTCATTTCCCAATTGATAAATGGTCAAAGTATATGAACAGGCAGTTTTTTAATGAAGAAATTAAAACTTTATATAGTTATATAAAATGCTTTAAGTCACTATTGATTAGAGAAATGCATGATCTCATACCTATGAGGTTGGCTAAAATGAGAAAAGGGGAAAGAGACAAATGTTGGAGAGGATGTGGAAAAATTGGAACACTAATTTACTGTTGGTAGAACTGTGAACTGATCTACTATTTTGCAGAACAATCTAGAATTATGCCCAAAGAGTTATAAAAGTCTGTAAAAACTATAAAACTCTTTTACCCAGCAATAACAATATTAGGTCTATTTCCCAAGGTCATTAGGGAAAAAGAAAAAGAACTTATATGTTTTAAAATATTTATAGCAATTCTCTTTGGGGTGGCAAAGAGCTAGAAATTGAGGGGATGCCTTTTAATTGGGGAATGGTTAAACAAGTTGTGGCATATGCTTGTGATGCAACACTACTGTGCTATAAGGAATGATGAGCTGGTTGATTTTAGAAAAACATGGAAAGACTTACATGAAATAATGAAAAGTGAAATAAGCAGAACCAAGAGAACATTGTACACAGTAATAGAAATATTGTCATAAGAACAACTAATTCATTTTGAATATCATAAATACTCAGATCAACTACAAAGTACCTGTGAAGGAAGATGCTATCCACCTCCAGAGGAAGAACTAATAAATAGAAGTATATATAGAATGGTTTTACACACACACACATGCACACATACATGTGTAATGGTAGCCTTGTCTAGGGCAGAGTGGGGAAGGGGGAGAAAATAAGGGCACACAGCAGAGAACAAAAGAAAACTTAGAATTGAGCACAGAAAAGAAGGGTAGCCTTAAAATGATGAGTATTATTTATTACATAGTTTTTTAATGTTAACAGTGTGAAATGGAAATTAATGGTTTTATACTGAATCCTCTTTCTGTGTTGTGCTGTGGACATGGAGATAGTGTGTGTGTGTGTGTGTGTGTGTGTGTGTGTGTGTGTGTGTGTGTGTGTTTAAGTTAAAAAATTTAAGAAGGCTTTCTTTAGCCTATGACCAGGACAAGGTAAGTAACATGCTTTCTAGACCCAAATGGGAGAAGCAGGCTTATTATATATAAACAATGATACAAGTACACTCTTTATGAGGAGCTGAATAACAACAAAAAGTCATTGAGTTAGTTGGAAATTCAGATGAAAACGGACCTTCCCACAAGGCAAGGTTTTTCATCCTCAAACAATGGCAGTTCTTTGCATATCAGTCAGTTGATAAACATTTACTAAGTAGGCAGTGTCACTGTGCTAAATGCAGGGAAATCCTAAGCCTCAAGGGGCTTGCAATCTACTGGAAGAAGATAGTGCACAAAAGGAAGCTGAAAAGCAAAGTGTGTGTGGGGAGTTAGTAGTCAGTGCAGGTGAATGATGGAGAAATCCAGAGGAGTACAGCCAGATGAAGAGATGGGTGGCCTGGGAACCTTCTTTAGATAGAAATTCTGGGAAGAATTCTGGCCCCAGAGGCAGAGAATACTGAGGAGGTGTAAGTTCTAGGGCTGAAGTGATCTTGTAGGATGAAGAAGTTTCAGGGGCATAATGGAGAAAGCAAGAGGAGTATATCTGGGTAGGAAATGATGTTGATGTTAGTTGAGACTCACCAATTAGAAACTGTGCTCTTTATTTTCTCATATAAATTTAATGGAGCTCCTTCTGATAGAAGGAAAAGCATTCTGCCTGGTACTTAGGTAAAGTGAGTAATATTTGATTAGTAGTGATCTCAAAATAATTCTCTGGTTGACTTTTGGGATGTTACTCCTATAGTCAAAAGTATAATAGTAAAAGTGGCTGTTTGTACATCGTGTTTTCCTTTGCAAAAGCCTCATGCCACAGACTTTCATTGTAAGTAAAATGAACAGTCACTCTGACAAGGGCACTTTGCTCACTAATCAAGTTAGTGACTTTTTTGAGGTCTAATCTGGTAACTTCTGGAGGGGTGGGGTTGGAAAGGTTATAGAACTCTATTAAGGATTATAAGAACAGTCAACCTAGTAGTATGTGTAGGACAAGATGCAAGAAAAAGCCCTCTCTCTATCTTGCATGACCCGTGTGTGTTTTCATAGCACTTAAGGAATTTGAGATTATTCCCTTCTATTGAACAATAGCACCTAGTTATTGCTACAAAACAAGCAATAAATAAACCTGGCAGAATGTTGTAGAACATTGAATTTGTGTAGGGAAAGAGCTAGGCTTGTCAGTGTTGTACTTACATGATCTTAGGGGAGACATTTAAACTTTTTGGACCTTAGTTTTTCCACCTGTAAAAGAGAGATAATATTCACAGTCTCCATCCCAAAGGGTCATTGTAAGGCAAGCCTTTGGTACCTATTAAAGTGATTTATAAATCTGAGTTTTGATCTAGAAAAGTAGATGAGATTTTCCTTTGTTCCTTTAACATTATAAATATTTGATAACATTCTGATTATTAATATCAATTCAAGTATAGAAGAAGAGAAGAGTGAGGGCCAAAGACATTTGGCACTCTGGTGAATGATGTCAGCACTTAGCCTTTTTTTTTTAAATTAAATTTTATGTTTATTTTTATACTTATGATGTTTACATCATTCATTTCCACAAGATTTTGAGTTAAAATTTTTCTCTCTGTCTTTCCCATATCCACCACCCCAAAACAGCAATCCCACTGTATACCCCCTCTGCCAATCTGCTCTCTCCTATATTCTCCCCCATTCCCCCTCCAACTTTCCAGTAGGGCAAGATGCATCTCTATACCCCAATGCCTGTATATTTTATTTCCCAGTTGCATGTAAAAAATAATAACAACATATATATTTTAAACATTAGATTTTAAAACTTTGAATTTGAGATTTTTTCTTTTCCTCCCTCATCACCCACCCTTACTGGGAAGAGAAGCAATTCGATATAGGTTGTACACGTGTAGCTATGCAAAACATTGCCTTAGTGGATATATTGTGAAAGACTGACTATATTTCCCTTCATCCTATCCCACCCCCCACTTGTTCTATTCTCTACTTTGATGCTGTCCCTTTTCAAAAGTGTGTGCTTTTAACTACTCTCCCCCCCACCTGCCCTCCATTCCATCATCCCCCTCTCATCCCATTCCCCCCTACTCTCCTGTAGGGTGAGATACCCTATTTAGTGTGTATGTCATTCCCTCCCTAAGCCAAATTTAATGAGAATAAGGTTGACCCATTCCCTTTTGCCTTCCTGTTCATTCCCCTCCATTATAACAGTTATCTCTTGCCTCTTCTATATGAGATAGTTTGCTCCATTCTGTCTCTCCCCATCTCCTCTCATTATATTGCTCTCTCACCTCTTAATTTCACCTTTTAAGTATCATCCCTTTCTATTCAATTGGTCCTGTGCCCTCTGTCTATGTATACCTGTACACATATATACACACATTCACACATGTATTCATATGCCCATATACCCTCTTATATAGACGTATGTATACATACATACATTTATATATACACACACACACACACACACACACACACACATTTATGTTCCCTTCAACTATTTTCATACTGAGAAAAGTTTCATAAGTTACAATTATCATTTTTCCATGTAGGAATGTAAATAGTTCAACTTGGATAAGTTAATTATGATTTCTTTTCCCTGTTTACCTTCTCATGCTTCTATTGCTTCTTGTGCCTGAATGTCAAATTTTCTATTCAACTCTGTTTTTTTCATCAGGAATGCTTGAAAGTCCTCTATTCCACTGAATGACCATATTTTCCCCTGAAACATGATACTCAGTTTTGCTGGGTAGGTGATTCTTGGTTTTAATCCCAGCTCCTTTGACCTCCAGAATATCATATTCCAAGCCCTTCAGTACCTCAGTGTAGAAGCTGCCAGATCCTGTGTTATCCTGATTGTGTTTCCACAATATTAAAATTGTTTCTTCTTGGCTGCTTGCAATATTTTCTCCTTGATCTGGGAATTCCAGAACCTGGCTATAATATTCCTAGGAGTTTTCTTTTGGGGATCTTTTTAAAGAGGTGATTGGTGGGTTTTTTCAACCTCTGTTTTGACCTCTGATTCCAAAACATCAGGGCAATTTTTCTTGAGAATTTCTTGAAGGATGATTTTTAGTTTGTTTTTTTTTTAATCAGGGCTTTCAGGTAGTCCAATAATTCTTCCCTCCCCAAATGCTTTATTAACTTCTGGTTTACATCATTCATTTCCACCAGATTTTGAGTTACAATTTTTCCCCCATTTTCCCCCTACCCACCACCCCAGAATAGCAGTCCCACAGGATATCCCCTCATCCAATCTGCTCTCTCCCATATCTTCTCCCATACCCTCTTCAACTTTTCCATTAGGGCAAGGTAAATCTCTGTGCCCCAATGTCTGCACATTTTATCTCCCAATTACATGCAAAATAGTATTAATAATAATATCTAAATATATTTGAAACATTTAATTTTAAAACTTCGAATTCCAGATCCATTCCCTTCCTCCCCCGTCACCCACTCTTGCTGGGAAGATAAGCAGTTCAGTATATGTTGTATATGGATAGCTATGTAAAACATTACCATAGTAGATATATTGTAAAAGACTGGCTATATTTCCCTCCCACTCATCCCACTCCCCACCTGGTCCATTCCCTACTTTGATCCTGTCCCTCTTCAAAAGTGGGTGCCTCCAACCTCCCCTCTCCCCAGCATGCCCTCCCCTCCATCACCCCCCCTATCATCCCCCCCGCCCCACTGTCCTGCAGGGTGAGATATCCCATTTAGTATGTATGTCATTCTCTCCCTGAGCCAAATTCAATGAGAATAGGGTTTTGCCCTTTTGCCTTCCTGTTCTTCCCCTCCCCTGCAACCACTTCCCCTTGCCTCTTCTACATGAGATAGTTTCTCGCCACACCCCCCCCCCCCGTCTCTCCCTATCTTCTCTTACCCCATTCCTCTCTCACCTCTTAACTTCACCCCTTAAGTATCATCCCTTCCCACCAAATTTGACCTGTGCTGTCTATCCATGTATACCTGTAAACATATATGCACACATTCACATATTCATATTGGGTATTCATATGCCCATATACCCTTCTTCAACTATTTTCATACTGAGAAAGGTTTCATCAATTACAGTTATTGTTTTTCCATGTAGGAATATAAATAGTTCAACTTTGATAAATTCCTTTTGATTTCTTTTCCCTGTTTACCTTCTCAAGCATCTCTTGCTTCTTGTGCCTGAATGTCAAATTTTCTATTCAACTCTGGTTTTTTCCTCAAGAATGCTTGAAAGTTCCACTGAATGCCCATATTTCCCCCTGAAACAAAATACTCAATTTTACTGGGTAGGTGACCCTTGGCTTCAATCCCAGCTCTTTTGCCCCCTGGAATATCGTAGTCCCTGCCCTTTGATCCCTTGGTGTAGAAGCTGCTAGGTCCTAGGCTATTCTGATTGTATTTCCACAATATTGAAATTGTTTCTTCCTTGCTGCTTGTAGTATTTTCTTCTTGATCTGGGAATTCTGGAACTTGGCTATAATATTTATAGGAGTTTTCTTTTTGGGATCTTTTTTAGGAGGTGATCAGTGGATTCTTTCAACCTCTATTTTGCCCTCTGGGTCTAAAACATCAGGGCAATTTTCCTTGAGAATTTCTTGAAGGATGATTTCTAGGTTCTTTCTTTGATCATGGCTTTCAGGTAGTCCAATAATTTTAAAATTATCTCTCCTGGATCTATTTTCCGGGTCAGTGGTTTTTCCCATGAGGTATTTCAGATTGCCTTCTGTTCTTTCATTTGTTTGGATCTGCTTAACAGCATCTTGATTTCTCATAAAGTCATTAGCTTCCATTTGCTCCAGTCTAACTCTGAAGGAATGAATCTCCTCAGTGAGCTTTTGAGATTCTTTTTCCATCTGGCAAATTTGGCTTTTTAAGGCATTCTTCTCCTCCTTGGCTTTTTGAGCCTCTTTTGCCATTTGAGTTAGTCTATTTTTTAAGGTGTTATTCATTTTATTTTTTACTTTTTAGAGGGCATTTGGGGTTAAGTGACTTGCCCAAGGTCACACGGCTAGTTTTTGTGTTAAGTATCTGAGGTTGGATTTGAACTCAGGTCCTTCTGACTCCAGGACCAATGCTTTGTTCACTGCACCATCTAGCCACCTCTAAGGTGGTATTTTCTTCAGTCAGATTGTTGACTCTCTTTTCATGATTTTTTTGCATCATTCTCATTTTCTCTTCCCAATGTTCCCTCCACTTCTTTTATTTGGTTTTCAAAATCCTTCTTAAGCTCCTCTGTGGCCTGTAACCAATTCATATTTTTCTTAGAAGCTTTTGGTACAGGATTTCTGAGTTTTTTGTCTTCCTCCTTTTCCATGCTTTGATCCTTTTTGTCCCCAAATAGGAATCTAAAGTCAATGGATTACTGTGCTTGCTTTGCTTGCTCATGTTGCCACTCAATTACTTGACTTTTGAGCTTTTTGCCACAGTAGAACTTTGCTACCAGAGAGGGGAGCTTTGTCCCAAATCACTGGGGTTTTCACAGCTGCCGGAGCTATTAGTTAGCTAACTCTGAAGCCTCCGCTGGCTCTGGCACCTGGCCATGCACCCCAGGACCTCCACCCTAGACAGTGATCCAGATCCAAGCAGGTTAAAGCAAGAGTGATTACCCCTCAGAATGGTTGCTTGGTCCCCCTACAATCTGCAGGCTAGGAGCTCTGAAGCAACTATATGGCACCATGCTTTAGCAGCTTCTCCCTCCAAGTGCAGAGGCCAGACTGCACTCCTAGACTCCCTATTCCCAAAGTCTACATGGCCTCTCACTTTGTCTTTGGCATTTATGGGTTCATAATTCTAGAAGCCACCACAGTTGCTGGTGATCCACTCTCCCAGTGTCCCTCTGGTTGTAGCTGGTCAGGATGCCCTGAGGCTAAAACCATGGGCTCAGGTGAGGTGCTCCCAGCATGCTACAATGAACCCTTCCTGTCTGCCTGGCCTGCTGGGCTGTCTTTAATGGGAGATTTGTTTTTCTCTGTCACTTTGTGGGTTCTATAGCCCTAAAGTTTGTTTAGAGTCATTTTTATAGGTATTTGAGGTGGATATGGGGGGAGCACAGGGAATTTTCCTGCTTCTATGCCACCATCTTGGCTCTGCTGCCATCTTGGCTCTGCCCCCAGCACTTTGTTTTAAGGAAACATATATTTCTTCTATATGGTCAGATCCCCTGTTTGAGAATATCATTGTATTGATCCTATCAAATCTGGCCCCGCAAAACAAAAACATTAGTGGATGATGATGGTCTGTCATGCACTTGAAAAAAAATATAATTTTATTTTACTTTTCTCAACCAAGAAGTATTTGTTTTCTCTTCCTCCCACCTCTCCCCACTAAAAACAAAGAAAAAAAGAAAAACTAAACTTTTGTTACACATGTATACTCAAGCAAAAGAAATTCTCACAATGGCCATGTCCAAAACTATATGTCTCATTTTGCTCCCTGAGACCATCATTTTTCTGTCAGGGGTCAGGCAACATGTTTCATGGTTGTACCTCTGGAATCATTTTTGATCATTATGTTGACAAGATTTCTTTTTTTGTTTGTTTGTTTGTTTTTGTTTTTGTTTTGTTTTTATTTTTATTTTTTTGCTTTTTGTAGGGCAATAGGGATTAAGTAACTTGCCCAAGGTCACACGGGGCTAGGTTTTTTTTTTGTTTGTTTGTTTGTGTGGTTAAGTGTCTGAGGCCGCTCCGAACTCAGGTCCTTCTGACTCCAGGGCCAGTGCTCTACTCACTGAGCCACCTAGCCACCCCGATAAGATTTCTTAAGTCTTTACTTCAGCTGCCTCTTATTTTTAACTCTTTGTGAATCTCTGTTTCAAGTGTGTTTCTTGTAAACAACATATTATTGGATTCTATTTTCTAATCCATTCTGCCATCCTCTCATGTGTGAATTCATCCTTGTTACACTCACAGTTATGACTATTAATTGTGTATTTCCCTCTGTCCTAGTCTTATATTTTTCCTCTTTGTTTTTCTCCCTCTCTATATAAAGAAAAAGAGGACAATGAAAGAGAAAGAGTGCTCAGCAGCAGTGCCTAGGTTTGGTTCAGTCTGCCCCCTGGCTTTTTTTCTCTTTTCCTACTCAGAGTCAAATCCCAGGTTCTTATCTTTTCTTTCTTTTCTTTTAGACTCCTCTTTGTTAGCAGCCCTTCTTAGAGTTTTCTTTGCTTAGGATTAACCTCTCCCTTAATTTACCCTCCCTCTCATTCCCTTCTTTGACTTGCCTTTCCCTCTAGTTTTATGGTTAAGTGTAATGTGTTTCTGTACCTAGCTTAAATATTTCCTAGGGCTGTCAGAAAGATCACATCAGATAATATTTGTGAACGTGTTATAAAGTACTATATAGATGTAAGGTGTTATTATTACTATTAAGAGGAAGGGAAGGGAATAAGTATTTATAGAACACGTACTGTGTCAGATACTGGGGAAAGCACTTAACAAATATTATCTATCAAACAATCAACAGTCTTTATTAAGCACCTACTATGTGCCAGACATGGAACTAAGCTCTACAAATACAAAGAAAGGCACCAACAGTGTCTCTACCCTTAAGGAACTCTAATGAGAAGGCAACATGCAAATAACTTTGAGCATACTGGATATATGCAGTGTAGATGGAAGGGAATTTTAGAGGGAAGGCACTAACAGTGGCAGGAAGAGGGAAGAGGAGATCTTCAAAGGCCTCTTGCACATGGTGGTCTAGAGCCAAGGAATGGAGAGGAGAAAGGGGGCACTGGACAAAATTCTTCACATTTCTCTAGTCTTCTTCTTGTGATGAAATAAGACATCATTAAATGTGTCCCAATCCTTAACAGCCATTAAGGGACATAGAAGGGTGTTCACAAAAGAATCAAAAAGACCAATAAAGGAAGAAGTCTTTACAGAAAAAAAAAGTAAGCACCATTATTATAAGAACCAATCTTGGCCCTAGAGAAATATTAAGAAAATTTATCTGCCTTCCCTTCTTTTAACTATGAATATATAATATTTCACATTATTGATATATCATGTGATTTTGCTGAACTGCTTTTATTTTCTCTTTTAAAGTCTTTGTTACAAGGGTAGAGAAGGGAAGAGGGATATATTTAGAAATGAAGGTGACATTAAAAATAGAAGATATCAATAAAAACAAAATTCAAAAGAAATAGGTCTTTTTTCATTAAAAGTTTTTACTTTTCCAATTATCAAGCATTGATTTTTTTCCTTTCTCCTACTCCACTCCCCTGAAAAAGAAAAACAAAACTCTTATAGGAGATATGCACAGTTGTACAAAACAAATCCACATAATAAATATTAAGTTCATCGATCAGTGTTTTTAAGACTACCACAATTATTCTTTTTTTTTACAATGTTAATATTATAAATTGTTCTCCTTATTCCACTCTCAGTAATTCTTTTATTTTGATCAATTTAACTCACAAAAGGGGAGACTCAGGGGAAGATACAGACCCAGAGCATGAGGAAAGAAGGTTTTGGGGAAAAGGATACAACTAGGAGCTAGGTGCCAGACACCTATGGGTGATGGTTTTTAGCGTATGACAGGAGCAAAAATCATCTATGTTCCTTCAGTCATAATCTCACAAGATCTCCCTTACTTTTCTGCTAGCTGACTTCATAAATTATGTTGCCTTCTCATCAAGTCAGGTCAATAAGGTAGATGAAGGTCATGGACTTTATAGGAAGGATGGGTTCAATCTTAGGGTAGCCAGATTGGTTTCCTATCCCCAGTGTCAGAGATTGGTTTTTGCCAGGCATTGGCAGGTTGGGCAGAGCTCAACCACAAATGAATACTCATACGGATTATGAACATTTCCAGAAAATGGCAGAATGTGAGTGTTAGACAGGAAGAGTCTGGTGTCTGGAGCAGAGAGAGCTGGCTACTAAGGCATCTTACAGGTCCCATTGTGGCCCATGGGCTCTAAAATTTTTTGTCATAAAATGATATGTCACTTCCCTCTTCCTCCCCTTTCCTAATTTATTCCTCCAACTTGAAGGGTACTGATTTTAATATATTAGCATGCCACTAACTTTCTTCATCCTTGTGATGAATTTTTGTCTTTGAAACACAAGATCCTTGAGGTAAAACTTTGCATGCTTTTTGCTGATCCCATTTTCCCCATATAGTTGTTTTTGGAATGTGTCATTACTCCTGTGTGCCTCTATAATATTTAATCCTAAACATCTTGGCAGTGCCAAAATGGTTTGTGATTTATCATGTTTACTAATGTAGGGGCATTGATTTTTAATTTTTATAAGAACGTATCAATCAGTTAGAAATATTACTTGCAAAGTCACTAGTTTGGAAACTACTTCCAAGAGAAGGTACTCATATCTCATTTGGCCAAAATATAGACAGAAAATTCATTTTCTACAGGAAACCAATTTGTCTTCTAAGAATAGCATTTCAGAGAATCAAAGAAATTAGAGATGGAAGAAATCAATTAGAGCTAATCTACTACCTTGTCAGAAAGGGATTGCTTTCTGTGGAATATTTTCTAGTTTTTGTGCACTTTAATTTTAAATGTCCCAGGGGATAGAGTCCATGTTACATCCCATTGAAGTCTTTCCTTTAATCTAATTAACCTCTTCTGAATTCTTTTTTTGTCATGCTGAGCCTTCATTCTGTCTTTCTTAAATCTGTATCATTACTTTTAATCAGGCTCTCTTTTCATACTAAATAATTCTTCTTCTGGCTGCTGTACTTATACTCCGAGGTATTTTTAAAGAAGTTAGCTTTTACATAATGAAGCTATATATGTTTAATTCTTATAATAACCTCTTACATCATTCCTTTATCCCCTCCTTGTACCTTAATATTTTCTTTAAAAAATCAGGTTGTTTTTTTTTTAAAAGGATAAATTTTATTAAAAATATTTAAAGGGAGCATGAATAAAAGCAACTCAAGGTGTTTAGTAACTATGTTCATTTCAAGTAATTAATATTATTCCATCAAAATCATATGCCACATCTTATTTAGCTATTCCCCAATTAATGGGCAGGATGATTTTTGAAAAGCCTGGGAAGATGGCAGACTAAAGGCAGGGACTCGCTTGAACTCCCCACCCCCAAAACCTCTCCAAATGCCTTTAAATAATGACTCTAAACAAATTCCAGAGTGGCAGGATCCACAAAATGATGGACTGAAACAATTTTCCAGCCCAAGAAAGCTTGGAAAGTTGGCAGAAAAGTTCTGTTGCCCCAGGGTGAGAGAGGAATGCAGTCAAATGTAGGCCAGTGCAGGTCATGACAGCACAGACCAAGCCCCAGCAAAGCAGGAATAGACCTTAGGGCAACTAAATCAGTGATAGCAGTAGTGGTTTCTAGATGCCATAGCCCAAAGATGGTAAGGAGATTGGACAACAGGTCAGGAGGAGATTTACAGGGGTCCCTTTGCTGGTACCAGGGGCAGGACTCTGTTGCATTGGCTATATTTGGATCTGGGTCATAGTCCTAGATCTTAGATCCAGTGCAAGAAGGAGCACAGCAGAGCTTGCAACGAGAGGGGAATAGGGACCCTGGTCACAGTTCCAGGGTAGAAAACAGTGCCTGTGGTTGCTCACAAAACAGTGTAAAGTACAGCAGTGTAGTAAACACACCTCTCCCTAGATCATGCCACTTTGGAAGAGCCAAAAACTTACAGGTCTCCAGAATTAGCTCTGAAAACAGCTGCACAACAAACAAACAAACCTTGAAGCTTAGGACAGTGCCCCTCCAAGTGGGAAACAGATAGCATAGAGTAAAAGTCAAGAAATAGGCTGGAAAAAGAGGAAACAACAGAAAAATATTCTGACCATAAAAAGTAACTGTGGTAACAAGGAAGATCAAAACACACTAAGAAGAAAACAAAGTCAAAATTCCTATATCCAAAGACTTCAAGAAAAATACATATTGCTCTCAAGCCATGAAAGAGCTCAAAAAGGATTTAAAAAATCAAGTAAGAGAGATAGACGAAAAATTGGGAAGAGAAATGAGAATGATGCAAGAAAATATTGAAAAAGAGTCAACAGCTTGGTAAAGAGGCACAAAAAATACCAAAGAAAATAACATTTTAAAAAACAGAATAGGTTAAATGGCAAAAGAAGCACAAAAATCCAATGATGATAAGAATGCCTTGAAAAACAGAATTGGCCAAATGGAAAAGGAGGTACAAAGGCTCATTGGCAAGTGGAAGCTAATGACTTTATGGGATATCAAGAAACAATTTAAAAAAATGAAAAAATACAATAAAATGTGAAATATCTCATTGGAAAAACAACTGAACTGGAAAATAGATCCAGGAGAGATCATTTAAAAATTATTGGACTACCTGAAAACCATGATCAAAAAAAGAACCTAGACATCATCTTTCAAGAAATTATCAAAGAAGAGTGCCCTGATATTCCAGAATCAGAGAATAGAAATGGAAAGAATCCACTGATCACCTCCTGAAAGAGATCCTAAGACAAAAACTCCCAGGAATATTATAACCAAATTTTAGACCTCCCAGATCAAGGAGAATATACTGCAAGCAGCCAAAAAGAAACAATTCAACAATATTTAGCAGTTTCTACAATAACGGATTGGAGACCTTGGAATATGATATTCTAGTCAGAAAAGCTAGGATTACAACCAAGAATCACCTTCCCAGCAAAATTGAGTATAATCATTCTGGAGGAAAAAAATGGACATTCAATGAAATAGAAGATTTTAAAGCATTCCTGATGAAAAGACCAGAGCTGAATAGAAAATTTGACTTTCAAATACAAGATGCAAAAGAAGCACAAAAAGGTAAACAGGAAAGAGAAATCATAAGGGATTAAATAAGGTTAAATTATTTGTATTCCTACATGGTAAAATGATATTTATGACTCCTAATATCTTTCTCATTATTAGGGCAGTTAGAAGGCATATACATAGACAGAAAGCAGAGGTGTAAATTGATTGTGATGGTATGATTATTTAAAAAAGAAATGAAGGGATGAGAAAGAAGATGGGCTGGGAGAAAGTAAAAGGGAAAGGTAGAATGGGATAAGTTATCTGACATAAAAAAGACCTGAAAAATATTTTACAGCAGAAGGGAAAATGGGGGAAGTAGGAAGGAGAGCACATTAAACTTGTTTTCATCAGAGTTGACTCAAAGAGGGAATAATATACACCCTCAATTGGGTGTAGAAATCTATCTTACCATACAGAAAAATAGGAGAAGGGAATAAGAGAAGGCAGGGGAAGCTAATAGAAGGGAGGACAGTTTGGTGGGGGGGAGTAAAAGTCAGAAGCAAAACACTTTTGAGGGCAAAAGGGTAAAAGGAGAGAGGGAGTAGGATAAAAGGAGGGGAATAGAATGGAGGAAAATACATAGTTGGAAATGATTGTTTTGAAAAAATATTTTTAAAATGAATTTCTCTGATAAAGGCTTCACTTCTCAAGCATATAGAAAATGGACTGAAATATATAGAAATGAGAGCCTTCCTCAACTGATAAATGGTCAAAGGATATGAATAATCAGTTTTCATATAGTCATATGAAAAAATGCTCTAAATCACTATTGATGAGAGAAATGCAAATTAAAACAGCTCTGAGTTACTGCCTCACACCTGTCATATTGGTTAATATGAAAGAAAAGGAAAATGACAAATGTTGGAGGGGATGTGGGAAAATTAAAACACTAATGTATTATTTGTGAAGGTGTATACTGATCCAGCCATTCTAGAGAGCAACTTAGAACTATGCCCAAAGGGTTATAAAACCATGCATACTCTTTGACCAACTAATACCACTACTGGGTCTGTATCCCAAAAAGATAAAGAAGAAAAAAAGAAAAGGACCTATATATACAAACATATTTATAACAGTTCTTTTAGTGGTGGCAAAGAATTGGAAACTGAGAGGGTGTTCATCAATTGGGGAATGGCTGAACAAGTTGTTGTATATGATTATGATGGAATACTGTTATGCTTTAAGAAATGATGAGCAGGATGCTCTCAGAAACATGGAAAGACTTACATGAATTGATGCAAAGCAAAATGAGCAGAGCCAGGAGAACATTATACATAGCAACAACAATATTGTATGATGATCTACTATGAATAACTTAGCTATTCTCAGCAATACAATGATCCAAAATAATTCTGTAGGACTTATGATGAAAGGTACTGTCCATCTCCAGATAAAGAATTGGTAGAGCCTGAATGCAGATCAAAGATACTTTTTCTTTACTTTATTTTTCTTGGTTTTTTTTTTTTTTTGTTTGTGTTTTCCTTTACAGAATGACTTACATGGGAGTGTGTTTTGCATGACTACATATGTATAACCTATGTCAAATTGCTTGCTTTCTCAATGAAGTGGGGGAGGAAATTTGGAACTAAAAATTTGAAAGAAAAAAAAGAATGTTAAAATTGTTTTTACATGTAATTGGGGGAAAAGGTTAGACAAGATTTAAAAAAAGAAAATCTTGGACAGGTAGGTGGTGCAGTAAATAGAGCACTGGCCCTGGAGTCAGGAGGACCTGAGTTCAAATCCAGCCTCAGAAACTTAACATGTACTAGCTGTGTGACCTTGGGCAAGTCATTGCCCTGCCTCCCGCAATCCAAAAAAGCAAAGGAAAAAAAAGAAAACCTGGAAAGACTTATATGAACTGATGCGAAGTGAAGTGAATAGAATGAGGAGAACATTGTATACAATAATAGCAATATTGTACAATGAAGAACTGTGAATGACTTGGCTGTTCTCAGCAATACAGTGATCCAAGACAATTAAAAGGACTAATGATGGATACTATCAGCTTGCAGAGAAAGAATGGATATTGCTTGAATATGGACTAGAATTGTCCAAGAACATTGCTTGGGGGCACCAAAAGATGAGGTGATTGGTCCAGTGGCACATAGCTAGAAGATATCAAGTGTGTGCCTTGAACTCAGGTTACTAACACCAACTCCAGCCTTTATCCACTGTGCCACACTTGTTAGATTCATGACCCCCACTTCATTTACTCATTCCCCTATTCCTGGACATTTAAGGTATCTCCATTTGTTTGTGATTACATGTAGTGCTACATTGAAAGTCTTTGAACAGATAATCTTTATATTTTAAATAACATTTTCAGAGTATATTCTGAAAAATGCAATATTTTAGTTAAAGGGTATGACTATTTTTGTAACTTTTACCTGTATTCCAAATTTCTCTCCACTCAGATTGTGCAACTTTGCAGTTTCACTAGTGATGAATGAATGAATATATCTTTTTTCCACAACCCTACCAGAACTGATTTTTTTTTTGCTTTTAATCTTTTTTTTTTGCCAATTCAATTGGTGTGAAGTGCTTCAAAGCTGTTTTAATTTGCATTTATTTGAATATCAGTGAAGTTGAGCATTTTGATGCAATTGCTTAAAATTTGTGTTTCATCTTATGACACTGAGTTATTTGTAAAGTGCTTAGCACGTGCTTGGAACATAGTAGGCACTTAATAAATCTTTGTTCCCTTCCCTCTCTTCTTATGCTTTGACTGTTTACCCATTATAATAGAGAGGGAATTATCTCTGAATTATATTTTTCTTATATCATTTTAATGTAATAACAGCTAGGCAGTAGCCCAAGGCACATGGTTTACATCTCCTATGAAGGGTACCTGTGTTCCAACTTCACATGCAGAGTTTGTGGGTATGAATTTGGCATCTAAAGAGAGAGGTCAGGCTCTCATTATTCAGTAAGCATTTATTAAATGCCTATATGGAAGGCATTATGCTAACTTCTGGGGGTAAAAAGAAAGACAGAAGATAGTCACTGTTCTCTAGAAGCTCACAGAGTGATGGAGAAAAGAACACAAAAACACTTACATACAAAGAAGATATAAACAGGATAAATTGGATATAATCAAGTGAGGGAAGATTCTAGAATTAAGGGGATCAGGAAAACCTTGAAGGAAGTCAAGGAAATCCAAGAGGCAAAGATGAGAGAGAGAATTCCTTGCATGGGGCATAGCCAGGGAAAATACCTTGAATCTAGATATGAAGTGTCTTGTGGGAAGAATGGTCAGGAGGCCGGTGTCACTGGATTGCTGGGTATGTGGTGGGGAGTAAGGTGTAGGAAGACTAGAAGGGTAGAAGAAGACCAAGTTGTAAAGGGGTTTGAATGCCAAATAGAGGAGTCTATATTTGATCTTAGAGGTGATAGAGAACCATTAGCTTATTGAATAGGATATCTGTACTTTAGGAAGATTAATTTGACAGATGAGTAATGGATGGACTGGAATGGGAAGAGACCTGTGTCAAGGAGACCAACCAGCAGCCATTGCAATAGTCCAGGCATGAGGTGTCCCCTGGTTTTTTAAGGTCCTTCCCTAGGTCCTTAACTGGGGAAAAATCAGTCCAAAATATCTTAGGGTTGGTTCATATTTAAGGCTTCTCCAAAAAGCAGTAGGAAAGTATTCAGTGCAAAATATAAATAAGGTATTTCTTTCGTACACACAAAAGAAATCATTACAGCACAAAAAAACCTCATCAGCATGCATTGATGGTGACTTAAAACATGAAACAGTAATATAGCTCCTTGTGATGGAATCAATATCCTAACCATGCAAGTTAGGCTATTCCCTAGGATTTGAATGTTACAGAGTCTAAGACTTAAACTGGGCCTCTCTAAATGTAGCTTCCTGGTATCCTCTAATTTTATTGATGGGGAAACCTTTGTAAAGTGCAAAAATCTAGTGTCACCCAACACAGGGACCAGATTGTTGAGATTAAGACTGTGTTCCTCTAAAGAGAGGAGGAGATTTCTGGTTTTTGTTTTCTTCAGCATTTTTTGGCCACTCCTTTTGGAAAGGGGAGATTAATTTTTTCTGTTGTTTATTATCTGTTTTGTTTTTCCTATCTTTTTAGTTTAATTTTCTTTTCTTCTTTTCCCTCCTTTGTACTGCTTATGCCAGGCTCCTTGTATCTGGTATCTGAAAGATTAGGATTATCTAACAATAGCCCTAAGATCATTTAAGTGGTATAAAGTCCCCCAGAAGAATCTTAAGAATCTTACAAATCTTTCTATCAATGAGTAGCTAATGGTAGAAAGAATATCCTAATTCATTCCCTCTTGCAATGTAGGTTGGTTTTCCCTGAAAGGCAAGAACTCCATTTCTGGGTCTTGATTGGTCCAGGGACTAAGCCTCAAGTTGCACCTTGTAGCACCAACCATACTGGCATACCCAGGGTGGCTGCTAGCACAGGTTCTTAGATCTGTTTTACTAGGAAAGATAGCTGTTTAATGGGTCAGCAATCTTTTTAAATTACATTCACTAGTTCAGGGGAAAAGTAGTACCCTGAACTTCAGAGAAAATACAAACAGAAAATACAAGCAGAGAAATAAAGACCAACAAAGAGGGCTTCTAACTGTCTCGGAAATTAGCACAGATCAACAGACAAATTCAACTGTCTGACCAAGGGAAAGCATACATAGTTACCAGAGACAGAAGCACCAATATCTGGGTTTTTCAAAGCCAGGGGCTCCTTAATAGCTACCCAGAGTCTCTCATCTGGTCAAATCACAAGAACACTCTTCCAATGAGCAAACCCCAAAGCAAAATGCTAACTTCAGAGTACAGGGCATCACAACCCTCATGACTCAGTGCCTAATTAGAAATTAACAAAATTAGAAATTAGAAAGAATTTCTACAAGCAAGCCTCCCCTAAGCAAGCTCCCCTTAATGGGCTCTATATGAGGCCTTTTAATGGGCAGGGAAGATATTACATCCCATTAACATTATACATCTTGAGAAAGAGAAAAAAATCCCAAGAGAGAAAGTCGTGTCTTTTAAAGTCTCCTAAGTGTGGCACTTTTCCTGGCTAACTGCTTAGTCCTCTTAGATGTAGCCTCCTCCCCCTGTTGTCACTTGGGGCATTCCAAAGTCTTTCAGCACTGAACATGTGTCCCTGGAAGTGGGCAGGGGAGAAACTCAGCTGCACATATGTGCCAGTGATGGGGTGGTCTAACCAGAGAAGGTGGGGGCAGGAAACAGCAATTACCCCCATTAGAATAGTTATGAAGCACCCAGGACTAGTTGCAAGATCCTTGTTAGATTACTGGTGAAAAATAAAGACACTCTCTACTCTATGTATATATGCATGTAGCCAGTGTAATCTATGCCTGATTTTTGTCAGGAAGTAAGCACCCTAATTTTCAGTTCTCTTTTATTTAGTCTTTGCCCTCTTTTAGCCTAACTTCATCTTAGGTTTGCCTTCTTCATCTAACTGTTTCCACAATATTTAATATTCATATAGTTTCCCAGATTGAATTTATTCATTCTCTGTTGTACTCTTTTATTAGAAAGTGATACTGCTCATTACAAGAATTAATTTATCTGGGGCTGCTAGGTGGGGCAGCTAGGTGGCACAGTGAATAGAGCACTAGCCCTGAAGTCAGGAGGACCTAAGTTCAAATCTGGCTTTAGACACTTGACACACTTACTAGCCATGTGACTTTGGGCAAGTCACTTAACCCCAACTGCCCTCCAAAAAAAAAAAAGAATGAAAGAATTAAAGTTATCTCCTTGTAATAATAATTAATTGTCTGTGAGACACCATCCAAATGATCTGTAAACCTCTGTGGTTTCATGGGCAAAACAAGACATCTGAAAGGGGTTTTTGTCTGTGGCCGTGCATGAAGATTTTTCTGAGTGTTTTATTTATTTATTTATTTATTTATTTATTTATTTATTTTTAAGCAATTGGGGTTAAGTAACTTGCTCAAGGTTATGGGGCCAGTTATTTTTGTGTGGGCGTTAAGTATCTGAGGCCAGAATGATCCTTCGTCCTTGGGGGGGGGGGGGCAGTAGCTCTTACTCATTGCACCTAGCCACCCCCTGAGTGTTTTAAAATAGATTTTTTTTTCTGTTAAAGATTATTTAACAAGGTATGGGTAAGTTTATAAAACATCAGTATCTGTACTAACAACTCTAGGTAAATTGACAGAAGTGCTAAGGAGGAGAATGTGATTAATTTTATTTTCTAATTTTTAGTTTATATATTGAATTTACCCAAGTTCCTTTCTATTCTTCATCTATTATAATTGCTCAAGAATCGGGGAGTAAATTAACTTGAATTTCACTAACATATATGTTGCTTTGAAGTTTTGGTTCATTGGTGAAAATGTTGGTCTTAGTTTTTCTATCTCTACCAAGAGTGTAGAGTGGGACTTCACAAAAGTGTGTGGAAAGAAGAGTTCCTTTATGGGTTTACAATTGGAAAATAACTTTCTGAGAGGCAGAACAATTTCAACTTCCTGATTCAAAATAGAAGGCATTTGAATCTAACTTAAATTCAGTTCAACAATCTTTGACTACTGTGTTCCCAGCCTTGAGATACAGTGACCAAAATAAAAAAAAAGCTTCTCTCCTCAGGAAGCATAGATTGTTCTGGGGAAAAACAGTGCCACAGATAAGGTTGAGTACGAAATAGATATGAAATAAACAAACAAACAAACAAACAAACAAACAAACAAATAAATAAATGTTTTGCAGGCAGGATTGGGAGATAGCACCAACAACTGGAGGAAGAAGGAAAGGTCGTGTGTGTGTGTGTGTGTGTGTGTGTGTGTGTGTGTGTGTGAGAGAGAGAGAGAGAGAGAGAGAGAGAGAGAGAGAGAGAGAGAGAGAGAGACAGGACCTGAGGCTTGTCCAGAGACAGGAAGTAGAAGTGAGGACTATGCTAAGTACTGGGAATACTTACAGTACAGTGTACAAAGAAGGCCATTTTGGTTGGAACACCTACTGAGTGAGAGTGAGTAAAGGCTGATTAGTTAGATTGGAAAGAGCTTTAAGTTACAGAGGAGTTTGTGAAATAATTTACTAATTCAGCATTAAAGGTAGAAACTTATGCTTTTAGCATCTACCAATATTTGTTTTTGGTGCCCTCAGATTTTTGGCTCCTCCATAGGGTTCCTCCCTCTGACTTAGATATTCTGTGTCCCAAAGTATTCTTCCCTTCAATACATTCAGTACTTGATATCATGAAAGACTCTGATAGATTTAACTCAGGGTGTAAATGACTGATAACTTGTGTGATATTTATCAGGATTTACCTCTGTCCCTTTTGTTTTAGTAAGGGCTTTTACTCAATAAGCGAATTTATATATAGAAAACCCACAAAAAATTGGGAGGAGGGGGATGTTATATTTGATGAAGAGTCATCATCTGTAGATTGACAGGTTATGACAGACTGAATGTAGTAGGTTAAAGCCCTCTTTTTGAGTCCAAAAAAGATTGGATTATTGCTTCTTATGAGATTCCTCTTTACCTTCTCTTATGGGAAAGACAATGATAGCTTAAAATGTTTTCTTTTTCATTATAAATTTAACAATCATAAAAGATCACAAATACTTCAATTTGCAAAGATCAAGAAGAGGATCGCATTTGAAATCATGAACTTCTAATATATATTTTGTGTTTTAAGAGTTTGCATTTAATTCAATAAGGTAGTAACAAAATTGTCCTGTTTGCATCCTGAAATTCTTTTTATTTTCTTTTGTGTATTTTTAAAATATATGATTAATGCTCTTTTCTTTTTGTATGTCTGTCACTAAACAATAACTTCCCCTTCCCTCAATAAAGACCCTCCCTTAAACAAGTATTTGTTGTGTCATTTTTCAGCCATATCTAACTTTTTGTTTCCCTGTTTGGGATTTTCTTGGCAAAGATAATGGAATGGTTTGCCATTTCCTTCTCCAGCTCATTTGATAGATGTTGAACTGAGGCATACAGGGTTAGGTGATTTGCCCAGGGTCACACAGCCAGGAAGCGTCTGAGGCCTGATTTGAACTCAGGAAGATGAATCTTCCTGATGCCAGACCTGTCATTCTATCCACTGTGCCACCTAGCTGGTCTTACAACAAGTATAGTCAAGTTGAAAAAAATAAAGTTGGTCATATGAGAATTTGTATTTTCATACATTATCTTTCTTCCCAGAGGTGGAAGCATGCCTTGCTATCAGTTTTATCAACTCATAATTTCTCAGTGTTAATTAAAGTTCATTAGTATTTCAAAGTTGTTTCCCTTGATATTATCATGATCATTATATAAATTGTTCTGTTTTTGCTTATTTCATTCTGAGTCAGTTCATACAAGTCTTCCTAAGTTTATCTAAAATTCTTACTTTCATTATTATTATTATTATTTTTGCTTTTTGGAGAGCAATTGGGGTTAAGTAACTTGCCCAAGGTCACACAGCTAGGTTTCTGTTTGTGTGCGTTAAGTGTCTGAGGCCGGATCCAAACTCAGGTCCTTCTGACTCCAGGGCCGGCGCTCTATTCACTGCGACACCTAGCTGCCCCTAAAACATCTTTTTTTTTTTAAAGCAATTGGGGTTAAGTAACTCGCTCAAGGTTACACGGCTAGTCATTATTTGTGTGTGGGTGCTCATTTTCTGAGGCCGGATCTGATCCCGGGTGATCCCAACTTTGAGGCCGGCACTCTTACTCACTGAGCCACCTAACCGCCCTCATTATTTCTTATGGCAAAAAAAATAGATTCACATACTACAAAGTTCAGCCATTCCCAAATGACTGAGCACCTGTTTTGTTTCTAGTCCTTTGCTATATCAAAAATGATGCCTTAAATATTTTGGTACATATGGATCCTTCCTCTCTGTCTTTGATCTCTTTGGAATACAAGGCCTAGTAGGGGAAGATGGTGGAATAAGATAGGAAATACTGAGCTCTCCAAAATTTTCCCATAAACAAGGTAAAACCACCTCAAAATGAACTTTTTGAGTGACAGAAATAATTAAAAGTGGGGGTAAGGCATTTGTCCTCCTAAGACAGCTTGGGAGAACCTTAGGAGAGATCCAGCATCTGAGGGTGGAGGTTTGGTCCAATTGAAGTGCAACTACCTCCAGTATGACTCTGCTTAATCAATACACAACAAGCCCTGGGGGCAGCTGGGTCTCAAGAGTTAACTTCAGCCTTAGGAACTTTCACCTCATGGACAGTAAAGGGGTGGGACAGCTGAGCAGAGGAAGATTTAAAGACCCCTTATTATTGCAGATGCCAGACCCAGTTGTGTTGACCAGATGTGGGCCTGGGCTGTGGCTAGAGGCGAGGAAGAGGGAGCACATGCTTAGTGAGCACGATAGCAGAGAGATGGGAACCCTGCTGGCTGTGGGTACTTGCTATGGTCACTTGTGGGAGAGTAGAGTCTTGGTTTTGGTTCCAGAGCAGAGGGGTGAGCTGAAGTTTGCAGCCATGGAAGAGACTTCAGGGAACAAGAGCATTTGTGGTGAGAGCATGGTTGGGGACCCTAGCCATGGCTTGGGGGTGAAGAGGAGGGCCTGAGAGGTCAGGCCCCAAGATAGAGCTCAAGAAACAATAGTATGAAAAACCTGAAGTCTGTGACATCATTCCCTACCTGCTTAAAAAAATAATGAGTAAGCAAAAGAGAAAGAATTTGACCATAGATAGCTGGGGATAGAGAAGATCTAGATTCATGCTCAGAAGATAGTTGTAACAACAATGCAATATTCACAATACCTACGGTGACTATAAATAGGCTGGTATAGTTGTGAATCACAAAATGTAACAGGCTCTCCACATGAGGGACAGAGTTAAAGCATTTATTCAAATACCAGAAAGCCAAGTCCCAAAACCAAAAAGTCAAAGTCATTATAGTAGCCACTAAGTTGGTACACATAGTTAATGCACTGAACACCCACATTCCCACATTAATGTTTCATATCTAGGGTATATAAAGAACTGATTCAACTTTCTAAGACCAAGAATCAATCTCCAGCAGATAAAGAATCAAAGGATATGAATAGGTAGATTTTAAAAGAAGAATTCCAAGTCACCAACAAGCATATAAAAATTCTCCAAATAATAGAGAAACGAAAACTAAAACAATTTAAAAGTTTCCCCTCATACCTATCATATTTGGAAAGATGATAAAAGAGGGAAATGATCAATATTGAAAAGACTGAAGGAAAACAGGTATCCTAGTGCACTGTTGGTAGAGCTGTGAATTGATTCAGCCTTCTGGAAATTGACCTATGTCCCCAAACATTATTGAATTATGCATAGCCTTTGCCCAGCTATACTACTACCAAGCCTCTACCCTAAAGATATAAAATAAAATGAATAAAGCAACCTTTGTGTACAAAAATTTTCACGGTAGCCCCAAATTGGAAGCTATGAGGGAACCTACTTATTGGGAAATAGCTAAACAAATTGTGGTATCTGAGTGTAATGGGATATCATTGTGCCATAAAAAATGATGAAATGGACAGTTTCAAAGGAAACGGGAAAGACCTCAATGAACTGGTGCAGGACGAAGAAAAAGGAGCTAGGAGAATGATTTATATAATGATAACATCACAAAGAAAAATCCCACTTTGAAAGGCTTCAGAAATCTGAGCTATGCAATGATAAACTGTAGGACCTAAAGAATAAGGATTTAACATGCCACTCACCTCTTAACAGAGAGATAGATGCTGGCCTTAAAGTGTAGAAAAAAGGCGTACCTTTTTGAACATGACCAATGGAAAATTTGTTTTCCTGAACTATGAGCTATGTATTTAATACTTTATTTTTAAAAATTGTTCTATGGAGGGGGTATTGACAGGGACAGATTAATGAAAAAATAAAAAGCCAAAAAAATTTTATGATATATGTGACATTTATTTCAATATAATTTATTTCTTTGTGGTGGGAAGGGGAAAAAAAGGAAATAAAAGCTCTGCTGGTGCCTTGAACAAATACTATGTAGGTGGTTGTCTTTTTCAACTATTCATAAACTTAGTCCTAAGCTTTGGGAATAGAAATCTGGACTGAAGCATAATGTATGAATCTGAAAGCTATTCTTCTTTGCCATGGATATTAGCGGGTGTTTGGTTGTGATATATGACCCATTGGACAAAAATAGACTTATTTCACAAAATCTTGACATCTTAGCAGGATAAGGAACAATGTGATTTGTTTCCTTTTTTTAAGACTCAAGGTCTTGAAAAGTCTCTTCCCTTGAATCTCAAGACTTAAAGTTAATTTTCATCCATAATGGATATCAAGAAGATTTTTTTTTCACCCTGGAAGGTGATGGGAGGATGGAGGAGTTTTGATGAGATGGAAAACAAGGGCTTGTCTAATGACTAGGCTGAAAGGTTGATGCTAGGTAAAGTTGTCACAGTGGTGAGATAATGGTTCCAAGTGAAACAAATGCTACACTCTGCTAAGATAGAAGGAAAGAGCTGAACTAGTCCCTTAAGTTTGTAAGCATTATTTTTTTTAAACCAAACTAAGGAGATCTTAAGATTAAAAATTCTAGGTCCTGCAATGAAAGAAACCATGCTTTTTTATCTGTAAGCTTGTCATAGTTTTATCTTTTCCCCCTAATTGCTAGTAAAATAATTTTTGTTTCTGAGGAGTTAACCTAATTTATCCCTTTTAAAAACAGTCAGAAAGTTAATAGATCAGGAAATGTCATGAACATGGTATATCCAGATTTCATCCTGGCATTTGACACTTGAAGTATGCTTGTGGGCAAGGTGGATAGATTTAGATGAGGCGTAATGTAGTTAGGAGAATTTAGAACTGGTTGAGTGTTGATTAATGGGCTGAAGGCTCCAGTGAATGAGTTACTAGAACTCTATGACTGTGTTAAAAAAAAATCAACATTTTAATGAATGATTTTGATCAAGAGTTCTTAACTTTTTGTGTCATGGATGCTTTTGGCAGTCCTATGAGCCTGTGAATCCTTTCTCAGAATAATATTTTTAAATGCACAAAACAAAATGCAAAGGAAATAAATTCTGTTGAAATAGTTATAAAAATATTTTTTAAAAAGCTAAGTTCATGGACCCCAGGTTAAGAACCTATGATTTAAATAAAGACAAATGTCAAGCTTATCAATTTGTAAATGATACAAACCTGGGGGATATTTCTGATACAGACTAATTGATAAAATCTGGAACCAAAAAGATCTCACTATACTAGTACAGTGTACTGTATCGGAATGGGTGAAATTTAGGTAGGAGCTGGACTGGTGATTTCATTGATATTTGTTATTGTTGTTCTATCATGTCCAACTCTCCATGATACCTTTTGGGGTTTTCTTGGTGAAGATACTGGAGTGGTTTGCCATTTCCTTCTCCAGTTCATTTTATAGATGAGGAAACAGGGTTAACTGACTTGCCTGGGATCACACAACTAGCAAGTATCTGAGGTCAGATTTGAACTAAGGAAGGTGAATCTTTCTGATTCCAAGTCCAGTGCTCTATCCACTGTGCCATCTACCTGCCCCATTATCCAATATTACATGGTAAGTGACTTTTTTATGACCCCATTTTGAGGTTTTCTTGGCAGATACTGGAGCTATTTCCTATTTTCTACTCCAGCTCATTCTACAGATGAGGAAATGAGGTAAACGGGGTTAAGTGACTTTCCCAGGTCCATACAACGAGTAAGTGTCTGAGGCTGGATTTGAATTCATGAGGATGTCTTCCTAACACCAGGCCATGCTCTGTCCAGTGAGCCACTTAGTTGCCCAATTTCATTAATATAGGGTACCTCCTAATGAGGAAATTCTTCCTATCAATGCAGGTTGACACATTATAGTCTTAGAGAGTTGCCTAGATCTGCCCAAGATATAGAGCTAGTAAATGTGAGAGGCATAACCTGAATCCACATCCTCCTGTCTCTAAGGGCAGCTCTCCATTATACCATGCTGCCTCTCATGGAAAAAGATCAAAATTCCATAGGGATAAATGTAAAGCCTTCTTCTAAGGGTGTAAAAATGATCGATTTTATATCTACAAGATGGAAGAGGACAATTTAGAAAACAGTTTGGATGGAAAAGATCTGAAGGTTCCAATGTAAGTGAAAACCCAGTAAGAGTCAACAGTTTGGCATGGCAGCTAAACATCTTTAACCCATGAATATGATTTCAGGTGGAATCAAGAAGCAAGTGTGTGTCACAAAGGATCACATTAGTCTTTCTGTACTCTGCCATCTTCAGAACTTAATGTTTAGTTCTGGGCACTACATTTTACGAAGGAAATTGAGAAACTGAAATACATCGAGAGGAGATCAGGGTAATGAGGATTAGCTTAAGGAACAGGGGAAGTGGAAGGAATTGACCTGGAGAAAAGACAAAGCAGGCATGATATCTTCAAGTCTTTACAAAGCTGTCTTGTGGAAGCAGAATTAAAAATTTTCTACTTCATCTTAAAGTACAAAATTAGAAATAATAGGTGGAATCTTCAGAGGCAGATTGCAAGAAAAGAACTTCCTAACAAATAAAACTAAGAATGGAATGGGATGTCTTAACTAGGCAGATAGGTAGATGATAGATCGATCAGTTGATTGATCAATAGATAAATTAGAATATTTGCTAAGCATTTACTTTATGCCAGACATTGTGTTAAGTACTGGGGATATAAATTTAAAAAAACAATAACTAGATAGTTATTGCCTTCAAGGAGCTTTGTTTTCTAATTATAGAAGATAACACATAAAGAGGAATTGGAAAGAGGTGGAAGAGGCACACCTGTAATGGCATCATATAGAGATAGTTAGAAAATGTCGTAGAAGATTGGTTCTTGGCAGAAAAAAAATGAAAATTCAGCCTTCAGAGTTGGGGGACCAAGGAATGGAGTCTGTCTTTCTGTTTCCTTTCTTCCTTTCTTTCCCTTACCCACCAACATATATGTATGATGTACACACTTATACATATGCATATATTATTATTTATGTAATGTATACAATATTTTATATATTCCTTCTCCAACATGGCTAAATGCTCTCTAAGGTATCATCCAGCTCTCAATCTCATATGGTTTTAGAAAAGTATATACATATATATTTATCTATTTGCATATATTATCTGTATATATCATATACTCTGTGTGTGTTTAAAATTTGGTCCACACCTGTAATGAATAACTTAAAATGTCCTTCTTTTGGAAAAGAAGATGGCAAAGCAGTCCAATATCTTTGCCCAGAAGATTCCATGGATAGCATTAGTGTGCTATGGTTCATGGTGTCATGATGAATTGGACATAATTGAATGACTGAATAATAGATCTATGCATAAGAAGCAATGAGGTGAACTAGACATGGGGTTAAGAAAATTTGGATCTGTGTTTCACTTCTGACATATACCAGTTATGCTACCATATGCAGGGCACTGAGAGGAAGACATTTAAAGTTATCTATCAAAGTGTTTGGACCAAAATTTACATATATACCACTCATACATGTGCTCACACACATATAACATGCACATATGTATAATATTATGTATGGATGTGTGTTTATGTATATGTGTATACAAACACACATACATATACATGTATGTATACACATTGAGAGCTGGATGACATATTAGAGTCTAATCTAGCCCCTTGTTTTACAAATGAAGAAAACCAAGATCATGTCAGAAGTAAAAAAGATAGCCAGGGGATTCAAAGGCAAGTGCTTCTCCTCTAGTCCAGTGCTCCTTCCTTTACAATATGGCTCTTCATACTGTCAAGTTACTATACTTGGATTCTTCAAGGATTTGTGATGTCATGGATGTGTTCATTCTTCCCATCAGTGAAGAACAAGCCCTCTCCACAGTTTGGTATAGTCTCCTTCATTTGGCCTCTAGGTGGCGCAGTTGATAGAGTGCTGGGCATGAAGTCAGGAAGATTGATCTTCCTGGGTTCAAATATGCCTTAGATACTAGCTCTGTAACCTTGGACAATTCACTTAATCCTCTTTGCCTCAGTTTCCTCATCTGTAAAATTAGCTGGAAAAGGAAATGGTAAGCCATTACAGTATCTTTGCCAAAAAACCCCCAAACAAAGTCACAGAGAGTTGGACATGACTGAAATGACTAGCCCTTCAGTTGCCATGCCAGAGAAATGAAATTCTAGAAATCGACTGTGCTAACATTCCTTTGAGTTTGGTAAATTCTGTACAGAACTGGGGTCTGCCATTGACATGCTTAGGCAGAGGAGTAATCTAAGATACTATCTCATTAGAAATATGCTTTCTTATTAATTATTCATCGGGTGGCCATGTGGTATAGTTGAAAAAGTAGTTGACTTGGGACTTCCCAGCACTGAGAGCCAGCCTTTAATACTTAACTGGGTTTGTGGCCCTGGACAAGTCACTTAACTTCTTTAACACCCCAGTTTTCTTATCAGTAAAATGTAAATAATAATTACATCTACCTCACTGTGTTGTATCAAATGAGAAAATGTATATAAAGAACTTTGCAAATTTTAAAGCTGTATGTAAATGTTAGCTATTAATATTTTATATTTCATTTTTGTGGTTTTTGTTTTGTTAGTATGAATTAAGTAAAAATTAAGCTAAGCCATGATTTTCTTACATTTATTCAGTCTTTCTACTTTATAGGATCTCAAGCTGAGAAGGTTTTGTACCATGTGATCTGGAGGGGGAAAAAATGTAGCTTTCAGAAAAAAAAAACAACTAAGTTCACATATAGAGTTTCTCTGATGGTTCACAATTATCCTGGATTCCAAAGAGGTTTTAAATGAAAATGGAAAATTTAGTCTTTTTTTTTTTTTAGGAGTAGTGGGATAAGTCCTAGATTGAATATATCTCTATCCTTAATCTTTTCCTCTAATCCAAAGATTTAATAAAACAAATTCCCTCCTACTGGCCATAAAAATCTCAATTCCCATTTGCCATCACTCAGTCAGTATGTGGATATTCTACATTTTTCTCCTGGCAGCAGATGACAGATGTAGCAAAATTTCTGATGACCACAAGTGATTTAAAGACCTATTAAGTACCTTTTGCCTTTGGATTGTAAAGTACAGTAATATTGAGACAGCCTACCTTTTCACTGAATTTAGGGCTGGAAGGGATGTATAGAGGTAAACCAGTTATATCTTTGTTTCAGTTCTGGGCTTTTAAAATGCTTCAAGTTAGAGTGAGAGACTTGGAGTCAGAAAGACCAGGGTTCAAATTCTACCCCAGAGGCCAACTAGCTGTACTGGTCTTGGGCAAGACACTAAACTTCTCACCCTTAATTACATCATTTAAAAAATGTGGGGTAATAATAGTACCTGCCTTATAAGGTTGTTACAACAACTCTGAGGAAATTGAGAGTAAGAGTTTAAGTGATTTGTCAGGTAACATACAGCTAATGCTTTGGAAACCTTAAAGAACTATATAAATACTGGCTATTGTTGCTCTTATAACCCTAACCCATTTCATTTCTCATTAGAATATGCCTATATTCCAGAGTAAAATAATCCAAGAGTTAGGCTATGAAAAAAGTAGAGGCATTCAAGAATGAAAGGCATTGATTGCACCTATCTTTCGCTAAAATCAATTAAGACACTGCATTCATCTGAGTCCGGAAGTCTTTCACTTTCATTTTCTTTTCTTTTATCATTCACCAATTCCTAATAAAGGTTGTTAGGAATTGGATGATATGTGGGTTTTAGTTTATGGTCGTGGTCAAAAGACTAGTCTTTAATGGATCAGGAACAGAGAGAGGGGATGTTCATGACATGAGAAATGAGGAATCAATTACTTTGCAAAAATGATGAAGCGAAGAGAACCCAACTATTTATCCCCTGTATGAGGGGGGAAGAGAAGATAGAAGTAGGGGGACGTTGAGCTGGAAAGACGTTGAGATGTTCCCTAGCAAGGAAGAATAAAGACATATATTTCTTGGATGAAACAACTATTATTGTGAATCTGTATCAATGCAAGGGAAAGAGAATGTGTGCTTTGGCTGGGGGCAGAAAGAAGGAAGGAAAGAGTGGACAGGAGATGAAATCTCTGTCTCTCTATCTCTCTCTCTCTGTCTCCTCCTCCCTCCCTCTTTCTTCCTCTTTCCCACTCTCCGGTATCTCTCCCTCTCTCTTTCTCCTACAAACACCTTGGGACTAGATCATTAAAGGAATTTCCTATTAGCTACTGTCACTCAGTGACAGCTTCATCACTAAGCTGGTATGCAGAGATTCTAAAGGCCGGCCCTTGGTAGTGGAGGTTGGACCTGCCCTCCTCCCCACAGCCCCCTTGCAAAACTGCAAATGAACACAGGACGTCGCTCTCCCTCCTGGGCGAGCTCTCCAGGCACCGCGGCCACGCCTGGCTCACCCCTGTTCTCGGCCTCCTCCGCTTTGGGGTGGGCGGGGGGAGCATGAGAAAGGCTTGCAGGAGGAGGGGTAGTGGGAGTCAGGAATTGTTTCCTGGGGTAAACGTAACAATGTGGGAAAGCGTTTCCGGAAGGCAGATTGCATCAGGTGTAGAAGTCAAAGCTTCCTCGCCGCGACCAAACCTGCGCTGCCTACGGAGCATGCCCAGTGTGCAAGGATCTTGCCCCGAAGAGCTCCACTTCAGGTTTTAGCGGTGGTCTGGGAGGAAGAAGGCAGCCGGGAGAGAGGAGAGCATCTCCTAGCCACCGAGCATTCCAGAGCCAAAGATTCAAGGACCTTGGAGACCTCCTAGCCCTCCCCACTCGCTTCACAGGAGAGTTATCTCATGCCTGGCTTCCTCCAGGTACTTGGTGGCAGAGCCAAGATGAGAACTGCTGTCTTGGGTTTCCAAGCCTAGGGCTGTTTGCGCTGCATCCTCACTGCGTCCTTCTACAACTCAAAGACTGGAAATTTACTTGGAATAAGACAGGAGGCAGAACAGGAAACATTTAGGATCCACACTGACCAGCCAGATCTGCAGCTCATAACTGTTATGGTTAAGACATTTTGTTAGGGGGCAGCATCACTATCAACTACAGTCTCTGATACAGTTCTCTCTATAAAGAAGATCCTACTTATGGGAGCATCCCAGCATGCCTCCTAGAAATAAGTGAATAAAGACATTTAAAAAACGAATGCCCTATCTCTGTCTTTCATAGTGGGAAAGGAAAGTAGAATTAATCTTAAAAGTGGTAAAGAAGTTCCCATCAAGCATATGTCTCCCCCCCACCCCTCAAGCTATGATGGAGGGGGGCGGGAGGAAGAAATGAAACATCCAGTTAGTTATACGTATTTATTCAGATGTTTGGGGTGGGGCAGCATATTAAACTTCCTCTTGAGGAAGTCTCTTGAATCAACGCAAATCATCAATTACTCAGAAATGTACGGTTATGTGTAGTATGTGTGTGTCTGTGTCTGTGTCTGTGTGTTACTGAGAAATTTAAATGGCTAGCTCAGAGTTATAGCTAGTATGGCTCAGAGAAAGATTTGAACCCAGGTTTTGCTAGATGTGGAGGCAAATTGGTGGCAGGAATGAATAATCCTGCTATCTCAAAGGTCCTTTCCACCCCTAAATCTAAGCTTATGTGAGGGGCACAGGTCCTCTGTCCTATAGTATATGCTTCTTAGATGTTCGATTTAGCTTTTTCTAAGTCTCTACCCTCCTTCCCCTTCCAATAATTCCTTTTCTTCCTTTTAAATATTTTGATTGCCATTTCCTTTTTTTTAAATGACACTGTCATTTGTCAATGACTGCCTCTACCTACTCCCCTTCCTCCAACCATGGAATCATTGGAACCTGCTTTTGCAAGAGAAGCATTTATTTTATTTTATTTTTTACATTTTTGTTTTTGCCTTTTGGAGGGGGGAAGGTAGGGCAATTGGGGTTAAGTGACTTGCCCAAGGTCACAAGGCTAGTTTTGTGTTAAGTGTCTGAGGTTGGATTTGAACTCAGGTCCTCCTGACTCCAGGGCTGGTGCTCTATTCACTGTGTCACCTAGCCACCCCAAGAGAAGCATTTAAATAAAACAAATCAACACATTGTCCCTGTCTGATAGTCTATGAACTCTCTGCCAAGAGCTGGGAGGCTTGCATTTTCAACAGTCCTCTAAAGCCACAATTGAACAACAGCTAGGTGGTGAAGTGGTGAAGCCAGGCCTGGAGTCAGGAAGGCTTATCTTCCTCAGTTCAAATTTGATCTCAGAACACTTATTAGCTGTGTGACTCTGGGCAAGTTACTTAACCTTGTTTGCCTCAATTTCCTCATCTGTAAAATGAGCTGGTAAAGGAAATAGCAAACTACTCCAGTATCTCTGCCAAGAAAACCCCAAATGGGTTCAAGAAGTCAGACATGACAGAAAAACAAATGTTCTGAAGTCTTTCAATGCTTTTTTTTTTTCATAATTGTTTACTAATTCTTATCAAAGATTGTTAGGAATAGGATTGATGGATTGGCATTAAACTTGGGTTGGTTGGATGTTTGTTCATAGAAAATGGTAGTATTCATGGATCAGGGAAAGGGAAGAAGCAATGTTCATTTTATTAACACATACAATGTGAAAGTACTGTACTAAACCCTGACAAAAGGTAAAAAGCTAAGTAAGATTTGAGTTAAAGGAGTTAAAAACCAAGTATTTCAAGAAGACACATTTTGGAGGACAAAAGTTGGGGGAGGGGGAAAGAAAGGAAAGGAAAATAGGGCATTCTGCTTTAAAATGTCTTTATTCATTTATTTCTAGGACACATGCTGGGAGGGCTGCCATAAGTAGGGTTCTCTTTATAGAGAGAACTATAACTGATACTTTTGTTGATAGGGATGCTGCCCCCTAACAAAGTGTCTTAAAAGCACTGGAAATCACAGTGTTAATGGGGGAAAAAATGAAAACCAAGCTTGGTGTGAGACTCTAAAGATGTATTTGGGCTCTAGTTCTTTTTTTTTTGTTTGTTTGTTTTTGGAGGGCAATTGGGGTTGTGACTTGCCCTCAAGGTCACATGGCTAGTTTTTTTGTGTTAAGTACCTGAGGGTAGATTTGAACTCAGGTCCTCTTTACTCAAGGACTGGTGCTCTATTCACTGTGCCACCTAGCCGCCCTGAGCTCTAGTTCTGATGCTTAATAGCTATGTGACCCTAGGCAAATCACTGAACTTCTCTGAGCCTCTATTTCTTCATCTGTAAAATAGAATATTGATACATATGTAATTCAACTTCTTGAGTTGTTCTGAAGGAAGGTTTTTAAAAACTTCAAAGTGCAATATAGCAATAATAGCTAGGAACAATAGGGCACTTTGTTTGCAAAGTGCTATATATATATATATGTCATTTCAGTTGGTCCTCATAACAACCTGGGTGTTAGGATTATCCACAGAGGTTGAAAGATTAAGTGATTTGCCTAAGGTCACACAGCTGCTAAGCATTTGAGGGAAAATTTGAACTCAGGTCTTCTGGTTTTCAAGCTCAACATTTTACCCACCCTGCCACCTACCTGTCTATATGAAATAAAACTGATAAACATATTAATTACTATTGGTCTTTATTAAAAACCTGGTTTGTACTGCTATACAGTATCTGTTACTGTAGTCGTCAATGATTTTTAAATGTGATTAGTTCTCTATTTAGATGGCATCCTGGATAGAATGTTGGGCCTGGAATCCGTAAGACCTAAATTCAAATCCTGCCTTAAACACTAGCTGTGTGACCTTGGGCAAGCCACTTACCCCTCAGCTTCATTTTCCTTATTTGTAAAATGGGAATAATAATACCTACTTCCTAGGGTTGCTGTGAGGATAAAATGAGGTAATATTTGCCTAGTGTTTATACAGACTTGAAAGCTGTATATAAATGCTACCTACTATTAAGAGCTAATCTTTTAAAATCTTGTATATTCCCAAACTGCTACCTTACATTTCAAAACTGAGAAAATTTAGGTGAGAGGAAAAGGTTGAGTTTGAATGAAAATGTTCATATTTTGTCTTTCCTTGTTTTGTGATTGGCTGCAGAAGGAAAAAGAAAATAAAATGAAGTGGGGGAAGGATGGGAGATACAGAAGGAAAATGTGTGGTAACTGAACTGTTTTAAGGATTGAGTGGAGACAGTGGAGAAAAAAACTAGGGGTGGTCAGATGTACAGTCTGGGAACGATTAAAAAGTAATACAAATATTTTGTTATCCCCAGCCACCTGGACAACAAATAGGAAGGGAAGTCTTCCTTTCTTCCTTCCTTCCTTCCTTCCTTCCTTCCTTCCTTCCTTCCTTCCTTCCTTCCTTCCTTCCTTCCTTCCTCCCTTCCTCCCTTCCTCCCTTTGTAATTGCAAAACGGTTGTTGCATTGTCTGGAGTTACTGGCCTTCCAATTCCACTAGCCTGGAGGAAATCCTCCAAGTCCAAGTAAATCCTCCACCTCAGCTGGGAATGGATGAATAGTGATCTGAGTCCCAGATACTTTTCTCCAGTGCCTTCCCACTCTTCTCCCGGCCCCTCCCTCTTCCGTGCTCTCTGCCTCCGCCTTTCTCCACTTCCATCCTAGCTCTGTCCATCCTCCCCTTTCCCAGCAACCGCCAAATCCTGGAGAAGTGGAATTTAGGTCCCGAATCTCCCTAAATGTGACTCCGGGAGCGGAACCGGGCATGCTCAGTAGGCAGAGCCCGTTTTGGACACAAGTAGGAAGCTTTGGCGCTACACCCCGCAGCTGATCTTGGTGCTTCTCGTTCAGGAGACCGGCTAGAGAGTAGCCAACCGGGTGCAGAAGCAAAGGGCTGCAGCCGCATGCCGAGCTGGGTAAGCCCCACTTTCTTCTCTTCTTTTCTCTGCTTTTCTAGTCTCCCAGGGTCCTCCCTCCTTTTTCCTGAGTAGGGGGTTGAGGAAGGAGTGCTTTGGGGAGGGGTGGGGGAAAGAGACCCAGAAAAGCTGCCTGTACGTATGCGCTCACGCCCGGAGGGGCTGGTGGCTACTCCTTCGCTCTGGCACTGCTGCCACGGGGAACCACAGCCGCAGTCACAGCTGCAGCAGCTGCCGCCGCATCTGCAGCGGGGCTACCTACCCGGACTACGGAGTTGGGGAGCTCTACGTGCCCGGTGCCACTCGCCCCTTTGCCGTTGCAGCCGGCGCCACTGCAGAGCCCGAAGGCTCCGTGTGGGCACGCACACATACACACATACCGCTCCAGGGTTGAGATCCATCGGGTTTCCTGGCTGCCTCCCCACCCGTTTTCCTCTTTACCCCCCGGCAGCCTGGGCTTTGCGGAGAGATGGGGCGGTGGGGGGTGGGGAGGGGAATAGGGTGGGGGAGGAGAGCTGGGCAGAGAGGGGAGAGAATGCTCTGGGAGGTGGGGGCTGGGGAAAAGTGATGGTGAGCGAGAGACTGAAAGAGCGCAGCCCTGCCTCCCTCCTGCCCCCCATTCCCCCTCCAGCCCCGGCCTCTGCTGTGCGCCTGGATGCCACCCCTCTCGGTGCGCACGGCTGCTGTCCTTGCTAAGAGTTGGATTGCGGGGCTGGGTTCGGGTGTGTTTGAAGGAAATGAATGCTCCTGGTACCTATAGCCCTGACCCAGAGAGATCCGAAATGCACTGGGGGAAAGTTCATCCTCCCCCCGGAGGCATTTAAAACTAGAAAATGGCCGTGTGAAAGGGATCAGATTAGGAGAAGCCACAACCTGGGCTGGGATTACCTTTTGATCCCTGCCGCGGAAGATGGGGGTGGAGATAGAAGTCTAGATATGACATTTGGGTGATCAAATCCATCTGGTGATAGCCGCGGAAGGGAGATTGTGTCCGTCCGGGTGGAGGGCCCGCCCCTGACAATGCAAGGTAGCCTTGGTGCCCATGGAAAGCGGGAAAGAGCTTTTCAATGATTTTGATGGGGGGAGAATTATCGTTTAAAGTTGTGGCAGTTTAACAGTCAAGTGTTAAGTCTTATTGGAGCTGGGGCTGCTACAAATATTTTTTGACTTGTTGGTAAAAATATAAAAAATGAAGTGTGTGTGTGTGTGTGTATCACTGGAGGGAGTTCTGAGAAGGGGATAGTGGATTGGGCACCAGACAGAATTTGCTTCAGAGAAAGATCCTAGCTGTGATGATACATTTCTTGGAGATGCATTAGGTCAGCTACCCGAAGCATTACCCCAGAATGATGCCAGAATTGTCACTTCCCAGAAATGGGGCAAGTGTTCATGCCAGCTGGCAATGGTTCATGCCACTTCCTTTTTCATATGGACTGATTTTAAAATCCACAGTCGCTGCTGCTGGATTTGGGATCTTTGGATTTGTGGTTCTTTATTTTTTTTGATAATTGGTAATCTTACTTTACATACTTCCCCCAAATGCCTAGGATACATGCTACTTGAGTCCAGTCAAGATATATGGTGTGGCCAACCTTTCAGGAAAGGAATGTTTGAAAGCTTGTCTCTGGAGCTCTTCATGAATTGGTCTTTTCAATACTGCTGACTTTTAGCCTGTGATTCCAGAGCAGTGCTTATCAATCCGTCAATCCAGGAGTGATTAGAAGACATGGAAAAGGTGCAGTTTTTCTTAGGTGAAACTTGTCAAAAGCACAAGGAGAGGTTGGAGAAGTCGGGTGTTGGGGAAACTGAGGAAACACAGGTGGCAGTAGAATACAAAGGTCTATGTCATAGGCTCTTTGAGTATTCAGCAAGAACTTCCTAGAGACAGGAGGCTTGACTTCTCCTCCTCCATCATTATCATTCTGACTTTTTACTTACTTGCTGTGTGATCCTTAGAAACTCACTTAATCTCTTCATAAACTGAGGATGATATTGCTGAAGAGGCATACCTCCAAATGGTATTTGCTTTCAGCTTTTGAGAAAGGTCTCAAAGTGGAGCTCTTTTTCCAAAGGAAACTATCACTTTCAGTATATTTGTTTATGCTCTAACAAATAATTCTTATTGTATCCCTCAATTCTCTTGATTTCTCAGAATCAAGTATGCTAAACTGTATAGATGGATGGTGCAATGAATAGAATGCTAGACTTGAAAGGGAGGAAAACCGAATTTCAAATTCAATCCCAGATTATTTCCTAGCTGTGTGACCCTGAACAAGTCACTTAAACTCCCTAGGACTCTGTTTCTCCATCTGAAATAAGAGGGGGTTGGATTTGATCACCTCTAAAGCTCTTTTCAGTCTCAACAGGTTCCCTATTGGCTTTTAGGATTTAGAGCTGTAAGGGACGTAATGATCTAGTAAAAATCTGTGGCCATGAATTAGTGTCTAGGCTCCCCTCTTCCCTTCCCCCCATGTAAGCCCTCCCCCCACCCCTTTTTCCCCAGAGGCTCCAGTGTGAAAAGATTTTCACAAAATAATATTGTTAGCAAATGGTAGATACAGAATTAAGGTCCTATGACTCTTGGTCCCAGGTGCATAAAATTGTACCAGGTTACAAGGGCAAAACCAAGCTACTGCTTTTAGTTGAAACTTAAACTAAATTAAAGTAATTCCAGCCTTGACCATACAAAATTGGCTAAGAAAGGCTTAGTACTTTCCATGCAGAACCCTTCAAGACAAACAATATAGATTAAAAACCAAATTGAATGCATAGTAATGCCTTTTATTTATGCCAGCTTATGTTGATGGAGTTCTTTTCCCTAAACATATATGTGTATATGTACATATATACATACATATATTTAACATTCAAATCCTTTTCTTGCCCTGACAGCAAATAATGCTGAAAGCCTAGCTATCTTATGGTAGTGTTATATTGATTACAGATTATGTAAAAAGACTAGATTTTTAAAAATGTGAACCCCTTTAAATTATTTTTACATAAGGACAGTGTACATTTGCTATAACTTTGTTTTCCTGGAGCTTAGGAAAAGCTAAAAGAAAATATTCTCACAGGGTCTTTTATACAAGAAGATATGCAGTGTGGGCTATAAAGTAATAACTACTTAAAAACCAACCAACCAACCAACCATTCCACAACCTACTCATTAAGATAGATGTTATAATTCAAAGTAGTCACTTTGGGAGGCTATATGCTTATTCCATTGCTTAAAAGTTTTGGAGCTTATTTGGAATTGTGTACAATTTCACAAGAAACAGAAAAATCAGCCTCATTAGTTTGTCTGTTTTTAAAAAAAACAACAACCCTTGGGAAGGCTAGGTGGCACAGAGCACCCGCCCTGGATTCAGGAGGACCTGAGTTCAAATTCTGCCCCAGACACAACACACATACTAGCCATGTGACCTTGGGCAAGTCACTTAACCCCAATTGTCCTCCAAAAAAGCAAAACAACAACAACAAAAACAACCCCAAATTGGTACTATCTAGCTTAATCATTTTTTGATCTTATTTATGACTTACTTTTAGAAGCCTTTTGACTGTCTCCTTTCCCCAAATGACTCACCCTCAAAGGACCAGGATTTGCTATTGCTGGGGATATTCAGAAATATGTGCCTTGGGTCTTAAAAGCAATTCTCAGAGAAGAATTAGATCCACAAGTGTTCTGAGCAATGGTAGTATCATTGAGAAGATGGTAAAGATGATGCTTTATTTTGATTATCTTTATTTAAATGATGATTATCATTGTGATGATCATGATGTCATGATATGATATGAAATCATGATATGATAATCATGAGAATCATTAAAGATGATTTTCTTTATTTTAGATGTGTGGGTGTATGTGTGTTTAAATCAGTTCTGTTCTTGTTACATCAAGGATATATGAAAATATTTGAAACAGATTTTACTGTCATTCAGCAAGGTTTTTTCCTCTCCTTTTAAAACAATTTGGCTTGATTTCCTTTGTTTAGGATTAAATTTGAAACATCAGGTTTTCAAAAGGATTTGAATAGTTTGAGGGGAAAAGGCTACATTTCAGAACAGAAAACTACTTTGTTTTCAATTGCTCAGCAACACTGTTGTACTAGAAATAAGCAAGAGTCTTTAAAGTAAATTCAAATGACTCTTCAGATATTGCTGTTGTTTGATTGTAAGATTTCTGAGGGCAAGAGCAAACTCATTTTAGTCTTCCTATTACTACCATGCAGCAGGACAGTGCTTTGTATAGAGGAGGTGATAATGAATGTTGGTTGGATTTAATTGAATTTTGGGTGTTCTGCATTTTAATGTATGTTGGTAGAGACTTCCTTTGAAATCTGAGGTCCTGGGTTCAGATCTGGCTTCTGTCATGTGCTACATGTATGCCTAGGCCAAATCACTTATTCTTTGTAGGCCTAATTTGCCTTGCCTAAAAACCTGAGGTGTTAGAATAGATAGTCTCTTAAGGTTTTTTCCAACCCTAAATCTGTGATCTTTCTGGAAGTGAGTGACAAGGAAGCAAAATTAAGAACTCAAATATTATAGATTAGAGACATTTTTAGAGAAAATGAAGAAATATTCAAAACTTCCACACTAGAGTGGTAAAACTCTTTGATTCCAAGATTTAGAACTGCAAGAGACCTTAGAGATACTTTAACCCAAGCCACTTTATTTGTTTGTTTGTTTGTTTATTGCTTTTTGGAGGGGGGAAGGTAGGGCAATTGGGGTTAAGTGACTTGCCCAAGGTCACACGGCTAGTTTTTGTGTTAAGTGTCTGGGCTGGATTTGAACTCAGGTCCTCCTGATTCCAGGGCCAGTGCTCTATTCACCTCGACACCTAGCCGCCCTAAGCCACCTTATTTAAAGATGAGAAAACTGGGGCAGCTAGGTGGCACAGTGAAAAGAGCACTAGCCGTGTGACCTTGAGCAAGTCACTTAACCCCAATTGCCCTGCCTTTCCCCCTCCAAAAAGCAAAAAAAAAAAAAAAAAATGATGAGAAAACTGAGACCCAAAGAGGTTAAATAATTTATGTGAGGTCATACAGCATCAAAATTTAACTATAAATTCTCTGATGGCTCTTTCCCATTGAGCCTCCTCCCTGACCTTGTCTGTCTTGGCAGATGCCCTTATGTTGGCTAATAACACACACACACACACACACACACACGCACACATTTACCTATTTAAGCAGAATAATGTTTACAAAATTAACTTTTAGTGTGTTGAAATGGTCAGATTTGGGTTATATTTCATTGGGTAGATAAGTATTTTCTTTGGATTTTTCTGGAGATCACAGCAAAAGAGGCAGTTTTCTGCCATTGGAGATGTTGCTAATATAGGAAAAGGAAATTCTTTTACTGAGAATGCAGAGGAGTTTGTATGTGGGTTGTTTTAGGACATGGGAAACTTTAAAAGGCCCCACTCTTCTTTTCTTTCCTCTCTGTTCTCCACCATGTCTGGAAATGCTGTTATTAGCTTCTGAAATGCAATTATTAGTATTGTTTCACATGAATTTATTACCCATTTCGTGTAGGGCTTCTCCCCCAAAAGACTCCATGTGATTGTATTCAGCTGCTGCAGTGGTAGGAGTACTGGCCATGGGAATTTGCCTACTCATCATTGGTAGGAAGAGGAATGCCCCTCCCCCCTTTTTTTGAGGGGAGGAGGAAAGCTATGATGCTGGGGCAGAGTAAAGGAAAGTGATCCTGTTTAATATTTTTAGAGCACTTTGCTTTCAATAAGTATATTCTCTTTTACTTCATTCACCTTCAGTGAGTCAGGCTAATGGCAAGAGCTCTTGTCCCCATCTAAAATATACAGATGGTAGGTATAGTTATATTTTGGATTTTGGATGGGACCTAGAACTTAGCGAACCTGCTCTCTGAAAGGAAAAGCCTTCATGGACAGTGAAAATGTGCTGGGAAATATTGAGACTCAAATCTTTGGGAGAGAAATTCACTGCCAAAAAAACAGCTGACAAGAAAACTAGAAGGACTCCATCAGCTGGGTCTGTATTTTTCACCTGTGATTAACTCTATGTAGAATTTCATCTGGCACCTCCAGTCTGACCCACCCCCAAACTTGCTGCTTATCCCTATTTCTGTTGAAGGTATTACTGTCCTTCCTGTCACCCAGTTTTACAACTTCAGTCATCTTTTATTCTTTTTTCCCTTTCTCTCCCCACATCCAGCAGATTGGAATAAATGCTTGTTGAACCCAATCAGCATCCAAATCCTGCTGATTTTACCACTACAATTGACTTCTTACTTCCCCATCCCATCTCTAATTAGTCTACTATTACCTTAATTTAGCTAAAGAATTGTGGTCACCTTAATATGGAAGCACCGGGCTAGGGACTGATTTGGGGTATTTAGGGTAAAAAGACAATTACAAAATAGTTCCTGCCTTCAAAGTGCTTGCTTTCTGAGGGGCGACAAATGAAGAACCAAATTGTGTGTGAGTAAATAAATACAAAGTATATGTAAAATATACAGTGTATATAAAATATATACAAAGTATATACAAAATATACAATGGTTAAAATGCTGGGTCTGTGGATCAGGAGGACCTGAGTTCAAATCCTGTATCAGAAACTTCCTTAGCTGTCTGATCCTGGATGAGTTATTTAATCACTCTGGACCTGAAGTTCCACATCTATAAAATGAGGGGGTTGGACTTGATGGCTTTTAGGGTCCCCTCTGGCTCTGAATCTATAATTTTTGTATGATACAGTTTCTAAAGGGAGAGAATACTAGTAAGTGGGAGAATCATGAAGTGCCTTGGGTAGGAGGTGGTATTTCAGCTGTGCTTGGAAGGAAGCTGGGTTTTTGTGACATGGAACTGAGGAGAGAAAGTACCTAAAGCTTTTGGTACTATATGTGCAAAAGCCCAAAGGCTGGAGATGGAATGTCTTGTATCAGGAAGCTGCAAGTGATCCGATTTAACTCTGACAGTGTGGAAAAGGGAAGAAAAAGAACTAAGACTGGAAAGGTCTGTTGGAAACCAGATTGTGAAGGACTGCTTACCCTTGTCTCCCCCATCCTGGGAAACAACAACAGCAACAAAACAAAAAGCCCTTCCCTTGACCCATCCATCCTTGCTAGCTATAATCCTTCATCTCTTTGCTTTTGTGGTTAAATTCTCCACTTTTTTTCCTCTTACGCTCTTTGCTCTCTGGTTTCCGACCTCATCATTCAACTGAAAATTCTCTCTCTCCAGTTACTAATGTTCACTTGATTGCCAAATCGAATGGCCTTTTCTCAATCACCATTTTTAGCTTCTCTACAGCTGAGGCTAGATTTGAACTTGGGTGGGTCCTGACTTCAGGACCTTCTTGGTCCTCTTCTTCTTGATACTCATTGTGACACTGCTCTCCCCTGGTTCTCTTACCTGCCTGGTTGTTCCTTCTCTGTCTCCTTTGCTTGATTTTCATCTGTGTCATGCTTACTAATGGTGGGCATTCCCCTCAGGCTCTATCCTGGGCTTTCCTCTTTTCTTCTTCTATCTTATTTCCCTTGGTGATCTCATCAGCTCTCAGAGATTCAAATATCATTTCTCTTCCTATCCTTAGATCTATTTACCTAGCCTTAAGCTTTTCCCCAACTTCCTTAGCTTTTTGACCCTGGGCAAGTCATTTAACCACTGGACCTCAGGGCCTGAATAGCCAGACTGAGAAATTTGTCTCTTTGAGTTTGAGGGCAGGGGGTCAGATCTGTTGTAGGAAAAGCTAGTCTCTTGATATTTTAGGTTAGAGATTGGAAGGAAGTGACAGCCATGGAGCATGGAGCAGTTCACAAAAGCAGATTTACTTAGCCATAGTAGGGAAAGAATATTCACCAATAATTTTCAGTATGGACCCAGAGTTGATTCAGTGTAGCACCACTTCCCAGGCTTGGTTATGTTGCTGGCCCTTGCCCATCCAAAACCTCAGGTCCTGTTATCATGAGCTTCTGCAGGCAATTAAGGAGCCGCCAAGCCTTGAGCCTTTCTCCCCTGAGCCAATCAATGCCCAAAGACATCTCAGCAACTTTTAAGGAAAAAGCTAGCCCAGCACATGTGTGGGAGGACTCTCCATAGATATCTCCTATCATATCTGTGTGTTGAGAGCCTGGCTGTTGTGTGGAGGATAGATTGGAGAATGCAGGCCGAGTCTTTTACCTGGATTATTTTTTAATAGTTTCCTATCTACCTTTCCACCTCTAATCTTTGCCTTCTCCAGATCACCCTTCATGTGTCTGCTCAACTAATCTCACTAACTTTTCGGTCTGACCAGGGCTAACTAGCTAGTTGAAAAATTAAAGCAAATCAGTGTTGCTTCTGGAACAAAATAAAAAGCCCTTAATTCTGGCCGTTAAAAACCTCCAGAATTGGTCTCTAGCCTGTCTTTCTGGTCATTTCCCACTCATCCTAAGGCTGTATCCAAAGCTGGATTTCTAGCTGTTCTTGAGCCTGCCTATCCTTCCTCCTTGTGTCCTCCCAAACCCTGGAAGCACCCTCCAACCAGAATTCCACTCACTGAAGTCTCAGGCTCCTTTCCACCTTTGTACTGTCTAAATCGTCTGTGTATAGTTTGTCATATCCTTCTATTTATAGATGGCAAGCTCCTGGAGGGAAGAGATTATGTCATTTTTTATCTTTGAATCCTCAAATGGTAGTGCTTGGGGCCTGAAGTCAGGACCACTCAGGTTTAAATCTAGCCTCAGACCTTTACCAGCTGTGTGAACCTGGGCAAGTCACTGAAACTCTGTTAACCTCAGTTTCTTCATTTGTAAAAAGGGGTTAGTAGCACCTACCTCCCAGGGTTGTTGTGGGGATCAGATGAGAAAATACTTGTAAACTGCTTAGCACATAGTACTAGATAAATGTTAGCTTCTTCTTCCTCCTCCTCCTCCTCCTCCTCCTCCTCTCTTCTTCCTTTTCCTCCTCCTCATTTTTTATTTAATACATTAATTGAATTGGATTGTTTTGTAGAATTCTGCACTATTTAGCATACCAGACAGGAACTTAGGCTTTATACTATCCATGATTTTTCCCTGGGGAATGCTAAGATTGAGCTGATTCATTCATTTATTTATTTTTTGCTTTTTGGAGGGCAGTTGGGGTTAAGTGACTTGCCCAAGGTCACACTGTACCGTCTAGCTGCCTCATGATTAACTTATTCAGGAGGCTTTTGTTAGTGGCCTAGTTAGTTATGTTCCTAGTACAGAACTTTATCTAGAGACAAAGACAAGAATGAAATATTCCCTGCTCTCAAGGACCTGACATTTTATTTGGATGAAACAGCTACATAGATAAGTAAAAAATATAGACATAAAAATAATTTTGGGGTGGATATGAAAGAAAATCAGGACAGGCCTCCTGTGGTTGGTGGCACTTGAGCGGAGCCTTCAGGAACCATAGAATTCTAAGAGGCAGAGGTGAGGAGAGATTGCATTTTTGGTTCTATGCAAAGATGTGGTGGGGTATGGAGCGTTGAGTATAGGAAGTAAGCTAGGAATTGTTGGTTCAGCTGGAGACAAAGGTTTAGGGAGAGATTCAATGAGGAGTCTTACATTGTGGGCCTAGTGGGGTGAGAGTAGAGAGAGGAAGAGCAGAACACCAGCGGTAAGGGTCTCAGAATCTTGTGCTTCAGCTTCCTGACATAGTACAGATTCATTCCAATAGTCAGAAGTCTCCTTGGTGTTCTGGACTGCAGACAGACTCTTGGGAGGCGGCTGGCTAGACTATTTACAGCCTGAAAGGTACTGAAAAATTGGAAGATCATTGGAATAGACTCATCATTTTAAGAGCTTAATAGAGGTATGTTTGGGAGTGAAGGTAGAATTTGCTTCAGGATGGAACTAATTTTCTAAGTGTTCTGGGAACAAGAGAACACTTATGTCTAGAGTAGGATGAGCTGGCTGGCAAGGAGAGCTCAGAAGGTCTTCAATATTAAGAATGGGAAGTGATTGAAATGTGAATGAGGATTTTACTAGAGTCAAGGTCCACAGAATGATAGATTCTGGCACTTGTTTCATTAGAGGCAAGCAGCCATTGGCTATTTTGTCTTGCTCAAAACATCCCTGAGACAAGAATTTTGGGTTCTTAGGAATTGCTCAGGAAGCCAAAACTAGAGAACTGAGAACTGTGTATTCTATAGTGCCATAAACAGGGTGTCATGTAAAACATCACACCCAGGGTGAGCCTTTGAATGACCAGGAAAACTAACTGGATTACCTAAGGATATGTCACAGATGTGTGACTGTTTTTGGTTGTATCTTTTGTTTTTTAAGGTCACAGAAGCAAAAGAAAAAAAAGAGCTGGCATTAGACTTAAAAAACCAGTGACACATAGCACATTAATGGCATAGAAGCATTGTTTATTGATGGAGACAGTGCAAAGCATGCTTGTTTTGGAGTCTAAAAAGACCTAGATTCAAAAATAGGTTCTGCTATTTATTTTCTGCATGCCCACAGGAAAATCATGTTGCTTCTTGGGCTCTTTTGTAAAATGACAGGGTGGATGAGATGATCTGGCCAATGTGTTCAGATCCTTTTTAAAGAATTGGCCAAATATTTTCACATTGTCCATAAGAGTTCACCCTGAGAATTATAGGAGAAAGTTCAGGATGGGACTGTCTGAAATAGAAGCTAAGAAATCAACAATGAGATTAAGCATCTAAGGAAATATTCCTAACCTCCCCTTATCTGGGGGGCAACTAGGTGGTACAGTGGATGGAGCAGTGGGAATGAAGTCAGGAAGACTCATCTTCATGAGTTCGAATGTGACCTCAGAGACTTCCTATCTGTCTTATCCCAGGCAAATCACTCAGCCCTGTTTGTTTCAGTTCCTCATCTGTAAAATGAATTGGTGAAGGAAATGGCAAACTCCTCCTGCATCTGCTAGGAAAACCCCAAATGGGGTCACAAAAGAGTCGAACATGACTGAGCCACAACAATGCATTACTGGGATTTATGAGTTTCGGAGACTACAGTGGCTTCCAGATCTCATAGACTTTGAATGTTTCTCTTAAGTCTCATCAAGAAGAAAATCACCTTTTGTTGAACTGCTTTTTAAAAATTTATTTTTCATTCTTTGTTACAACGAAAGGTTTGCTGGGTTGTGGAAGGGGATGGATATATTTGCTCTGCACTTGCTATTTTCTGTGACCTTGGGCAAATCAGCTACCTTCTCTAGGCCTTATTTTTCTCGTTGATAAATTTAAAGGCTTGAACCAGATCAAGAGTTCTTAACCTTGGATCCATGGAGGGGTTTGTGGGTAGATTTTAGGAGGTTTGTTAAGTTGGATAGGAAAAAAAAGCCAATCTTCATTTTCACTAACCTAATTGAAATTCAGCCTTTCTTTTGATTTTAATTTAAAAACAAACAAAACATAATTCTGATAAGGGGGTCCATATGATTTTTTATGACATAAAAAAATACTTGGACTAGAATAATTTCAGAGATTCTTTCTAACTTTAAATGTATGATCCTATGAAATTATTAATTCCTGGGCCCCTTATGGTATCCATTATGTTTCGATCAGCTTTATTCTAAATCATAAAGGTTTACTGTTTACTTCTAGGTTCTACACATTCATGTCATTAATGATATCCTGAAAAGAAATCCAAAGACTTGTGAAAGAAGCAAGCAAGTACCACAGGGAAGGAGTTCTCAGCTGCTCCCTGGGAGCTTGGGAGGAGATGGGAGCTAGTTGTGGGAAAGCTGGAGGAGGCACTTAAAAGCATCTGGGCTTCTGCCTACCCAGTGTATGGTCCAGGAAATGTCTTGGTCAGATTTGCCCATCTCTCTCTTTGTGCCTTTACTAGAGAATTCTTTTAGATCCTTTTGCTTTTTGATCCTTTAGATCCATTATTGACATTACTCTCAATTTCTACCCAAGATTGAGAACTGATATCCTATGGCAAGATGGTATCTTTCTTTTCTTTTCCTTTCTTTTGAAAGCTGAAAAATTGGTCATGTCCCTCATTTTTTGGACTGACTCCTAGGTCCAAAACAAATCTGTTTAGCTTTGCTCTATTTAATTGTATGCTAGGTTCATAGGTTATAGTGCACAAAGGGACTTTAATATATTTTTTTAGCTCTATAAAATACAGTTTGATTAGTATGGCACTAAATAAGTAAATTAATTTAGATAGAACTGTTTTTTTTTATTATATTGTCTCTGTCTATCCATGAGCAATTAATTGATATTTTCCTAGTTGTTTAGAACTGATTTTGTGTGAAAAGTATTTTGTAATTGTGTTTATATAGTTAGGAAGGGACTTTGAAAAAAAGCAATACAGTGCTGGCCCTTGAAGGAAGACCTTGATTCAAATCCTGTCTGTAACATTTATTAGCTGTGTGACCATGGACAAGTCACTTAACTTCCTTATCTGTAAAATAAGGGGTTTGGGATAATGACCTCCAAAGTTCCTTTCAGCTTTAAATCTGTGAAGATCATCTGGTCCAGCTCCCTGGTTTTAGAGAGGAGTCAGCTGAGGCCCAAGGAGTTATTCATCATATGATGATGTGATAACTAACTGTCTTTATGGGTTTTAGAAAACTGAGTCATTAAACTTGACATAAGGCAAAAATATGGATTTGACTTATTTTAGGTAAAAGAGGTTTGGGTCTTGAATAACTTAGCTCCGCCACCTAACTATGAATGGTACTTGTATGCAGGTAGATAGTACCATGCAATGGAAATAGTATTGGAGTTAAAGTCAGAATTCTTTCATTTTCCGACTGTTACCTTTAGAAGGTCACATCACCCAGGCCTCAGCAGTTTCCTCAACTATAACATGAAAGCATCCTCTAAGAATACTCCTAGCTCTAAAAATATGATTCAATAACTCAGTTCAAACAGGAGGGGAGATTAAACCTCCTGAATCAGTTAGTGACACCTCGAAGCAAGTTTTTCCTTATGTCAAGCTTCAACATACCTCTTTGCAGCTTGCAGTCAGCTTCTTTGGGGATGCTCTCTCTTTGTGTTAGAACAGTATTTCTTTATGTTACAAAGAAAGACCCCACATTTGTTCTTTTTAAATATATTATATTGTATGTAATATAATTATTGTATCATATTATTGTATATAACATCATATATTGTGTTTTTAATAAGCGTTAAAATAATTATAGGACTACAGGGGGTCTGCCAAAGTTTAGTGTAAAGTGAAGGGTTCTTACCTACCACTGTGGAAATGTTTGAGAACCACTCTAAGGGTTTGCTATTAACAGGGTTGTTTTCTAGTTTCACTAAATGCCTTGCTGCAAGGATCCTATTTGCTTAAATCAGGAGAAAGAGAGTTTTAAATTTGTGGTTTATTTGATGCCTGTTCAGATTTAAAATAAGACTTCTATTTATACTTATAAGTAAAATAAGCTAAACTACAAAAATAGGCAGTCTTTAGAAATGTTGTTTTTTTCAAATCCTTACCCCTGTTTTAAGTTTTAGTTGCTTATTGTTATTACTGCCCTCATAGAATCTTTTTTTTTAGAGGGCAATTGGGGTTAAGTAACTTGCCCAAGGTCATGCGGCTAGGTTTTTGTTTGTGTTGAGTGTCTGAGGCTGGATCCAAACTCAGGTCCTTCTGACTCCAGGGACAGCGCTCTATTCACTGCACCACCTAGCCACCCCTCCTCATAGAATCTTGCTTTAAGCATGGTACAGTTACTGAGAATGGTGTACCTCAGTTTCCTCATCTCTAAAATGGAGACAAAACAATTGTACAGATTTCTGTAAACCAGCAGAGTATCTTACCCATAACGGGCAGTGAACAAATGTTTGTTGAATTAAATTTAATTAAACTGCAAATTACCATATAAATGAGATAATAATATTGTAAAGTAACAAAAAACAAGCACTTTTTTAGGTATAGGGAAAATCATTAAAGTAGGTTGAAATTGGCACATAGCTATGTACAGATTGCTGATTAAGCAAAATAAATAATAAACATATTGAGTCAACATGGTCTTGTTTGTAAATCTGGTAAACCACCTGTATCTTTAAGCAATCAATTTAAAGACCATTTTGGTTTGAAGGTAATTGTATCCAAATTATCCGGTGACATCAATCTATGTTTTGAACCAACATCCTGCTCAATTATAGTCTTTAAAAAATGCTTGAAAGCCATCATGGGCTTTCATGGATAGTACTGTTGGTTGGCATGCAGGAGATGTTAGTTAAAACAGCGGTCTGCATCTCCTGAGTGCTCTGAGGTTAAAAAGGATGGTTTACGTGACTACTTCTCCAGCAAAACTCAGGGTTGTAACATACAAATGGAATCTTCCAACCAGTCCTTTCTTAACTGGAGACCCAAGCATGACCAGTGGAGTAGCATAGGACCTGGGGAGGATCATAGGTTATTGAATAGTTTTTGAACACTTGCCAAAAAAAAATTCAGCTTTCCACTTACAAATAAAAAGACATTATATTCAAGTGTCCAAATGCTATAAACTGCTTTTTTTTTTCATTTAATGGGATGAAAATTTGTTAATGTAGTTTAAAAATGGACAAACCAGATGCAACATTGATATCCCCTGGATCCCAAAGGAGCGAGAGGGAGGCTTGAGTACATTGAGTAGGTTTTCTCTGGAAGATTTTTATTGGCAAACATGAAGAGTTTCATAATATGAGAATGTATGGAGGTTTGTGATCTGGGGGAGGAGGAATACTCATTTCAGGGAGATCAAAGGATCTTTCAAAGTGTTCAAGTAATAGAGAGGAAGTCCCCTATAAATGTGTTTAAGTATAAATGTTATATACATTAATATAATTCGTGTGTATCAGACTGAATTTAACCAACATTGTATGTTGTTGGGATTGCATTTGAATGCTACTCTATGTGGTTTTGAATTGTATTTCTTTGAGGATTTCAAAGAATATTTCATGGTTTTTCTTTTTTAAAATTCATCTTCATAGTCTCTCTGCAGTTGGTAATACCATATTTCCTTGTGTAATTTTCCCCCTCTCTCAACTTTGATGAGGAAGTAAATCATATTCTCTCCTCCCACACACATCTCCCACACTACCTTTTAGGGATGCTGAGTCTGTAGCAGTCTTCAAAAAAGGACTGTGGCTACAGGAAATGGAGGCTCTGGATTCCATGGGATATGAATATTTCCACAGACAACAAATCAGCAGAGCCCCTCTATGAGGAATCTGCCACACTGAGGGTAGTTTGGGGAGCAAAGGGATTTGTGCAGTGTCCCAGAAGTCTTAGTGCAGCTTTAAGTGATTAAAGCTTTTTTAATCTTTTAAAGGTTAAAGTTGTTTTTTTTTAAGCTTTAATAGTTTAAAACTGCACTAAGACTTTTATTACATCCTATTCTTAAAGAGACTAGATTTGCCCCACTGTCAGGAGACCCCTGGTCTGTTTTAGTTTTAAAATATTGGTTGAAAAATGAGGGTGGAGGAAATTATGTGGATAAATATAGTATCCTCTGTATATAGATAGGAAAACTAGGAGATATTTATGGAATGTTGTGGTTGACCTGGGACTGGAATTCTGTTCTGATATCCAACCCTAGTTTTTCTGCTAGGTTTTGCAGCTAATGTGTGTTCAGGTCCTGAAGCTAAAAGACGCCTTCCTTTTCTCCTAGCATTTAGTTTTGTTATTGGAGAAGAGTGAAAATGGAGAGGATAGTAATTTGACCTTTTTCTTTAAAAAACACACAAAACTTCTTATTTGCCTTGTGAATATCACTTCATTAAACATATTAAGTGCTCAGCGAGTGCTAGTAATGATGCTAGGCTCTGGGATATAATGCCAAAAAAAAAAAAGGAAAGTCCCTTCCTTCAGGAAACTTATATTCTACTGGGGTAATACACAATTAAGTGTAATGCATGGTAATTTCAGGATGGAGAAAGTACTAACAACTTGAGGGAATCAATAAACCAATAGGTATTTTTTGAGTATTTTTATATGTGTCAGGCACTCTGAACATTGGGGATACAGAGAAAAATTAAACAAAAACAAATCATTCCCTGTCCCTCCTTCCATCCCCCCCCCCCAAGGACTGTACATTCTAATTGGGCAGACTGTGTGTACACACACGCACACACACACACACACACACACACACAGTAGATACAATATATTTCTTACCTTCTTAATTAGTGTAGGAGTGAGGTGGAGGTAGGGACAGAATTTGGAGCTGAAAATAAAAACAAAAAATTTAAAATTAAAAACAAAACACCAAAGTAGATGTCAGGTAACTTTAGCCTGGGTGGGAAGTGAGAACTGTGTCATCAAAGGCTTCATGTAGGGAGCATTTGAGCTGATCTTATAAGAAACTAGGGATTTGAAGAGGTGAAGGTGAGTGGAAAGAACATTCCTGGCTTAAGGGACAGTGAGTGCCAAAGGATAGGAGATGTGCTCTGTTTGCAGGGAGGAGGAGGCCAGTATGGCTGGACCATAGAGTTCATGGAAGGAAGTAATATGTAAAAAGACAGGAAATGTAGGAAAGGGTCAGGTTAGCAAAATATTATAATGCCCAAATACTTGATATTTCATTCTAGAGGTAGCAGGGAGCTGTTGGAATAGATTCAGTAGGAGAGAGACATGTCAGATCTGACTTTAGGAAAGCCACTTTGGCATCTGTGGAGGACAGACTGGAAAGGAGAAAGACTTGAAGTAGGGAGGCCAACTGGGTTGCTATTTTAGCACTCTAACAATAGTGACAAAGTCCGCTGTTAGTGGAGAGAAGGGAATGTACATGACACGTTGGGGAGATGGATTTGGTAAAGGATTGACTATGGAGGATGAATGAGAGTGAAGAATTGAAGTTGACAGCATTACTGATACTTCAAGCTAGATGTCTCAAACTGCACATCCAGTGCACTTCATCATATAGGACTGGAGCTCAGGAGAGAGGCTAGGGCTGGATATATAGGTCTGTGCACATGAGAATTGAATGCTTGGGAACTGATACAATCATCAAGTGAGACAATATAGAGGGGGAAAAGAGATGGTGAACAAGGGAGACTCAGGGTAAGCCCATAGTTATTGGGTGTGATGGGGATAAAGACCTAGCAAGAGAAACTGAGGAAAGGTCAGATGGGAGAGAGCAATGTCACAAAAAGCTAAAAATCCAGACCAATGCAATCAACAGTGTCAAAGGCTACAGAGAGCTCAAGAAGAAGGATTGAGCTTTTTTTTGACCATTAAATATGAAAATTAAGAGATCAGAGGTAACTTTGAAGAGGGCAGTTTCATTTGAATGATGAGGTCAGAAGCTGGGTTGCAGAGGGTTTAGAAGAGTCATGGAAGTTGAGACACTGAGTGTAGATGACTGTTTCAAGTTTGGGAGTTGTGAGATGATAACTAGGGGGTTTAGATGGTTCTTAGATGGACTTTTTTTGGGAGGGCAGTTGGGGTTAAGTGACTTGCCAAAGGTCACATGGCTAGTAAGTGTTAAGTGTCTGAGGTTGCATTTGAACTCAGGTCCTCCTGACTCCAGGGCAGGTGCTCTGTTCACTGCACCACCTAGCTGCCCCTAGAATGCTAAAATATTATTATGGGATAAAAGGAATTCCAGAGAGTTTTGGAAAATGGAATTGTAAATTGAGGGTGATAGCAGGAAGAAGGCTATGACCATCCTTGTGTATTGGTGTTCATCCTTTGTTCTCCAAGAGGACTAATGACATTACTAGGTGATGTCTTGACTTGTGTGTGACTTGGATTCACATCTTGACTTTTGTCTTGCCACTGGACTCTGATATGTACAGTGAAGGTAGCCTGGGGGAAGAAGCAGAATGTTAAGATCTTTGAGGGAACATCAACATAGCTACAGGAGCTGGACTGAGCTATTCTTCTCCTCATTGCCCTTTTGGGCCTCCTTTGCCATTTGAGTTAGTCTATTTTTTAAGGTGTTGTTTTCCTCAGTCAGGCTGTTGACCCTCATTTCATACTTTTCCTGCATCCTTCTCATTTCTCTTTCCAATTTTTCCTCCACTTCTCTTATTTGATTTTTAAAGTCCTTCTTAAGGTCCTCTATGGCCTGCAACCCACTCATGTTTTCCCCTGGGGCTTTTGGAGCAGGACTTCTGACCTCACAGTCCTTTTCCCGCTCTATGCCCCCAAAATAGGAGTCTAGGGTTGCATTTTTCTGTTTCCTTTGCCTTGGCATGTTGCCACTTAATTACTTGACTTTTGGGCTTGTTGCCACACTATGGCTTTAAGGCCAGATAGAGGAATTTTCGTCCCGAACGTGTGGGGGGCAACTTCCGTTTCTGGCAAGCTGTAAACCCACCCACGACTTCCACCCTAGATCACAATCCAGATCCAGGGAGGTTAAAGCAAGAGCGATTACCCCCCAAGACTGATCGCTGGATCTCCCTGCAAATTTGCAGGCTGGGAGCGGGAGCTACCTCTGAAAACTACAAAATGGCGTTTGTCCTCAGAGGCTTCTAGCCCCCAGGGGAGGGAGCCAACGCATTCCCTAATACCAGTCCCAAAGTCCATAGGACACTAACCTCTTACTTTGTCCTAGGCAAGTCTATGTTGATAATTCTGGAGTCGCCACAGCTCCTGGTGTTCTGGGGTTCCTCCAGCTGGCTGCTGGCCCTGCCGCCCTGGGGCTAAAACCTCGGCTCACTCAGACCTGGGCTCGGCTCGGCTCCAGACCACTGCGCTGGTCCTTCCTGCAGGGCTGCTGGGCTGTCCTCAGCGGGAGGTTAGCTTCTCTGTGTTGTTCTGTGGGTGATGTGGCTCCAGAAGTTGTTCAGAGTCCCCTTTTACATCGTTTGGGGGGAATCTGGGGGCAGAGTGGCTAGGATGAGCTGTTTCTACTCCGCCATCTTGGCTCCGCCCTCCTGGACTGAGCTATTGATGAGGATGGGGTTAATGTCACTCTTGGGTAATGGGAGCTAAACCTCAAAAACCTAGAGAGTATGCAGGAGGAGTGTGTGATCCAGTGTCAAAGAGCAGAGTTCAAGAGGGATGACTGAGAAAAGGCTATTAAGTTGGGCAATTAAAAGATCCTTGGAGACTTTGCAAAGGGCAGTTGCAGTGGAATGATGAGGTCAGGAGCCAGGCTGCGGAGGACAGAGAAGAGACAGAGGAAAGTTGAGACAATTCATCGTTAGATGTCACCTCAGCATCTGCATCTTTTGCCTGTCCTCTTCTCTCACCTCATGGGGCTGCCACATTAGCTGAAGTCTTGTCCCCTCTCCCCTGCACTATTTTTTGTTTTGTTTTTTTTTGCTTTTTGGAGGGCAATTGGGGTTAAGTAACTTGTCCAAGGTCACATGGCTAGGTTTTTGTGTGTGCATTAAGTGTCTGAGGCTGGATCCGAACTCATGTCCTTCTGACTCCAGGGCCGACGCTCTACTCACTGTGCCACCTAGCCGCCCCACCCCTGCACTATTAAAGTGGCTTTCTCATTGGTCTCCCTGCCTCATTTTTCCCCTCTCCAATCCATCCTCTAAGCTGCCAAAGTGCTTTATCTTAAATCAATGGTCTGACCACGCCACTCTCCTCCTCAGTAAATTCCAATGATTCCCCATTGTCTCTGTGATCCAACTATGAACTCCTTTATTTGACATCCAAAGCCCATCACCACCTGACCCCCATCTACCTTTCCAGCAGCCTTATACATCTTGCTGCTCCTCAGCACGGAGGGGACATCTCCTGGGCTCTAGCCCAGGCTCCCCATCCCTGTCTCTTCAAACCTTTAGTTTCCTTCAAAACTCAGTGCAAGTGCTGTCCTTCCTGTTCCTTTCCACCCCAAACAAGCTGCTAACACTTTCCTCCAGAAATCACCTTATGTCTCCACGTATATCTCTATGTTTCTCCCAGAGGATGTAAGCTCCTCTGTGGCGGAAATGACTTTCCTTTCATTGGTATATCCCCATGACCTGGTGTAGTATCTGCTTTGTAGATTAATTGAAAAGGGATCACAAGGGTACAGGTGTGGAACTGCAATAATCCATCTAGTTCAACCCCTTCATTTTACAGATAAAGATACTGAGGCCCAGAAAGATTAAGTGAATTGCCCAAAATGACATGGGGTTTGAATTCATGCCCTCTGATTGCAAATCCAGCATTCTTTTTATCTATGAGATACTGGATTCTTTTTTGCCTTTTTTTTAGGGAGGGCATTGGGGTTAAGTGACTTGCCCAAGGTCACACGGCTAGTTTTTTGTGTTAAGTGTCTGAGGCCAGACTTGAACTCAGGTCCTCCTGACTCCAGGCGGGGTGCTCTATTCATTGAGCCACCTAGCTGCCCCCCTTTTTCTGGAGGGGGAAGGCAGGGAAATTGGGGTTAAGTGACTTGCCCAAGGTCAAACAGCTAGTAAGTATTAAGTGTCTGAGGTCTGATTTGAACTCAGGTCCTCCTGACTCCAGGGCAGGTGCTCTATTCACTGTGCCACCTAACCATCCCCTAGCGATACTGGATTCTTAACTTGTAATCTGTGTATTTGTTGTTTTTTAAAAAAAATATGTTGATGACTATGTTGGGTAATCCAATACATCTTATCTTATGCATTTAAAAAGCTTATTCTGAGAAAGGATCCATCACCTTCCCCATGAGGTTAACAATGACCCTTAGTTTAGAATTAAGTGATCTGGTTCCAGTTGTCATAATTGGATCTCCCTGCCAGTTGTTACTACATGGGGCTAGGGGAGCAAATTAGTAACTGTGGTTACTGAAATGGACTGGCTGTAAGGGGGCTGGGAGGGGGGATGCGATCGTTTCTTTCACTTTGAGTCACTGCTGACAAATGTCAACCCTTAGGCTGTTTGTTAGTCACCTAGCATTTAACAATGAGGCTTTGGACACTCCCTTCTGCAGATAAGGGAACTGAAGTAATTAGGAGATTGACTCAAAGTGTGGAGGCATTTCCGGTAGTGCTGTCTGAGGACTGAGGGGCCTGCTGAGAGATCTAACCTCCTGTGTCACCCCAGTCTCCTTCCCTCCTGTGGCATCTGGCAGCTGACTTTTCTTTTGTATTTAACTGTGCTACAGGAAGCCTGGGAAATAGGAAGGAAAGAAATCTCAGGGAAATTCTCTTAGATTCTTTTCATAATTGACTGTATTGGTGGGATCTTATAAGTGAATCATGCAGAGCTGTAGTATGTCGAACAAGTTAAGTAATAACTCCATTTTGTAAAGGATAGTTTAATAGGTGTAGAGGCTGGAAGGGACCTCTGAGGCAATCTAATTCAACCACATATTACAACTGAGGAAACTGAGGTCCATAGAAGCTAAGTGATTTGTAGCTAGCTGGCAAAGTACAGAGACTACTGGACCTGGAGTCAGGAAAACCTGAATTCAAATCCTGCCTCAGATACTTACTGGCTGTGTGACCCTAGGCAAGTCCCTTAACCTCTCTGCCTGCCTTTTTCCTCATCTGTAAAATGGGGACAATAGGAGCATCTCCTAGGGTTGTTGTGATGATAAAATTAATTGACATTTGTAAGGAATAGGCTTTACAAACCTATATAAAGACTGTCATTATTATTTGTTTTTGTTGCCTAGGGTCACACAGGAGATTCAGTTCAATCCAACACAATTAACACATTACATCATACTGGTTGCTTGGGATTTAAAGATGAATCTTGCCTTTGGGGAGCTTGGAATCTAATGACCAAAATGGTAAAAGTATAGATAAGTAGGAAAGAATTAGATAATTAATAATTATCAAAGAATATTCATGACCTGAGGTAGGCATTTTCTGTGACCTTACCATTCAAGGAGGGAGCTAAAACACAAATTTTAAAAATCCAGTATGTGTGTTGAGTTGTCTCAAGTGCATTGTTTTATCATTATTCTTTTATTCTTTTTTTGTTTTTGTTTTTTGCTTTTTGGAGGGGAGAGGGGAGGGTATTTGGGGTTAAGTGACTTGCCAGCTAGTTAAGTGTCTGAGGCTGGATTTGAACTAAGGTCCTCCTGACTCCAGGGCTGGTGCTGTATTCACTGCGCCCCCTAGCCACCCCTATTCTTTTATTCTTATTGAGTGTTTTGTAGAAAAAGACATTTTCTTGACTGAGATATTTGGGGAGGGTCTTTGACCTCACTGGGGCTGGTTGAGATGCATGAAAGTTGAAGGGAGAATATTCCATTTTCTTTCTTTTTCTTTTCCCACTTTTTGGAGGGCAATTGGGGTTAAGTGACTTGCCCAAAGTCACCCAGCTATTAAGTGTGTCAAGTGTCTGAGGTCGCATTTGAACTCAAGTCCTCCTGACTCCAGGGCTGGTGCTCTATTCACTGCACCACCTAGCTGCCCCAGATCTCATTTTCTAAAGTAAGCTTCAGGGGACCCAGAATTTACATTTATATACAGATGCTCTATGATGGACTTAACAATTGGAGACCACAGGTCACCTTTGAGTACTGTATCCGTAGTGTTAAATATATTTATTCATAGACATCAGAGAACATGAGGAACCCACCTGGTTCTGTGAACCTGAGAGATTTGAATTATCTGGTTAATAACAGAGATGCATAATTGTATCTGTTGTTGTTGAACTCTTCCCTCCACCTTCCCCCCCCCCCCAACATGTTTTATATTTGCTTTCTTTCCCAAAGGTAGCTTGGTGGAGAGGGTAAAGAGCTGACCTCAAGGTTCATATCCAGCTTCTCTGACCTCTTCTATCCCAGTGCCCCTTGTGACACAAGTAATTTAACATCTAAGTGCTCTAGGCATCCAAAGTGGGATTTGAATTCAGGTCTTCCTGACCTCCACCCTCTAATATTTATAGCCAGTTCATTCAAATGCTGACTTGAACTTTGGATATTTTAGATCTTTTTCTTTAGCAAAACAACCAATTGTGGGGGTTTCATCAACTTTATTGTGTTTGGATTTACGTTTTCTCAATGGTGCCAGTTCCAATTTATGTCCTTTAAAGAAACAAAAAAGTGCTAGTTGGTTATAGGTTCCACTTCTGGTTTAATCAAGGTTTCATCGTACTCAGGTGGCTGGCTGCTTGCACTTTGACATCCTCAGGGTAAGTGGTTTTGCACAAATGGCGTCCACCAGGAATGCGGCCACATACAGGGGACCAAGGGCAAAATTTCTAGTGCTAATGAAAAAGGATGCTTGGTTAACTTTGCTTTTACAACTTAAACAAATGAACACAAAATCCACCATTATGGAGTCATTAAATTTTTACATTTGACTTGCCTGTCCCACTGGCTCATGAATCTCAAATTATGAAGCAATTTGTTATTACTGCTGTGTCTTTACTACCACAAGAAAAGGCCAGTGCAGTCCTAAGTGGACAAAACATGGATTTTCCCTAATAAATCTGCAATTTTGTGTTAGTAAGAAATGAACAATAGGATTTTTATTTTTCTTCTTAAGCAGAGGAGAGAGAAGGGGACGTTTTGAGAACTGTAACTTTTAGTTCAGTATATTTTGAAAGCTGCATAACTAATCTGTCATTAGTCTTCAATATCAACAGAACTCTCTTCTCTTCTCCTTTATGCCTGTCAAGAAAACTTGATTTTTAATAGACCTGGCTTCAGCTGCCAGCTGCCACCAGCCATGAGACATTAAATAGAATTTACCAAAGTTAATTTCACTGTTCAACTGAGCAGCTAAGAAGTAGTGATGAATTTGGTCATCTTTTTCTGTTTATTGTTAGATGTCCTTATCCTCTATTCTATTATATCCAATTCAACGTTTGATAAATAGGGTGATTAAGAAGTATTCCTAGAGTTGATAATGGCTCAATTGTTGGAGCAAATAAGAAAGAGGTTTTATGCTAATGTTGAAATTTTCAAATTGCTAATATCAACTTAGAAATCTTTTGCAAAGGCAAATATTGGAATTATGATTGCTTATGCAATTGGGATTGCTTATCCGAATCTATGATTGGGAAGGATTTATGGACAGTTATAAAGGATTATAGATTACCGTGAAGCACATTTAAGCATAAATTGCTATGTATGTGTTAAATAACCTGTAGGGAGAAGGCCACATTGTATTGGATAGAAATCCTGGAGGTGTTTTTTAAACCAAAACAAAAATAGGTAAGAGTAGGAGGATTGTGCCTTGAAGGATTACATAGGCTCATAGATTTAGAGTGAAAGAAACCTCAATTCCCTCCCCTCATTTACTCAAGAACAAACTGGGTGAGATTATGATCTCTAGCCCATGATTTCATAGCTAATCAGGCTGTGTTAGAAGCAGGATTTGAATTCAGAACTTCCTGACTTCCTGACTCTATTATACTGTTTGGCCTTTCTTTTTTTTGGAGGGCATTTGGGGTTAAGTAACTTGCCCAAGGTCACACGGCTAGGTTTTTTTTTGTTTGTTTGTTTGTGTGTGCATTAAGTGTCTGAGGTCAGATCCGAACTAGCTGCCCCTTGTTTGGCCTTTCTTATCAGATAGAAAAAGAAATCATGTTTTGTAATTATTAACCACTCCTCCTCCCTGCACAAAGTGCTCAATAAATATTTGTTTGGATGAATGAACATTAAACGAGTTTCTGTTGCTCTTCGAGGTTTACAGAGCAACACTGTGAGGCAGGAAGTACAAGTATTCTAAGTCATACCAGGGAATTCCAGCATCTCAGGAAAATTTGGGAGTTGGGGGGTGGGGAGGGAGCAGCACTGCCATCTAAAGCCAGCACTCTCAGTGGCAGCGGGAGTGTGGGAGGGGAAAGACAGGTTGGGAGGAGAAAGACATGGCATGTTGGGAGTCCCAGAGTTACAGTTCTATCAATATTGTTATTCTTATTTTGTAGATAGCAAAAAAGGTAGGAGGAAAGAGAACAGGGCTGTCAGGGCCCAGGGTAGAAGGAATCGCCTTATCCTGGAGTTTCCTGTAAGGGATGACTTCAGGTGGTCCTTCTCTGGAAGTCAAGGAAGCTGAGATATCAAGGTCACATCGATTGTCAGTGTCAGCGCTGGAACTCAAACTCTTGTTCTCTGACTCTAAATCTAGCTGTGACCATAGGTCTTAACTTAGGTGATTACATTTTATCCTTTTTAAAATCTATTTTTTATTTTTATGCATTTGGTTGGATAGAGTATTTCCTGAGCAATTGTTTGGTGTTTTATGCTGTTGGATAGATGCTGCATTTTACCCTGGGGGCACGGGTGGAGAGAGGGGGGATTTGAGCTTAAGAATCTAGGGATATGATTCCTATCTGCAGTTTGTCCATGACAAATACTTCATATTAGCTTGGTTAGGCAGGAGGAACACTTTGCATGAAAATTATTTATGCCAATATAGGATATCCCTGCTAACTTAATTGAGTGAAAATTTTCCCCTCCCTAAAAGACCCTTTTTTTACTTTTACTATACAAAGCCCACATTTTATTACAAAATAAAATTCTACCTCAAGCTTTTTTCTGCTCTGATTTAATATCTTTCTGTTGGTTTCTGTAGTACATCTTCCAGTAAACAGCTCTGAAAGAAACCTAGTGAAGTAAGAGACAGATGGAAAACTACTAAGACTGCCAAGGCAATCTAATACAAAGCATTAATAGCAAACTAAGTGATAAAACATAAACATTTTCTCTTTGTTTTGTTGATATTCTTTTTTTGAAGAAGCCAAAAATACATATATTGTCATTTATAGTCGCCAAGATTTGCTTTTCGATTGAATTTTTAAAAAGACAGTATGTGGTCACTTTGTGCTTCATATCAATGACTGAGACCTGAGGCTTGGGCTCAGAACAGTGTATGATTTCCTGTTGGGGTTGTGATGGGACTTTTTTGGGGACTCTAAGTTGTTCAGAGTGTATCTAGTGCATTGGGAAGCCACTGATTTGGCTCTGCTAGAACTACTTAGGGAGCAAACACATTTGCTGGTTTTTTTGTTTTGCTTTTTGGAGGGGCAGTTGGGGTTAAGTGACTTGCCCAAAGTCGCATTGCTAGTAAGTGCCTGAGGCTAGATTTGAACTCAGGTCCTCCTGACTCCAGGGCTGGTGCTCTATTCACTGAGCCACCTAGCTGCCCAGGAGCAAAAACATTTTAAAGACTAGAAACTCCTTTAAGCATACAGGTACAGCCTGGGTAAATTGAGGTGGATACCAGATTGGGGAGTAATGTACTAGCAATATTTGTGCTTTGGGAAAAGCCCCACAGTCACAGTGCTTCCAAAGTGGGCAAAATGGGGCTGCTATTTTTATTTTATTTTATTTTTTTGCTTTTTGGAGGACAACTGGGGTTAAGTAAGTTGCCCAAGGTCACATGGCTAGGTTTTTTGTTTGTGTGGGTTAAGTGTCTGAGGCTAGATCCGAACTCAGGTCCTTCTGACTCCAGGGCTGGCGCTCTACTCACTGCGCCACCTAGTCGCCCCCTGGGGCTGCTATTTTTAGTTCTCTTTTTATGTGATTTTTCTGCAGTTTGTTCATTGCTGCTCCTAGATGGTTTTACCTATTTTAATTAATGTTATCTTGTTGCGCTTGGGCCCTGGGGCTGCCTTAGTGAAAGGTGTAATTTCAGAAGCCCAATAAATAAAATAGCTCTGGTGTGGGAAAACCCCATTAATCACATTTATGATTACAAAATATTCAGGTACATCCATGTAAAACATTCCTGGGCAGTGAATTGTACAGAAAACATTTTGAATCCTTGCTTTTCAGTAGTTCAACTGGCTGTTGTCACACAAAGACTGGTGCCGTAAAGCATCCACAAAATGTTTCATTTGGCAGGAAAATGTTTTCTGTTTAATATAAATTATGTGGAGGACTCAAGAAGGAGAATGTGTGTGTATATGTATTTATTTGTGTATGTGTGTTTGTGTGTGTTAAGTCACTTTTTCAGTGGTGCCTGACTCTTTGTGACCCCATTTGGGGCTTTTTTGGCAAAGACACTGGAGTGGTTTGTCATTTCCTTCTCCAGCTCATTTTACAGATGAAGAAACTGAAGCAAACAGGGTAATTGTCTTGTCCAAGGTCACACAACAAGTAAGTGTCTGAGGCCAGAATCTGACTCCAGGCCTAGCACCCTACTGTGCCCCCTAGTTGCCCCCTCCCCATATTTAAATGGATATTATTTTGTGGTAGAGAGAGCTGATCTAGATACTAGGAAGACCTGAGTTCAAGTCCTGCCTCTGAGACATACACTGGTTGTACAGTACTGACTAGTAACTGTCTTAGTGCTCTAGGTAACCTAAAAGCTCTAAGTTGCAGAAAGGATGCCTTGGTAGAAGGAATTTGCTTACTCAGAAGTTGCCTGTCCCAATGAAATCACAGGTCTGCTTCCTATATTTCACTTCCCATCCTCATTTATGAATCTATACCTTATCCTTCCAATACAATATAAGCTTCTTGAAGGCAGTGATAGTTTTCATCTTTGTCTTTGTATGTCCATTGCCTAGTATAGCTTCAATAATTACTGGTTGAATTGAAGGAATTAGTTTTTGCATCATAAAATTGGCAATATTTTTGTTAATTTCTAAATTAAATTATTGGGGGATAAATTTAAATTCACGTGTCTCTTGATTCCCCCTTTTAGAAACTTATGATTCCATGTGCTACACTAAAATAAATTGTCCCATTACTTTGTAGCTCTAAATATTTTTGATTGAACTGTTTGGAGTCTTTCTATGTGGAATTTCACTTTCCTTGAGATCATTTATATCAAATGTAGCCTAGTGAACTTGACATTATTATTTTTAAATTCTGAAAGAAGACCCTATGTCAAGAAAGAATAGATTAAAATTTTGAGGATAATATGAAATGATTAAGTCAGTGAAGTGAAAAGATGTAGGCATTTTCAAATGATAAACCTAGAGCACTGTTTTGTTTTGTTTTGCTTTTAATTGGGAGTCAGGGAATAATTGTAAAGAACAGCAGAAAACAGAGCCCTTTTTTTGAAAAAAAAATCCTTTTACAATTCTTAAAAAAAACCCCAAAACAAACCCTTTTCTAATTTCCATAGGCCTTTTCTTACCTCTGACTCAACCACTGATTACTTATGAACCCCACTGATCATTGCATGTTCAGAAATATTTTACAGTTACAAAATTTTACTTGACCCTATATGGGGTTACTACCCACAGTTTTTTTTTTTTTTAAAGCAATTGGGGTTAAGTAACTTGCTCAAGGTTACACGCTAGTCATTTGATTTATGCGTGGGTGCTCATTTTCTGAGGCCGGATCTGATCTCGGGTCATCCAAACTCCGAGGCGGGCGCTCTTACTCCCTGCGCCACCTAGCCGCCCCTTTAGGGCAATTGGGGTTAAGTAACTTGCCCAAGGTTACACGGCTAGGTTTTTGTTTGTGCGAATTAGGTGTGGAGGCCGGCTCCGAACTCAGGTCCTTCTGATTCCAGGGCCGGCGCTCTATTCACTGCGCCACCTAGCCGCCCCCCACAGTTTTAAGAAGCACTGATCTAAGCCACTCCTTTCATTTTATGAATGAAGAAACTGAGCCATTAAAAGAATTGTCCATGTCATTTAACTAGTAAGCATCCAGAGTGGGATTAGAAATCAGGTCTTCCCAACTTTAGTCTAGCACATACTTCAAACTTACCCCTCACTGGGCCTCTTTCCTTTTCTGTAAAGTGAGAAGGGATGGCTTTTCTAGATGACTTCTAGGGTCTCTTCCAGCCCTAAATCCATCATCCCATGATTCCCCATCCATATAATTTCTTTAATAGTGCCTTGTGGTGAGTAGCAGTTGTACAAAATGGCAGAGGGGACTTTGAAGGCTTGGGAAGAGCAGTAGAAGAGGTGTAAACCAGTTTGGATGCCATTTATTGAAAGGAAAAGGTAGTATACTAAGTGATGTTTACACCTAAATTGTACTGAGGCCTTTAAGATGAAAACTGCTGACAATAAAAATAGGCCTGGTGGCCCTTCAAGATTCACCTCTGGGACTGGGGAGGAGAGAACATGAATCTTGGCAGCCATGGAATGACTTACTTGGATAATTACTCACTATACTTTGCTCAGTTGAAAATTCCCATAAAAGGGGAGAGGAGCTTATAGTATAGACATGCATAATTCTCTGCTTCCAAGAACCTTATTATCTTATATGTAAGGTTATGTTATATCTTATATGTAAGATAATAAGAATACGGTATGTGCTATCGCTTACTAATTTGAAACAATGAGGGAAATCCACTCTGCGACTGGTGAAAAGCTTGAATTTTATAGTATTTACAAATTTTTTTAAATTTCAAAATTTATTTATTTATTTTGAGTTTTCAACATTCATTTCCACAAGAGTTTATAATACTTTTTAAAGGAAAACTGTATGACTCCCTGAGGATATATAGGATGTCCCCAAAGTCTTAGCTTTAATAATTTCTAGCTTTTTTTTGCCTTTTTTTTTTTTTGAGGGCAATTGGGGCTAAGTAACTTGCCCAAGGTCACACAGCTAGGTTTTTATTTGTGTGTGTGTTAAGTGTCTGAGGCCGGATCTAAACTCGGGTCCTTCTGACTCCAGGGCCCATGCTCTACTCACTGCGCCACCTAGCCGCCCCTAATTTCTAGCTTTAATAGCTTAAAAGTGCTCTCAGACTTTTGGGATACCTTGTAGTAAATAACTCAGAAGTTAACATGGTTTTGCCAAACTGAGGGCTTTTTAGAACTATAATAAATAAGAGCAAAAGGCTAGAATAATTTGCAAACTGACCATCCTGTTTCTGAGCTATGAGGAGTCAACCGTTTGTTATGGCTTTTTTTTCCACAAGAACAATGAAAGGGGATAACTTTAGCAGACAATAACATTTATCTTCTTAAATTTGAATTTGATACAACTCAGACAGACACACGCATACACACACACTCGTGCGCTTGTACCCCTGGGAGTGGTACCATCCTCCAAACTTCCAGTCTTATTTCTAGTCCAGCCCTCCCAGTCGTCATCTCTGGTGGAGAAGGTGGCCATTCCTTTCAGCTGCCAATCAGCTGCCACCCACAGGACAAACAAGCCAGCTGAAGTAGTGAAGTACCCTGAAGGAGAGAAAGGAGGTATGTTTCAAGTAAGTGACCATACCACCGCCTCCCTTCAGATCCTGATGGAGACATCTCAGGTTAACCCCAGAACCTATGGCATAACAGCGCTTCCAGCCCAGTGCTGACCACCATCATATTGTGAAGCAACCCTTGTGGAGACTGATGCAGTCTGGCATTTGTTCCTGAAGGTGAAATAACCACAGCTACTGAAGACCCAGACAAGAAAGTTCTTGTCACCAAAGCCTGTGGCACTGTCAAATAGTTTAGCATCAGACATTTTATTGGTGAGAATGACATTAAAGAAGAGGCATTGCCATCTGCCTTGCTGCACCCTAAGGACCATGCGACCGTTCTACCTCATTTACAGCTGAGATCTTCCATATGTGCATTAGAATGTGAACTTCTTGATAACAGGCACTGACTTCATTATTTCCTTGTATCCCCAGCACTTACTTTGTTGTAAGCTGGGAAAGGAACTTTGGACAAAGTTGTTCAAAGGAAGCCTGTAACAGATGCTTTTTTCACTCATTTTGTTCATTCGTCATCTAAGGGAGATGAAAATTGAGACTTTTTAAAGCCTTCTAGAGAAGGAGGTTCTCCAGCTTCCCTGGGGATCCATCCCAACATTTAGCGAATCATGTTAACAGAGACCCTATGTGGACAACCTGAGTGGGTACTGAGTATATGGTAATTCCAGCAAAGCCTTTAGCCTTGTAGGTTCATCCTTAGGGAGAATTGATCAGAAAACAGACCAGACAATATTCACAATGACTATAATGATGTTAATGAAAAGCACATTCAGAAAAAGCCAGATTGAATAATTGTAATACTCAATCCTGGTCCTGGAAAGCAGATAATAAAATGGTCCTCCTTCCTCTGATTTAGGGTCGTGGGGTACTACTAAGCAGAATACTGTATATACTGTCGCTGTCAGGTGAAGTCACTGCATAAGTGAATTTTGATTAGTTGTTTTTCTTTGTTTTGAAGGATGATTTACTGACATTGGGGATGGGGCAGGGAAGATCCAGAAATATGTTTTCAAAACAGCATCCATAAAACTTATATTTTAAAAATGGCACATGTAAGAATATCATATGATGATAAGGTATATGAGGATTACATGGAGCTTAAATCAGGGGAGGATCTTCCCTCCTGTATGAAATCCAGAAAGATGGCTAACTATTAGTGGTAGTGGCATGGCACTTTTGGCCCCTGTGTTGGAGAATCCTTGGAATAATGACTTTTCAAGGCTTAAGATTCTGCCCAGCAACATGACGTTATGTTTTGGCAACTTGGATCTTTTATTTCTTTTTGTTTTTCCCTGAGGTTTGCCTGATCATCAAAGAGAGGAGTCAGTGGTGCCCTGGGGCCTGACTGGTTATTGAGAAATGGAGTTTTTGGTTTTGTTTTGTTTTTTTTCCCCCAAAATGTTCATCCTCCAAATTTCAGCCTGCTGAGATTGGCCTCAGGGCTCACTCCAGTGTGGAGAAAATCATCTCTTCTGGGATGTAGGGATTCTGGAAGTAACTGTTTGGAGTATTGTGCTCAGTTCTGAGCACCAGATTTTAGGGAGTTGAAGAGTGTCCACCAACAAGGTTGCAGCTGTAGGAAGAATTTCATGTCACAGGCAAAGCAGGTGAAAGAACTGAGCTGTTTAGCCTGGAGAAGAGAAAAATGGGAGCGATGGGGCTGAGGAGACATGACAGATGTCACCAAGTATTTGAAGGCTATATAGGGGAGAGGGAGTAATTTATTTTGTTTGGTACAGGAGGATAGAAGTAGGATCAGTGAGTGAGTGTTGCAAAGAGGAAAATTTAGGCTTACTCTCAAGAAAAACTCCCCAGTTATTAGAGCTACACATAAGTGAAATGTGCAACTGGGGAGGTAGTAAATGCCCTCTGTCCTGAGGTTTTCAATAATAAAAATAAAAACCATTTATATAACACTTTAAGGTTTTTAAACTTCTTTACAAAAATCTCATTTGATCCTCACAAAAAATCAACCCTTGGAGGTAAGTCCTATTATAACCCCCATTTTACAGATGAGGAAATTGAGGCAAACAGGTTTAGTGACTTACTGAGGATTCCATAGCTAGTGTATGTTTGAGGCTGGATTTGAACTCAGGTCTTCCTGTCTCTAGGTTCACTGCTTTATCCACTGTGCCATCAAGTTATCTGAATCCATCTTCACATTTATGATCACCAGTTACTTTTTCTATATGTTCCCTAACCAAGGTTGTCAATATATCTTTGTTGAAGTGAATTTAACTTAAGTCATTAGAAGGTAGAATCCTATAAGGAAAATTACATGCTCTCCATAAAATGCATTTATTTAACAATGGACTCAAGTAAATAGTTATTTTCAAGAATAAGGATTCCAGTACACAAGAAATTGAAATAAAAACAATAGATGTGGAGACTTGATTCCTCTGAATTACTATCATAAGACCATGACTCCCAAAAGTAGTAGTATCCAGCGATAATCCTTGTAAAATATGGCATCAATTAAGTTTTGGTACAATAAATGTAATACAGAATTGCTGCAGCATTATTACTCCCTGAAGATAAAACAAGGAAGACTTTAAAGCAAGTTAAAATAAATTCAATAAATAGTTGAACACATGTTGCTTTTATTTAAAGTTTCTAATAGTAGATTTATTCCCTTCCCTCCAACCCCGAATTCCCCCCAAACTGAGCTAGAGTCTTAATTCTGATCTCCCTAGAATTTCAGAATGTCAGAGTCAGGAAGAACCTCAGAAACCATCAGGTCCCTATAAAAACAATAAGGAATAAAAATCCTCCCTACAACAGAGGGAACATATCAAGCCTTGCTGACATAGCTAAGTGATGGTGTGGTGGACAGAGCATTGGACCTAGAGTGAGGAAGACCAGCTCAAATCCAGCCTCAGATTCTTGACTTCTATCTCCTCAGTTTCCTCATCTGTTAAAATGAAGATTAATAATAGTACCTACCTTCCAGGTTTGTTGTGAGGATCAAATGAGATCTGTGTAAAGCATTTTAAAAGGCTGCATAAGTAATTACTACCTTTATTAACATCCTCATCATTGCTATTATTATTAATAAAGGACAAGTAATGCCAGACTAATCTCATTTCCTTTTTTTATTTTTTTTTTATTTTTGGAGGGCAGTTGGGGTTAAGTGACTTGTCCAAGGTCACAGGGCTAGTTTTGTGTTAAATGTCTGAGGCTGGATTTGAACTCAGGTCCTTTTGACTTCAGGGCCAGTGCTCTATTCACTGCACCAACTAGCTGCCCCTCTCATTTCCTTTTTTGACAGGTTTACTAGACCTAGGAGATGAGAAAATTGCTGGATAGAGTTGATTGAGATTTTAGCAGAGCCTTTGACAAAGTTTCTCATGTTATTGTGGACAGAAAGGGAAGAAAGAGTAGTCAGGTGACACCCAGGCTAGAACGAACCTTTTTCCTGTGTCTTTCAAATTTTTCAACTTAATTGATGGAATCAGGGCTTCATTGGTGTGTGTGGCCTCCCTAACGTGATGAAGATTTTTTACCCATTCCTGCCTTTGTCGATGGTCTCCGCCAGTCCTGGATCTAAGCAGCTCTCTTACGTGGTGGCCATCCTACTTTGTCTTTCCAAATATAGAAAGGCTGGTCTGTGGATGATAGACACACATGTTGGATTCATACACTAAGCCTTTCTGATCTGGTGTAGAACCTGCCAGAACTTGGTCTTCACTGGTGCCTTCAAGAATCCCTTGGTGATACATCTGAGCAGGACTATTGTTTCTGGAAACAGGAAAAAACAAGCACCACCCCCCACCCCCTTCCCTTAGGTAATATCAAAAGGGCTTCTGCCTGCATCAAACTCAGGAGGATGTGAGAGAATCTGTCCTGATATTTTTCCAGCCCCAGCACCAGGGCAAGGCAGTTACCACTAGTGATTCATAGTGGGACAAGTTAAGTTCAACAGTGCTATTAATACACTCCTATCCAGTAGAATCATGTTTTTAAATAGGCTTTTGCCTGGAAATAATAAACATAAATGTGAGCTACTTTTATTTAGCCTTTTAAGGTTTGGAAATCACTTTATATGGACTATAGTTAGCTGGAAAGACACCTGACAGAGAAAAGAGTATTGAAAAGAGCTGTGTTTGAAACTTGCTTTTCATCTTATGCAACCAAAGACTTAAACTCTTTCAGCCTCAGTTTCCTTATGGGTAAAACGGGTATAACAAGGCCCACCGTACTTATGGCACAAGGTTGTTGTGAAGTTTAAGTGAGATACTTTATGTGAAGTGTTTTTGCAAACCTTGAAGTTATGCTATAAATATCAGCTATTATTCTTGTGAATATCATTACTTATATTGCTTTTTCTGTGGGCAAATGCATTCATATTTTTCTATAGCAGATTTATAAGGGAATTTTTAGACTGTGACCCATCCATAAGTTGGATGGCCTCTATCTTGGTATCTCAATTTTTTGTTTTCAAGACCAGCCAGATTTCATTGGAGGTCTGTTGATTTGTAGAGTTCGCCCTTTTCTTCTTTGAGTTACCTGAGCCAACACAGAAGGATGAATGGTGACTGCAATTCTCTCCTCTGTATCAACAAAAATAAATATGACTCATCTTAAAGCAGGTAGATTGACATTGTCTTTCTCAGAAACTTTTAGTTAATTTCTCTAAAGCTAATAAGTAACATCCTGAAAGGATCACAGGTCTCTGCTCTAGTTGAAAAATAAGTAGTTGTTTAGTTGTTTTTCAGTTGTGTTTGACTCTTTGTGACCCTGTTTGGAGTTTTCTTGGCAAAGATACTTAAAGCAGTTTTCCATTTCCTTCTGCAGCTCATTTTACAAATAAGAAAACCAAGGCAAACAGGGTTAAGTGACTTGCCCAGGGTAGTATGGCTAGTAAGTATCTGAGGCCAAATATGAACTCAGGAAGATGGATCTTCTTGACTTCAGGCCCTGTACTCTATCCACTGTGCCACTTAATATAGTGACAGAATATAGTGAATACAGTGACAGAAAATTGTTAATACCAAATGTTACTTGTCACTCCCTTAATGATCCTAGTAATGTCAGTACTTCAATAATGTATTTGCATTCTACTCTTTTTTTTTTAAACAAATACTTTATTAACTTCTGTTTTACATCATTCATTTCCGCCAGATTTTGAGTTACAATCATTTTCCCCCCATTATTCCCCTACCCAGCCTCCCAGAATAGCAGTCCCACAAGATATCACTTCCTCCAATCTGCTCTCTCCCATACCTTCTCCCATACCCCCATCGACTTTTCCATTAGAGGAAGATGAATCTTTGTGTCCCAATGCCTGCACATCTTATCTCCCAATTATAGGCAAAAGAGTATTAATAATAGTATTTATATATATATTTGAAACATTTAATGTTACGACCTCGAATTTCAGATCCATTTCCTTCCTCCCTTGTCACCCATTCCTTCTTGGGATATAAGTAATTCAGTATATGTTGTACATGTCTAGCTATGCAAAACATTATCATAGTAGATATATTGTACAAGGCTGCTTATAATTCCCTCCCACTCATCCCACCCCCCACCTGGTCCATTCCCTACATGATCCTGTCCCTCTTCTATAGTGGGTACTTCCAACCTCCCCTCACCCCAAGGATGCCCTCCCATCCATCATCCCTCCTCTCATCCCCCTTCCCCCTATCCTGCTGCAGGTTGAGATATCCCATTTAGTATGTATGTCATTTTCTCCCTGAACCAAATTCAATGTGAATGTGGTTTTGCCTTTTTAGCCTTCCTTATTCTCCCCCTCCTTTGTACCCACTTCCCCTACATGAGATAGTTTACTCTACCATGTCTCTCCCCATCTCCTCTTGCCACTTTCCCCTCTCACCTCATAATTTCATCCCTTGAGTATTCTCCCTTCCCAACAAATTCAACCTATGCCCTCTATCCATATATAACTGTAACCATATACACACACATTCACATATGTATTCATATGACCACACACCCTTCTTCCATTATTTTCATAGTGAGAAAGATATCATCAGTCACAGTTATTGCTTTTCCATATAGGAATGTAAATAGTTCAACTTTGATAAGTTCCTTTTGATTTCTTTTCCCTGATTACCTTCTCAGGCATCTCTTGCTTCTTGTGTCTGGATGTCAAATTTTCTATTCAATTCTGGTTTTTTCCTCAAGAATGCTTGAAAGTCCTCTATTCCACTGAATGACCATATTTTCCCCTGAAACAAAATACTCAGTTTTGCTGGGTAGGTGACCCTTGGGTTCATTCCCAGTTCTTTTGCCCTCTGGAATATCATATTCCATGCCCTTCGATCCCTCAGTGTAGAAGCTGCCAGGTCCTGGGCTATTCTGATTGTGTTTCCACAATATTGAAATTGTTTCTTCCTGGCCGCTTGTAGTATTTTCTCCTTGATCTGGGGATTCTGGAACCTGGCTATAATATTTCTGGGAGTTTTCTTTTTGGGATCTTTTTCAGGAGGTGATCGGTGGATTCTTTCAACCTCTATTTTGCCCTCTGGATCTAAAACATCAGGGCAGTTTTCCTTGAGAATTTCTTGAAGGGTTGCATTCTACTCTTAAGATATTTATTCTTGATTAGGTTGAGCTGAACTGTGCCCCAAAAGTGCCTGCACCTGGAGATTTTACCTTGTAAAGGAACCTAGCTTGAGTGATAGATCTCAGGTTCTGATGTCCTTGCTCCCCTTTCATTCGGATTCATGGCATGAAGGGCACAATAGTCAGAATGAAATGGTTTTCCTTGACTGGATTGCCAAGGGACACTGGGGTCTCATGACTAGGCCTTGCTACCTTATACTATCCGCTATCCCATCCCTCCTAAAGGTATAAAGAACCTTGCATGGTTCTCTTGGTTGGGAAATCCATTGTGCTTCATAGGTCATCCCCCAGTGTGACAGATTTGCTCCCCTGTTATCCCAATTAAAGACACTTTATTCCTCAACTCATGGCTTTGGTTTATTTCAAATAGTATTGATAATAGTATTAAACAAAGATTGGGAGCCTGAGGTGAGGACATTTACTCAGGAATTCAGAAAAGAAATGGTGCCCAGGTCATTCTTGCTTGTATAGAATGGTATAAAGTACTTATGGTGGTGATAAATTTGGCCTGTTTTTTAAAAAATTACACTCAAAAGGATTCTGTTTTCCTTTGGTTCAACTTAGCTTTTTTAAAGTTAAGAACCAAATCTTCATTAGGACCATAGGTTTAGATCTAGGAGTGTTGTGGTTTGGAGTGCTGGGAGCTCTGAAATGAAAGGGTACAGGATGGGTCTGCCTTGAAAGAATTCAACCTCTCAGGCCTTCTTTCAGTCAAGAGATAATGTTCATTGTGTTGCCACTAGAAGTGGGAGAGATTCTAAGAATCTGTGCAATTTAATGGGGATAAGATTGGTACTTTTATACAAAAAAAGACTGGGAAGATCTGGATGGGATTGAGGAGTGGCAAGTAGCCTGGGGTGGGCCAGGTGCAGACAATGAAAAGTGATAAGTGGTCTGGGCCACAATGAAAGGACAGTTAAAAGTATTATCTAGATAGTTCAGGGGCCAAGACATAGTCTTTTCCTTTTGGGGGTCCAGGTCCCATCCCCCCAGCAGAAGCAACCTTAGGGAACATCTCAGCTTAGAGAGTAGTTAGGACTCCAGACTTGGTGTGTCAGTCCCTGTGTTAGAACGTCTTAGGTACTTCTTCCCTTGTGACCTGGGCAAGTCAAGTCTTCTCTGATGGACCATGGTTTTCTCATCTGTGAAAAGAAACAGTTGTTTGATGGATTCAAGGGTCACTCTCAGTTGCAGGCCACTCATTCAGAGGAGAGTCCTGAGTGACTTGATGTCAGGAAGCAAGCGACAGAGTCCTAATTCTAGTACAAGATTGGGCAAGGGGACTGTACTGCTTTTATTTGTATTTTATACAGTAGCAAACAATAGTAATTGTATCTCTCAGAACTGCATTTACTATTTACAAGATTGACTCTCAGTAAGGTGTATAGTATAGCCATTCTCATTCTAACACATCATTGATTGGTTCTGTGAAAACAACTTATGTTTCAGAACGTTTAGTTTCTTTTCTTCTTTCTTTCTTTCCTTCTTTCTTTGTTCCTCTCTCTCTTTCTTTTTCTTTCTTTCCCTTCCTTCCTTCCTTCCTTCCTTCCTTCCTTCCTTCCTTCCTTCCTTCCTTCCTTCCTTCCTACCTTCTTTTCTTTCTGCTTTTTGGAGAGGGCAAGGCTGGGCAATTGGGGTTAAGTGACTTGCCAAGGTCACACTGCTAGTAAATGTTAAGTATCTGAGTCCCATTTGAACTCAGGTCCTCCTGACTCCAGGGCAGGTGCTCTATTCTCTGTACCACCTGGTTGTCCCACAAATAATATTCTTTTTTTTTTTTTTAAAGCAACTTAAGTAACTTGCTCAAGGTTACATGGCTAGTCATTGTTTATGCGTGGGTGCTCATTTTCTGAGGCCGGATCTGATCTCGGGTCATCCCAACTCCGAGGCCGGCGCTCTTACTCACTGCCGCCACCTAGGCACCCCTTTAGGGCAATTGGGGTTAAGTAACTTGCCCAAGGTTACTCGGCTAGGTTTTTGTTTGTGTGGATTAAGTGTCTGAGGCCGACTCCGAACTCAGGTCCCTCTGACTCCAGGGCCGGTGCTCCACTTGGTGCTCCACTCACTGCGCCACCTAGCCGCCCCTACAAATAATATTCTTAAAGAAAAAAAAAACTGGGAGAAAAAAATCAGCCAAATGAATACTTTAAAAATATCTAAAAATATATGCTATAATCCACACCCATGGATGGATCCCCCACCTCTACAGAGGAGTGGAGTGGGCATATCTTCTCATACTTAGACTCAAAATTCTAATGTGCACAATAACTCAAGATTGAAATAGTTATCCAAAGCTACTAGAGAAGGCATGTTGCTATTAACTGTAGGGAAGCTGAGAAGAGGAAGTGACCACCTAAAGCTGGGCTGGATAGGAAATATTTTACTATGGAGGAAGAATTTAGTTGGTCCTTGAAGGAAGATAGATTTAATTTGGAAAGTAAATGTTTACTAAATATTTGAATAGGGGGAGAGGGAGGAGGAGGATATTAGAACTACATGAGAAAAAGTACTGAGGGCAGAAAGTCCTGCCAGACCCTCTGTTATCCACCTGGAATAATTAAGTGACTTGAACAGCATCACACAGCTTTAGTGAAACCCAGGTTTCTTAGTTTCTAATCCATTCCACTGCCTGTCACCAAACAGAAGAATGGATCTGTTCTGATCTTATGACTTCATATTTTATGATATTATTATACCTTCATTCTATTTCACCTGTGTTATTATAGGTATCAGAGTGGGAAGGGACCTTAGGAATCATCTAATGCAACTTCATCATTTTACAAATGAGGAAACTGAGGCTTATAGAGGAGTGATTTGTCTGATGTCAAGTAAATATTAAATACCAGCATCATAATTCAGACCCGGGCCCTCTGAATTCAAATTTGGTATTTTTTCCATTATACTATGCCCTAATTAGCACAGCTATATGGCTTAGTGTATAGAGTGTCAGGCCTAGAGTCAGAAAGACCTGAGTTCAATTCTAGCCACAGACACTAGCTGTGTTACCCTGGGCAAGTCACTTAACCTGCTTGCCTTAGTTTCTTCATCTGTAAAATGAACTGGAGAAGAAAATGGCAAGCCACTCCGGTGTCTTTGCCAAGAATACCCCAAATGGAGTCACAAAGAGTTGGACAAGGCTGAAATAACTGAACGACAGCATGCTCTGATTCATGCAGTTGACATAAAAAATTATATTTTGGCTAAACTAGTGAGGTCAGATTCTATGAAGTTGGAAGACTTAACATCTTATGTGCTCTATAAAATTTATGAGTGTTCAGAAACTACAATTTAAATGTTTGCTAATATCTTTCAAATTGGATTCCTGGCAGTTTTTTCTCTATTTTTTTTTAAACTAAGTACTCTTCATTAAATTGAACCTGCCTGCGTTGATCTCTTTTAGCAGTTGGCTGTTGCATTGTTCATTTGCACAGTCTCATTTTTTTTTTTAGTAAAAAATGTTTTTTAAGTTCAAGCTATTGGCTTCAAGTGGATTAACTGGGGAAGTCTGGACTGATCTAAATACTAGACTTTGCTGTGATTTCTTTTAGCCTTCAGAGTCACTGAAGATGAGCCAGTGAAAACATTTTGCAATATTGTATGGCTGACTTTGTGACCTTCTATATATTAGTTTCTGAAATATGTGTATGTGTCTGTGTGTGTGGGGGTGTCTTCTTCTTCCCCCGCCCGAGTTTGTGGACTCTGGTGGTTCAGCTGCTTTTTCTCTCCTCTCTAGTAACCATGTCTGTTTTCTGAATTTTAGCATTTTGTTCTGATCTGTTTAGGACCATTGACTGCTGAGGAATCTGTACCTAAGGTTCCGAATTTAAAAAAGCAACAACATATAAGACAATGACAAAATTAGCAAGGTGTTCATTTTCCTCTTAAAAATTGCCTAGTTAATGTTATCTATAGCTGTATGTTCCTTAAGAATTTCAACAAAGTAGACCTTGTTATTGGAAATTGTGTTTTCCTAATTTCTAAATAATTTTAACCATATATATTTTTTTTATTTGGAGGGCAGTTGGGGTTAAGTAACTTGCCCAAGGTCACACGGCAAGGTTTTTCTTTGTGTGTGCGTTTTGTGTGTCTGAGGCCGGATCTGAACTCAGGTCCTTCTGACTCCAGGGCCGACGCTCTACTCACTGCACCACCTAGCCGCGCCTTAACCATATTTTAAAGTAAAAAATGTTTTTAAAGTTCAAGCTGCTGGCTCCAAGTGGAAGAACTGGAGAAACTGTAAAATATATTTTCATTTATTGCTTATATGAGCATTGACTTTAGAGTGAGGTTTGAGTTGGAACCCCAGTTCTGCCACTGTATTGTTGTTTGTCCTTTATTCACCAAGAGTACCATGACATCAAGAAGGTGATGCCATGACACGCAAGTGAATTGAATTTAAGTGAGGTAGCACTGTGCAGTCACCAGCTTCACTTTCTCCATTGAAGCCATCTGGGTCCAGTGGTAAAATATAGATCAGGATGACTGGAGATGGCCCTGGATGCTGTAGGAGTCCTTGACCTTTTTAAACTAAGGTCTTTATCTAGTCTCAGTTTGATTGAGGCTACATAGTTCAGTGATAAAGGCTAGGTAAGAAATGAGGCAGAGAATGTCCTCTTTAATATAGTTTAAAAAAATCAATCTGGGAGGGGAAGAGTTTCTGGCCAAAACCAAACCAATTGCTATTTATATTCATTCTGCGCCAATCAGGGCCCAAACAATGATCAAGTGGGGCTTGGCCTGTGACCTGTTGTTGGCCATTCCTTGTGAGCCTGAGTGATTTTGAGTTTAAGGCCAGAAATCTAGCCCTAAACTCCTAGATATCTTGCAAGGTTTCTGTGATCAAAATTTACATTCCTTTGGGCAGAGCTCCTGCAGATAATGATATGAGATACTCCAACTTGGACAGAGAGAAGGGAAAGAAGAAAGAGAAAGAAAGACATGAAAGGTGGTGTGTTGCCCAATTGACCAGTTCTAGTTGGGTCCCCAGTGGGGCAGCTCCCTCATAGAGGTTGTTAGAACTGTGTATGATCTTGGGCAAATCACTTAACCTTTCTGAGCTACATTTTCTTTGAATGCAAAATGGAAGAAGGTAAGAATACCTCTTTCCCAACCTCATGGCATTTATTAGTGAATCTGGAACAAGATGGTCAATGTCAAGTGCTTTGTATATGTTAAAAGTGCTGTGTGAATGTCAGTTATGATAATATTATGATTATTGTGTTCCAGAGTCTTATTATTATGGTGTGGCTATGACTAGTTTCTTAAAGCCGGTGCCAATGTAGGTAGGGACTGTCAAATTGGAAAGGTTTACTGACTAGTCCAAGGCCTTGTTATGGATTCTGTGTCTGTTTGGAGAACTAGCTTAGTTTGACTAAGTTTCTGGCTCATCACCAGAAAGTAGTCAGAGGGCAGTTGATTTCTTGGCTATAGCAGCTCACAAAGGCCACATACTAAGGCATACTATGTTGTGAGTTACTGTGGCCAAGATTCCCGTATTATTGAGCGCAGGGTTCTGTAATACCTATAGTGTACCACATTTAAGCCTCCTCCTTGGGCCATGAGAGTTTCCCTGACTTCACCCTTAGTGTTCCTCAAACTTGTTTCCTTTCTTCTCTTTTCACCTGGATATTTGTGATTTCTAATACAGCTAAGCTGTATATCATTTAGAGTCAGAGTGGATAAAATAAAATATGAAATATCCATTCCCTTCCCCTGAATGTCTTAATTTTGATGCCTCAATCCCTGTTGTATATTTTCTGAGGTTCAAAATTTTACTTATCAATTTAATTTGGATCGGGGAAAGCCTTCTTTTTAAGGTTGAGTCTGGCTTCAGCCAGAAAGTCATTTATCATATTTTTAAAGCAAAATGATAAGTATTTATTGTAATTGAAACTTATATCAAGTTTTCACCCCCTTCCCACCATACCCCTTCCAGTTTCTTTGATGCTGTAACAATGTAAATAGTGACTACTGGCGTTTAGGATGAGCAAGAATTCGGGACTTGTAGTCAGAAGACCTGAATTAAAATTCTGAAACTGACTGTTAAGACCCTAGACAAATCACTTCACTCCCTGTCTGAAAAATTGAGCTGCTACCTGGTTAGGTTGTTAGGAGGATTGTCATCAAATGGAATGATGTATGTAATGGTCTTTTGTAACTATAAAGTCCCATATGGGGTATTCCAAAAGCCTTTGTGCAGTTTTGTCACAATAGCATGATTTTTTTTTTTTTTTTGGAAATGGAGTGAGAAGCAAAAAGAAACATTGAGATCTTGCTGAGGTTAGTGATAACTTATTGATTCTACAAACATACCTTGACACAAATCACGGAATTTAATTGTTCAAAAATAACATATGAATTTCAAATGTGCTTTCCTTTTCCATGGTACTTTGCAATTTAACATTTTTCATTATCTTTAAATGAGCTGATTTGGTGAGTGAGCCTGGTATGGTAGAAAAAAGCAAATCTGGAGTCAGAAGGCTTGGATTTGAATCCTTTCACTATTCATACCTTCAGTAAGACACTTAACCAGAGGAGACCTCAGTTTCCTCAAATGAAGAAAAAGAGGGCTTTGTATGAGATAACCGAAGGTCTTTTCCAGCTAACATCTAGTCTAGGGTCCTGTGTTCCTAAGAGAGCCAGGAAAAATCCTTTGCAGAAATTGACAGCTTGGTTATGCTGTGTTCTTTTCAGTAAGAAGGAAACCAGTGTAAATTTCAGGAGTATTTCAGAGCCTTGTCACTGTATAAATTTGTCTGAGCTGTTTTTTGGTGGTCGGTTTTGTTATTATATCTTGTTTGAAGTGTGATTTGCATTGGGAATATAGCTCGGCAGAGTTAAAGCCTCTGGCTGGCCCGCACAACTGTCTGACCCTGTACTAGCAGGAGCTGGGGATGGGAATAAAGATTGGGCTGCCTGGGGAATTAGTGAGTTCTTCCTCACTGGAGGGCTTCAAGCAAAGACTAACATATACTGTAGATATGCATTGGGCTACCTTTCCTCTGAGGTCACTTCTAACAGTGAGATTCTGTGGTGGTGATAGTAATGATAGCTATCATCTATGTAGTACTTGGAGGCTTTTGTGTACTTTACATATGGAATCTCATTTGATCTCTGGGAGGTAGGTGCTATTATCATCCCCATTTTACGCAGGAGGACACTGAGGCAGAAATCGGTTAAGTGACTTACCCAGGGTCACACAATTAGAAATGTCAGATCTTCCCAACTCCATTTCCAAAGCTCTATCTTCTAGTCTCACCTAACTATCTGATAAAATAAAAGTCCCTGCCCCTAAAGGGCTTTATTATTATTGTTTTTGCTATTTTCTCATATGACTGTACCTCCAAGAAAACCCCATTAACCACAGTTCACATTAATCTAAAAAAGTGACTGAATATGAAATCTTTGAAGTACTTTGAACTTTTGGGAAAGGCATGAAATGTGAACTGTATTGGGAGTAGTTACTGTCATAATCTTTTTTTAGGGATGCCTGTGGTCAGGAATTTGGATCCTTTTGTACTGATAAGAATTCTAGTTGTCTCTAGTACTGTTGAACTGAACAGCATTAGGTAGCATGTCTATCCAGTGGACCAGTGATATTATGAAGCTGAATGTTTTATACACAGAAGAGTATGATCAGCTTTTGATAATCAGTGCTAAAGAGTAGGAACAGTGGTGCAGGGGATCTAACACTAGAGATGAAAGCAAGATCGATTGTGTTGGTCTTGTGAAGTTCACCATGTGATATTTATGCTGTTCTGATTTTTCTGTTTTGTTGACCTTGAGTATCATATTCCTCCACTTAAGTCCCACTATGATGCTTCATCATGGTTTGGAGGTGACCTGGAGCTTTGGAGCACAATTCAAAAAAAATTATTTGCTTTTAGTTTATAACATTCAGTTCCATAATCCCTTGAGTTCTAAGTTTTCTCTCCCTCCCTCTCTTCCCACTTTCCCCCCACCAATGGCGGCACGTGATCAAATATATGTTCTACAAATATCTTCACATTAAACATTAGTCAAGTTGTGAAGGATTTATAACCAATGAAGTGAACAATGAGAAAGAAGGAACAAAACAAAACACAAAAGAGAAGAGAGAGCAAGTAGTCTGCTTCAATCTGAATTCAGACTTTAGTTCTTTCTCTGGATGTGGACATCCCTTTCCATCATGAATCTTTTGGAGTTGTCTTCTAACCTGGTATTGCTGAGAGTAGCCCAGTCTATCAAAGTTAGTCATCACACATACTATGTGTCTGTAATTGTGTACAAAGTTCTCCTGATTCTGCTCTCCTCACTCAGCATCAGTTTATATAAGTCTCCTGGAGCACAATTATTGGCAGCCTTTCCCAAATTCATCAAGGTTAGATGAGTTGGCTAGATTTGGTCCAGAGTCTTTAGTTTACTGACTCTTCCACTAAAGATTTGCAAAGTAGGCAGTCAGCTTTGACCTGGTGGGACTAGATCTGTAATTCTGAAAAATTATACTTTAAAAAACCAGAATAGGTAAAAGGGTAAGGGAGGGAAGTTACATTCTGTATTAAGACAGACTCATAAGGAAATCCAGGAAACAGAGAGGAAACATGGAGAAAAACATTTGGATTTAGATGAATGGAGACATAAAAAGAAGTGATATCATCACTGGAATTCACCACAAGCCACCTGGTTAGAGAGAGGAAACATACAATTTTGGGAAACACATCATGTGGCTGGCATAGTCATTTTACCTAGGAATGGGGAATTTCTGTTATCTGGACAGAGGTGCTAGAGATGTGTCTGCCTGTTTCCCTCTGTCTTTATGTTTGACTCTGTCTCTCTAATTTCTTGACTTCCCTTAATGATAATTTCTTTATTCCAAAAGTAGAAGAATCAGTGAGAGGAATTTCTATTTTGGATCTGACCTTGCAAGGAAGAACAAATTGCCATGGTGAAAATTGTGGTGACATTAGTCATTCTGTCTTAGAATTTGTAATAGAGAAAGAGAGGAAACCTAGGGGAAAAGGGCTCTAGATTTTATGGATCAGAGTTAAAAGTTTTAACCAGGGTTTGGTAGTTTCCCATAGACTAAAATTCTACAGAGGAATTCATCCCAGAAGGATAGGGAGCACTTGGGAATAAAACACTGAAGGCACAGTGAGTAACAGCTCTGATGTGGGAGAATAATTCTAAAGAGACTAGAGTCACACAGGAAATTCATCAACCAGCCTAAGCTGGTTTTAAAAGGACACGCATGGAAGTGAAAGCAAGGACAAGTAACAGGATGAATTCTTAAACTTCCTCCAGTTCTGTAAGGATAGTGTCCAGAGTGCTAAAGCTCAGAATGAGGGGAGGATGGCAAAGAAAGCTAAGTGTCATAAAAATAGTAGTAATGGCAAACATACAAAACCTAAGGCTTGCAAAGTGCTTTATATAAATCATCTCATGATTAACTATATTGAGGAAAAGGGGATCAAAATAAGGGCTAGGACTTATGTTTGGGGGGACGGATGATCGCTCTCAACAGAGAGGAGCTGCTTTTTCTGTTGTGGAAAATGATCATAAGGGGCGGTTAGGTGGTGCAGTGAGTAAGAGTGCCGGCCTCGGAGTTGGGATGACCCGGGATTGAATCTGGCCTCAGAAAATGAGCACCTACACATAAATAATGACTAACCATGTAACCTTGAGCAAGTTACTTAACCCCAATTGCTTTAAAAAAAAAAAAGAAAATAATCATAGGACTGAAAAGTATAGAAAAATGATGATGATGACATTGATGAGAGCTAGCATTGATAGAACATTTACAATGTCCCAGGCATCTGACTAAGCACTTTATAAATAATCACTCATTTATAAATAATCATAGCAACCCTGGGAGGTAGGTACTAATATTATTGTTAAATAATGATTATAAAATGCTCTTCACACCTTAAGGCTCTGTGCAAGGATTTGCTATTATTATTTCCTGTTTGGACTATCCTTGGATCATCATTATCTAAATCTTTAGACCATACCCAGTTTGGGATGCCCCATTTCTGGAAGGGCATTGACAAGCTGCAGCGTATCCACAGCAGGGCAACCAGAATGGCTAAAGAATTTGACATTGTGCCATTGGAGGATAACAGAATGGAACTGGGTGTATCTGGCCTGGAGAAGAGCTAGAGGTGAGAAGTATTTGAAGCATCCCTGTATGGAAAAAGGATTAACATTATTCTGCTCACCCCTAAGAGGGCAGAACATGCAATGGATATAGGTTGTGAAGGGATAAATAGCAGGAAAAATTCCTTAACAATCAGCTCTATCCCAAAAAGGAAGTGAGTTGCCTTAGTAACTTTTCTGTCTGTGAAGATATTCAAGCAAATTCTAGGTGACCATTTGCCAAGTGTGCTGTAGAAGGAACTCACTTTGGGGCATAGGTCAGACTAGCTGGCATCTGAGGTTCCTTCCAGGGCTGAGATTATGATTTTGTGAAATAGTTGGAACCCAATGAAGAGCAGACCATGTTATATAGGACCTGTGTTCAGATCTAGACTCTACCACTTTGGAGCCTTTGACAAATCATCTGACTTCGAGGGGCTTCAGTTTTGCCATCTATAAAATGAAGGTATTTGATTAAATTACCATTAGGGTCAGTTTTAGTTCTTAAAGCAGTCATCCATTAGATTGTAAGTTCCTTGGGAGCAGGGGCTGTCTTTTGCCTCTTTTTGTATCCCACGTGCTTAGCACAGTGCCTGGCACATAGTAGGTGCTTAATAAATATTTAATGATTGATTGATTGATCCTGTGATACTTAATTAGCTTCAGCAACTTAGCCTTTGAAATTAACCATTCTTTGGAAAGTGCTTAAAAATATCTTCTGATGGCTTACATGAGTTTCTAGCTCTAACAGTTGGCAGCAGAATAGCCATCAACAGAGTCCTGGAGTCTTGAAGTATGTGCAGTATTATTTGGATTCTCCTCTCTTTCTCTGTTTTTTTTTTTTTTTAGCAAGGTAGTTGGGGTTAAGTGACTTGCCCAAGGTCACATAGCTAGTAAGTATCAAGTGTTTCAGGTTGGATTTGAACTCAGCCATCTTGACTCCAGGTTCTATGCTCTATTCACTGCACCACCTAGCTGTCCCATTCATGTTCTTTAATTGCCATGTGTAGTAGAACTTGAAATTGCTATCCCTTAAAAAATCAGTGATGAATTTTCCTATGAGTGGTATTAGAAAAGAGAATAGTGTTTGGCCTGGAGTGATCAATTGGAAGGATTGTAGAAATGCTAGTACCAAAAAAAAAGTATATAAAGAATGTTGCCAAGACTTGTTCCACTTATGGGCTTCCTTTTCTTCATCAAGCCTGTTACTACTGCAAAAAAAAAAAAAAAAAGGCATTAAGGACAAGAACACATGACTAATATAGATTTTATTACAAGGGGTCTGGTTAACGGTTTTGCTCCTAAATGTTGCTCATCTTGCAATATAATCTTACAATCCTTGTTGCTTGTCATATTTTTTTTTAAACCTCTATTGTGAAGCCAAGATTCATGTTCCACTCCAGTAATCTTCTTGCCATCTGCCCTGCTGTATGTCTCCCAGCCCATTTTCATCTCCTCCAAGACCCATTATGAAATGTAGACTGACTTTGCTACTAGAAAGGGCATGTCAATCAACTCCCCTATGGCTCCTCTTACCATGCCTGTGACAAAACTACTTCTGTCTACATGTTGTCTCCTGGTCTTGCTTTTATATTAGTATCCCCAGTGCTTCATGCAGAGTTTGGCATGTAGTAAGTGCTTAATAAATGATTTTTCATTCCTTTTCCCTTTCCTTTATAATTTCTCCTAGGTGCACTATTAGAAAGAATAAATTGTCTTAATTTCATTTAAAATGCAATGGAATCCTGTCTTAGATTAGAGTATAGGAAATGCCAAGTGTGGGAATAGTGTATGAAAGATCAAACCATATTACAAACTGCTCTTTTAAAATAAATTTTATTTCTTTCTGAGCTCTAATTTGCCCTTTTCTTCCATATTACCTTTTGGAAAAGAGCAACTTTTTTTTTTTTAAGCAACACATTAAAGAATGAGTTTGGGAAATGAAATCACTAACTACCATGCAACATTTGCTTGAAGATAATTGTTTGTAATCAAAATAGGCCACAGTTAAGCCTGGTGGAACAAATGTCCTTTTTGCATGCTTTCATTGTTTAAAGGAAGGAAATCCTTCAAGGTTACAAGTTTAAGTACAGAGCTGTGAAATACCTCTCTCTCTGATTGTACTTGTTTGAATAGGTTGATTTTTTTTCTCATCTAAATTTCATATCCGGTTTGATATAATGTTTGGAACCATATCCAAGAGTCCTCTGTAGACAATCTGTTGGCTATATCTCGAGTGTGCTTCCATTTCCCATCCTCCAACCCCACCCCTCTCTCCCTTCAGGAACCCAAATATTCCCAGTCAGGGGATCTGGGTATAAATTTCAGCTCTGTCACTTACGTGTATGGTCTTTGGCAAGTCACTTAGTTCCTCGTGCCCTGAGTTTGCTCATCTGCAAAATAAGGGCATCTAGGTGGTACAGTGGATGGAGTGCCATGCCTGGAATCAAGAATACTCCTCTTCCTGAGTTCAAATTCAGCCTCAGACACTTACTAGCTATGTGACCCTAGGCAAGTCACTTAGCCCTGTTTATCTCAGTTTTCTCATCTGAGCTTGAGAAGAAAATGATAAACCACTTTAGTATCTCTGTCCAGAAAGAGTTAGATACAAGTGAAAAAATTGACTGAAGAACAAAAATCAAGGCATTGGACTTGAAACTCTCTAACCATATTTCCTGCTCTACATCTATGATCCTAAACTGCATTCTAATATCCCACCCTCTCCATCAAGCCTTTCTGAGCAGTGATTGCTCTTGTCTCTAAATCCTTGAGACCTTATAATGGTTTTCTGTTGTTGTTGTTCATTTGTTGTGTCTGACTCTTCTTGACCCCATTTGGGATTTTCTTGGCAAAGATATTGGAGTGGTTTGCCATTTCCTTCTCAGGCAAAGTCCTGATCGGCAGTGACTATTATTTGTTGTCTCTGTAGTTTTGGGCTCCCACTGTGCCTTGTGTACATGCTAGCTGTTTAGTAATGTCTGTTGAATTTTGTCTTGTCTTCTGGCTTACACTGTCAACTTCTTGAGGCAAGACAGAATATACTAGGCTCACAGATTTAGAGCTTGAAGATTTGGCAAAAGTTTTGAAGGTCAACCTCATTTTTCAGATCAGAAAACCATGACCTAGAGAAGGAGCCCTGCCCAGGATCACCCAATTAGTAAGTGGCAGAGCAAGGATTCAAATACAGGTTCTCTGACTCCAAGACCAGTGGTCTTCCCACCATACCAGGTTGTGCAGTGTTCCATGCACAATAGGGCCTCTGGAGTGTTGGAAGATTTATGCTTCTAACCTCTTAGCTTTGAGAGACTCGATCCACTCTTTGCCTAACAACAAGGATTGGAGAAATTCTTGCTGTTTCTCAAACTTCAACACTCCATCTCCGATTTCTTTGCTTTAATGCTGCCTGTCTCTTGTGTCTCAAAAGTGCTCTCTCCTTCCCTCTATCAAAGTACTTTGTTAGGTTCCTACTATGTCATATGCCTAGGAAACAAAGAAAGGCTTCCTGAAATCCCTGGTTTCCTTCAAGACTCAGCTCAAAGGCTATCTTCCTTATGAGGACTTTCCTACCTCAGCCTAGTCCCTGTGTGATACCTTGTATCTGCTTTGTATGTGTATCGTGTGTATACTTTTATTTGTTCATGTTCTCTTCACTGTTAAACTCTTTGAAGGCTGAGATTGTACTTTATCTTTGTGTTCTCATCACCTAACATGATAACAGGTTCATAGTAGGCACCTAAAAAATGCTTGTGGATGGATTGATTTTATTTTACTGGCAAATGAAACTGACAAACAAGTGATAAGCTAATTCAGAGTAACTACCAAAAGGGAAACTGGTGTTAACCTCCATGCTTTTGAATATGTTTTCTCCTAGAATCACAGTATCAGAGCCAGAAGTGGGCTTAGAGATCATCTAGCCCAAGTCTCTCATAGTAGAAGAATCTGATTCTCTGAGAGGTTAACCCAGGGGTGGGAACCTGCTGCCTTGAGGGCACATGTGGCCTACTAGGTTCTCAAGTGTGGTCTGGTCCTTTGCCTGCAAGTTTGGATTCAGTAAAAGGGCCACACTTGAGGACTTAGAGGGCCACATGTAACCTCAAGGCCACAGGTTCCCCACCCTGGGACTCATCCAAGATGACACAGCAAGCAGAAGAACTTAGACTCAAATTTTCATCTTCTCCCTCCAAATCCAGTTGCTTTTTCCATATACTATACCCACACCAGGGTCATTTGTGCTTTCTTTGTTAGAATTTCATTTTTAAAACTTTCCTAATTCTTCAAGTACTCTTCTTTTTTAGTGTCTTAAACCATAGGGTTACATCTGAATCTTTTCTGTTTTCTAAGGTGTAAGATTTTTACTGTAACATTCTTTCTTTCCTTTGTTATTATAAACTCTAAAGTGATTTCTTGATTCTCTTTTTTTCAGCACTTATCCCAAATTTGCTCCAGATCAGTGACCTCCATAATGGAGTAATGGCTTGTTGGGCTGTGGGAAGAAAATGTTAAGACTTCAGTTTTTTTTAAATGTAAATACTAATGTGTGTGTGTGTGTGTGTGTGTATACACACATATATTTATGTTTAAAGAAAGAAACAAAATTTTATTAACAGTCAGCTGTTAATAATCCATAGATTGACATGGACATACTCAGTAGGTTCATGTGTCAGATGGTCACATGTCTCCTGGAGTGGCTGCCAGTGACTTCCTCAATTACTTGCTTGCTTTTAGCATATTGAAGCAGTCCAGTTTATGCATGCCTGGTTAAGTGGAATTGCACATTATATTTTCTAATATTAACTAAACTAAGTCCCACAAATGGACAAGTGGCTTCAAAAGAATGGTTCAAAGAAAACATGAATTAAAGATAATACTTATAATGGGAGCAGAAATAAACAAGAAAATGACCAAACTGACTTCTGTTTCTAGTACAAGCTCTTTGTCACCTATAACATTAGACAAAACCAGTGTCGATCTAATCAGATCTGACAATGAGTTGGCCAAAAAACCCCCAGAATTATCAAGAAGATTATTTAAATGGATTTATATCTACTACCATTAACAGTGAATTTTGCCGTAGGTATATATGGTGCCTTGAGATATTAGCTAATAGTAGTTTGAACTTATCATGATTATTTTTGTTTTAAAAAAAACTAAGCTTTTGCTGTCAAAAACAATTTGTATCTAACAAAAATGTCTTATCTGCACAGTTAGAAAGCTTGAAGACATTGTATATCTCCAATAAAAAAAATCTTATCTGCACACTTAGGAAACTTGGAAAAAGAATTTTCTGAGCTGTTTAATGGCTTTTAAAAATTGATGTGTTAATTCTAAAAAGAAAAACCTTCCTATTAATTTACTTACAGTTATTCCTAGCCTTTTTGTGTGTCATAGATGCTTCTGATACTCTGGTAAAACACACAGATGCCTTTCATAATGATTTTTAAAAAAATACATGGTATTACAAGGAAAGTCAGTTATATTAATACAGTTTTCAAAATATTAAAAAATTAAAAAATCACAGACCTTCATTTATGAATCTCTGCTTTATAAGAATAGGAGATTGATGTTAAGGAAAATGGAAATTTATTAGCTGAATCTTAACCAAAACTTCTGGATAGCTAGTGAGTAGAACTGAAGAAGCCATTATGACTTAGTGCCTACCACTCTTGATGTATTTCTTCTTTTTGGCTCAATGTATCCCTGAGTTCTTTTTTTCACTAGTGATGGCTATTATTATTTATTAGTAGTAATAGCAGCAGCAGAGGCAGCTAGCATTTACATAGTGCTTTAAGGTTTATAAAATGTCTTACATATATTATCTTATTTTGTCCTCACAATAACCCTCTTTGGGAGGTGTTTTTATTACACCTAGTTGATAGATGAGGATAAAAGTTGATGGCCCACAGTCACATGTTCTTTGTCTGAGACAAAGTAAATCTAATGCTCTATACTTTTTATCAAACCCAATATTAGAATAAACTCAGCTTAAAACCAGACATTCAAATAATTGTGTCACACAGTGGTTAAGGGAAACAAAAAGATTTTAAAAAAATAATAAAGCATATTCAATCACATTTCTAGGAACAGAGACAAAATTCTAGATTTTTTTTCTTCTTTTACTCTTCCTAATATTTATTATTGAAAATAACATTTCTGTTGAGAGCAAAAAAGGTTTTTGAACCTAAAGTGATAAATGTATATAATATACGAATAAAAATACATCTGTTGGGTACTGCATGCTAAAAACAAATTTACTGATGAGATACACAGTAAGCACTGCCCCCCCCCCAAAAAAAAGAGCTCTGGAGACCACTAGCTCTAGAAATGTCATACTTTACTGGGAAAAATTGACAATGTGGAAAAACTATAGATAAATTTAGAAATGCATAATCTGGTGTAAGATGAAGATATTTGCTTCTGATGCCATGAATGTTCCTCTGAATTTAATGCATGAAAGCTGCAATTGAATAAGGCCAATTTAAAATTAATCTTAGTGAAGCAATCAACAAGCATTTATTAAGTGTTTACTGTTGTAAGTACTTAACGTACTTAGATAATATGCTAAGATACTATGCTAAGTTGAGGGTTTGGGGTTGTAGATATATAGAGAAGGGCAAAACATTTTCTGGGCTCAAGGAACTTGCCCATATTCTAATGGAAAGATAACATGCAAATAATCACATACATACGAAGTATATACAGAGTAAATGGAAAGTTTTATCAGAAGGGAGAGCAATGGCAGCTGAGGGGAGGAGGTAGGTAGGAAAGAGATTCTTTATCAAATGGGATTCAGCTGAATCCTGAAGGAAGCCAGGGAAACAGGTAAAGGTGAGCAAGAAAGCATCTCAGGTATGGAGGACAGTTAGCACAAAGGCATAGAGATAGAGCTGGGTGAAGAATAGAAGGTGGGCAGGGGTCCCTGGAATATGTTGAGGAGAGTAAAGTATAAGAAGACTGGAGAGGTAGGGCAAGGCTTTAAATGATAAACAGAGAACTTGATAGGTGCCTTGATATGTTGAAATAATTGTTCAAGATTCAACTGAAAGGGAAATTTTTAATTTTTGTAGAACTGTTCTTATTGGGATTTGTAAAAAACAATCAAACAAAACACACCCAAAATGAACTAAAAGCTGACGAGAATTGAGTCCTAGTTGGAAATTAAAAGGCAAAAAAACCCCAAACAAAACTTGGATCATCTCCCCCATTCTTATGTTCTTAATCACTTCATTTCCTCATTCATGTCTGACCTGTTATGATCCTGGTGAGTTATTTTATCTCACTCCTTTACCTTTGGCCTCAGTTTCCTTATATGTAAATAAAGCAGTTGGACAATGTTCTTAATTTGGGGTTCAGTGACTTGTCATCTTAAAACGATTACTATGATACCTATTTCAATATAATAAATTTTATTTGTAATCCTATATTTTTTATTTAATACATTTAAAACAGCCTCAGAAGACCATACATTTCACTAGACTAAAGGGGGATCCATGATAAAAATAAAAATTTAAAAAAAAATTAAGAAATTCTGGCCTGAATGATCTTTTAATGCTCCTCCAACTCTGGTCCTAAGGTTTATCACTCTAATTGCCTCTGAAAATCAGTATTTTATTTGTTTTGTTCTTTTTTGGAGGGGGGAAGGCAGGGCAATTGGGATTAAGTGACTTGCCCACGTTCACACAGCTAGTAAGTGTGTCAAGTGTCTGAGGCTGGATTTGAACTCAGGTCCTCTTGATTTCAGGGCTCATGCTCTATTCACTGTGCCACCTAGCTGCCCCCATAAACCAGTATTTTAAAGCTTAAAAAAAACCAAAAACCAGCAGCCTGTATTTAGGTATCATTTAAAGGCATCCTGAGGTTAAAAGAACAGAGAAGTTAGTGATTGCTCTGAATTAGTATTGAACTCCTCAAACTAAGATTTTTGCCTCTTGTTTGTCATGACATGCTTGTGGATATTAAAACCAGTTTGATGGCAAATTTGAAATTCCAAGAGGAAAATGTACCTTTTTAGCTGCTTGGACCATCTAACATTTAAAAGATATAGGATATGATTAATTTGGGTCTTTGAGAGAATCTGAGTTAGAGGGTTTTTGGGTTTTTTTTTTTTTTGCTTTTTGGAGGGGGGAAGGTAGGGCAATTGGGATTAAGTGACTTGCCCAAGTTCACACAGCTAGTAAGTGTTGAGTGTCCAAGGCCAGATTTGAACTCAGGTCCTCCTGACTCCAGGGCTGGTGCTCTATTCACTGAGCCATCTATCTAGCTGCCCCTAGAGGGTTTTTAATAAGCAATCATCTCTTTGCTCAAAAGAAATTATCATCAAGACACATTTATAAAGCACTTAATCATCATACATGGACCTGCATTTGCATGCTACAAAGAGAAACCATCTCATTCTATCATTTTGATAATAGAAAATTGGATGGTTTTTATGCTTTTGAAAAAGAAAGTCTTCTCTGCTCATTTAGTTTTAAAAATTTATACCAAAGAAACTTAGGATGGTTTTCACGTATATTTGCATTCAGAATGACAAGTCAATGTATAAACTGAGTTTCCTTTTTTTGCACATTGCCAAGTATCTATGCAACCCTGGAACAACAGTAAAAATAGGGATAGCACACATATCTGTTTGTATTTATGTATTTTGTAGAGCTTTCAAGTTGGCAAAGAACTTTATGTAGACTGTCTTTTTTGGCCCCTCCCAATAGTTATAAAATGATATTATGATTATCATTTTACAAATGAGAAAATTGTGGTTTAAAAAAGTTGTAAGTGGTTCATTGTCACATGGATGGGTAAGTTAAACGAGGCTGAATGTGAACTGAGGTCTTCTTGAGTCTAAGACCAGCATTCCATCCATTATGCCACATTACACAGAGCCAGAGGGCTACTGAAATTATTTTATTCTTTTGTCCTCATCATTCTTATATCAGAAAGCCCAATTAAAAAATTATGCTTGGTGTAGGCTTTATTTGGAGATTCATCAAAATAAATATTTTAGGTTAATGTAATTGTCCCATTAGTTTTCTATCTGTAATACTTTAAAAACTGCAGGAAAAAATGTTGTCCATTTCTACCCATATTCTTCAGCTCTGCATATTTTATTCTGACATTTATCCTAGTAAATTTGTTTACTTCAAGATTTGTGCCCATATAACCTCATTATAAGGAGGGTTAGGGCATATAGAAGATTAAATACCTTATATGTTTGAAGTAATTTCTGGGTTGAAAGGCACCAGCAACTGGGGATGGGCAAGAGGGTCAAGATAGGTTTCCAGAAAGAGGTGACTTTGGGTTGAGTTTTGAAGGAATTTGAAATTCTCTTCATTGGCAGTGAGAGAGGAGTGCATTTCAGACCTGGGAGAAGTTTGTACAGAAGTCAGAAGAATTAATATGGAATGTCCTGGAAGGACTAGACCAAGTTTGGTTGAATTATAGAGTTTGTGGATGAGAGTTCAACTGATCCCAGGAAAGGGAGGGAGGAGCCAGACAGTGAAAGGCTTTAAATGTCAAAGATAGAATGAAGGAGCTACTAGAATTTTAGTAAAGGAGTGACATGGTCAGACCTGTGCTTTAGGGAGTGACCCTTTAGTGGCTGCCATGTGAAGGTTGGATTGGAAAGGTCAGACACTCTTGAGGCAGAACTAATTAGGAGGTACTGGTTCAAGTGAGTGGTGGTGAAGGATTGAACTAGAGTGGTGACTGAATAGAGAGAACAGCTCTAAGTACAGATGCAAGTATTGTAGAGTTTGAATCAATTACAATTGGCAGCTGATTGGGTGTCAGGGAAAGGGAGAATTGAAGCTGGCTTTGAGATTGTGAACCTTTGACTGGAACATAGCATAGGATAGTTAGGAAGAAGGGAGATTTGGGGAGGAAAGCTAAGTTTGATTCTGGGCATGCTGAGTTTCAGATCCATCCACAAGCGCTTATTAAATGCCTGTTATGTGTGAGGCACTATCATTAGGCATTGGGGATAAAAAGACCAAAATGAAATAGTCCCTGCCCTCAGGGAGCTTACACTCTATCAGGATGCCTCTGGGTCATTGAGTTCACTGTGTTCATATAGGCAGTTGGTGATGTAGGACTGGGGCTTGAGGTCTGGCCCTAGGTACCTGCTCAGAGGTGAGAGCTGAACCCTTGGGAGCTGATGAATTCATCAAGAGAAGGCATGGAGAGGAAGGAGGGAAGAGGGCTCAGGATGGAGCCCAGGGATGATATCATAGTCTAACCTTGCTCTTTAGGCCATCTTGCTCATTGTCTAGGCAAGCCACACCTGTTATTTCACTACTGCTCTAGCTTTGCAGCCTCTAGGCTTAATCATTTTTCATTTTATGGCTGTTGACTGAACCACCCTGTTTTTACTGAACGTTCCCCAGGGCATCAAGCATTGTCTCAGCCTTGCCCACCGTAATCATCTTTCTCTCTTTTTTTTTTTTTTTTGGCCAGTCTAGTCTTTCCTCTGGAATGTTGGGATTTCTTTGTCTGTATTTGCTTTCATTTCATCCAATTATTTTCTTTTTATTGAGCTAGAAATAGATTTACAGATGGCTCTTAAGCCTGTAGATTATCTGTACCCTTTGCTTTTCACCCTGCTAAGTCTACTCACCTTGGGGCCCGTATGACTGCTTTCTGTAGCTTTCCTCAGGGAGGTAGTAAAGTGTGGAAGAAAACTCACAAGGTTTGGCCTCAAAAGCCACATGGCCTTATGAAAGTCTCAAACAAAGATAATGATGCTTCCATCTCACTGAATTGTTATGGGGATCACAGGAGCTAATGTCTGGAAGGTGTCTTATAAATTGTAAAGCAAGCTCTTATTATTATTAGAGGTGTATTAGAATAGAGGGCAAGGCAGGCAAGGACCGAGTTGGGCAGCATCTCAATGTTGATCTGGCAAAGGCAGCTTGGGTGACAGAATTCTACCTTTGCACAGTTTGTGTTCTCCATGAAGAAAGATGTCTTTAGTAAAACTGAAGCAGATGAAGGCTTGACCCTCCCCTGTCCTCTTGCCATCCCCTCCCTTATAGCTTCCTGTTCTCTTCAAAACTGGCTTTAAGGAGGGATTTACTATCACTGGGTCATATTTAGTGTGAATTTAATTAAAGTCTTACATCTTCCGGGTATGTTTACACTGTAAGCTTTAAGTGTGGAACAAAGGCTTTCATTAACAGAATTTCAGGCTTAGCTGCCTTACGAAGGTTGTTTAGAATTGGCCAGGCTATCAGAGGTGTATTTCTTGGACTCCATTCATATACTTAAATCAAAACATAATCATAACTGTTAGGGCCCGCCTAACAGGGCTGTCGTCAAACTCACCTCTCCTACCACCTCTACGGCACTCCAATAGCCTTCCGCGATTCCTGCCACCCCTACGACCCAGCTTGCCTCCACAAGCCCTTCTCCAGCTGCCCCTGCAGTCTGGTCACTCTGGTCGCCCCTATGACCTGGGTTCGCCCCCACGAACCCCTTGCCTCCGAGAACAGACAAAGGAGTCCTGACACCAAGCTGTAATATCTTGCTGTTTAATCTCTTTCTCATTTACAATCACCTCATCTCTCTCTCCTCTCGCTTTCTTGCCTCCCTCCTTTTAGCTCCTTTCCCCTCCCCTGACTCTCTTCTCCCACATGCCTCAGCAGTAACAAGCTTCTCATAGCAGGGGAGTGCTCCCCTGTTAGCGGCGCATACTCAATACCCCAAAATCACGGGGTAGAATAAACGCCCAGGTGCCTCCAACCCTGCTTGAGTTGCTCTGTCCTTTGCCTGAGTTTTCCATGGGTTCTCAGAGTTCGGGTAGAGTCTTAAAGGGCCCCAACACATAACTGCATAGGATAAAAAAAAAGATTTAGAATCAAAAGGGACCTTAGCTAGATCTCTTTTAGTCCAATCCCCTCCTTTAAAAAAATCTTGGAAATGGAGGCCCAGAGAAAATTCTAGAATTTAAATCACTTTGGTAATCGTTGCAATTTGAACCCAGTTATATTGGGAAGGGCAGCTAGGTGGTTCAGTGGATAGAGTGCCAGAAGATTCCTCTTCCTGAGTTCAAATCTGGTCTCAAACACTTATTAGCTGTGTGACCCTGGACAAGTCACTTAACCCATTTGCCTTAGTTTCTCATCTGTAAAATGAGCTGGAGAAGGAAATGGCAGATTGTGGCAGTCTAGAATTGAGCCTGCAATATCTCCAAGGTATGTCTATACAGATTTTAGCTGTGTGTTACTGATGACCAAAGTGAGGCTCCAAGAACTTTGCTGATTTATTTGTGATGACCTGGCTGTGACTTGAGCCCAGCTGGTCCTTTGAACTATAAGGCCTGTGCTTTGTCCACTACTCTATGATGTGCATCATTTACTTTATCATGGAATAGGAGAAGACAGACTTACGGAAGGCATCTGGGTACTGTTTGACCAAGCCCTGTTTTGGGGTGGTACTGGAGGGTTTTAATGCCTGTATCCTTTTTAGTCTGGAGAAGGGAAGGTGTACAAGGGTCTTGGGCAAATTTGAAAACTGCAGAGGCCTCCAATTTCTGCCCTGTAAGTGATAGCATTTCACTAGCACATTATGCTGCTAATGAGTAGTTTCTTTTCTGATTCAGCTTAAAAAAAAAAAAAAACTGCTAATGGGCAATAGTCTTCAGATAAAATGAATAAAAAAGGATTTTTAAAAAAGATGGAATAGGTGAATGATCATAGGGGTATAATATAATATAATCTAAAGAGTATAATCTAAATCCATTCTGCATATTATTTTCAGGAATGAGCTTTTTTCCCCTTCTGCCCAAGTGGAAGCCATTAAATGAATTTCAATTCAATATGTGTGATAACCCTCTGGTTAATATCCCTCCTTTTTAGATTGTAATCTCTTTGAGAGACAGGTTTCTGCTTTTTAAAAAAATCTTTGTATCTGCTATGCCTAGGTCAATGACTTGCAGATAAGTGCCGGCACTTAATAAATGGCGAATGGAATTGAACCAATCTTTTTCAGTTTCCTAAGGGATCTATAGTGGCCACCAAGTTGAGAAAAGAAAAATATGTATAATCTGAAGGTCCACCATGGGGATCCCTTAATTACAGATTCACTGAGCTTCTGCCACTCTGTGGTAAGAGAGGTTTCTAACTTAGAATAGGAGTGGTTAACCTCTGGTTCATGACTTCTTAAGGCTCTTACCAGGAGATGACAATCCCATTTATGTTCATAGTGGTGAACCTTCAAGGAAACTAAAAACCTTGAGTAATGTCCAAAGGCTGGAGGTATTTTGGGTGATGCCTGGAGAACTGAACTGTAAGCTCTTGGAAGCAGAAGCCATTGGTGATTGTGTGCATATCCCCATTGCCTGCACAGAGAAAGCACTGAAAAAATGCTTCTTGAGTTATTGAATTAAATCAGAATACAGTAACAAAAGGATATGGGAGTATCTAAGAGTCATTCAGAAATAAACAATACTGTACCCCCCAAAATGGCTTTGGTTATTAAAACCGTATCCTGGAAATAAACTTCCTCTTGGCAAGGCCTGTTCTTTGTTTGACACATTTCATTTGTTTTCCTGTGCCAAGTACATTTGTGCAATGTTACAAATTAGAATTAAAAGCAGATTTTTGGTAGAAACTGGGCAGAGCAATATTTTACTTTGCCTAGACGTATGTGAAAGCAAGTTTCTGTTAGAACAGAAAGAATAGATTGAACTAATAAAAAAGCTCAGTTCCTCAAGATAATACTTAAATTCCAAGAAATTGGAATTTAATGGATGAATTTTATTTTTAATCAGACCTGTGATTTCACTGGAATAGGGTGTTCCCAGTAAGGAAACCCCTTTTACCAATATAGATCAGCACTTTTCAAGTTGCTTTGAGGTATTTCAAGGTTCAATGACTTATCCAGAATCACACAGCCAGTTTGTGTGATTCAACTGCCCTTGAATTGAAGACCAATTCTATCTCCACTGTGTATGAAATTCTTCAACTCTTATGATACTTGACCCCACCACAACAGGATGCAGAGAATGATGTGTGTATTTTTTTTTTCTCCAAGGAGGCAAATTTAATTTTGAAGGCTACATGTTTTGGTTTGCTCCAATTGATACACTTTTACCTGAACTCACCTCCTTTTTTACTTTGGCTACAGATTTCCAGGCCCCTGAACAGAAAAGTTAGACTGAAGAAAGACAGTGCTTTTCTAACTGCTTTTATATTTCAGGCCAGTGGTCCATTCCCTTGTATAGCCTTTATTTGCTATATCTCTTTTAGGTGTGAAATCTTTTTTTTTTTTTTTTTATTGAGGGCAATTGGGGTTAAGCAACTTGCCCAAGGTCACATGGCTAGGTTTTTTTGTTTGTGTGTGCATTAAGTGTCTGAGGCCAGATCCGAACTCAGGTCCTTCTGACTCTAGGGCTGCTCTAGTCACTGCGCCACCTAGCCGCCCCGTGAAATCTATGGTATGTAAGTCACATACGAGGTTAATCAATTTCCCCATTCTCTTCTGTACTCTGTAATTATGGATGATATTTGGGTACCAGATGGCAATGATATAGAAAATCATAGCCCCTCTTTGACTAAAGTATAATCTTTGAGAATGTGTGTGTGTGTGTGTGTGTGTGTGTGTGTGTGTGTGTGTGTGTATGTGTGTGTGTGTATGAAACCCTAGGACCAATCCATTGATAAGCTAAGCTAATCCTCTCAAAATAGAAATGTCCATCACTGGTCCACTTCTCAGAGTGGCTTGGTAGGACCTACTGAACCTGCTGGTCTAGCTCTCTAGGACCCAAGGTCATTTTCACCCTTTAACGAGAGATTGGAAAAGGACTTAAGTTTTTTCTGATCTGGAGGAAAACTATTTATCTAATTGCTCTATGTGTTGATCAGTCAACATTTATTAATATATTGTGCTAGGTCCTGGGTACAAAGACAAAAGTTAAATAGTTCCTGCCCTCAAGGATCAGGTTCTTAATAAATACATATTTATTGATTCTGATTTGGGCAGTTCCTGCACAAGAGTATCTGATACTTAATCAGAGAAGAGACAAATGAGATATCGTGCAATGGAACTGGAATGGAAAACCATTTATTGAGCACGTGCTATGTGCCAAGCACCACTGCTAAGCAGGAGAGCCCTTGTTGTCATAACACATGTAGTAGGTTTTGGCTTCAGAGCAGATCATCTCTTTCCTTTTGGAAAGCAGTTAGTGGGACTAAGGACTGAAGTGGAATGAGGACTCTGGGTTACCTCAGAGAGAAATAAGGGTTGGGTGTGGTGGTCAGCATGCAGAGCCATAATTGTGTGCCTTATAGGCAGTTGGGCAGTGAGGGCTGTGGTATAGGAGGAGAAAGGCTTCCCGAGGCCTGGTCTTGCTGGCCATAGGTGTCCAGATTGGTTCACAGGTGTCCACAGGTACTTGGTCAGGTAGAGGAGATGGTGTCTGACTCCCTACAGTGGCAGCTGATGCTGGACTCTGAAAGGTGGGCAGCCTGTGACAGGGAGGGGAAGGAGAAAGTGGAAAGTGGTTGGTGAATCCTGGGTTCTAGTCCTGGTCCTGTTACTGACTAGCCATTTGACCTCGGACAAATTTAATCTCTTTGGGTCATACTTGTCTCATCTATCAAATGAAGTGGTTTGACTAAATAATTCCTCAGATCACTTACAGCTCTGAAATGTGATGAGGTGCAACTTCGAAAAAAAATTCTTCCCTGGGCTTCCTGAATTTTTATAAAATAGAGGATAAAATAGGCAATGGAAATTAAAGAAATAATAACTGTGAACCATTTACTTTTCTGTCTTCCTCAATGTTTCTTTTGTGTGGGTGGTTTTGTGGACTTCATTTCAGCCATTCACAGAACTATTCTAATAGTTCATGTTTAATTCAGAAAAAAATAATAGATAAACTGGTATCTTAAATACCTGAGGAATTTGTAGAAATGTTGTTATTTAATTTCTCTACCAGACAATAAAAATACATTCCCTAAAAACCCCAAAGCATTATGGGGCATAGAGACCAAAACAGCATTTGGGTTGAGTGGCTGGTTTTAGAGCACCTTCTGCATTCTTTTCCCAATTGGCAATAATTCTTAATGGGCCAGATCTCACAAGGTTCAACTTCTCCCTGGGTAAAAATTAAAGATTTGTGAAGGAGCATTTACTTTGGGAGGCTACCTTTTAGTAATCTGAAGGAGTAATTTAATTAAAATCACCCTGTTGGCCTGACAGTATACCTCCCAAAGTGCTTCCTTGACTGTCAGGGAGTGCAGTACCCACATGCATTCACAGCATCTGGACCAATACTTGTTCTGCATTTAGTGCACAGTTTCCACAACCACTCCCAAGCTGGGGCTATGCCATCAGGTTCTAGACCCGAATTTAAAATCTTCAGAAGATTGTAATGAGTTATGCAGATAACCATTTATTTGGCTTCTTAAGTTTATGTAGCAAAAACAAGGTATCCAGCCGGTCAGGTTATTTCTGCTGGTTAACTTTCTCTAGAGAGGTGAGACCCACCAGATAGATTCCCTTTGCTTTTTAAAAAAATAAGCAGATGCCATCTGTCTTTCAGCATTGTGAGTCATTTGGGTCACTCTACCTTAATCATTTCCTCCTTGCTGCTAATTTGACATTCTGAACAATGGATATCTTCATCTTCTCTTCCTATAGAGTTTTCTAATTTCCAGTGTCCATAGGGAGAGAGATTGGGAGCTGCGCTGGAGGTTGGGGTAACAGTCTATAGGTCACAGTCACACGTTCTCACATGCTGATGCATACATGCGTATACATCTATTGACTTACTGACAGTGGGGGTGATTGGCCACACTTTCTTTTAAGGATTTAAGAAAAAAGAAACTTTGTGGGGGCACTCATTTGATTTGATAAAGGAAAACTTGGTTTTGACCTCTAAAATAAAAAAAATTCTGTTTTCCAACTTTCAAAAAAGTGCATGTGTGCAGGAAATGCTTCCAATGTAATTGATATTCCCCTTGTTAAAACTCTGTTGTTGCTGGAGGGATTCCAGCATGTGTTCTTTTCCTTATTTTTAAGAAAGTATTCCACTCTCTGCCAGAATATACACAAATATAATCCACTCAAACTCAGAACAAGGACTTAAAAACAGCCTTAACTGCAGTTTTTCATTTTATATAGTATAAAATGTACAGTTGCCTTTCCTTGAAAATTATGGCTTGCCTGAGGATTAAAATAAAAGCTAAAATTTTGATCACATTAATAGAAATCAGAATCTGAGGTTAATTTTTTTTGTTATTTAAGTAAGATAAACATGTATAAGTGGTTTGGTTAATTAGAAAAAAAATATCATGATGTTGAGCATCAGCTCATGGAGGTAGGTGAACTATATCAATAGAATACTATTTTAGAGCTAATAGAGACCTCTGAGGTCATGCAGTAGAAGGAGGACCAGATTTGTAGTCAGAAGGCACAGATTCAAAACTGACTGCCTCTTCCTACCCATGTAATCTTGGGCAGCCTCTCTGAGTCTCCATGTTCTCCTCTCTAATATGAGGGAGTTGGGTTAAAGGATCTCTTAGGTCCCTTCCAAAAAGCTAAATCTTATTTCTTTGTGACCCTTTGTGATTTAGCCTGACCTCTTTTTATTATTTTTTTATAGCCAGACCTTCCCCCAGGGAGGGGCTGCAATCAATCAATGGATGATTTATCCAAAGTTCACCCAGCTAGGCCCAAAGATCAGGGCACATCTTCTCACTCATTCTTAGTTCACATCTTTCTACTTCACCCTATTTAAACTGATATACTTTTAAAGTCATAATCAGTTGAAGAGTGACTTAAAAATAAGGTAATTATTTTTTCTCTTTTGCTCTAATTCCTTAGAAAGTTATGTTGCAGTGACAACCAACAAAACAGTCCTAACTCACTGGTTCTGAAACATTTTTTGTGTAAAGGACCCTTCTAGTTTTTGAGTAAAGCTTTTACCATGGTTTGTTGACTACCTGACTAATTGAAGGAAATGGTAAATTTCAGTTAAAGGTTAGTGAAAATAAAGGTATAATTTTTTTTTAACCATCCAACTTCATAGACCTCTTTGGATCTTAGGTTAAAATCTCCTGCTCTGAATCACTGGTAGTTACAAAGTGCTTTCCCATTTTAATCATACGGCAATCAGCGCTACTACCACTATCAAGAGTAATGCAGTGGGAACCTAATACAAAATGCCCTGGATTGGAGTTTTGGCAGTTGTTGTGGACTCTGTCAGTATTCAATGTATGGCCATGGGCAAATCCTAGATTTCATTGTCCTCATCTCTAATATGAGAGTTTGGTTTTAGTAATCTCTAAGACCATTTCCATCTCTAAAGTTTATAATTCCATTAACAGGAGTGATTAGTAAGATATACATAAAGATATTTTAAAAAAAAGATTAGTTTTTAAGTTTTACTGATTTTTTTTTGTTTTTATTCAAGTCATTTCCTGATGACTTCGATAGTGACAATCAAAACCAGTGAAACTGTTAGTTTTATTTATTTATTTATTTATTTTAAGCAATTGGAGTTAAGTAACTTGCTCAAGGTTACACAGCCAGTCATTATTGATATGTGGGTGCTCATTTTCTGAGGCCAGGACCGATCCTGGGTCATCCCGACTCCAGGGCCAGCGCTCTTACTCACTGTGCCACCTAGCTGCCCCGAAGCTGTTAGTTTTAGATGTTTTTGAAATTAACTCCAAAGTTATATCTTTTGACCATGTTTCAAATAATTAAGAACTTGCTTTCTGTATTCTTTTGCATGTAAATTTATCAATAACAAGTCAAGTCAATAAGCATTTATTATGTATTTGCTATGTGCTCTGCTCTGAGAATACAAATACAAGTAGAAAGAAAGTCAGTCTCTGATCTCAAGAAGCTTACAGTCTCACAAGAGAAGATAGTGCATAAAAGTACCAAGTGGGTGGTCATGATAGAGGAGGTTGGGAGGGAAACCTGGAAAGGAGCCATCCAACCAGAGGGGGAAGCTAAAGAGGCATTGGGTACTTCTAGAGGGTGAATTCCAAGGCTGGAATGAGACTTCAGGGCATGGTAGGGAAGAAGTCTGGAAAGCAGCAGGTTTTATTTACTAGGAGTCCTTTTTTCCCTTCATCTGCAAAAATTTTGGCCATTTATCCAGTTTAGAGATTCAGGCTTCAAAATTCCCAGAAACAGCTTCAGAAAATCCTCTAGTCGATGTTAATTTGACTGTGAGTCTATAATTTTGGATTTGTCATTATAGTTACCTTATTCAGACTTCTTAAATCCATGAGCAGTCAGGCTGCAGTACCACGAAGCTGGTTATGATGGAACATTTTTGGCACTTGGACAGTAGTAAAAAGTTAGCCAAGACGCGGAGGACTTTCAAAGGATGGCAAGGTACTAATTAACTTTGGCATACTTTTTTTCTAGCGAAGATGTTCAAACTAAAGACCAAACAAGGAACAGCTCTAGTCTCAGGCAGGAAAGAACAATGAGAAAATTCATGAATCTAAACTCTGGGAAAAATAATCATTTGGTAGGTTCAGTGAAATTTTGTGTCTTGATTATAGATATGTCAGTGGATCAATATTGACTGAACCTAAATTCCTCTTAGTTAATTCAAACACATCACTTACAAACTAATGATTTACCATGACAGTCAAAGTCCTTCATAATTGAGTTCCAGACTAGTTTTTTAGCCACTCTGCTCTGACTATTACCTTCTTTTCCTCATACCTGGACTACTTGGGGTGAGTCTCTCCACACTCCAGTCCATTCTCCATTCAACTTTCATACAGCCAACAAAGTTATTTTCCCAAAACATAACTCCAACTCTATCACTCCCCCCACTCATTAAAAGCTCCACTGGCTCCCTGTCCCCTCCAGGATTAGATATAAGATCATTGTTCAGCATTCAAAGTCCTACATAATCTAGCTGCCTCCTCCTCCCATATCACTCTAGTTTCCTTACACCCTCTAGAACCCTTTTTTCCTTTTCATCCAGGGACACTGGGCTTCTTGATGTTCCTGGCACAAGACACACTCTTGGCCCTGGGCCTTCTTACTGGCTGTTGGCCACACCTGGAATGCTCTCCGCACCTTACCTTGGCTTCCTTCAAGTCCCAGATAGAATCCTACCTTCTACAGAAGACTTTCCCAATCCCCCCTAATTCTAGTGCTTTCTTTCTGTTGATTATTTCCTCGTCATCTTGTACATAGCTTGTTTCTACATATTTGCTTGCATGTTGTCTTGCTCATTGATTCTGAGTTCCACAAAGGCTGGGATCGTCTTTTGCCTTTCTTTGTATTCCCAGCAGTCAGCACACTACCTGATACATAATAGGTGCTTAATAAATGCTTGCTGATTGATCAATTTCATGCACTCCATATTTGGCTAAACTAGTCTACTCAGTTTTCCGAACTTTTCCTGTGTTTCCCCCACACCCGTTTCTACATTCCTGAAATGTTCTTTCCCTTTTCTTCTTTGATTCTGCCTATTAAAATACTTCCAATTCTTAAGATGAAGCTCAGGGATTGCCTCCTTCATGAAATTTTTCCTTTATCTTCCTTAGCTGGAAATAATTATTCTCTCACAGGGTATCTTAGAGCACCCTGTACTTTAATAGACACGTAACATTCTAATTTCTTTAATAATATTTCTATACTAGTAATAAAATAGCCTAATAGTATAGACTTTTAACATTCTCAGAAACATTTTCCTTATAACCCTGAGAGAGATATTACATTTTTTGTTTTTTTTTTTTAGTTTTTATTTTTTCCCATTTTATAGATGAGAGACAGGGGCTCCCGAAGCATTAAATTGCACACAGAAGCAATTAATAATTGCTAATTGAAGAAATGGTAAACTTTTTGAGGGCAGAAATCAAGTTTTCATCACTGTGTTCTCAGTAGACTTGAACAATGCTTTTTTCTAGTAGTCAAGTGATATCTATTGAACCGAATTGAAGATAATAGGCAAAAGGTTATTATAAACCTAATTTGTGTTTGCCCATGGGCAGTAACCTGCATAAGAACAAGAAACCACATCATCTCAGAATTGAAAGAGATCTCGAGACCATCTAGTCCAATTCATACTTGGATAATAGTCACCTACTTACCAAGCATTGGCTTTAAAAATGATGAGAGGGGCAGCTAGGTGGCACAGTGAGTGCCGCCAGCCCTGGAGTCAGAAGGACCTGAGTTCTGATCCAGCCTCAGACACTCAACACACACAAACAAAAACCTAGTTGTGTGACCTTGGGCAAGTTACTTAACCCCAATTGCCCTCCAAAAAGCAAAAAAAAAATGATGAGAGGGACCCCAGTGCTTTTTGTAATAGTTGTTTATTTCCCTTTTAAATGACTGATTTTTAGAAAGTTTTTCTTTGCATCAATCTTAAATTTGTTTCTTTATCATTTGTACCCACTGAACTTGGTCCTGCCCTTCTGGACAAAGCAAAACCAACCCTAATGCTCCTTCCATTTTATTTGGTGGGTATATCCCACCAAAGACTTTTCTTCTGCCTCCCAGTTTTCTAGAGGCTAAATATGCTCTCTCATATGATATATGACAGGGTGTCAAGGTCCATTGCCATCTCAATTATCTTTCTCTGGAGCTCCTCCAACCTATCAATGTTCTTCCTAACCCTCCAATGTTCTTCCTAAAACATGATTTCCAGACACATAAAAGAGATGAGTGTTTTTGTTTTCTCTGATATAGACGCTTAGCAACAAAGATAGCCAGAACTTCCATTACTGACCTTGTCCTAGTGTCTCATTATGGAAGGAAGACAAGATGGAGAAACATCAATTAAATAGCAATTGCTGTTCATTCGTTTTTTCAGTAGTGTTTCAGTTAGTGACTCCGTTTGGGGTTTTCTTGGCAAAGAAACTGGAATAATCTGCCGTTTCCTTCTCTGGCTTGTTTTACAGTTGAGGAAACTGAAACAAACAGGGTTAAGTGCCTTAAGAAGCCTTTGATAAGCATCCTACTATGTGCTGGGCACTATGCTCACTACTTTACAAATATCTCATTTGATCCTCACAACAATCCTGGGAGGAGGTGCTATTATTATTATTATTATCATCTCTGTTTTTCAGTTGAGGAAACTGAGGTAGACAGAGGCAGTGTCATTTGCCCAAGAATCACACAGCTAGCAATGTCTGAGGTCAGATTTGAGCTCAGGGTCTTCCTGACCCCTGGCCCAGTATTCCATCTAGCAGTGTCTTGAGGAGGTGGTTTATCCTTGGTTTTGATGGACTCTAAGCCCTGGCAGTTTCTAACAAGTTTCAAGTGCTGTTCTATTAACAGACTATGTCTGTCATCAGATAACTAACTTAGGCAAGTTTTGAGATACTCATCACTTGAAGGCTAGCCACCAAGTGAAGAAATTTTTCTGGCCATAGCACCTCCTGAAGACTGTCTTCCAAGTCACAGAGAGTTTGTGGTCTTTACTGGGAGGCAAAATACCTGTACTTATAAAATCTCAGATCCCATAAAGTCTTGAATTGATAGCTAGAGCAGAATTCTTGAAGAGGTCTTTTTTCCAAAGGCTTTTTTTCTCCCTTTAATAGCATGCATGCTTCCAGATGGCATTGGGCTATTGTCAGTCCTCTCTCAAAATGTGGTCACCGCATCATGAAACGTGGCCCCTTTTTCATTAAGCAGGCTTACAATTCACACCATTGTTACTTGTGCTTTTTTTTTTTTTGCTCCAAAGTGGGAGAAGGATGAGGTTTTTCAGGGGCATGGAGGCATTACATGTTGAGCAGGCACAGTGTGCCCCTTTCACTCGGGGTAGCTGGGTTTTGTCACACTCCTCTGTGTTTGCTTTCATGCATCTGAGTTTCTTCTCTCCTTTCCTGCTGCTTTTTCAGCCTTCTCACATCTTCTCTGGTGGAATTGTGTGGTTCTGGCCGTGATTTTGGCTGATCTAGGTGATGCTGTCCTGAGGACGGGTAGGGGAGCTTTACAAAGAGAGAATCTGAAAGAACAGGAACCACAGAACTCTGGCTCAAGGACCAGATTTGGGATGTTTCTTTTGAAAGTAAATGAAAACCAGCCTTCCCATTTGATATTTGCCAAAACGTGGGGAGCTTTCTCAACCTCCCCTCTTTCCCTGAAGATTTGGGTGTTTTGGACATGAATAAGTCAAGGCTAGAAGGCATAGTTCAACAGCACCTAATTATAGACAGGAATGTATTTCTCACCTGTCCTTGATGGTGGCCAGGCAGCAGGTGTCATTTTATCTTGCTGAAAATTTGACCCTTCCTGCCTCTGATCAGACTCTATTTTCTTCCCTTTATTGTTCTGGAAAACCCTTTGACTCAAATGTTAAAGGGGTGTCAAATGTGGAAGGAGAGAGAGACTTCACCCTTTCTGTTCCATTACTGGGGGGGAGGGGTAAAAATCTTTTGTTTCAGGAAATGCATTTTTTCTGTGCTTCATTACTCCAGGACTCCAACTGCTATTGGTCCCTCACTCAGTGTCTGTAATTTTAAAAATGACCTCAGGACAAGTCTGTTACCAAAAAGGCATTTGGGAAACCCAGGAAGCATTTGGTGTGATGGGCAGTTTCCATTCAAGATGCCCACTGCCGAGCTACCACAGGGCAAGCATTGTGTCTGAGGATTCAAGTGCTTTTGACAGACAAAACATGCATTGTGATGGGGCTGCCCTTGTCTCCAAATAGGTTTTATGATATAGTTAGAAGAAAAACAACCCTGGGGTATCAAGAATGTTAACATAAGTCCAAATAAAATCCCAGCAGGAGACTGAGTAGTAAACTATAGTTCATTTCCACAGGTATTATTTGTGGTGGGAAGAGGGCATGGGAGGCTGAATTCTAGTGCTCATTCTCACTTAATGTCTCTCCTTTGGCTTACTTCTCTTTAAAATGAAGGAGTAGACTAGATCTCTGAGGTTTTCTTTTTCTAGTTCTCAGATGGCATGATTTTTTTTATGTTCGATTCTTAGGCATTGTTGGGGTAAAGAAGTTTAGGAGTCTAACTGGGAAGACAAGACTTAGAAGTGACAATTAAATAGCAATTCATTAATTTTTTAGTTATGTCCAACTCTTTGTAACCCCATTTGGGTTTTTCTTGGCAAAGATACTGGAGTGGTTTGTCATTTCCTTCTCCATCTCTTTTTACAGATGAGGAAACTGAGGCAAACAGGGTCAAGTGACTTGCCCTTGGTCACATAGCTAGTAAGTGTCTGAGGCCAGATTTGAACTCAGGAAGATGAGTTTTCCTGACTCCAGGTCTAGTCTTTTATCCACTGTGCCAACTAACTGCCTTAAATATCAGTACAAAATGATAAATGATTGTTAAAAATGAGTACAGAGAAAGGAAAAAGATATGGAATCCCAGGAAGGCAGACATCTGCAGCCTTCTTTCTGTGCCTCCCTTGAGCAATGGGAGTTATTATTCCTTGTTGGTAGTTATCTGGGTAGAATACAGGGTTTTAGGTAGATGGAATAGCTTTGGGCTCAGCCCCCAGGCCTTCTTAATAGATAAGAAGTGGACAAATGTCTTGTAAGGAAGCAGGTACTGGACTTGTTATTTCCCTGAATTAGTACTAGAACACCCCCTTCTCTGCCACTCAGTCTTCGAGCTTAAATGGCTTGTCCAAGGTCATACAGTCAGTACATGTCAGAGAGAGAATGGGGCCTGCAGTCAGAAAGATCTGAATTAAAATCCAAGCTCAGATGCTTGTCTGTATAACTGGTCAAGTCACTTTACTGCTCTCTGCCTCAGTTTCCCCAACTGTAAAAATGGAGATTAATAATAGCACCTACCAGGGTGGCTGTGAGGGTCAGACGAGACATTTGTAAATTGCTTAGTGTGATCTCTAGCATTTAAGTGGGCACTTAATAAATCCTTCTTCCCTTCCCTCCAAGGGGACCATGAATATGTTTGGGGTGGTGGTTCATAAACCTGAATGGGGAAAACTAAATCTTAATTTTCACTAATTTTTAAATAGGATTGAGCACTTTTGTCAGTTAGTTATTTTTTTTTTGCTTTTTTTTTTTTTTTGGAGGGCAATTTGGGGTTAAGTAACTTGCCCAAGGTCACACGGCTAGGTTTTTTTCGTTTTTTGTGTGTGTGCATTAAGTGTCTGAGGCCAGATCCGAACTCGGGTCCTTCTGACTCCAGGGCCAGCACTCTACTCACTGCGCCACCTAGCCGCCCCCTTTTTGTCAGTTATTTAAGAAATTTTTCTAGGAACAGATACATTGCCTTCGTCACACTGCAAAAAAACTGAGACCCAACAAAATCAAGTTATTTACCCAAGGTCACCTTGTTTGGGAAGGATTGGATAGAGCTGGCCTGTGAGGGTCAGCTGGTCCTTGGTTCCTAGCTAGTGTTGTTTCCATTCTTCTGTGCTAATAGTAGGCGTGACATGGTTGTATCTAGGTCTATTTTGAGATGCTGAAACCCTGAGAGCTTTGTGGACTTAGTATCTGAAAATAACATCATTTATTTCATTTAGTTTGTTCTAAATGGTCTTATAATATTCAGTGTGTAGTTTATTAAATGAAAGCTTCAGGCCAGTTAATCCCTATTGTGCACTGATGACTTTAATAGAATGTGAAAATGAGAGTGGCTGCCTGTTAGCCTTCTTTTTTTTTTTGTAACTAGCTTCAGTCTTCTATATCAAGAACTGTATTTTGAAGGATCAGAGAATGCACTTGTTTTGCCATTGTATTTTACCTGGTATTTCTGGGATTCACCAAGGTGCACAGAAGGTGCTAAAGTAGTTGTAATCAATAAACTAGGTGCTGAGATGTTCCTTTCCTGGTTTTTAAAAGCCAGTTATCTAAAAAGTGCACTTGCTTATACAGTGGGAGGATGCTTGGGCTCCCCCACTCATGGACAGTCATCTGCCAGAAAATGGATGAGTCTGTTTTGCTTTTTTTTCTTTTGAATATTTCTTTTGAATATTTTTTCTTTTGAAAGTTTTCATAACTCTTACTAAGTGATCCCCTTCCCTTTCCCTTCCTGTCCTCTTCCCTTCCTCTTTTCATTCCTTCCCTCTTTTCCTCCCCTCCCCTTCCCTTGTCCCTTCTATTGTCCCTTCCCTCTCATTGCCCCCCTGCCACATTCCACTTGTACAAATTGCAATATACTCCTTCTGAGCCCAAGATTCATCTGTAAAATAGAACTAGCACCCTCTGATGCAGTTTCATGAGAGCCTAGATTTCTAGATTTTAAAGCAAGAAGGGATCTCTCTTTTGATAGTATCCTCCCATATACACCGTGCTCTTTCTTTTGTTCTTTCTCTTTCTCCATTCCCTCTTTTTGCTCTCTCTCCTCTGTCTTTGTTCTCTTTCTCCTTTCTCCCTTGTGCTGTCTCCCACTTTTTCATGTTCCTTTTCTCACTCAGTGTATATATGAGGCCACAGGGTTTGGAAGAACTGTGGTCAAGTCCTGCCCTTGACATGTACTGGCTCACTGGCTCTGGGCTTGATCTCTCAGTGGTCCCAGGCATCCCTCTAAGACTTTCTAAGGTTCTGATCTACATTGCTGGAGGGAGTTTTCTTACCGGGAGCTACCTACTCAGGGGGTTGGTTTCATATTTTTTCCTTCCTCCCTTCATTCCCTCACTGTCAAACACTTACTAAATACAAGATACTGTGCTAAGCACTGGAAATTTAAGCCAAAAAGAAAATAATTCTTGCCCTCAAGGTGCTTACATTTTACTGGATGCTACTTTTCTCTAGGAAAACTCAAGCACAGAACATGCCCTCTGGTATCTAAACAAGCTGAAAGCTGACCAACCTCATCCCCTGTAAAGTTTTGCTGATGAGATGAGAATCGGGGACTGCCCAAGACCACAGTGGCCACAATGACACAGTGTAATAGAGATGACTTCCTCTCCCTCTCCACACCTCTCCCTGTGCCCCCACCAAACTTCAGGACAATTAAGACACCGTGTTCATGGACAGTGGACTGAATTCAGTGGATTCATACACCATATATAAGGAACCTACCACACTCATAATTTCTTAGCCCCAAACCACGTGAAAATTTTTTGGTGACCATTGTTCCATATCTTTTCCTGGAGTCCTTTGAACTTGTGAAATATATTTTCACATTTGAGATGCTATCTGGATTTTATTTTGTTTTTGAAACACATGGAACAAGTTGATTTTTCAGCCCACGTTCCTGTGGGTGATGATCCTAGCTTGCCATGTCCAAAGAATTCAGAACAAACTCTTTGCCAAAGCATTCTTGTGGTTTTTCGTGGGGCAGAGCTGTGTGTTCATGAATTTTTCATTGTAGCTGCTGTTTTCCATGGCTAATTAAAACATCTGGCTTAAATTTTCTGGGAACATAGAATTTCTCTTCAATAGTAAGTAATGACCTCAGCCCCTTCCTCAGGATTAGGCCGGAATGTAGGCTTTCAGTGCACTTTTTTGAAGGCAGTTGTTGTTTCTTAATCACTTACATTTTATTGAAAATGATTTCTGGTTGCTGAACCACATGTTTATTTCCCATGTGTATTTTTCTGTTGTCCATAAATATGAATTCATGTGATTGATTCTAGCCTTTCACCCTCAGGTCAGAGCTATGGGTGAGCTGCTCCTGTTTGAAGTCCAGCGTGCAGTGGTTGGACCTGCCTAGCTGTGGAACAGAAAGAAAGGCTGAATGGGAAGTCCATAGGAGAGAGCTTCTGAGAAAGCATGTGAGTGAAGGAGACCTAAATAATGGACATTTATATATTACTAGACAGAATAGATTGTTCTAATTATAGGAGTAAAAGTTTTCATAACTCTTACTAAGTGATCCCCTTCCCTTTCCCTTCCTGTCCTCTTCCCTTCCTCTTTTCATTCCTTCCCTCTTTTCCTCCCCTCCCCTTCCCTTGTCCCTTCTATTGTCCCTTCCTTCCCATTGCCCCCCTGCCACATTCCACTTGTACAAATTGCAATATACTCCTTCTGAGCCCAAGATTCATCTGTAAAATAGGACTAGCACCCTCTGACGCAGTTTCATGAGAGCCTAGATTTCTAGATTTTAAAGCAAGAAGGGATCTCAGTTACATTTCTTCTTTTTTAGAAGCTATTATTTGGAAAATATGGTTTATACTGAGGGGCAACTTATATTCTGATAGAATTCTAGGGAAAAAATGGACTTATAATAGGCTATATTCTAATATGATACATAGTCCATGAAAAAAAAATAGACCCATGATAGCCAAAGACAGCATTCTTGTCTTTGACTTGGAAAAAACCCAGTGTTCCAACTCATAAATTTCTTTTCTTTTTCCAACTCATAAATTTCACCTAAAGCTGAAACATCACTAGACCTGTTTTCACTTTGTGAAGAGAGGCAAGAGTAAGGGCCTGAGCCCACAAAGTGATGCACAGAGATACACCTTACATTATGGAGTTATACCGGGCCCTGCTTCCTTAGATTTGCTTAGGAAGATTGGTTTTTTTCCTTTCTTGCTCTATCAAAACAGTACAGCATCAACATTTTCAGGTAGATTTTATTTTCCAGAAAAGTATACATTTGAGATAGGCAGAAGAAACATTCTGATGACACAGAGGTGTGAGTGGACACAAATGGACTGAGGGAAAGAACCACTTGAGGAACCAAAGACATCAGATGACTGCATGCTGCCTTCTGCAGCAGTGGCTGGATCTGCAACATGCCATGATTATTCTTATTGCTGTGGCTACTGACCCTGCTAATGCACTCTTGGAGCTTCCACGGAGGTTATCTCAGGCAAAGGACAGGTCTTGGCTCCTTAATGGGGTGTGGAAAGGGCATATGAGTTTACACAGGTGAAGCCAGTCACACGTGACTAGCCTCACCTTCAGGTTTTCTCAGGCACTACTCAACTGTTGGAAAGTTTAATAAGCATATGCTGACTTTTGTTTCCTCTTGCTGCCTGGTCTGCTTCTTTATGATTAAATGGATGTTTAAAAAGAAAGTGATAGAAATTGTCAGTACGGAATGGAACACACTGGGATAAGCTAGATCAAAGGTGGGGAACCTGCAACCTCAAGGCCACATGTGGCCCTCTGGGTCCTCAAGTGAGGTCCTTTGACTGGATCCAAACTTCACAGAATAAATCCTCTTAATAAAAGGATTTGTTCTGTAAAACTTGGACTCAGTCAAAAGGCCACACACACAAAAAAAGTCTTTTGTGAATGGAGGGAAGCAAAGTAGCCTCCACCCTGAAGGGTAGGTCCTGAATATTCTCCTTTAAGGCTTTTAAACAGATTCTTATTTGACTAGAATAAATGGTTATGATATTGCATGAATGTGGCAGATAAAAGAGATGATTTCAGAAACTTTTAAAAACAGCTATTTGTTTTGATGACATCTTAATTGTCATCATCATTCATTGATGCCTTTTGTTTTTACAATTTAGTTGTTTGGGGATATTAATCCCACCCCAATATATACATGCATGTAATTGAGCCATCTCTTATAATAAAGAAAAATAGTGAACCAACAGCAGTGATAAAGTCAATGTGTCTGATGTGTGTGTACAGCATTCTGCCCTGGAGAGCCCCATCTCTTTGCTAAGGGGAGGGAAAGGCGTTTTATGTAGGTAAACTTTTTTTTTCAACTTTTTTGGTCTTTATTAACTTGTTTACTTTTAGTTTACAAGATTCAATTCTATAATTCCTTGAGTTTCAAATTTTTTACCCCTCTCTCCCCTCCCCTCCCCCATGGTGATATATAATCAAGTATAGGATCTGCAAATACTTTCACTTTAGATATTAGTTAGGTTATAAAGAAGGATTGTATTGGATGGAATGAATGATGGGAAAGAGGAGACAAAGTAGGTAAACTTTTTAAGGTTCTTTCTAGACTTACCTACTAAGTCTAAAATTTATGTTTTTAGGAATTATATATATTGCAAAGCATCTTAATTCTTAAAGTTCTAAGACAACTTTTAGTTGGAAACTTTTTTTCTTGTAAGAAAAGCCATAAAACTTGTATATTTTCCCCCAATTTTCATGCAGAACTGGGATTAAAAAAAAACCATGATGGTACAGTGGACAAATATCTAAATAATGATTTCTCATTTTCTCTCAATTCCTGAATTTAAAAATAACAAAAATGAAACATTGACGGTATTATTATTATAAATTGCCTAATAGTAAAAAAAAAAATCTCTGAGTTCTAAAGCAGAATTTAACTGTCTCAAAAATGGATCTTGCAGACATTGATCATGTATCTTACTAATTATGGGATTTTTGTTTTATATTTGACAATTTTACAGAATTGGACTTAGATTATTATTGTTTATAATTTGGGTAAATATTGGATAGATTGCACTTTCAGTGATTCCAAATTGCTCTTTGACACAAAATCCTGTCTCTTGGATACAATAATTTCCCATTGATGCTAAATGGCTGCCAAGCACAGAATACCATGAACTGTATGTAATTGAAAGGACATCAGAAAGATTCATGGTGAGTGTGAACAGGATGCTGTATGTTACTAGATATGTCTTCAGAGCTAGAAGTGGCATGGGAGGCACCATCAGGAATGTGTACAACCAGAAAAGGAGGTGGGCTGGTCAAGAATCAGAGATAATAGATAGCCTGAATGATATATTGGTATGCTGAGATTTCCAAAGAATGAGAATCAAGACTTTGCCCAGGCAGGATCACTATGTGGATCTCCTTTGGAGGATTTATAGAAAGTCATGGATCAGAGTCATGTACAGTAAGAAAGTGAATAGGGAAGGGTTGTTACTTGCATCAGTGGAAGGGAAATCATCATTCTGCCAGCATATTCCATAGTTATAACCAGCTGGCAGACAGACATGCTAGTGTTCTGTGCACTGTCTGCCATGGAATAAGTTATAAGTTCTCAGGGTGACTGCAAGTCAGAGACAGAATCTTAGATTATAGGTATTACAAATCTAAAGATAATATGCATGGCGAAGACAGGCTTCTTTGTCATGAATCAGTGTTTTCAGCCACATCTGTATACACAGATAATAATTATCCACTTTAGCATTCTTGAAGCCTCAGCACGTGGGGACATCTATTCTCTTGCTCTTGGTAAAACAAACTTTGTATGCCTTTCTCATAACCTCTCATTTTGTGGATTCCTCTAATAATTGTGTTTATAGTTAATAAAAGGCCCTCTTTCCACAAGCAGCTTAACTCTGACATCATTTATACATTCATTAAACACTTGCTGTGTTCCATGCACTGAGTTAGGTGCTGGGATTACAGAGACAAAAAATAAAATAGTTCTACCCTCAAGGGGCTTATATTTTACTGAAGGAAATGCATATAAATAAATATAAAATACATGCAGAGTCATTTCAGGGGTGGGGGAAGGGCTAGTTCCTATAGATGGCACTTGAATGGAATTTCAAAGCTAGCAAATCTAAGAGTTGGAGGTGAGGAGGGAGTTTGTTCCAGGTTTGGGGGACAGGATGGCCTGCCCAAAGATTGAGAGATGAAATGTCCTATAAAGAGGAATGTTGTTTTGGCTGGAATGTTAAGCAGAAGCTGGGAGATGAATTAGGAAGCCTCTGAAATAGTCAAGATGAGAGGTAATGAAGAACTGAACCATATATGATGCAAGGTATCCAAGTACTGAACAAAGGGATGTGTTTGAAACATATTGTGGTTGTAAAATCATAAGACTTGGCAAATGATCAGATGTGAAGGGTGAAGATGTAAGAGCTGAGCATGGCTCCATGTTTCTACCCTGGGCTCCTGGAAAGATGGTGGGCTTTTTATCAGAAATAGGAAAGTTGGGAAGAAAGGAAGGTTGGGAGGAGGGGAGGAATAGAAAGCATTCTTTTTGGGACTGGGAATCATAGATCTGGAACCAGAAGGGACCTCAGAGTTCTATCTAGTTTGTCCTCCCACCCCCACTCCTTATTTTATAGATGAGTCCACATAGGTGACTGACCACATAAGTCATCAAAGATAGCAACTCAAGTCTTCTCATTCCAAAATCAGTACTTATTTCTACGCTAGCGAGTTGTGTTTTAGATGCCTATGGGATATCCAGTCCGGGGGGTCTAGTGGGCTTTTGGTGATGTGAGCCTCAAGTTCAGGAGAGAGATTGGTGTTGGATATCTAGATTTTAGAGTCATCTGCATAGAGTTGAACCCATGAAAGCTGATGAGACTTCTCAGAGTATAGAGGGGAGAAGGTCCTGAAAAATTTGCTTTAACCATAGACTTTTTTTTTGAGCACTTAGGTATTTTATTTTATTTACTTGTAAATATTTTTAAAATATTTTATTTTTACCAATTAAATGTGAAAACAGTTTTTAACTTTTTTTAGAAAAATATTGAGTTCCAAATTTTCTCCCTCCTTCCTTGTCCTCCCACCTTCCTGAGACAGTAAGCAATTTGATAGAGGTTTGTAGTGCCAACACAATATTCATAGCCCCCACGGCGACTATGAAAATACCTGCATGGCTCTCAGTTGCAAAATATAATAGATTCTCCATATAAAAATCAGAAGTAAAACATTTATTCGGACAACAGAAAATCAAATTCCAACACTCCAAAAAGTCAAATCCATCATAGTAACAAAGAAGTTAATCTACCATAGCACAGCAGGGAGTCACACCATCCTTTAGCCTTCCCACAAACACTCTCAAACCTAGCTGTCTGCTCTCCTGCTGCCCTCCCCTAGCTGCCCTGCCTCCTATGCATTTGATTCCCTTCTTCAGCAAGCTTCTCCCACCACAGGCTCTATGTGATTACATTTGGCCTGTTAGGGGGCAGGGAAGATCTTCAAATTCCCTTAGGCCTATTAAGGGCCAGGGAAGATCTTCAAATTCTCATTACCATTACAAAGTTATACATGTGAAGTCATGCAAAATATATTTCCATGTTAGTCATGTTGTGAAAGTGCCAGGCCTAGAGTTAGGAAGACTTATCTTCTTGAGTGACCTGAGATACTTAATAGTGGTGTGATCCTGGGCAAGTCATTCAACCCTGTTTGCCAGACTTTTCTCATCTGTAAAATGAGCTGGAGAAGGAAATGGCAAACTATTCCAAGTATCTTTGCCAAGAAAACCCCACCTGGGGTCACAAAGAGTCAGACATGGCTGAAAGAAAATATAGAAGAAAAAATCCCCAAATCCTACAAAACTAAAAATATAGTATGATTTGATCTGCATTTAGACTCTAGTTCTTTCTCTGGTGATTGATAGCATTTTCTACTGTAAGTCCTTCAGGACTGTCTTGGATCATCATATTGCAGAAAATAGCTGTCATTCATAGTTGGTCAGCATACAATATTGCTGTTTTGTGTACAGTGTTCTTCTGGTTCTGATCACTTCACTTTGCATCAGTTCATGTAGGTATTTCAAGATTTTTCTGAAAGTATTCTGCTCATCATTTCTTATAGCACAATAGTATTCCATCACAGTCTTATACCACTTGTTCTGGTCATTCCCCAGTTGATGGGCATCCCCTCAATTTCCAGTCTTTGTCAATACCGAAAGAGCTGCTATAAATATTTTTTGTACTTAAAAAAAAATCTCTTTGAGATACAGACTTAATAGTGGTATTTCTGGGACTGAACAGCATAACTATAGATTTTGGAAGCCCATACTTTGCTTTAAGATTTGTAATGAAAAATTCAGAATAAGAAAACAATACAAAAGAAATTTTTTTTTCATTATGTCATTTATACAGCTTATCTCATGGTACAGTGTGCATCATGTGTAGGGATGTGTGTGTACTGCATATGAGTTTGTATTATAGAATGAAATATATTCTTTTTTAAAAAGTTTATTTATTTTTAGTTTTCAACATTCACTTCTGTAAGTTTTAAATTTTCTCCGCCTCTCTCCCCTTCTCCCTTACCAAGATATCATGCAATTTGATATAGGCTCTACATATACATTCCTATTAAACATATTTTCTTTTTTGTTTCAGTTTTAATTTATTTGTTTTCAGTTTTCAACATTCACTTCCATAAATTTTAAATTTTCTCTCCCTCCCCACGCCTCCCCAAGGTAGCATTCAGTCTGATATGTGCTCTACGCATACATTTCTGTTAAACACATTTTCATATTAGGCATGTTGCATAGAAGAATTATAACAAATAGGAGAAACCATGGGAAAGAAAACAAAATATAACAAAGCAAATAAAAAGAGAAAATAGTCTGCTTTACTTTGTATTCTGACTCCATAGTTCTTTCTCTGGATGTGGATGGCATTTTCCACCATGAGTCTTTTGGAAACATTTTAGGTCCTTGCATTGCTGAGAAGGGCTAAATCTATCAAAATCAGTCTTTGCATCCTGTGGCTGTTACTGTGTACAATGTTCTCCTGGTTCTGCTCACTTCACTCAGCATCAGTTCATATAAATCTTTCCAGGTTTTTTTGAAGTTCACCTGTTTATCATTTCTTATAGCACAATAGTATTCCATTACATTCATATATCACAACTTGTTCAACTATTTCCCAATTGATGGATATCCCCTCAATTTCCAGTTCTTGGCCACCACAAAAAGAGCTACAACAAATATTTTTGTACACATGGATCCTTTTCCCATTACTATTCTCTTTTTGGGATACAGCCCTAGAAGTAGTATTGCTGGATCAAAGGGTATGCACTTTTTTTTTATAGTTCCAAATTGGTCTCCAGAATGGTTGGATCAGCTTACAACTTTATCAACAATGAATTAGTGTTCCAACTTTCCTAAATCTTCTCCAACATTTATAATTTTTCTATTTTGTCATGTTAGCCAGTCTGATAGGTGTGATGTGGTGTCTCAGAATTGTTTTGATTCACATTTCTCTAATCAATAGTGATTTAGAACATATTTTTCATATGACTATAGATAGCTTTAATTTCTTCCTCTGAAAACTGCTTGTTCATATCCTTTGACCATTTATCAACTGGGGAATGACTTGTATTCTTGTAAATTTGACTCAGTTCTCTAGAATGAAATATATTCCTGTAGGTATACTCATATATATTATATAAATGCATGTGTATGTGTGTGTATATATATACATATATATACACACATACATACACATGCATATATACATGCACATAACACATGCACTTAGGATTTTAATCTCATGTTATTTGTAACAAAAAATTCAAAGCCTCAACCACATTGAAATAGTAATTAACTTTAGCCAATTTGTAAAATCTTTAAATATATTATATCACCTGCAAATAACTTGCATCATGTGAGAAATAAATAGCTCTCTTACTGAAAATGTATATGTATATATTTCTTCCTTAGAATTCTTTTTTTTTTTTTTTGAGGGAGGAAGGAAGGCAAGGCAATTGGGGTTAATTGACTTGCCCAAGGTCACAGAGCTAGTAAGTGTCAAGTGTCTGAGGCTGAATTTGAACTCAGGTCCTCCTGACTCCAGGGCCAATGCTCTATTCACTGTACCACCTACCTGCCCCTAGAATTATTTTCTTATCATGACTTAAAAATTTTTTTTTTATTTTCTAAATCTACAAAATAGAAAGGCCCTCCAGGGTTTAGACTTAAAGCTTAAAAGACTTAAACCTAGAATGTCAAAGCTAAGCTGCTGGTAGAGGTATAGTATTTACTGTCAGTATAGTTGTTTCAGCAGCAGACCCAGTGTGAACTGTTATCACAAAAATTATTTTAACATTATGATATATCAGCTGCTCTTCTCTCCAAAGCCTCAGTTTTCCTTTTCTAAACAAAATACAGAGTATGTCCCAGGAACCTTATAATTGTAGTCCCTCCTATTGGTTTCATGTGTTGTATCAATATATATATATATATATATATATATATATATATATATATATATATATTGGTTTTGTCATATTTGCAACAATGAGAACCTACTGAAGACAGGAAACAAAGGTTTGTTCTTCTGGGGGGTCACAGCCAGTATTTGAAAAGAGTTGAAAAAGGTATATGAGAAAAAAGATGTGTGGAGGCTAATTGCTTTTCTTCAAACTCTCTCCTCCTTACTCACTCCCTTAAGAATTATTTGTTATAGATTTCCACAAAGATCAAAAAGCATAGGTTTAGAGCTGGAAGGGATCTTAAAGGTCATCTGGTCTGCCCCTTCCATTTTACAAATTTGTAAACCAAGTCACAAAGTGGTTGAATTACTTGCCCATGGTCCCATAGGTAGCAAATGATCGAGGTGGGATTCACACCCAGGTCCTCCGACAACAAATCTAGCATTTTTTCCACTTTGGAAGTGGGTTATGATCTGGTAGGGTTTGAAGATTGGGGAATGTAGTAGGGACATATTAAAGGTAGAGGAACTTGCTGACCAAAGTTATAAAAACCAGAACAGACATTCTCCTAGAGACTCAATGCAAATTGCTTTGATTGGAACCATTGGGTCCAGTTAAGGGAATGATATGAAAAGAAGTTAGGTAGATGGAATAACCAGTTGGTGCAAGGTTTTAAATGCTGGCCTATAAAGGTTAACTTTGTCATGATAAGTAATAGGGAACCAATGTAGGCTTTTTAAAAGAGGGAGTTATGTAAAGAAAATGGTGTTAGAGGATGGTTCTTATAGCAGTTCTGTGATCTATGGATTAGAGTTGGGAGAGAGCAAAGACCAAGGGATCAATAAAGTGTCTTTTGCAATAATCTAAATTGTTGAGGACATGAAAAACTAGATTAAGGTGGTGATTGTGGCATTGAAGGGAAGAGACCAAGTTGAGGAATGCCATGGAAAAAGAATTGGAAAGTTGGCCTAGTCCTAGAAAATGAAGGAGGTGAAACTCCTTGTTTTTAGCTTCCCCAGCATGACTCTTCTATGAAAACTCTCTGTGTTAATCAGCAACCTCAGATTACTACAGCGATTGACTTCCGTTTAAGTGTAATATCACTGGTTGGCTACTCTTATACCTCAGTTTGTCATGAATCTCTTCTGATGATAGCTGGTCTGTTATCTCTCTGCCAAGTCACCTTGTAGTAAGTGCTTGTCTTTGGTGATTTCTCAGAGAAAATTACCAGAGAATGCATCATGGAGTGAACTCTGGAAAATTAAATCATGTTCTCTACAGCCATTTCCTGATTACTAGATCAGTTACCCCATAACCAAAATCAACAGAGGAGAGTAAGTATCTTTAATTTCTGTAATTCTCCATTTAACTAAAATAAACTTGATTTAATTATGAAGAATAGATCTCCTGATTTGTAAAATGAAGGGAGGTGGTCTCGCTGGTCTCAAATGTTTCTTTCATTTCTAAATCTATGATCCCATGATCCCTGTTATAACACATCTACAAAGTATTAAAAACAGATATTTAGTTTGTTTAATGAAGAATTTTCACCAGCATGTTTTTTTTTTAATTGTGTGAAAAAACCCACACCCTAAAATTTAGATCATACTTTAAGGTTTGGGATACCCTTAACATAACCTACATGATATTGTATCAAAGAATTGACTCGCACAATACTCTAGGTATAATATTGTCCTTTTTTATTTCAGATAAGCTTAGAAAGGTGAAGTCATTTGCCCATATTACATAGAGCTAGTGTTCCAGAGAGTGGGAGCTCAGGTCCCTCCTGCCTCTAAGCAGTCTTTCCATCATATCATGGCACTTGTATCAGAGTTCAGCCTCTGTGTGGAGCTTCAGAGTTCTCATGGACGTATTATTTAATTGGAAAGGGAGGCAGATTGTAGCAAGATAAAATGAAAGGCACTGGAAGCAAAGGAATGGAGAGAGACTATTTTCAGATGCTTTTTTTTTTTTTTTTGTCTCTTGCCAATCATTTTTTCTTACTTTGCGAATTTTTTCATGATAAGGTGCAGACCTGTCTTTGATGGAACCATGTCACCCACTAGGATGACTGAGAAATCCTGAGAAACAAAACCCTAGCATTCATGAAGGTTCCAGGTGTGTTCCTTCCCCTACATGCAGCTAGCAGCTCATGTCTCCTACTTGTCTGTAATCTGGAATTAAAATCAAGCTGTTACAATTTGCAAGGCTTTCTCTCTACCTTTCTCTAATAGGTCAGGCCATGCCTAGCCTCTTTTTTTCCTTCTCATTTTTGCCTGCGACTTCCTGCAGTGTTCAATTCTTGTGTTTTCTGTCCCTTCTTTTTAATCTTCTTATTTGAACTTGAATTGCCAAAAGGCAGGTTCACTGCCAGTTTTGTCTCGGTTTTAAATGTAGCAATGTGGAAACTGATACATTTGTTACCTGGGTATTCTTTTGTTCTACAATGTTTTCATAGTTTTTGCAACATTGAAATATGTGTGTGGAGTTAGCTGGATGGATTTTCAACTCTTGACAAAAATTTTTTTAGGGGCTATCTTTAACAGATCAAAAGTTGGCATCCTGTGTCTTCCCTAGCAATGGTGTTTTTTTTTTTTTTTAGTACTCTTCTTTTAAATCTTAGTGACCAACTCAAATAAAGGTTATGTGCAAAACAGTGTTCTATACCAGGGGGATATAACCTAGTTTTTTGCTTTGAGAATTGAAATAAAAATATTTGGGTTTGAATAGAGCCATTATGTCTGAAGACATTGGGATGCAGAAGACGCAACTATTAGTAAGGGTTTCAGTAAAATTTGTAATGAATGTATACTCCTATTTGCAATGAAAGCTAAATTCAATTAGGACAAAATATAACTATTCAGTGGCTTATAGCAATGCCAGAAATCAAAAAGAGAGAGAATTTTTGGCAATTTACTTTCTTCAACAAAAATGACGTGTTATATTTAATGCTTACTTAAAAGGTTCCTAGCAAATAGATTATGTTTGAAATATTACATGTTTTAAATTCCTGACTTTTTATTCATATGTTGGCACCTATTAAATTGCCTGGTTTAATTTAAATGATCTCAAGGACAAAGTAGTTGGGTGATGGTTAGCCAAATAGTCTTTATTTTTTTTTTAATAGGCAATTGGGGTTAAGTAACTTGCTCAAGGTTACACGGCTAGTCATTATTTATGTGTGGGTGCTCATTTTCTGAGGCTGGATTTGATCTCCGGTCATCCCAACTCCAAGGCTGGTGCTCTTATTCACTGCGCCACCTAGCCGCCCCTTTAGGGCAGTTGGGGTTAAGTAACTTGCCCAAGGTTACACGGCTAGGTTTTTGTTTGTGTGTTGGAGGCCGGCTCTGAACTCAGGTCCTTCTGACTCCAGGGCCGGCGCTCTATTCACTGCGCCACCTAGCTGCCCCAATAGTCTTTATTTTAATGTAATTACAGACATATTAACAAGCTGTTCCAGTTTTGTCCTTTTCGTGGTCTGTAATAAAATATTCACATTTATAATATCCCAAATATGATCTATATTCTCAACAAGGCAACGGTTTTTAGCTGTCAAATGATTTTCAGCATCTATTTAAATAAGGATCAATGCCTCACTTTATTCATGAGCAAAATTACACTATTAAATGACTGTTGACCAAAGAAGAAACAACAACTAAAAAAAAAATTAATTATGTAGAATACATCCAAGCCAGGAGCTTATGAGAAATTAGTATAGGCACTTATTTTATCTTTCATGTGATTGATATGCCTTTCAAAAAGTTGTATTCTGATACCTCATGGTGACCTAAAGGAGACATTGGGTTCTCAAATGCCAGCCCAACAGGTGGGCCAGTTCCTAACAAACTGGACAGGTTTTGAATTGGGACACAGGGATTTCTTTTGTCAAGGAACCAGCCTACCTAAGTTCAGATAAGTTCTTCAGGCATGAAGTTGGCCACAGGATGATGAATTTTTTAGTCTTGGAACCTAGAGAAGACCATGAAACACAATGCCTGGCCCATAATAGGTGGTTGATAAATGCCAGTTAACCAACTTATATGAGAACTTTAACCTATATCAGTGGAAGAGATCCCCACCTTGACAAAAGCAGATCCCTAAAGGATGGGAAAAGTGACTGAAAGTCACTTAAGGTCATTCAAGAATATTTTTTCAAACATACTTATGATAATTGTAATAATTGGTTTTAATAATAAAAAAGATTTAGTAGTATGGAACGTTTGGCATTGGAGAGGAAATTGGGAATTTGTCATGTCCACTTGTCTCAAGATGAGAAAGCTGAGAAATGAAATGGCATGCTCATGGTCACAATAGCTAGGGAGTTTCAAGGCTGGAATTATACCCCAGTCCAAACTATACCTGAACAAGAATTCCCCCTGCAACATAGCTAACAAATGATTGGCTGATCTTTTCTTGAAGAGCACCATTGGAGAGGAACTTCTTACCTAAGGTAGCCCTTTTCACTTAAGGATAATTGTTAGAAAATCTCACCTTCCTCAAATCTAAATCTGAATCTCTGCAACTTCTATACTTTGTCCTACTTCTGCCCACTAGGGTTGAGCAAAATGAGTCTTATTCCTCTTTCACATGATGACCTTTCAAAGATTTGAAGACAGCTTGTAGTCTTTTTGCCTCTAAAACTTCTTTTCTCCAATCTAAACTTGACTTCATTTAGCACATTTTCATATGATCTGATTTCAGACCTTTGGCCATCCTTGTTGCTCTCTTCTGACAAATCCTCTAACTTTATTTATGTCCTTCTTAAAATGTGGAACCCAGCACTATAGATGTGGTCTGAGCAGGATGGAGTACAAAGGGACCATTACCTTTCTGGTCTTAAAAACTCTACCTTTCTGAATGTAACCTTAGCATTTTTTTTTTGTCTTTTTGGAGGGAGGAAGGCAGGGCAATTGGGGTTAAGTGACTTGCCCAAGGTCACACAGCTAGTAAGTGTTAAGTGTCTGAGGTTGGATTTGAATTCTGATCCTCCTGACTCCAGGGTCAGTGATTTATTCACTTTGCTGCCTAGCTGCCCCAACCTTAACATTTTTGATCGCCTTTTCATAGTTTTATCTTGTAAATATATAAACACTAAAATAGGCAGAGGGACCCTGATGGCTAGTCCAAGGGCTCCTTGAGAAGTCTGGGTATACCTAAGGTAGCAAATACCACCAGCACCTTTGGGAAATTGTCCCTTACATACATGAAGCAAGTATTCAGATGTATTGTTTCTTCAGTTTTGACACTTTTAAAAACTAAGAATTAAAAAAAATACGAGTGGAACAAAATGGAAGCATTAATCTATCAGGTGAACAACTGATTAAGTAAAGGATTAAACTATTATGTTGATTAACGATTAAAAAAAAATCCATCTATACTCAGCCATCCAAAAGGAGATTTCTGCTTGCTGCAGAGTGAGGGTGTGTATCTTTCTGCTTAGTTTCTTGACTATGTTTGCTTAGCACACCACATAACTGAAAGTGGCCATAAAAATCCCCAGAAGCTGATCACTGATCAGTGAAGTTGTTTGCTAAGAAAGGCCTGCTTAGACTTGAAATAATAGCAGTAGGTACTAAGAAAAAATTCAATATGGCCTTTCAGTAGCTTCAAAATTCTGTCTATCCATTTTGCTTTTCTTCTAATAAGCATTTGTGGGAGCAGAGTTTCCAGAGGAGATGGAAAGCTTCCTATTATCTTCCATTTAACTCTTCACCTCTTGGCAGATTTAATCTTAAAAATATTGTTTCCATTTTGCCTTTACACACTTTTAAATATTTTAAATTTAGTTTTAATTTTTGAAATTATCCATGACAGTCTCTTTTGGGGGATAGGGGTCAGGGTGGGGTGAGGAGAGGCTATTTTAGAACAAAAAGCATGGAAACTTCAAATATCATGAACTGTATCTATCATTTTTTTCTGAAAATGAAAAAAAAATCTTTTTTTCTAAATGTTCAAGCAAGATGGCCTGAAATACACAGATCACTTTCTTTAGAGAACATCTGCAGTTTTAACTAACTTTAATAAAATTGCTGTTAACAGGGGTTAGCAGTGTGATAGCTTTTCAGACTTTTTCAATGGCCTTTTGTTTGGACAGATGTTTGCCATGTGAGATTTAAAGAAAAAAGTCTTTCCATTCATCTACTGTACTTCTCATCCTGTTTTACCTTCTCTTCCCCATGGGAGTTATCCTAATTCCTGACTCTCCAAAACTTCAGTAATGCCAGATTTTATAACTCCCAGATTTCAAGGTTTTTGGATAGAGTGGACAGACTGTAATCCTTAATGGAATCTGATGTGTCAGTTTCCAAGCTCAATACATAAAAAATTAGCTGTATTTATGTCCACTCCCTGACATAGTTAAATCTGAGAATATTGATTATTCTTGTAAGTGAGATAAACTGTGCTTGCTATGTATGTGCCTGATAAAATGATAATTCTAAAGAAATTAATTGATAATATAGCTAGCATTTATAGAGTGCTTAAAGGTTCACAAAGCATACCTTAGCTGAGCCTCACAATTTCACATGAGCCTGGGAAGTAAGTGCTATGACTATCACCATTTTACAGATAAGGAAACTAAAGCAAAGCAAATTTAAGTCACATAGCTAGTAAATGTGTGAGGCAAGATTCAAACTCAGGTCTTCCTGATTCCAAATCCAAAAATCTACACATTGTGTTGCTGAACTGCCTCAAATGCATGATGACCGGTTAAATTTAATAGTTCATATAGTTATAATTTTTGATTCTTCTGTGAGATATGCCTTTCTATAATTCAGCTGAAGACAACATTTATTGGATGAGGTCATCCCTCTACTTGATTCTTGAATGTTACAGAAGGATTATAAATGCCACAATGAGTGACATAAATTTTCAGAGAAGGGAGAAGTCAGTATGAACTAGATTAGCACCATCAGATTTCAGAGTTGGAAGAGTCCCTAGGGAATAGATCAGATGAGGAAGCTTAGATGTTGAGTGGATGTGTGGCCTGCCAAAGGTAAACCCAACTAACAAGTAGCAGAATCAGGATTTTAATATCAGTACTCTTACTACCATTCTGTACTGCTTTTTTTTTTTAAAACTGCATCTCATTTATTTATTTATGCTGCTTTTTTGGAGGGGGGGAGGTAGGGCAATTGGGATTAAGTGACTTACCCAAGGTCATATGACTAGTTTTTTGTGTTAAGTGTCTGAGGCTGGATTTGAACTCATGTCCTCCTGAGTCCAGGGCCAATACTCTATTCACTGCACCACCTAGCCACCCCTAAACTGGATCTTGTAGGATAGGTAGAATATAAAAAAAAAACGGAGAGCATTCCAGTCAGGGTGAAAGGCATGAACAAAGGTAGGAGGTAGGAATGTGCAGAGGGGATTTATGGGAGAGTGAGATCATCCTAGTTGGAGTAGGGTTTCACTCAAGAAGTGCTCCGTGAGTGGGACCAGGATGTGAAGGCCAAAGTCTTAAGATTTTGGACTTTTTCTACAAACAGACAGTGAGTCACAGAAGGGTTTTAGAGTAAAGGAATCATGTGATAAAGTGTTGTGTTAAGAAGTATAATTTAGCTTTAGTTTTCCAGGTTGATCAGAGAGGAGAGGCTGAGGACTGGATGTGAGAAAACTGATCACAGTAATACAGACACATAAAAGTACCAGGATTTTGGACTTAAGGTATTGTCACTGGGAAGGGCAGAGCTGTGAACGATCTAAGTTTGGGCCTTAGACCTTGCTGATCTTGGTTGGTTTCCCAGAAATTCCATCACCTTCTTGGAATTGGTTCTGGGGGCTTTGCCATTGGCCCCAGGCTTTCACTTTTCTCTTTCCAAACCTCATTGATTGCTAAATTCCAGCTTTAGGTGATCTCGGTGCTCCAGCCTGCTTGACTTCCTGGGCTCAGAAATCAGACAAACCTGATCTTTAATTACCGTTCTCCCATCTGCTACTACTGATGCCACAACCAAATATCTGATTCAAGTCTCTTTTACCTGTTTCTCTTTTTCTCCCTGCTGCTACACACTCTAGACCACAGGAATCCATTTAGTAAGGCTTATTAACAAAGGGAAAGACTTTAGGAAAAAAACATAAGAATAAGATAATTGAAAGTGCTTATAAAAGTACCAGGTTGTATCTTATTATTAACCTTTCTAGAAACAGTATTCCTGGCTGTCAGCTTATCATCCTTTCCATTGCCTACCCTTTTGGTTTTCTCCCATAGAGGGCTTTATCCAGTCCTGGTGCTCTATACCTTGATTGTGTCCTGTCTGCGATACCTGGCTAGTTCAGCCATATTGGAAAATTTCTTTAGAAAAGCATAGTGGACTTAGTCACCCCACACACATTTCTAGGTCATCCATCTCTTGGCTTCTTTATCCAAAATCAGGAATAGAATAGAAATATGACATGTAATTAAAAGTTTCAGTATTATCTTAATCTGAAAGTACACAGAGACGAAGCCAGTGGTTGAAATGGATAAATGTATGAGTGCGTATATATGTTTATGTATATACATATTTGTGTATACAAATATTTCCAAGGAAAAAACAAGGTTTTATTATGAGTTAAAGGTCAAATGAGGAGGGCAGTGTAAAATTACTTCAGGTCCTGAATTCTGAGAAAAATCAAAATACTGTTAGCAGAAATATGGAATTTGGGACAGATTTTTATCCTAGATCCTTTTCTCCTTTTATATTCTTTTTTTTTTCAATTAAACAAATGCTTTATTAACTTCTAGTTTATATCATTCATTTCTGCCAGATTTTGAGTTACAATTTTTTTCCCCATTTTTCCCCTACCCACCCTCTCAGAATAGCAGTCCCACAAGATATCCCTTCCTCCAATCTGCTCTCTCCCATATCTTCTCCCATACCCCCTTCAACTTTTCCATTAGAGCAAGGTGAATCTCTGTGCCCCAATGCCTGTACATCTTATCTCCCAATTACATGCAAAAGAGTATTGATAATAGTATTTATATATATATATATGTTTGAAACATTTAATCTTAAGACCTCGAATTTCAGATCCATTCCCTTCCTCCTTTGCCACCCATTCCCTCTGGGAAGATAAGTAATTGAGTATGTGTTGTACATGTATAGCTATGCAAAATATTACCATAGTAGATATATTGGACAAGGCTGCTTATAATTCCCTCCCACCCATCCCACCCCCCACCTGGTCCATTCCCTACTTGAACCTGTCCCTCTTCTATAGGGGGTACTTCCAATCTCCCCTCCCCCCAAGAATGCCCTCCCATCCATCATCCCTCCTCTCATCCCCCTTCCCCCTATTCTGCTGCAGGTTGAGATATCCCATTTAGTATGTATGTCATTCTCTCCCTGAACCAAATTCAATGAGAATGTGGTTTTGCCTTTTTGCCTTCCTATTCTTCCCTTCCCTGCAGCCACTACTCCTTGCTTCTTCTACATGAGATAGTTTACCCTACCCTGTTTCTCCCCATCTCCTCTTGCCACTTTCCTCTCTCACCTCATAATTTTACCCCTTAAGTATCATTCCTTCCCAACAAATTCAACCTATGCCTTCTCTCCATGTATAATTGTAAACATATATACACACATTCACATATGTATTCATATGACCATACACCCTTCTTCCATTATTTTCATACTGAGAAAGGTTTCATCAGTCACAGTTTTTGTTTTTCCCATGTAGGAATGTAAATAAGTCAACTTTGATAAGTTATTTTTGATTTCTTTTCCCTGATTACCTTCTCTGATACCTTTGATACCTTCTGATACCTCTGATACCTCTGATACCTTCCCTGATTACCTTTCCCCGATTACCTCTCTTCCCTGATATTCCTTCTTGTGTCTGGATGTCAAATTTTCTATTCAATTCTGGTTTTTTCCTCAAAAATGCTTGAAAGTCCTCTATTCCACTGAATGACCATATTTTCCCCTGAAACAAAATACTCAGTTTTGCTGGGTAGGTGACCCTTGGGTTCATTCCCAGTTCTTTTGCCCTCTGGAATATCATATTCCATGCCCTTCAATCCCTCAGTGTAGAAGTTGCCAGGTCCTGTGCTATTCTGATTGTGTTTCCACAATATTGAAATTGTTTCTTCCTGGCTGCTTGTAGTATTTTCTCCTTGATCTGGGGATTCTTGAACCTGGCTATAATATTCCTGGGAGTTTTCTTTTTGGGATCTTTTTCAGGAGGTGATCAGTGGATTCTTTCAACCTCTATTTTGCCCTCTGGATCTAAAACATCAGGGCAATTTTCCTTAAGAATTTCTTGAAGGGTGATTTCTAGGTTCTTTCTTTGATCATGGCTTTCAGGTAGTCCAATAATTTTTAAATTGTCTCTCCTGGATCTATTTTCCAAGTCAGTGGTTTTTCCCATGAGGTATTTCAGATTGCCTTCTATTCTTTCATTTGTTTGGATCTGCTTAACAGCATCTTGATTTCTCATAAAGTCATTAGCTTCCATTTGCTCCAGTCTAACTCTGAAGGAATGAATCTCCTCAGTGAACTTTTGAGATTCTTTTTCCATTTGGCAAATTCGACTTTTTAAGGCATTCTTCTCCTCATTGCCCTTTTGGGCCTCCTTTGCCATTTGAGTTAGTCTATTTTTTAAGGTGTTGTTTTCCTCATTCAGGCTGTTGACCCACATTTCATACTCTTCCTGCATCCTTCTCATTTCTCTTCCCATTTTTTCCTCCACTTCTCTTATTTGATTTTTAAAGTCCTTCTTAAGGTCCTCTATGGCCTGTAACCCACTCATATTTTACTTTGGGGCTTTTGGAGGAGGATTTCTGACCTCACAATCCTCTTCCTGTCCTATGCTTTGATCCTCTTTGCCCCCAGAATAGGAGTCTAAGGTTGCATTTTTCTGTTTATTTTGTTTCCTTTGCCTTGACATGTTGCCACTTAATTACTTGACTTTTGGGCTTGTTGCCACAGTAGGACTCTGCCACCAGACAGGAGAGCTTTCGTCCCAAATGTTGGGGTCTTCACAGCTTTCTGGCAAGCTGGATACCCACCCCAGACCTCCTCCCCCCAGATCACAATCCAGATCCAGGAAGGTTAAAGCAAGAGTGGTTAATCCCCAAGACCCAAGACTGATCGCTAGATCTCCCTACAGTTCACAGGGCAGGAGCTGGAGCTGCCACTGAAAACTACATAATGGCGTGCCTCCTCAGCGGCTTCTAGCCCCCAGGGGAGGAAGCCGATGCGTTCCCCAAATACTGGTCCCAAAGTCCATAGGGCACTAACCTCTCACTTTGTCCTAGGCATATCTGAGTTGGTAATTCTAGAATCACCACAGCTGCTGGTTGTGTGGGGTCCCTCCAGCCAGCTGCTGGCCCAGCCACCCTGGGGCTAAAACTGTGGCTCATGGGGAACTGGGCTTGGCTCTCGCTGCTGGCTCCCAGAGTGCTGTGCTGGTCCCTCCTGCAGGGCTGCTCGGCTGTCCTCAGTGGGAGGTTAGCTTCTCTATGTTGTTCTGTGGGTTCTGGGGCTCCAGAAGTTGTTCAGAGTCCCCTTTTACATAGTTTGGAGGTGATCTGGGGAGAGAGTGCCTTGGTTGCACTGTTTCTACTTCACCATCTTGGCTCCGTCCCCTTTTATATTCTATCGGTGATTTCATATACTCTATTATTAGAGGAAAATGGATAATGGCTAAATTTTTCCCTGTTGTAACATGACTCAAAGTAATTTGAAGCAGTAGATTGCCTTGGTGGTGGTTCTAGCAAATTTTCCTAGGTTCCCTTTCAATGTCCTTTCCTCTTTTCCATCATCTGCACTAGATCTTCTCTTAGAGATGGTGGGGTGTTAACTACACTTGAGTCCTCTATTGCAGAATCACAGAGCCTCAGAATGGGAAGGACCTCAGAGATCTTTTAGTTCAGCCCCTAACTGAACAAGAATCCCATTTTCAAACATACCTGACAAGCATTCATCTGGGCTTCTGTAAAGACTTGTCTGGGCAAAGGGGGAGCCCAAGTTAAATCACGAGAGGCATTATGGTATATAGGAGAGAGTGTTGGACTTGGAGTCAGAATGATATAGTTCAAATCCCACTTAAGACAATAAGTGGGTGACCATGGACAAATCTCATAACATTTCTGGACCTCTGTTTCTTCCATGTTAAATGGGGGGATTGGATTCAGTAACCTCTAAGGTCCCTCCCAACTCCAAACTGTGATCCTATAATCTTGAAAGGTTTATAATAATAGCCATGAAGGTATATTGCACATGAGCCAATATTGGGGTTTTCCTGGGAAATTCAGAATGTGCCAACTCTTCTCTCTGGTGACCCGTACATATTCCAGGGACCTTTAGAGTTTCCAACAAACAGTATTCTTCTAAGTTTTACTCCTCCAAAGCATTAAAGACTCTCAGCTTTCTCAGTCACTCACAGGGCTCTCTTCTGCTGTGTTCCTTCTGTACACAGCCCACATGACTCAAAATCACAGAGCCTCAGAGCTGAAAAGGGACCATGATAGCCATCTAAGCAATCTTCTACCCCACACCCTACAAGTGGCTATTCAATCTTTGCTTGCAGGCTCATTTAGCCTAGTGTTCTTTGGCTCATTCCTTGATTTCTTCACCACTTCAGTCACTGATTTCACATTTTTAGGAATTTCAGTTCTGGGTCCTGTCAGCCAATTTTATGTTGGAAAAAGGATCAGGAAAAAGCATCTGGGGCGTGTGTGTGGTAGTGAGCTTTCACAACACTTCAACCCAAGAGTGTTTCAGATTTTCTACTATTGTATACTAGTGTTTTATAGTAGGAGCAGGACTTACTGTGTAGCAGAAGGGTTTGGAATCTCCTGCCTCAAATTAGGAGCTCAAATGTTTTGGCTTCTTGGTTATTTTGCTGGCCTTTTGGGGCAAATTTTATGGCTCCTGGGGACAAGTGACCCTGAATTCCAATAACGTCTGCAATCAAAATAATTCTCATTCCAAGTCTAGTATCATAGGGTGTGTTTGAAAGCCCTAGAAAGGAAAAAAAATTAAGCAACAAGAGTTGTATTCATAGTAAAGCCCTGTGTTGGAATGAACTTTGCCATAAGACCAAAAGATTGGTAAGTCAGTCTTCTCTGAAGAGTTAAGGTGGCATGGATTGTCTTGGCTGCGGATGGAAGAGAAGTCTGAGTTAATAAAGTCCTGAGTGGGGCATGCAAAGAGCAATAAAGAAAGCATGAGGGAACATTGACAGGGTAAGATAAAGTAGGGGATTTTGAGGGGTGGTGACATTCACTCCAAATAAACTTTGTTTATAGCTGGCTTTCAATGTTTAGCAAATATAGTGGCTTCCAATCTGATGGTTCTGAAACACCTAATAGACTGATGGGGTAGGATGTATTTTCTTTTGCAGTGAGACAGCCCACCTTGGAAGTGGCTGCAGTTATGATTTGTAGTCAGGAATATATTCTTTCAAGGAGGCAGTTAGATCAAGGTGGCTATTTAGATCATTGAAAGATTTGCTGCATTCATTAAAAACTGGAGCAGAAGTGATTTTTTTCTAGCTGAATCAGCTTGAACAAGAGAGTACATTTTCTACCATGTGGTCTGTGGCAGACGATGGAATTTGTGGGCTTTCTATAAAACTTGTCACTACTTTGGCAGCAATAGCTATTCCAGTTTAAAAAGCTCTGCTGTAAGGATTTTAGGGGGACTATTTGTCTTAACTTATTTCATATCGAAATATGAAAGTCAAATCAGTTATTAAAAAGGGCATATACTTTAAGAGAGTATCCTCAGTCTAATGGGGAATGTCTTTTTGGCTTTTTTTTTTTTTTTGATCCTTATATTCTCAAATGTTATTCACCTTCAAAGATTTCTTTCTTCTACTGTCACCAGATGCTATCTGTGAAGTTCTGTGATCATAAAAGAGGGGGCATATTCTGCAGCTGTGGAAGTTTCTGAGGAGTTTTGTGCATATGTGCATTTTTCTTCCCTTTCCTAACTGACTAATAATGTACTGATCAAACTCACAATGTGTCCTTGATCACAGAGAGGACCAGCGGTGTGTGTGTGGCTGGTTCCCAAGACAGCCCCCAATTGAAAACATGTGTTCTTCTTTAGGCAGTTTAATAGGATGCATTTTGTATAAAAGCAGTGTATTTTACTTGAAAATATGAATACTTGTCGAAACATTTAAAATAAAATAAAATTGCATAGCGTGATAGGAAAATCAGAAATGTTCTAAAAGTTCTGGTCTTTATTAACAAGTGTAACTTTTAAAAAATGTTCCATTAGGAAAAGAAATGCTTTCTCCTCTCCCCCTTATATTTATAATAATTATAGCAACTAGCATTTAGATAGTACTTTACAAATATCTCATTTGATCTTCACAACAACCCTGAGAGGTAGGGACTACTGTTAGTCCCATTTTACAGATAAGGAAACAGAGACAGAAGTTAAGTGCCCAGGTTCATACAGTTACTAGGTGTCGTAGGCTGGATGTGAACACAGTTCTTTCTGAGTTCATGTCCTATTAACTTATTTCCTCTAGCATTCCATTTCAAGCATTTAAAACATATTAGTCCATGGTAAGCCTCCTCAGAAATCCTCAGTGATTCCTCATTACTTAAAGGATAAAATATAAAATTCTTAGCCTTACATTTAAAACCCTCTTTCATGTGGTCCTTGTTCTTTTTATTCTGTTATTCAGTTGTTTTGGTTGTGTTTGACCCTTCATGACCCCATTTAGGGTTTTCTTGGCAAAGATACTGGGGCTGCTAGGTGGCAAAGTGAATAGAGAACTGACCCTGGAGTCAGGAGGACCTGATTTCAAATTTGGCCTCAGACACTTAACACAAAACTAGCCGTGTGACCTTGGGCAAGTCACTTGCCCTACCTTTCCCCCTCCAATAAAGGAAGAAAAAAAGATACTGAGTGGTTCACCATTTCCTTCTCTAGCTCATTTTACAGATGAGGAAACTGAGGCAAAGAGGGTAAAGTGACATGCCCAGGGTCACACATATAGTAAGTGTCTGAGGCCAGATTTGAACTCAGGAAGGTGAGTCTTTCTGCAAAACTTATTGTTCTATCCACTGCATCACCTAGTTGCCCAATCTGGGCCCTTATCTAGTCTTATTTTGTATTTACTTTTTTGTATCAATCAATCCCCAGTGCTTGTGCACATTGCCTGGTGTGTAGGACTTTAATAATTGACTTGAGGGGTGGCTAGGTGGCGCAGTCAGTAGAGTGCTGGCCCTGCAGTCAGAAGGACACACACAAACAACAACAACAAAAAAAACCTAGCCGTGTAACCTTGGGCAAGTTACTTAACCCCAAGTGCCCTCCAAAAAGAAAAAAAATAATTGACTTGAGATCATATCATTCAACATTGGTGAAATACGTCCCATTTCAGTTTTACTTTTTAAAAACACACATATACATATGAGATGATAATTTGATCACTCCCATTCCCCTGAAAAAAAAATTAAAAGGCTGAATCACCTATTGAGTAAATTACTCTCACCTCTGCAAAACTCACTCTAATTCTTTGAAGATACAGAAGTGCCATTTAGAAAAATTGCTCTCCTACACCCCGATGTTCTTGGAAGATATGTTCTTCTCACTGGCATGAAAAGTTTATTCCCAGAGGATAATTCATTCCCTATAGAGTTGAGTCTTTTGTTTAAGGACCAGAGAGGATAGATCAGTTTATTAAATATCTGATCTTTTGATGTTTGACTTTTCCTTTGCTTTAGATTGCTTTAGTCTCTAAGACTCATAAGTTCAGAGGAAATCTGTATTCAGGATGGTCACCCTGACCTTTGAGTAAATTCTTTCAGAAATATTTTTTCTAGGCTATTTTGAAGTAAATTCAGTGGGGAGGGGGGAGGGGGAAGGAGTAGTTAAAAACAACAACATAAGACTATACTAATTTTAAAGTTTGCTTTTCTGGTTCAAATTTCTGCAATGTGACTAAAACCAAGTATAATTACACAGACAGATACATCCACCCATCCCTATCTATAGATATATCATAGACATCTCTATGTATCTAGATATGTATATCTAGATCTGTACTTATCTGTAGGTATAAATCTATGTATAGATCTAGATAGGAATACCTAGATATATACATCTAGATGTGTATAGATATATACATCTAGATATGTATGGCTATTTATCTGTAGATGCATCTCTTAAATAGATAACCTCTCTATTTGAGAAGCTAGATACATAGAGACCATTTCTCATCCTAATTTTCTACACATGTGAAGGCCTGGAGAAAAATAGAACATTATTTATGTTTTTATTAGTCCATTTAAGTTCAAAGTTACTTATTTTATACAAGTTTAAAGTTATTTATTTTACTTGAAGGTCAAGAAAAGTGTCACTTAAAAAAGCTTCTTCCATTTCCCCATCCCCAGGCCCCCCCCAAACTAAAATAGCTTGCTGCCTTAGTCTCTGAATATGTGGGTGATTCAGGACCTACCACCTTTTTTTCCTAGGATGCAGGCCTCATAGCATGTGAACCCTAACTCTTTAAATAAAGGTCTCATGTTGGGGCAGTCTTTTATTTGTGTTCCTTAAATTTATTTGTAAGCCACTTGTTTGGAACCAAAATGCTGTTTCCCATAGAAAATGTTATTTTAAGAAGTGACATATGTACACATATATGTATGCACACACATGCATATACACACATACACACATGTATATTCATACAATCCATCTCTCTCTCTTTCTGATGGATGGTTTGATTCACGAGAGTCCTTTTGGCCTAGAATGTATCTGAACTAGCATACTGTTCTCAAAACAGTATTAGAGACTTTGACCATTGTTTCTAACACCTTATTTCTGTGGGAAAAGACATTCAGAGCTCTCTCTATATTGTACAGCCCCCATGTCAGTGGTCTTTATGGGGCTTTTTTTTTTACCTTTCTTCCTATACCCCTTTCCCTATTTGGCAGCCATTTTTAATATTTTGGAGACACAAAAATACTTCATAATAAATTACTTCCTTGGGCGGAGCCAAGATGGCAGAGTAGAAACAGCATTTCCAATGTGCTCTGCCCCACACAAATTTCAAACAATGTGAAAGGGGACTCCGAACAACTTCTGGAGCCACAGCACCCACAGAACGGCACAGAGAAGCTGACCTCCTGTGGAGGACAGCCCAGCAGCCCTGCAGGGAGCGGCCAGCGCAGCACTCTGAGAGCAGGCAGCACAGCGCTCTGAGAGCAGGCTGCACAGCACGCTGGGAACCAACAGCACAGCATGCTGGGAGCCGAGCCCAGGTCTGAGGTTTTAGCCCCAGGGTGGTTGGGCCTTCAGCTGGCTGGAGGGACCCCAGAACACCAGCAATTGTGGCGATTCCAGAATTATCAGCACAGATATGCCTAGGACAAAGTGAGAGGTTAGTGCTCTGTGGACTTTGGGACCAGTATTTGGGGAACACGTGGCTTCCTCCCCTGGGGGCAAAAAGTTGCTGAAGAAACTGCCACACAGAAGCCATTTTGCAGAGTCAGTAGTGGCTCTAGCTCCTGGTCTGCAATCTGTAGGGAGATCCAGCAAACAGTCTGGGGGTTAATCGCTCTTGCTTTAAACTTCCTGGATCTGGATTGTGGTCTGGTGGGGAAGTTTGGGGTGGGTGTCCAATTTGCCAGAGTGGGTGGAGGCTTTACAGAGGCCACCCAACTGGTGGAAGTTGTGAAGACCCCAGGTTTGGGCGGAAGCTCCCCTGTCTGGTGGCAGAGTCCTACTGTGGCAACAAGCCCAAAAATCAAGTAATTAAGTGGCAACATGCCTAGGCAAATGAAACAAAATAAACAGAAAAGTTCAACATTGGACTCCTATTTTAGGGGCAAAGAGGCTCAAAGCATGGAGGAGGACTGTGAGGTCAGAACTCCTGCACCAAAAGCCCCAAATGAAAATACAAGCTGGCTACAGGCCATAGAGGACCTTAAGAAGCAGATAAGAGAAGTGGGGGAAAATTTGGGAAGGGAAATGAAAAAGATGCAAGAAAAGTATGAAATGACAGTCAACAGCCTGACTGAGGAAAATAACACCTTAAAAAATAGACTAACTCAAATGGTAAAAGAGGCTCAGAAAGGCAATGAGGAGAAGAATGCCTTAAAAAGTCGAATTTGCCAGATGGAAAAAGAATCTCAAAAGCTCACTGAGGAGATTCATTCCTTCAGAGTTAGACTGGAGCAAATGGAAGCTAGTGACTTTATGAGAAATCAAGATACTATTAAACAGATCCAGACAAATGAAAGAATAGAAGGCAATGTGAAATATCTCATGGGAAAAACCACTGACCTGGAAAATAGATCCAAGAGAGATAATTTAAAAATTATTGGACTACCTGAAAGCCATGATCAAAGAAAGAACCTAGAAATCATCCTTAAAGAAATTCTCAAGGAAAATTGCCTTGATGTTTTAGACCCAGTGGGGGAAATAGAGGTTGAAAGAATCCACCCATCACCTCCTGAAAAGATCCCAAAAAGAAAACTCCTAGGAATATTATAGCCAGGCTCCAGAACCCCCAGATCAAGGAGAAAATACTACAACCAGCCAGGAAGAAACAATTTCAATATTGTGGAAACACAATCAGAATAGCCCAGGACCTGGCAGCTTCTACACTGAGGGATCGAAAGGCATGGAATATGATATTCCAGAGGGCAAAAAGAGCTGGGATTGAAGCCAAGGTTCACCTACCCAGCAAAACTGAGTATCTTATTTCAGGGGAAAATATGGTCATTCAGTGGAATAGAGGACTTTCAAGCATTCTTGATGAAAAAACCAGAGTTGAATAGAAGATTTGACAATCAGACGCAAGAAGCAAGAGATTCTTGAGAAGGTAATCAGGGAAAAGAAATCAAAAGGAACTTATCAAAGTTGGACTATTTACATTCCTACATGGAAAAACTATAACTGTGTTTGATGAAACCTTTCTCATTATGAAAATAATTGAAGAAGGGTATATGGCATATGTTCACAGGTATACATGGATGGTGGGGGCACAGGTTGAATTTGATGGGAAGGGATGATTTTTTTTTTTTTTGGAGGGCAATTGGGGTTGGGTGACTTGCCCACGGTCGAGCGGCTGGGTTTTTGTTTGTGTGTTGGGTGTCTGGGGCTGGATCCGAGCTCGGGTACTTCTGGCTCCCGGGCCGGTGCTCTGCTCGATGTGCCACCTAGCCACCTCAAGGAAGGGATGATTCTTAAGGGGTGAAGTCAAGAGGTGAGAGAGGAAAGTGGCAAGCGGAGATTGAGAGAGACAGGGTAGGGTAAACTATCTCATGTAGAAGAGGCAAGGGGAAGTAGTTGCAGGGGAGGGGAAGAACAGGAAGGCAAAAAGGCAAAAGCATATTCTCATTGAAGTTGGCTCAAGGAGAGAATCGCATACATACTAAATGGAATATCTTACCCTCACTCACTCTCCTGAGTAGGGGAAAGGGGGATGAGAGGGGGGATGATGGAGGGGAGGGCATTCTGGGGGGAGGGGAGGTTGGAAGTACCCACTATCAAAGAGGGACAGGATCAAGGTAGGGAATGGACCAGGTGGGAGGTGAGATGGGTGGGAGGGAAATACAAGCAGTCTTTTACAATATATCTACTATGGTAATGTTTTGCATAGCTATACATGTACAACACATACTGAATTGCTTATCTTCTCAGAGGGAGTGGGTGACAAGGGAGGAAGGGAATGGATCTGAAAATTGAAGTTTTAAAATTAAATGCTTCATAAGATGTCCAGGCATTGGGGCTCAGAGATTCACCTTGCCCTAATGGCAAAGTCGAAGGGGGTATGGGAGAAGATATGGGAGAGAGCAGATTGGATGAGGGGATATATAGTGGGACTGCTATTCTGGGGTGGTGGGTAGGGAAAAAATGGGGGAAAATTGTAACTCAAAATTTGGTGGAAATGAATGATGTAAACCAGAAGTTAATAAAGCATTTGTTTAATTAAAAAATAAAATAAAATAAAAATAAAAAAAATAAATTACTTCTTTCAACATTCCTGCTGTTTTCACTATAGTTAGTTTTTCTCATGTGCAAGTTTGCTCAGGGATTGAGTTCTTAATCTCTTGGTTCTTAACCAGTAGAGCGTATTTATTTTTGCTGTCTAAAATAATTTTTTTCTGCCCTAGTATTAGCTAGAAACAATTTATTAATCATTATTTTTATTTTACAATGACAATCTAGAAAGTACCAAGCAGATTATGAACTCTGTATATTTAATGCAATCATCAAAATTGTTTTTGTACTTTATTACATATTAATATGATTTACTTAGATCTTTCTTTTAAAAAAAATCTGTCTTTTTTAAAGCTAATTTGGAATATATCTTCTTAAATTATAACATAGCCAAAAAGATTATCTGTTGCTTTTATGCTAGACATTTTTCATCTGTGCACTTCATATGTTTGTGATTTGTGTTAAATAGAAATAGAAGTGAAAGCATTATAATTTGGATGGAATGAATCATCACCCATATAAATGTTTTATTAACTACTCATACATTTATAGCACTGTGCTGAACAGTCTACAAGGAATAACTTTGTCTTTGAAGACTATAAATTGAAAGGTAATTAGTGGCCTGTGATTTAGAAATATTTTATCTTGGGGCGGCTAGGTGGCACAGTGAGTAGAGCGCGGGCCCTGGAGTCAGAAGGACCTGAGTTCAGATCCGGCCTCAGACTCTTAACACACACAAACAAAAACCTAGCTGTGTGACCTTGGGAGAAGTACTTAACCCCAATTGGCCTCCAAAAAGCAAAAAAGAAAAAAAAGGAAAAGTATCTATTTGTACAAAAATTATTTGTAGCAGCTTTTTTTTTTTTTGTAGTGGCAAAGAATTGGTGAGGGGTGCCCATTGACTGGGAAATAGCTGAATGATTTGTGGTACATGATTGTGATGGAATACTATTGTGCTATAAGAAATGATAGGTTTCAGAAAAATCTGGGAAGACTTATATGCGCTGATGCAAATTGAAGAGAGGAGAACCAGAAAATGTTGTATACAGTAACAGCAATAATATAATGATAATCGTCTGTGAAAAACTTAGTTACTCTCACGAATACAATGATCCATGATAGTGCCAAAGGATTCATGATGAAAAATGCTATCCACCTCCAGAGAGACAACTGATGGACTCTCAATGCATATTGAAGCATATATATATATATTAGCTTTTTACTTTTTCCTCTGTGGCTAATGTGGAAATAGGTTTTGCCTGACTTCATATGTTTAATGAGTATCCTATTTCTTGTCTTCTTAATAGGTGGGGGAGAGAGTAGAAGGAGAGAGAGAGAATTTGGAACTGAAAATAAAAATTTTAAATAAAAAAAACCAGAATAAATAGGATTCTGGACCTCAGAACTAACTTAAGTAGATGTTCAGTCCTTTGCAGGCTAGAAGAACTTTGATGATGTGTCAAAGTGTGTCTAAATATCTTATTCGTTCTTGAGAGTTTAGAATTTGCAACTTTTTAATGGAAGAAAATACAATTGTAATTTAAAAAGTTTAAATCTAAATCAGGTTCTAAATTACCTTGTTTTGTAGGTGAATTTTATTTTGACAGGGTTAAAATCAGTGTTTCAGTATACTTGTGTGTGTGTGTGTGTGTCTGTCTGTGTGTGTGTGTGTGTGTGTGTGTGTGTGTAAATAGTACTTTTAATATTTACTGCTATTTAGTTATTGACCTCCATATTTAAAATTTCAAGTTTTTCATCCATTTATGTTTACCAAACATTTGGTTACTAAAAATTATAATATAGTTTTCCAAGGATTAAAAAAATAATAAGGGAGTTGGAGAAGATGCCTCTTCAAATTAAATCTATTACTATAATCCCTCGCAGCTTGGAGAAAAGTAAGGTAGTGGGTTTACCTAGATCAAGAAGCAATGGATTTTGTGGTTATTCTTATAAGGCCTTGAAAATTGAGAATGACTCAATTAATACCTGGCTTTATAGGACCTTTCTTCATAGGACTTGTTCCACCCAGCTAAAACAAGTAAGAATGCATAATAAAATCCCCTTTCTGGTACGTAATAATAGCTAGCTAGTAAGAACACACATTTATACAGGGTGTCCCAAAAGTCAAATTGCAGTTTTAAACTTTAATAATTTATAATAAACCTTAAAATAGCTTAAAACTACACTAAGACTTTTGCTATGCCCCCTACAGGGCTCTTTCATTTAGCAAACTGCTTCACATGTATGATCTCATTTGAAATATTGGATATCCAGTTGCTAGAGAACAGAGATCCCTGTGTACCCCACTGTGTCTGAAACATTTATAAAGTAGATCTATGGTGAAGGTGAGTACCAAAATTGGTTTCTAAAGAAAGGAATGAAAACTTTGCCAACTGAGTGTTGTCCTTCAAGGCAATAATGACCTTGGGAGATAATTAAGTCATAAAGTGATTGCTCAGAGCCCCTCCTTTTGGAGCCACTTTGTAGTGTTCCAAGAGATCTGGTTGGGAAGGTATAGGCAAGTAGATCCTTTTGTGCTCGCGTCTTAGTGGCTCATTGGTGGATTTAAGTTTAACCTAGGTCAGATCTGGCCTTTGGTCATGCTGCTTCATTTTTCTCAGTCCGTCCTGAGATGATCAACTTCTCCACCAGACTGACTCACTCTTTTTTTTTTTTTTTTTAAGACTGACTCACTCTTAACAGTTTGGAATATTGATAACATTCATTTACTTTGGGGGAATGTAACTTTTCTATGGCCTTTTGCAGCCTGGAGAGAGGTAGTGTGCTGTAGTGGATAGACTTCTGGGTCTAGAGTCAGGGAGACAGGGCTTCAAATCCTGCCTCAGGTACTTAGAGTTGTGATCCTGTCTGGCCAGTTACTTAAACTCTCTGGGTTCAGTTTCCTCATTTATAAGATAAGCAGGGTGGCTTTGAGATCTCCTCCTGCTCTAAACCCATGAACCTTTGCTGGTATCCTTTTTCTAGGGCCTGCCTTTAGCAGGATTAAAGTGTCTTGGAAACTGAAATTTTTAATTGTGGGCATGGAATGCAAATAGAGGAAGTCCGGTGATCTTGAGGGCACCATATTTGTTGTAGGCTACAGCAGATCCCTGGGGAATGAGCCCTCTTCCATCACAGAGTCTTCCTTTCCAGTGATTGGACATCCTACTGGATAGTGACGTTATTCCTTGGACAGTGCTGAGGAAACCCAGCATATTTCTGCCTTTATTTTCAGCTCCATGGTATTCATCTGCCTTTTAAAAAATACTATTTCTTGAACATCATATTAACAGTTGATATTTGCCATTTTGGTTTGAAGTTTGCAAAAGGAAGTCTGGAGGACCTATATTTAAACCATACCTCAGATACTTAGAGTTTGTCTAAGTCACTTGACCTTTCCAAGCCTCAGTTTCCTTATCTGGAAAATGGAGATAATAGCATCTACACCACCAGGTTGTTATGAGAATCAAATGAAGTATAAAGCATTTTGCAAATCTCAGAGTGCTTTATGATGAGGATAATAGTAACTGTTATTTTATCTCATTTGATTTTTATGACAAGAGGTAGGTGCTACAATATTATTATCTTGATTTTACAGATGAAGAAACTCAGGCATGTTATTTGTGTGTGTGTGTGTGTGTGTGTGTGTGTGTGTGTGTGTGTGTGTGTGTGAGTGTATGAGAGAGAGAGAGAGAAAGAGAGAGAGAGAGAGAGAGAGAGAGAGAGAGAGGCAGACAGACCTTGGACAGAATATATAATAGCATTGACTCTTCAGTTTCCTTGTCTGTAAAATGAAGTTAATAACATGGGGTGCCCTGAAAGCCTCAGTGCCAGTTTTAAGCTTTACTCTCTCCACTAGTGCCCCGTATAGGCACTAATTAACTTCACAGAGTTCTTGTGAAGAAAGCATTTTTGTAAATCTTTTTTTTTAAACAAATGCTTTATTAACTTCTGTTGTACATCATTCATTTCCGCCAGACTTTGAGTTACAATCATTTCCCCCCGTTATTCCCCTACCCAACCTCCCAGAACAGTAATCCCACAAGATATCGCTTCCTCCAATCTGCTCTCTCCCATACCTTCTTCCATACCCCCTTTGACTTTTCCATTAGAGGAAGATTAGTCTTTGTGTCCCAATGCCTGCACATCTTATCTCCCAATTATAAGCAAAAGAGTATTAATAAAAGTATCTATATATATTTGAAACACTTAATGTTAAGACCTCGAATTTCAGATCCATTTCCTTTCTCCCTTGTCACCCATTCCCTCTGGGGAGATAAGTAATTCAGTATATGTTGTATATGTCTAGCTATGCAAAACATTATCATAGTAGATATATTGTACAAAGCTGCTTATAGTTCCCTCCCACTCATCCCACCCCCCACCTGGTCCATTCCCTACATGATCCTGTCCCTCTTCTATAGTGGGTACTTCCAACCTCCCCTCCCCCCAAGGATGCCCTCCCATCCATCATCCCTCCTCTCATTCCCCTTCCCCCTATTCTGCTGCAGGTTGAAATATCCCATTTAGTATGTATGTCATTCTCTCCCTGAACCACATTCAATGAGAATGTGGTTTTGCCTTTTTTGCCTTCCTATTCTCCCCCTCCTTTGCAGCCACTTCCCCTTGCTTTTTCTACATGAGATAGTTTACCCTCCCCTGTCTCTCCCCATCTCCTCTTGCCACTTTCCTCTCTCACCTCATAATCTCATCCCTTGAGTATTCTCCCTTCCCAACAAATTCAACCTATGCCCTCTATCCATATATAACTGTAACCATCTACACACACATTCACATATGTATTCATATGACCACACACCCTTCTTCCATTATTTTCATAGTGAGAAAGATATCATCAGTCGCAGTTATTGCTTTTCCATATAGGAATGTAAATAGTTCAACTTTGATAAGTTCCTTTTGATTTCTTTTCCCTGATTGTCTTCTCAGGCATCTCTTCCTTCTTGTGTCTGGATGTCAGATTTTCTATTCAACTCTGGATTTTTCCTCAAGAATGCTTGAAAGTCCTCTATTCCACTGAATGACCATATTTTCCCCTGAAACAAAATACTCAGTTTTGCTGGGTAGGTGACCCTTGGGTTCATTCCCAGTTCTTTTGCCCTCTGGAATATCATATTCCATGCCCTTCAATCCCTCAGTGTAGAAGCTGCCAGATCCTGGGCTATTCTGATTGTGTTTCCACAATATTGAAATTGTTTCTTCCTGGCTGCTTGTAGTATTTTCTCCTTGATCTGGGGATTCTGGAACCTGGCTATAATATTCCTGGGAGTTTTCTTTTTGGGATCTTTTTCAGGAGGTGATCTGTGGATTCTTTCAACCTCTATTTTGCCCTCTGGATCTAAAACATCAGGGCAATTTTCCTTGAGAATTTCTTGAAGGGTGATTTCTAGGTTCTTTCTTTGATCATGGCTTTCAGGTAGTCCAATAATTTTTAAATTGTCTCTCCTGGATCTATTTTCCAGGTCAGTGGTTTTTCCCATGAGATATTTCACATTGCCTTCTAATCTTTCATTTGTTTGGATCTGCTTAACAGCATCTTGATTTCTCATAAAGTCATTAGCTTCCATTTGCTCCAGTCTAACTCTGAAGGAATGAATCTCCTCAGTGAACTTTTGAGATTCTTTTTCCATCTGGCAAATTCGACTTTTTAAGGCATTCTTCTCCTCATTGCCCTTTTAGGCCTCCTTTGCCATTTGAGTTAGTCTATTTTTTAAGGTGTTGTTTTCCTCAGTCAGGCTGTTGACCCTCATTTCATACTTTTCCTGCATCCTTCTCATTTCTCTTTCCAATATTTCCTCCACTTCTCTTATTTGATTTTTAAAGTCCTTCTTAAGGTCCTCTATGGCCTGTAACCCGCTCATGTTTTCCCCTGGGGCTTTTGGAGCAGGACTTCTGACCTCACAGTCCTTTTCCCGCTCTATGCCCCCAAAATAGGAGTCTAGGGTTGCATTTTTCTGTTTCCTTTGCCTTGGCATGTTGCCACTTAATTACTTGACTTTTGGGCTTGTTGCCACACTATGGCTTTAAGGCCAGATAGAGGAAATTTCGTCCCGAACGTGTTGGGGGCAACTTCTGTTTCTGGCAAGCTGTAAACCCACCCACGACTTCCACCCTAGATCACAATCCAGATCCAGGGAGGTTAAGGCAAGAGTGATTATCCCCCAAGACTGATCGCTGGATCTCCCTACAGTTTGGCAGGCCCGGAGCTGGAACTTCCTCTGAAAACTACAAAATGGCCTGTGTCCTCAGAGGCTTCTAGCCCCCAGGGGAGGGAGCCAACGCATTCCTCAAATAGGGGTCCCAAAGTCCATAGGATACTAACCTCTTACTTTGTCCTAGGCATGTCTGTGTTGATAATTCTGGAGTCCCCACAGTTGCTGGTGTTCTGGGGTCCCTTCAGCTGGCTGCTGGCCCTGCCGCCCTGGGGCTAAAACCTTGGCTCACGCGGACCTGGGCTGGGCTCGGCTGGCTTGGCTCCTGTGCTCTGCGAGCTGCGCGCTGCCAGGTCCCAGACTGCTGCTCTGGTCCTTCCTGCAGTGCTGCTGGGCTGTCCTCAGCGGGAGATTAGCTTCTCTGTGTCGTTCTGTGGGTGCTGGGGCTCCAGAAGTTGTTCAGAGTCCCCTTTTACATAGTTTGGGGGAAATCTGGGGGCAGAGTGGCTTGGATGAGCTGTTTCTACTCCGCCATCTTGGCTCCGCCCATTTTTGTAAATCTTAAAGAGCTATGTAAATGTGAGTTACTGATTTTTCTTCCTAGAAGCAGGGGTAGGAGAAACTGCTTTCATTGATCCAGAGGCAATTCCCTCCACCCATGTAGGAAGATGTCTGCTTTGCAATTTAGAGCCTTAGAGAATTATCTAGGGTGCTGAGATATGAAGTTGTCCAGGCTTCTCCAGGGTTCCACAACCAGCATGTGTCCAAGTTGGAACATGAACCCAGATCTTTATGACTCAGAGGCCATGCAATCTCTCATGGTTATGATGTTGCTGTTACAACATAGCATTTTTTACGTGTGTGTGTGTGTGTGTGTGTGTGTGTGTGTGTGTGTGTGTGTCTATATGTATTTTTAGGCAGGCAATGCTGTAGATATTGATGGACCCTGGAATCAAAGAGAATTGAGTTCAGATTTTGCCTTAGATAATTGCTAACTGTGTGGCTCTGGATAGGCCATTTGACCTCTGTTTGCCTCAGTTTCCTCATCTGTAAAAGTGGAGATAATAGAACTTCTCTCCCAGGGTTGTTGTGAAGAGCAAACGAGATATTTGTAAAGCACTTTGTAAACCTTAAAGCCCTGTATAAATGCTAGCTATTGTATTTATTGTTATTATTACTATTATTATTTTAACCTTAACAGCCAGTTTAGGAATTACACAAAAAAAGGTCTGTCTGCCTGACAGTAACATTTAGGCTTGGTTTATTTTCCTCTAAATGGCACTTCCCACCTTGGTCCCCCATCTTCCTCAGAACTGACTCAGAGTGGCTTTTGGAGGTTTCCAAAAAAAAAAAAAAAAATCAAGCATACTCTCAAAGGACAAAGATTTGCCATCCTCTGGGAGGTTCAAAAGAATGTTCCCCAGCCTCTAAAGGCAATGCCAAGAGGGTTGCTAAGTGTTTGAGCAGTGGCAACATTCTTGGAATAAATGCCCTTTTATTCTCTTAAGGACACCACTTTGAAGGCAGGGACCATCACTTGGAGGTATAAGTTTTAGTATGTTTGTTTAAAAAAAAATCATTCACATGACTTTATAATCACACTTCACGCAAACTTGCAGATGCCTTTAAATAAGTAATGTGGAGGAATTTAATGCCCTTTGCCTTCTTTATTCAGTTTAGGCAGCTGAGATTGAGTATCCCCGAGCCACCTGATATTACCTGTGGCCTAGACTGCAATATATACACGAGAGAGTTTCTGCCCTTCAGAGTTTATTTTCCATCAAAGACCAGATAAATATATGTGGTAAAATATACTACTTGTATTTTGCTGAAAAGAGTTAAGGACAAGGAAGAGAGAAAACAGCTGACTTCCCTCCCTAGCCAAGGAAGATTTTATAGAGAAGGGAGATCCTGTTTTTTCCTGAAGATTTATTGGCACTATTTATTCCTGAGCTTTCTCAGTGTTTCTGCCATTATTATCCATATAATCATAGTTTTAGGAAAGATCTAATAGATCATGCATAGGCATATATTACTATAAGCATATGTATTTTTTCTTTTAAAAAAAGTAACTTGACTTCTTTCAATTGACTAACAATATTTTTTTCCTTCTTACCTCCCTTTCCCCTTTGAGAAAGAAAGAAAAACAAAACCCAGGTAACAATTAGGTATTATTCAAGCAAAGCAAATTCCTGTGCTAGGCATGTCCAAAAAGAAATAAACATTATTCTGTATCCTGAATCCTTTATCTCTCTTCACAAAGTAGAAAGCATGTTTCATCATGAGTCCTGTTATGAATAGTGATTAGTCATTTCATTGATAAGAGTACAAATCCTTTTATTAAGGCAATCTATTCTTGAAGTTTGGATTCAGTCAAAGGGTTACACTTGAGGACATGTGGCCTCAAGGCAGCAGGTTCCCCACCCCTGACTTAGAGCTTTGGAGGTTCTTTGTCTTTATAGAGACAAATGTTATGCATAAATTGTCTCCTGGTTCTGTTCACTTCACTCTGTATCAGTTCATGCAAGTCTTCCCAGATTTCTCTGAAATTGTTCCCTTCATCATTCCATTAGATTCCTATCAGTTTGTATATTTCCTTATTCTCAGTGGAGAGGTGGGTGACTATGGAAGCAGAGTGTTGTATATGCTGTCAGATGTGATCATTTTCTTCCATCAGTTTTACTTGACTGGGAAACTTCTTGGCATAGCGGATGGAGCACTGGAACTGAAGTCAGGAAGATTTGGATTTCAGTCCCGTCTGATATTAGCTTTATAACCCTAGGCAACTCACTTTTCCTTACTCAGCCTCTCTTGGCTCATCTGGAAAATGGCTATAATAATAGCACTTCCCTCTCTTAAGTTGTTGGGGAGATGAAATGAGATAATATATCCCTAGAAGGTGCTTTGTAGAACTTAAAGTGCTTTATAAATGTTAGGGATTAGTAACTGCTTTTCTTTGTCACAATGGTAGTTCTATGATGGTGACATTCAGAAATGACTATGATATAGAGAAACAATTTATCAGTAAAACTCTTTTAAAAAGCTGGGTACTTTTTTTTTCTTTTTGGAAGGCAATTGGGGTTAAGTAACTTGCCCAAGGTCACAAGGCTAGGTTTTTGTTTGTGTGTGTTAAGTGTCTGAGGCCGGATCTGAACTCAGGTCCTTCTTACTCCAGGGCCGGCGCTCTACTCACTGTGCCACCTAGCCGCCCCTAAGCTGGGTACTTTTATTTTTCTTAAGAGTAGGTTTGTGGGTTTTTTATGTAAATTGCACACACTTTAGGGATAGAACACCTATCTGGGATTCCTTTTGTATCCTATCCTACTGTCAAGTGTTCAACAAGGACCCCCAAAAGTTATTAATGGACTAAATAGGATCATGGTGAGAACATCTTTTTTTTTTTTTAAGTGATTGGGGTTAAGTAAACTTTGCTCAAGGTTACACGGCCAGTCATTATTTATGGGTGCTCATTTTCTGAGGCCGGGACCGATTCTGGGTCATCCAGACTCCGGGGCTGGCGCTCTTATTCACTGAGCCACCTAGCCGCCTTGAGGACATCTTCTTTTAGCAAAGTCTGTTATATTATTTGCAACTATGTGCAAATTCTACTTCTAGGGAACTGTGGAATAATAGAATTTCAGCAAATGCAGAGAGTTTAGAGGTTATCTAGATATTCATTAAAAAATGGTCATCCTACATCTGTACCAATATTACATTTTACTCTATTGTTTAATAAGTTCTAGGTCATTTTGGTGTTACCTTGTAGTAGTTACAACTCTTGTCTCATATTTAATTAAACTGAAAATCACTTAATATTTCCAATGGAATAATTAGGTAAATAGAATCACAATTACTATTCAAATACCAGAGCTCAGAAGTCTGTATACTTTTGGTAGATGTGATAAAGATGGGAGAACAAGTTTACATTTATATAACTTTAAAATGAGATATGGCCTAGGGGTCCCAAGGGTCAGATTCTGGAGGCCAGCATCCTGTATTATTCATTGCCATCCCTTTCTGCTGTGATGTGTATGTGCTTATCAAATTCAGGGTACCTTCCATTGTTGGACTGCAGCAGAAAAGATGAATGTGACCTGAATACTCATTTCCCAGTGCCTCTTTCTACCAAAAATTCATTCACATGTAACCTGATGTCATAGGATAGGAAGGTTTGGGGCCAAAAGGGACCTTATATAGTTTGTTTCAGTTTGCCCACCTGATTTTACAGTTGAGGAAATGAAGACCCAAAGAGATAAGGTGTCATTCAGTTGATAATTCTATGGAAGGAATTGCACTGTTAAGGAATGTTTCCCTTGCAAATATACATCCCTTAATTACCTTTTCCTAATTAACTTTCTCTAGTATGTTTTAGTGAGGTAAATCCTGAAGGGATTATTTTTCCTTACCTCATTGCCAAGTGCATAGTAAGGCCTGCTTTTTATTCTTCATGTTGGACCAGCTCTTAGCCAATTAGATCTCTGGTTACTTTTCAAAGTAGGAGAAGAAATTTGTCACTGCCAGAGTATTGGCACAGTTCTTCTGACCCACTTGGATTGAATCTCCCATTATATCCTTGCCATTTTTTTCTCTGCCAACAATTCTTTTGGTATTCCATTTAAAGAACCCGAGAGAGAGGGTTTCTGGGTTGGGCTCCTACCTAGTATGTGTGTGATTTTCATTTCTTTGTGAAGGATTATGACTTCTGTTAATTATTGGATATAGATACTAAAAGGGCAGGTAGGTGGTGCAATGGATAGAGTGCCAGGCTGGTGTCAGGGAGACTCATCTTTGTGAGTTCAAATCTGGTCTCAGATACTTAGTAGCTGTGTGACCCTGGGCAAGTCACTTAGCCTTGTTTGTCTCAGTTTCCTCATCTGTAAAATGAGCTGGAGAAGGAAATGGTGAATCACTCTAGTCCACTTGCCAAGAAAACCCCAACATGGGGTCACAGAATCAGACACAACTGAAATGACTGAACAATAGCAAAAATAGATAATAAATGAGGTTTTGTACTACATTTTAAAATGTGCAGAATCCTTCACATGTATGATCTCATTTGATCCTCAAAACAACCTATGATGTAACTACTATTAGGATTGGTTTCCCCAATTTACAAATAGATCACCTGAGACTGAGTGATTTAAGTGACTTGTCCAAGGCCATACAGCTAGTAAGTATTAAGTGCAAACCCAGGACTCTTCTGCCTCTAAGTCTATGACTCTTTGCATTATACCATAGTGCTACTGAATTCTACCCAGATATTCTCTCCCAAGTCATAATCACTGAGTACTTATGTGGCCTGGTTTTGAGTCTCATCATCTGATTAATATCCATTAAGAGGAAGATAATATTATTTCTCAAATTTTGTGCCCAAAAGTGGGCACAGTACTTGAGATATTCTCACACTAAAGACAAGAACACAGTGGTGTTATTATTACCTTCTTTTTGGTTCTGAATATTCTATTGCCTGTGCTCATACTGCCTTCTTGATCCATATTGAACTTAAAATCCCCAAGAGCTGCAGTCTTTTCTTTCAAATAAACTGATATCTAGTCATATTTCTTCCATCTTATAATTGTGCAGCTGATTTTTAAATCTAGATATAGGAATTTATAAATTATCCTTATTAAATTAAATTTACTTTGAATTGGTAGAGAAGTTGTTTACTTGTATTGGTAGAGGGAATTTCCTTATCCGAACTTTGCCTGTACCAGTGAAGTTACAGGTCTGATTTTACAAATGAGGAAATGGAGGCCCAAAGAGATAAGGTGTCATTCAGTTGATAATTCTGTAGAAGGAATTGGCCTTATCTTTATTCTTGATTTGGCCCATTATTTTAGCCTATTTTGGTTCTTGAACCACTTATCTGACACATTAGCTAGCCTTCTCAAGTAAATGATAAAAAAAAAATCAGTTACTGATAGCAAATGCTGAGTAGAGCTGGATCAAGTACAGAGATTCCTATGGTACTCTGCTAATGATCCCTTTCCGGGATGTATTGTACCAGGAATCTTTGGGAAGGGGGCATACGGGTTGGACTAGATGGCCACTGACATTTTTTCCAAATTCTAGTTCTTTGGTTTGTAAGATTTTTGAGCAAAAGAACTCTTTTCATCCTTTTTTTTTTTTTTTGCCTTTTGGAGGGCAGTTGGGGTTAAGTAACTTGACCGAGGTCACACAGCTAGGTTTTTGTTTGTGTGTGCGTTAAGTGTCTGAGGCCGGATCTGAACTCGGGTCCTTCTGATCCAGGGCCGATGCTCTACTCACTGCGCCACCTAGCCACCCCTGTTTTCATCCTTTTATCTCATGAATTACTTTGCCCACCGCAAGGACCCAATAAATATCTATTTAATTACTCAGTGAGAAGATGGGATTTAAGGTGGGACTTGAAGAATAGGTAGACTTTTCACAGTTTGTAGAGAATATTAACTAGGAGTTAGGGAGAAGGAAGAGTCTAATTAATTAGACCTTTATATTTCAAATCTAGATGACTAGAATAATGATGGTGGCACATTAATAGAATTAAGAAAATGAAGAAGGGGTGCCAGTTTTGAAGGGATGGATTAAGTTTATAACATTTTGAGTTTGAAAGGTCTGCGGGACATCTCACGAAAAAAATAAATACTCAATTTTGAGAGAAAAGTGAGGACTTTAGATGTAAGTTTGGGTGCCATCTTTTGTCTCATAATTTATTGTCTAGATAGATGAATGCTTCTGAATTAGAATTAGACAGATCCCCATGCTCATGACCCATTCTATTTTTTTTCAATCTCCCTTTTTTTGCTCAATACTTTTCCCTGAAAATGTGATGATTATATTAAGAATCATGACTCTTTCATCCTTTATTTGTCCATGTAATCACATATAGTGGAATTCTGGACTGCCAATGTTATGTTTGAAACTTGAGACTTTAATTTAACTTTAATACTGCTACTAACTCATATTCACTTTGAGATTTACAAATGAATTTGTGCATATTCTCATTTGATCCTCACAACAATCTCGTGGGGAAACTGAGCCTAGGAGAAGTTACCGACTTGCCAATGATCACTCAACTAAGTTTCTGAGGTAAGATTCAAAACCAGGTCTTCCTGACTCTGATGATTAGAATACTTTTCACTTTTCGCTGCTACCTCTATCAGGGTGTTGAATGTCTCACTTGAAAGTGACAGCTGAACTAGATTTTCTTGGCCACAGAGCGCATTCCTTCCCCTCCAAAATGGCAGATGGAAAGGGAGACTTTTAGAATGCCAGTTTCTGCCCATTCATTAAAATGTTTCCTGGTTTGCTTTTTTTTTCTTTCTATACTTGTCTCCTCACACCTGTCAAGAAGAGATTAGGGAAAATAGGCAAGTTTGTTTTTTAACTATCTTTTTAGTTTTTTATGTCAAAAATTTCTTCATTTGTTTTTTAGATTATGATTTTATTTTCTTAAATATTTCTCAACTATATTTTAAGTCTTTTTTTTTTAATTGAGTTTCAAATGATTTCTTTCTCTTTCCCATCCTTCCCTCACCTATGGAAAAGTCAAGCAATATGATACCCATTATATATGTGAAGTTAGGCAGAACATATTTCTATATTAGCCATGTTGCAAAACAACACACAAAAAGCAAGAAATATAAAAAAAGTCTCTTTCAATGTATAGTCAGAGTTTATCAGCTATAGCTAAAATTTTTAGTATAATTTTGAATAATAGTGGTGATAATAGACATCCTCGCCTTGCCTCTGATCTTATTAGGAAGGCTTCTAGTTTATTCCCATTACAGATAATGCTTATTCATTACCCAATACTTACTTTTAGATACATATTATTTATCATTTCAAGAAAGGCTCTGAAATAGAAGATTTTGACTAAATGTTTTATGGTAACTAGAACATATATGTAAACTTTTGTATGCTGTTTCCTCAAGTTCCCAAGTTCTTGTCAGATCTATGTTGATAATGTGTCTAGTGTCCAGTTAATTGTGACTATTTACTGCACTTTGTAAGATAACATTTTTTGAGAAGCAGTGTAACCAATAGTGTCCTGAACTTTGAGTCAGGAGGACATGACACTGACTAAGTGACCATGACCAGGTCACTTTACTTCTTGAGTCTCATGCACCTATTTAATAATTTATGTCCAAGAGGATGAGCACAGGGTAAGGTGGCATATTGGGATTTGCATTGTTGGAGGTTGTACCCATGTTCTCTAGGTTCCTAGGTTCTCAGAATTATTCTGCTACTTGGGACCCTTTCCTTGTTGTTGAAATCTCTCTATAGCAATGACATCGCCTTATTTCTGTTTTTTGTATAGCTAGCCTCCTAAATTACCTGCTTCATTTGTGCCACTGACAGCATTGTAACTGTGATTGGAGAGAAAAAAGGATAAAGATATGGGGTTTAAAGCCCATGTTTTACAGCACATAGACACCTTTAATAACTTAAAGGATGTGCTCATATTTGTCTTCTTTCTTCCTAGATACTGTCTCAAGAATTGTCTTTATTTAAATTCAGAGCAGGATTTCAGAATAAATAAAAGCTTCATTTCAGATATTTGGATTTGAACAAATGAATATGAGGATTTCTTTGGTTGACATTATCCTTTGGTATTCTGAATAAGTAAACACATATATATTTTAAGCTGTGTGTTTAAATGTTGCTCTGTATTTGGGCAGGGCCAGTCCCCAGGAATTTGTTCCTTGACTGAAAGATATTAAAAATGACAGGACATTTTTTCTCCTAGAATCTGAGAACAGTTTGCCTTGCCAAATCTTTTTCTTTTTAAAGTTTTGCTTAGTAAAAGTAGAAGCTCCTGATTTAGTCAGAGATTTCTTTGTCTTTTTCAAATCAAAGTATGATTCTCTCTCCCTTCCATTTTGTGGTATCTTTGAACTGGGGACTCTATGATGCTTTTTTGAGTTTCTCTTAATGATCTAGATATTTTCTTTAATCTGTCAGTAAACATTTATTAAGCTTTTACCATGTGCCAGGTACAGTGTTAGTGGGATCACTAACAAACCAAAAGCAGCGTCTACTGGCAAGGATCTTAGATTCTGAAGGAAGTGGCTTTTAAAGTTTCATGTGTTTCTAAGCATAAGATAGCCTGTTTTATTTGTGTGTGTGTGTGTGTGTGTGTGTGTGTGTGTGTGTGTGTGTGTTTAATAAGAACCATTTACCAAAAAAGGCATCTTCAAGGAGTTAGGATCTTACTATATAGAGTTGGAGGAGACCTTGGAAATGGTCATCTACTTGTAGGCTCACAGATTTAGAGCTGGAAGGACTACAGCTGCTTGGACATCATCCAGTGAAAATCTTTTCTATACATGAAGAAACAGGCCTAGAGAGGAGAATTACCTTGTCCGAGGTCACACGGGTGTAAATGGCAGGGCTGAGGTCCAAACCCAGGTCATCTGGCTCCAATTATAGCACTCTTTATATTAGATCCCACTTACTTCTGACTATACTATTGGATGCTATGTCATCCCATGATAAATTACAGAGATGGGCAGCTCTCAGAAGTGGGAGGCTCTTGCCTCTCCCTTTTCTTTTGGGTGGCATGAGTGTGGGTGGTCTCTGTCTCAGAATAATAACAATGATAACTATCTGATTACAGAGGCAGTAAATAGCAGAGCCAAGATTTGACCTGGGTTTGAATCTAGGCTTTGACACAGTGCCTTTGTGACCTTGAGCAAGTCACTTACCATTACCTCAGACCTCAGTTTCTTATCTCTAAAATGAGAGGCTTGAACTAGATGTCTTTTACACTTCCTCTCATCTCCTGTGATCTTGTTCACATGTACTTCAGTGCCACATTTGATTCTCACAACCACCTTCAGTGATGTCAACATTATTGCATTCTTTTTATGGACGAGGAAGTCTAAGTGCAGAGAGGTTATATTTGCCCAGGGTCCCCAAGTTCATCAGTGGTACAGGTGATTTTTAAGTCCCCAGATAACAGGAATATATACTTCACCAGACCTGCCTGGTCAATTTTGTATTTTTCTTTGTACCATGGGTTACTATGGCCTAAGAATTCATCATTATGTGGCCAGACTGCTGGTAATGAGCTCCTTGGTATTTAGTGAGGCTTGTCTTTGAAAAGCAGACATTGTCTGGGACCTGGGCCATACTTGAAGTCTTTTCAGCTTGGTTTGTGCTCTGCTGACATAGCAAGGTTTTTCTGCTTTAAAAATTTATTTCTTTCCATTCTACTGACTAGAGATTTGAATGGATAAACCCACTTCCCCTTTAAAAAAGCAAATGTCATTTGGGAAGGAAAACTGTCAGTCTTACGTGACTTTGTGTGCATTCACTTAGCTGAGATTCCACTTTTAGGTAGACTAAATTATTATTAAATTATGAAATTAAAGAATATGTTTTTATATTAGATGAACTAAAGCACTGAGAATTTTGTAGAAAGAAGGAGCCAAGTAGGCCTGAATATGACTTTGGGGACCCAGAAGGTAGCATAAGGGCATTGGTTTTTTGGGGCAATGAAACCAGGAGATGTGAAAGGGATACAGAAAGGAAGGAGTTGGACTTGAAATTTGGCTTAGGGTTGTGACTCTAGGGTCCTTCTAAAAGTCTTCTTTTTACTTGTCTCCTAAGTGACTATGCTTTATATTCTGGCTATACTGAGAATAATTCATTCTCTTTGGAATACGACTACTACTTAAAGAGGCATTTCAAAGAACAAAATTTTATCAGTGGAACTCTTAAAATGGGGATTATAATAATTCCTCTCTCCCAGGGTTATTGTGAGGGTCAAATGACATAATTATAAAGCACTTGGAAAGTTCAGCATGCTCCCTGGCACATAGTAACCATTATAGAAATGTTAGTTAGTATTATTACTAGCTGTGTGAACCGGGGCAAGTCACCTGCCTCCTCTTTGCCTTGGTTTCCTCATCTGTAAAACCTGGATAATAATAGCACCTGTCTCTCAGGATTGTTCTGAGGAGCAAATGAGATAATAATCATAAAATGTTTAGCACAGCCTTGCACATTGTAAACATTATATAAATGTTAGTTGTGAGTCTTTGTATTATGATTATACTGTGCCTCTCAGTAAAAGCAAGATGTATGTGCTATTAGCATCATCGCATTCAAGGGGATCTTGGTGATCATTTAGGCCAACTTCCTCATTTCTTATTGCTTTAAAAATAATTTTGGATTTCTTTTGTTTTTTTTTTTACATCATAGTTGTTTCCAAATATATATTAATCAATCAGCATTTATTAGGCACTTATGATTACTATGTTCCATACTATGACTCATTCCCTCTGCTAGTCAGTGCTATTTTCCATATATCAAAGAAGATAAACAAATTAACAAAACCAAAGGACACATTTTGCTGTATCCAACAGCATATACCCATTCCACACCCATAGTTCCCACCTCACCAAGGAAAAAGAGAGATATTTCTCTACATCTTTTCTTAGTGGGCATAATTGCATAAAGTTCAATTTTATTCTTTTCATTTGCTTAGTTGTAGTTGTGTATATTGTTTTGTTTTGTTTTTTCCTCCTGGTTCTCCTTACTTTACTCTGCATCAATTTATAAAAGTCTTCCTATATATTTCTGAGTTTCTCAAGGTCTTTATTTTTTGCATTGTAACAATATTACATAACAGTTTGTTCAGCTGTTCCTTTAACCACTGGGTGCCAGCTTTGTTTCTGGTTCTTTGCTACTACTATACACAAAGTAAGCTCCTGTGAGTATTTTGATATGTGAGATCTTTCTTTCTGTCTTTGACATCCTCTAATTCTGTCTAGCAGTAAGATCATTTAGTTTGAAGGCACATAAGTAGAGTGTTTTTTTTCTCTCTTTTTACTTAATTCCAAATAGTTTTCCAGACTATCAAGGAAACTCAGTCCCTGGAAGAGCTAGGAACTTGGTTGAAGTCATAATTAGTAAATGTCAGATACAGGATTTGAATCCAGGATCTCTGACTCCAAAGCTAGCACTTTGTCTAATGTGTCATTGTCTACTGGATCTGTCTTTAAAATGGTATTTAACTCAATTTTTTCAACTTTGACCAGAATTATATATAGTCTTTGTATTAACTTGCTGGTCACACTATTTCGACATCTATTAAAATCTGTTTATTCTAAAAATATTGAAAAGACACAACAGAATAGATTTTACATCCTTGAAGCAATTTAGTCAGAGATTTAAAAAGCCCAAATGTCAAGACTATGAGTCATTGTCTAAAGCAGAAGTTCTGAAACTGGCATCCAAGGACAGATTTCAAGAGGTCTGTGAATTTGGGAAGTAAGTGACATCTTTATTTCAATATTATTGGTTTCTTTTGTAATCCCATATATTATGTTTTATGCATTTAAAAACATTGTTCTCTGGGAGAGGTCCATAGATTTTATGGAATCATCAAAGGAGATTGTAATCAAATAACAGATAAGAATCCCCAGGAAAGTAACTTTCCTCTTCTATGTATGGCAATGTAATGGACTTTGAGTTGCCAAGAAAATTCTTAATTTGGAGGTTCAGAGGATGTACATAATGTTTTACCAAATACTTTCCTTATATTCTGTGTGGTAGATAGTGTAAACAGAAGTGTCCCTATTTCACAGGTAAGAAAACTGAGGTTGAAAAAAATTAAGTGATTTACCCAATGAATAAGTGCCAGAGCTCAGACTAGTGTTCTTTATGGTTAGCAATATCAGTTTACTTTTGGTGAGTAAAACCAAAACCATTTATTTTAATATGATAGATTGATTTCCTCATTTTGCCTTTATTGAGACTAGCTAAAATCTCGACAGCATTTCCATTTGAAGACAAAAGAACTAGAAAAACAAATTCAAATTTAGGACCCAGGGTTTTTAAGCTTTTGCTTAGTGTTTGTCTCTGAGATTAAAAAAAAAAAACCAATAAGTTTACCTTGTGTACAGCAAAGATGTGGTTACTCAGATCCTCAAATGTTGAATAAAATGGATCTCATGTGCCAGCACCGTGTAGTTTTTTCCAACTTAAAGCTCTTCTGTGGCTTTTAATTCAAACTCTGAACACTTGAAAATGAGGACTTACCTTAAAGTCTTTGTCTTTTTGCTCTGATCTTACTTCTGCTGACTTCTTTACAGTCCTCAACTGGGAAATTACAAAAATAAAGCATATGTGTTAGTATTTGAGCAAGCTTTGAGGTTGCCCTTGGGGATGTTGCCAGCTCCTCATAACCCAGGGGCTTGGCTAGAGGCAGCTTTTTCTCTTTGTTCCTCCGTTGGCCTTTTTTCTTTTAACTACCAAGCTTAAATGGTACTTAAAGTGGTAGGCTGAATTCATGACCTGTGACTGTTTAAAAATGTATGTTTTTGTTAAATTCAACTTATGGCGAACGTTTTAATGAATCTAAATTCTATTTGTTCCGATGTGTCCTTTGACTTAAGGAGTAAAATATTTAAAGTTTTTCCTTTTTTTTTCTGCTTTCTAATAAAAAATCCCCAAATGAGACCTGTGATATCAAGAAAGAAATTTAACTGCTCGCTGTTTTCCTGAATCCTTTTCCCATTTACATAAGCTAATTGTTGATCTTATCCAAAAGTTTAACCACCAGATTTGCTTAGAACTAATTTCTTTCATGTATTATAATAGGTGAAACATTACCATTTAATAATAAACAAAATCAAAGTGCCACTAATTCGAAATTTGGGATCTTTTGGATTAGGAAGCCAGTTTAGTATAATAGAAAGACTACCAAACATGCAGTCTCAGGACCTGTGTTCAAATCCCAGCTCTGCTACTTTCTGACCTGTGTGACCTGGAGGAAGTTACTGAAAATCTGAAGGTTGTTTTCTGATGTATAGAATGATAGGGGGTTGGGTTAGATGATTGGCAGCTAGGTGGCTTGATGTTTAAAGCATTTGACCTAGAAATGGGTAGATCTGAGCTGGAATTCTGCCTCAGACACTTAACCAGCCATGTGACCCTAGGCAAATCACTTAACCTGTCTCAGCCTCAGTTTCCTCATTTGTGAAATGGAGATTATCATGGCACCTGTTTCCCTTGATAGTTTCAAGTATCAAAACCAATTTACTAAACATTTATGGCCAACTAGGTTCCTAGTACTGTGCTAAGCATTGGAGATACAAAAAGAGGCAAAAGGCAGTCTGTCCTCGAGGAGCTTACAATCTATTGGAAACATACAAACACATAAATACAAAGCAAACTGTAATAGGATAATTAGGAAATAATTAAAAGAGAGAAAACACAGGGATTAAAAGGTATTAGTTGGGACTTAAAGATTTTTTAAAAGATTTAAAAAAAGATTTTAGTTGGGACTTAAAGGAAGCCAAGAGGTCTACAGTCAGAGAAGATAACATGTACAATGCTTTGCAAACCTTAAAGTGTTAAATAAACTCTGGTTGTGGCTGCTGCTGCTGCTGTTGCTACTACTACTACCACTCCCACCACTCCCACCACTCCCACCACTCCCACCACTCCCACCACCACCACTACTACTACTACTACTACTACTACTACTACTACTAGTTACCACCACCTCCACAATCCCTTCTAGCTCCAGGATACTATGGTTCTGTTAGGTATTTATTGTGTATAACTTAGACCCGTCACGTAGGGATATGAAGATAAAAATGACGTCTCTGCCTTCAAGGAGCTGATGTCCCACTGAGATGTATGGTACAAAATGGAATGTGATTAGAGAAACGGAAAGAGGAGGGAAAAGTAGGAGAGGGAAGAGGGGTAGAGAGTCAGGGAGAGAGGGAGGAGATATTTGGGAAAACTTCATGGAACAGCGAGGGGTATCTAAGCTTTCAGTGATCCATCATTGTCCATTTGGCCAAACCTCTCATTTTCCAGATGAAGAAACTGAATTGAAGCACTGATTATTTATCTTCATTACTCCTCTATCATGCTATCATGTACCTATTTTTCAGGCATCGTTAGGGAATGTGATATTCTGAATTGCTGATTTTTTTTTTTAAGCAACCGAAATGTATCCCTTTTAAATATTAACCCTCGGGGCAGCTAGGTGGCGCAGTGAGTAGAGCACTGGCCCTGGAGTCAGAAGGACCTGAGTTCGGATCCAGCCTCAGACACAACACACACAAACAAAAAAACCTAGCCGTGTGACCTTGGGCAAGTTACTAAACCCCAATTGCCCTCCAAAAAGCTAACTAATTAACTAACTAACTAACTAACTAACTAACTAACTAACCCTCTTCTTTATTTAAAATAATGAACCAGATCATTAAGTCTCCTGAAAGCATTTGCTCTTCCTCTTCCTTTGAGCCGTCCTAGCTAATCATTTAAAATGGTGAAGTACTCTCTTGATCCAGAAAACCCCACAAAATCATGCAAATCAAGGGGGTTCAAATCTCCAGGTCCACTTCAAGAATACCTGTGAAACAGTCCAAGCTATCGAGGGCATGCATATCCGAAAAGCTACCGAGTATTTGAAAGATGTCACTTTGAAGAAAGTAGTGTGCTCCTTTCTGTCAATATAATGGTGGAGTTGGCAGGTGTGCCCAGGCTAAGCAATGGGGTTAGACACAGAGTTGGTGGCCCCAAAAGAGTGCTGATTTCTTACTGCATATGCCTAAAAATGCAGAGAGTAATGCAGAACTGAAGGGTTTGGATGTAGATTCTCTCATCATTGAGCATATCCAGGTAAACAAGACTCCCAAAATGTGATGGCGTACTTACAGGGTTCATGGTCGAATCAACCCATAAATGAGTTCTCCATGCCATGTTGAGATGATACTTACTGAAAAGGAACAAATTGTGTCTAAACCAGAAGAGGAGGTTGCTCAAAAGAAAAAGATATCCCAGAAGAAACTGAAGAAACAAAAGCTTATGGCACGGGAGTAAATATGACATTAGAGTGCAAATAAAAGTGAAATGAAAAAAAAATAAAAAAAATAATGAACCAACAAACATTTATTGTGTCCACTACATGCCAGGCACTCTTTCCAAAATACACTGTATACTTAATTATTTTATGCAAATTAAACACAATTTACCCATTTTTGGATGATTCAGAGTCACCATTCTTTCTCTTCATTTGTTATTTGTTAATTAATTACTATATGCAAAACACTTTGCTAAGGCTGATGAGAAAATGATGTGGATGCTTCCCATTTCCTCAAAGTACTCACAACCCTAGTTATAATTCTACTCAACTTTCCTCTATAGTATGCTGGCTCTTAAAGAAGGGATGAAGCTGGGATGTGTATAACTACAATAAATAACAAAAAACAAATATGGAGAAACTCTACTAAGTTTCATCATGAAGATCAACAATAATTATACTGTACTTTTATTTTCACAAGCCCTCAGGGACCATTAAAGCATATAGAACTTTTTATCAATTCTTCTTCTTCTTCCTCTTCTTCTTCTTCTTCTTCTTCTTTTTCTTCTTCTTCTTCTTCTTCTTCTTCTTCCTTCTTCCTTCTTCCTTCTTCCTTCTTCCTTCTTTTTTTTTGCTTTTTGGAGGGCAATTGGGGTTAAGTAACTTGCCCAAGGTCACACGGCTAGGTTTTTGTTTGTGTGTGCATTAAGTGTCTGAGGCCGGATCCAAACTCAGGTCCTTCTGTCTCCAGGGCCAACACCCTACTCACTGCACCACCTAGCCGCCCCTTTTTATCAATTCTTAAATGCCCTTGTAGTTCACCATAAGTAATCAGTCAGTATGTCTTAAAGTAGAATCTTCCCTCCTAATTTGAAATTTCTCATCTGTTGTAGGCTAGGAAAAGAGATAACCATTTTTGTTAGAATTATACCTAAAATAAGGGTAATTCTGCTCCAAGTTTGTTTCTGAAAGGTTCTTCAGCATGTGGATTTTAATACATATTTTAACTTCTCAAAATATTTTTATTTGCACCCTTTGATGCAGAGGCAATTTTATGAATAGTTGAGATTGCTTGATAAGTGACTTTTGGATAAATAAACTGTTATTGTGTTGTGTTTTGGGTTTGTGTTCATTATTTCTAAAAGGAATTATAATTTTTTTAAGTGGAGGAATAAAATTGCTACATGCTTACAGACTGTATAATAAATGTTTATTCTTTTATTTCTATTTACAACTATATTTGTCTTTGTGGAATGAGCTCATCTTTGCTAGTTAGGACCGGCACATTCAATTTCAGAAGCCCTTCACCCACCCCCAAGCTACAATATAATTAGAAGCCAAGATCGTTCCATCTCATTTCTATTTTTTTTTTTTTTGACTCCTGAGTGTACATTTTTACCATGGAAAGTTTCCAAGAAGCTTGTCCCTGGCCTTTGATGCCTTATTCAGGCAACAGAGCAAACTGCTATCCAGATTTGAGAAGGGGTTATTGGCTTAATTTTTGACTTAGGTGTCTGGTCATTTCAGTAATTCAAAGATACTTTTATTTCACTTGCCCTGGAATATTATGAATAACTTTGGATTTTTCTGTTGACTTTGGGGTTTTAATTTTTGCTCCTATTCTATTTCCAGATTCCTTTTGGTCTGTCTGACCTACTTGAGTGAGTGCTATTAATTGACAACGTCTTGGAGGGACAAAAGGAACTTTACCATCTGTACTTTGTACCAAAGACCTGGGAAAAGTAAGTTATTTTCTAACTTCCCTTAAAAAAAAAAAAGCTATTATTTTTTTCTTCAAAGTTTAGGGTGAACAGTGTCTGTGACATCCGTGGCTCAGTCAACTTCCCAGGGTGGTACTTTTTGCCCACTCTGTGATTTTTTCAAAGCCAAGAGGGGATCTGTTCTATAAAGAACCTCCAAGAAATTGGATAACCTTTTACAGCAGGCCATTTCTGCTGGGTTTTACACATTGGGCTCTTCAGGTTGTGATCAAACCTTTATCTGGTTTGAAATGGATGGATTATACATCCCAGGCAAGCTAGTATCCTGTGGTGCAGGATAGAACAGAAACTAAACCGCTTTTCTCAGTGTCAAGATTCAGGATACATCAGATTTCAGGTTGGCTCTCCCTTTTGAATTTGTAAGAAAAATATAGCAGTTGCAATTGACTCATCTTAATTGAGAAGGGACCAAGAATAGGATGTGGAAATAGTGAATTGCTGATTCACAGATTAATCAAATGGTTTAATCCTGTTGGGAAATTGATGAGCCGTCAGACCCATGGTTTGTGCATTGTATTTCTGGTATTTGAAGTACACTTTAAAGTTAGTGCATCAATGTTTTTTGCTCTCCTGAAAAACATGCTTTACTGGCAGAAGGTTCAGTTCTGCCAACTGAGCGTTCTGATAAGAAGGTGGAATGAACATAAAAGAAAAATTATAAGATAACTTATGCAGTTTGAAAGTCTTAATTTACACAATTTATGACTGAAACATTGCCAAATGCTGGGCAAAATGTAAAAAAATCATTTCTAACATTTCCCAAAGAATCAGTCCAAAGAATCACTTATGGAGAATCCGTGTTCTTCCCAACATAAAAATATTAGATAAATAGCTAAATTGTGTAATAGCTCCCTTGTGTTTTAAGAGTGTTCAACTCATTTTGACCATAATCTCTCAGATTCAAAAGGGTCCTCATAGGTCACCTAGTCTTTTCAATATCACCACATCTTTTCAATGTGGTAATTCCTTTTGTAGGATCCCTAACAGGCTATCTGTCAGCCAGATTTTTCTTGAATACTTTTAATGACAGGAGTGCCTTTCCTGTGAGGCAGATCATTTCATTTTGGGGGCAGCTATGATTATGTAATGACAGCATAGTGAAATAATTTTTTAAGACATATATAGCAGTGCTACAGAAATTGAGCTGGGGCATTGAATCTCTGAAGAAAACAGAATCAGTTTTATGGGTTGCATTTTTATACACCATGCATTGTTTTTTTGTATATGTCTTGTGTTAGGCCTTTTGTAATAATTATAAAGAAGGAAGTGTTTTTAGTTCTGAAATGTCTTTGAAGGTAAAAATACTTCCGTGTGTAATGAATGCAAATGAAAGTATAAATGAAGCTAGATTTTTTTGCCAGGCATTTTGGAATATATTAACACTGGAAGAGATTCATGGGTAGTCAAATTTGCTCCAAGCAATACCGATTCATTAAACTCCTTAAGATTTGTCCATTTGTTTCATGTCTAGGGGTGATAGTCTTTCTACTGGAAAGTAATGCCATTGAAAACAAATAGTTTAGAAATCTTCCCAAAGTACTCAGTCCCTTTCATAATCAGTAACATTGTCATATAGAACCATTTGTTTCATCAGTCATTTGTTCTTTATGTGGCTAAATTGCCTTTCTCATTCTTTTCTTGTTTACCTTCCTTTGCTATGGAGCTGAAGGAGGATATTGCGGAATCTCATAAGACTGTAAATTCGATGACAAAAATGAAATGTCTTTAATTTACTGTCCTCAGGAAAAAATATTGTCCATTATTAAATTATTAACTGTATTAAATTAAATTATTGTATTAAATATCCTTTTGGCTGGTGGGTAGGGAATGTTATAATTTTGCTGTGAAATCTTACCCTTCTCAACCCTTCCACCCTCCCCTTCTTAAAACCCCTCTGCACAGATATGAAAACTGGAGCCCGAGTAAGCCGTATATTACAGAAAGGCCTGTGAAGGAAGGGCTCCCCTCTCTGCTAAGGAACTATTTATCTGGCAGTTCACAAAGGGTAAGAAAGGCCTTTTCTGAAATTTGTGTTTGGTGGCCCAGGATTTTCAAAAGTAATCAGTTATCTGATCTGTCTTCCCTGTTTGTTTTTGCTTTAGAGGAAAAATGAACCCCTCTTTAACTTGGGCCTTCCAATCACATATTTGAATGTACCTTCCTTTGCTCCTCTTCAGCCTTTTCCAAGAAACACCTTTTCTCACACACAGACACACATACAGTAGAGGTGAATTCAATTACTCTGCAAGTATATTTTGGGGAAGGGAGAAGGGAACAAGCATTTATGTACCAGGCCCTATGTAAGTGCTTTTACAAATATTATATGTCCTGGCCACTGCGCTAAGCTCTGGGTATTCAAAGAAAAGGTAAAAATACAGTCATGAGGAAGACAACATGAAAACAATGGCATCCATTTCTCTGAATTTGGCAGATTGTGTATGAGACCTAAAGCAAATGAGCTACTTATGATTGGACCCCAGTTCCTTTCTTTACACCATACTGGCTTTTAGTTAGGGAGAACTAGGAGTAGACGTAGCTTTTTATATGAATACATGAAATGGTTGTTTATATTCTGTAAATTTTCATGTACATGTTTCCCCTCTTTGAATGTAAGCTCCACGAAGGTAAGAACTATTTCACTTTTGTACATGTAGGTGCTTATTAATCCCTTGCTTATTGGTTTTTTTCCTCAATGTGAGTTACTTCCAATATGGGATTTTCTAAATTAATAGAGGCTACTAGATGGTTCAGTGGATAGAACACTGGACCTGGAGTCAGGAAGACCTGAGTTAAAATGTAGTCTCAGACCTTTAATAGCTGTGTGACCTTGGGCAAGTCACTTAACCTCTGTTTGCCTTAATCCACTGGAGAAGGAAGTGAGAAACCACTCTAGGATCTTTACCAAGAAAACCACATGGACAGGATGGTCCACAGGGTCACAAAGAGTTGGACATGATTGAACAACAACAGCAAGACTAATAGAAATTTGAACCACACATGACCCAAAGGTCAAGTGACTTGCTTAGAGCCATATAGCTAATGAATGTCAGATATGCCATCTGAACCCAAATCTTTCTCCAAGTTCAGTAGTCTTTGTCTTCTTTGCTATATGTAAACTTCATGCAATGCCTCAACTTCCAGCATGCTCTCTGAAAAGATAAGTTAAGTGAAACTCATCTTCTTCATCCCCTAAGTGTTCATGGTAATCAGAAAGAATGGGACCAGTGGGCTCTACAGTATGTGCTTATCATTAGAAATGTCTGATGGCTGTCAAGGGTTGCTTAGCGTATAAGGCCTTTTGTTTGGTTTTGTTCTGTTTGGGCCCTTTGTTGTATTACTGATGACCCATTCTTCCAGCTGAACAGACCACATCAGCAGCAGCCTGCCTATTCTGTGCTATTAGGATGATCAGGCTTGTGGATTTCTACCATGAGCACATGGGCTTTCTTTACTGACCTACCAAGAAATTGTATCTGTGGAATGGTGAATGAAAAAAGCCATTGGGGGACATCTACACATGCTTTACTGGTGAAGCAAATTTTAGTCCAAATTAATCTGAAGATGAGAGATATTTTTAGATCCTTCTGTAGTCTTTTATTTTGAAAGTAGTATGGTCTTTGAAGACTTCATGGATAGAGGGACTGGCCTTAGCATCTGGAAGAAAGTCCTACCTTTAACACATACTGTCTATGGGCAAGCAGCTTAATATCTCTGTGTTCCAGGCAACTCCTTAAGACTCTGAGGTATAGGAGAATTGTTGATCTGTATCAGTGCTGGAAATGTCCATAAAAGGGATTTCTTATATGGAGTGTTGGATTTAGGGAATGGCAGTTATAAAAAGAAAATAACAAAGTATTTGTAGCATCTACCTTACCTTACCTGGGTATAAAGCTTAGATGAGGTACTGTATGCAAAGGGCTTTGCAAACCTTAAAGGCCAGTTATTATTTTGGGGCTCTGTTGTTCTTCTTGCTTTAGAGTCCATTTATGTGTCTGGTAAAGTTTTTGTTACTTATTTGTATTGATTTAGTTGAGTTTATGCCACAAATAGTATTTTAACTTATTAAAGTGGAGCATTATTTTAGAATAATCACTGCCCTAGGGTAGCTAGGTGGTGTAGTGAATAGAGCACTGGCCCTAGAATCAGGAGGACCTGAGTTCAAATGTGGCCTCAGACACTTAACACTTTCTAGCCATGTGACCTTGGACAAGTCACTTAAGCCCAGTTGCCCTACCTTGCCTTTGCAAAAAGGAAAAAGAAAAAAAAAAGAATAATTGCTGCCCAAGTTAACACAAAGCATTGATTTTTCTCTTTTCATTAGAATATATTTGCCTATTTACAACTCAAAATTGCTAAGTTAAGACCCTGCACAGGTTTACACAGTTTATCATATAAATTGGTAATACTGGTTTACCATAAACCAGGATAAAACAACTGGTTCTCTGAACCACAGACTTTATGCAATGCTTTATATTTATCTAGACCTTCTTCCTATGCACTAAATTTAATTAAAAAGTTTTCTAAAATTTAAAAAAGAGATGACCACCTGAAAACTTTTATCTTTTATTATTTTTGTTTTATGATGGAACACCTGTTATAAATTTAAACAAAGATGTCCTGTACTTAAATTTAAAAATGATGAGATATGTAAGTAAGAGTAGAAAGGGTTAGACAGAATGTGTGGCAAAGGAGGTCTGACGAGGGGTTTCAGTTGACTATAATCTCAATATGAGTCATCAGCATCATGCAGCAGAATTCAAACCCAAGGAGATATTCCTGGCTCCATGTTCAGCACCATCTACCGTGTCATATGACTTCTCCATTGTATAGTCATTGTCAATCCTAAGCAGGCCCTCAACTTCCCCATTTGTGAAAAGAAAGGAGCTAGACTGGATGGGGATCTCTCCTATCTCTTTTAGCTCTGAAATGACATGCCTATATGATACGGACAAAATTTCCTTTTCATTTGCAATCAAATGGACATATTTAAACGGCTCTTGGATTTTAGAGAGATTGCCAGATTGATTAGTTTCAGGAAATTCCTAGTTGTCACATTGAGTAACTGAAACTGAAGTTAAAATTAACGTCTTGCTGACAGTTTTTAGAGATGGAAGGCTTTATTTTGCTGACTAATTAATGTGACATAACATAACACAAATGCCTGTTTATAAAATGCATGCTGTGTAAGTTCTTCCCCTCTCCCCAAAACAGCTCTTAGAATCGAGGTTCATCTGTGCTTCTGGAGCCTTTCATACTCAGGCTTAGGAAAGAGACAAAGTACATTTCCCCTAGTTTAGATGCTGAAATTGTCACCAAATACTAGGCTTGCAATGCTAATAATAATAGCTAACATATATATATATGTATGCATATATGCATTTGTATATACATATTTATACACACACATATGTATGTATGTAGAGAGAGAGAGAGAGAGAGAGAGAGAGAGAGAGAGAGAGAGAGAGAGAAAGAGAGAACACAAAAACATACACACTTTAAGGTTTTCAAAGCACCTTCCAAATATTTCATTTTGTCCTCATGGCAATATTTGAAAGATAGGTGCTGTTCTGATCTCCATTTTTTTTTCTTTTTGGAGGGCAGTTGGGGGGTTAAGTAACTTGCCCAAGGTCACACGGCTAGGTTTCTTTGTTTTTGTGTGTTAAGTGTCTGAGGCTGGATCCGAATTCAGGTCCTTCTGACTCCAGGCCCGACACTCTATTCACTGCGCCACCTAGCCGTCCCACTCTGGTCTCCATTTTTATAGCTGCAAAAAATGGAGGCAGATAGAGGTTAAGCAATAAAAACAGTAATTATATAAGTAATAATATAATTAATAAGCAAGTAATAGTCATAATGATAATAGTTAACATTTATATAGCATATTAAGATTTGCAAAGAACACGTTATAAATATTATCTTGTTTGATCTTCCCAGCCACCTCATTTATAGATAATGAAACTGAGGCACAGACAGGTTAAGTGACTTGCCCAGGGTAATACAGTAAATGTGTGAGGCAGAATTTAACCTTAGGTCTTCCTGACTCAAGGTCCTATTCTATCCACTACACTAAGTGGCCTCTAGATTAGGAAGATCAAATTAAAAGTGATTTTTTTTTTTGTTTGGGGGCATAATTCCCCATTTCAATGATGCTAGTAAGAGTGAGTTACCTGCTACAAGTGGAATGATTATCTAAATGCATAGAAAGTTAGACTGGGAGTTTAGAAGACCTGAGTTCAAATTCTGCTGCATACACTTACTGACTGGGAGGCACTTAGGGTTCTCACCTAAATTTACTTACCTGTAAAATGGGTGTACTAATAATACCTACTTCCCAGGGATGTGGCAAGGATCAAATGATCCAACATTTGCAAAGTTCATCAAAGTTCATTAAAGCTGTCTATAAATGTTAATATTATGATGCTAAGCGGCCTGAAGGAAGAACACAGACAGGTACCACATACTGGTTTAGGAGGCGCTAATTGATGGGCAGCTTGGATCAGGGGTATAGAAGGGACTTTTAGAGGAAACCTGCTTCAGAAACAACTCTGTTGCAGAGGGAAAAAGGGAGGTACCTGGAAAATTTCTCTAATGTATTGCTAAAGAATTGTTCCAGATGGCGTTAGGGAAGAACTGCTTCAAGACTGAGAGAGCAGACCAATTCAGAGCTTAGAGATCAGCTGGTTTTCTTGAGAGCGGTCAATCATAGATTTAGGGTTGAAAGAGATTTCGGATGTTGTCTAATCCCAAACCTGTGTTTTCCAAGTAAAGAAATGAGGTTTTAATTTGACCCAAATTTATACGTACAGGAATTGAACCTTCATTGTTTGGCACGTATTAGGTGCTTAATAAATATTTATTGATTGCTTTCAAATTTTGCATTCTTTCTTCTCAATGGGTCATAGCCAAGGCCGCTATTACTGAAGGCTCTCTGGCTGCTTACCTCCTGGAGGTTATGCCTTAAAGACCAACCTGAATGAGATATATGAACTCGATCTATGGGGTTTCTAATGAATGTAGTTTATTTTAATGGATCAGTTTCATCTGATTTTGATTATAAGCTTCTAGAAGCCAGGCATTTTCCAGTGAATCTGCCTGTTGAGGGATGAGACGTCAGCATGCTCCATGAGTAAATGAGTGCCTTGCTGGCCATTTGGTGATAAGATTTCCAAATAGTCATCTATCATTCCATCCTGATGATGGATGGGGAGGTTTTTGTGAACTCCATTAGATATGAATATTGAAGAGGTTTTGTTTTGAGAATGAGGTGATGTTGGGAAATGGGCTCCTTCACCTCTGGCCCATCATTTGTAAGCTCTCAGCAATATTGATTTGCAAGCCTAGGGTGTACTGAGTAAATGTGAAATCATACTTTGTTTGACTTTAACAGATATATGAAAAACGAACCAGGCAGCAACTCCATAGATTTTTTTTTTTTTTTTTGTACCATTACGTTCTTTCATCATCAAGCTTTGAGAGGCACCCTGCCTCACAGTCTACAGCAAGGCAGAGGTCTGCCTGGATATTGATACTTGCTATACTTGCATAGGAGCCCCTACCTGGAACTGTTACAACAATGGTATAATATGTGAGAATGAAGAAGTCTGAGGGACAAAGATGGGGAGCTGTGGTAGGAGGATAGATGCAAATCGCACTTCTTAGCACACGTCCTGTAGGGATATTCTAATGGAGGCTGTCAGGTGGCATGCTGTATAATATAGTATCAGACTGAGACTCAGAAAACGTAGGTTCAGTTTCTGGACCCACCATTTACTAGCTGCATAAGGACAGTTAGATCACTGAATAGCTTTCAGTCTCACTTTTTTTTTCCCCAGCTGTAACATGAAAATGAAAAGATTTCTATTACCTACCTCACAGGGTGTAGATGGGTTTTTAATTGGCACTTGGTTCTTTCTGGGGAGGAGTTGTTGCTTGGGATTTGATCATTGTTGGGCAGCCCCCAATATGGAAATCCCCTCCACCAATGCAGATGAGTATTTTGTTTATAAATTTGGGTCTTATAGAGTGAGGGGTGAAGTATAAAAAAGGAGTCACTTGGAAGTTAAGTAAATTGCCTGGGGTCATCTACCTGGCTTGCACCAGGGGCTGGCACTAAATCCAGGCCTTCCTGACTCCTTCACTGTCTCCCTGTCTACTACATCAAACTCAGAAATGGGGCGACTGATCCATGCATAAAGACCCTTAGGGGCTTGGGGGAATGCATATAAATATATATTAGATCTATATTGATTTAGTTCTAAGTGCAGTGTTATCTATATTTTATTGTATTTTTTATTTGTTTTGTTAAATATTTCCCGATTGCATTTTAATCTGGTTAAGGCATCAATTAGGAGGGTATCAGTTGGCAGGCCAGGGTTGGGACATCTCTGGACCATTTCATGCTACCTCCTCTCATTAGAGGAGGCAACACACCCAGTCTTATAGCATTGTTCTTATTTTATATTAGACATATTAAAAATTAGATAATAGATATATTAGAATATTATATGTTCCATAATCATTCATATTCACATTGTGTTTTAAGGTTTTCAAAGTATTTTTCTTACCTCCGTTGTGAGGTGAGTTTTAAGAGAGGACCTTAGAGGTCATCTAACCCAGTCCAATCTCCCCATTTTACAGATGAGAAAACTGATGCTCATCAAGTTGGATTTCCTCATAGTCACACAGCTAACAAGTGGCAGAGCTAGGATTCAAGCCCAAGCCTTCTCCATCCAGATTCAAAGTTCTTTCTACTGCTTTTTTAGAGATGACTAAACAGAGGTTTTGAGATGGGGGTGATTTAGTATCACACAGTTGGGATTGGGAAGTATCAATAGGGACTCAGCGAAGTCTTTTGACCCCAAAACAGTGAGTGCTGCTTTAGCCTGCTTAACTAGAATGGGTATCTCCAATCAGTCATTGCATCAAGGATAAACACTAAGCCCCTACCTACCTTGTATCAGGCACCATGTTAAGTACTCCGGATACAAAAAAAGGCAAAAGACAGTCCCTGATCTCAAGGAGCTTACAATCTAATTGAAGAGACAACATGCAAAAAAGAGTGCTATGTGCAGAATAGATAGGAAATAATTAACAAATGAAGAAATTATGAGGTGTTGGAGGTGGCTTCCTAGAGAAGGTGAGACTTCATTTGGGACTTAATGGAGGCTAGGGGGCTCAGATATGTTGGAGGGGAAAGAAGCTGTGGATATATGACATTGATTCAGATTCTCCATGGATTATTCCCTCACACTAGTGTTAATGACTGTGAGGGAGAGAGGTTGCCAATTTGATGAGTTCCCATACCCATGACAGATGAATGAGACATAAGGTCCATGGATTAGCATACTGCTTAATTCTATTTGTATTAATTGGTGCCAAACTCTAGTGTTATCCTCTTCTGGGTTGAATTGCTTAGAGATGCTTGCATGAGACCTTGAGGGTGGCCAAAGGGGTTATTTTCAAATGCCATGTTTCAGTCAATAAATGAACCTTATCTCTTGCATGACTGGCACTGGACTACATATATCCTGGGGATGCAAAGTCACTAGGAAACAGATTTTTTCCTCAAGGGGCCTTCATTCTATCAGGTGAGACAAGATAGAGATAGATAGGTATACAAAGAATGATAAGGGACTTTGGGAAGGAAGACGGCCCTCATAGCTGGGGCTGGGGCACATCAGAAAGGCTTCAAGGTGGTGTTTGAACTAAGTTTTGGAAGAAACTAAGAGGTGGGGGGAGGATGGAGTCCATGCCAAGCAGTAGGGGTATAGAGAAGTACATTCTAGACTGGGGCACAGAATTAACACTTATAAGTTGTTCAGGTCAAGACAACTTGTAGTGGAAATGTGAACTATTCTGGAAAGCACTGCTAGGCATAGAGAGGGTAGAAGGGGAGAGGAATTTTAATTACTGGGAAATGAAGGTGATGCACCACTAGAAATGCAAACAAAATAACTACTAAAAGACAAGCTGGCTCTTATTTTGGAGATTCATTCGGGAGAAGCTCTAGTTTTGAAGGATCCAGAAGATGGAATTGGCCATAGAAACTCCATTAATGGAGTTGAAATGATATGCCAGGAGTGGGCACAATCTGTGGATCAACAAAGACTTTCAGGTTCTTCTGTATTCAGATTACCAGCTTTTATAGATCTTTACAAGAAGTTTTGTTTTTGCTTTATATTCTAGGTGCTTGCTCAGAATCAGAAGTGATTTTATTTTATTTTATTTTTAATGGAAAGTGTTATTCAAGAACATTATTACTTCTGGCCTCTGAAATACTTTGGGGTGTTGCAGCACAATAGCGTTAGCCCTTTGTGAGAACCGAACGTTTCCCTGGGGGTTGATTTCCTAACTTGTATTTGCTGCTGTGGCTGGAAAAATGCACAATATGAATAACTCTTGCATAATCCTGCATAGAAAACATTGGTGCAGGTAGGTGAGTGGCTTGCTGATTTCCATTCTGCACAGTCTCCCTCGAGGTGAAAGGAAAAGACAATCACTAAGAAATATTGGTATTATACCAGGGCCCACAAGGAATAGGAATGGCTCTTCTAGGCTGTTAGCATTCAGTGATTTCAGCTTTTGTCTGTCACAAGTTATTTTTCTTTTAAATTTTAACACAAAGCCCTTTTGCTTTTTTCCCACTGGAAGGTATTGTTAAAGTTGCTAGCAAAATATCAATAGATAAAATATTTTTCTGTCCAATTGTTTTTGTCATAGTAAAGCTGGGTGTGGGGCCACCTCCTTATTGAGGCTGTACTTTTCTGACTGGAAGAATGGGAACAGTAAAAAAAAAAGTTAAACTGTTTTCTTAACTTTTTAGATTGTGTTTCTTTTTGTGCATCCTCTGTGCAAAGATAATTCTTTGTTTTAAATCTTAGTGATTCCGTGCATCACCCCAGGGATGATAAACACATTCCTTGGGGCATGTGCATGAATTTTAAGGCAAATATCAAACTCATTTTTTCTGTGGTATTCTCTTTGTGAAGTGGACACCCAAGCCCTCTGGGTCATTGATGGCATCCTGCAAACATTTGTGGAATGAATAAATGAATAAATCAATGAACAAATGAAGATCGGTAATGTCAAGGTATTTCAGCCATTATATTTTGATCTAGAACCCCCAAATGGTAAACTGCTCACATGAAAAGCCTGGTATTTTCTTCTTTGTAAAAACCTTTGAGTTCCTTTCCAGTGCCATCTCTAGAGTTATAAACTTAGCTTTCTGAGAAAATTTCCAGTTCCACAAGTATATAATTCATTCCCAATTCCCCATGTTATGGTTAGAAAAACTGAAGTAGAAGGTAGCCTCTGGATTTGATATTTTGATGGTTTCGAAGATTGGCTGTCCTCTACTTTTAAACATTCAGTTTAGAAAAGATCTCTACATAAGAACATCTGTTCCACTTTCTACTCCTTTGCTGTTGCCCACAAGAGCTGATATCCTCCATCTGGAGCCTCTCTTGTCTCAGAACTAGGATCTGGAAGTACTACCACCCCAGGATTGCCAACTGAAGCTAAGTTGGTTTTTCTTTTTCCTTGGAGGAGCTAATGAACATAACAATCTCTGCCCTTCGATACATTAGTGCCCTCTAGGGCACCACATAAAAGTGAGGAGAATTTTGCAGATGGTTGGAAAAGTACTAGGTGTGAATAGAATCCTTAATAGTCTCTTTGAAATTTTACTATGTTTACTAAATCATGTGACCACAGAAAATTGACTGTGTAAATTCATCAGATCTACAGAGGGTCAGCAGAGAGCAGGAACTTTCTCAGAGGTGGGGTGGGGCCTAAAGCCACAGATGGTTTCATATTTTAATAATCCTGACCCATGTTTCACATACCCCAGATTCATTCATAGCCCAGTTTATCAAGTATTTGTTTTGGTGCAATTCAGAGGTCTCCTGGCTTGCTGGAATCGGGCAGCTCTCACATGCACAAAGGGAGCCAACCTGGGACCTGTGAGTCCAGGATGATGGGAACACGGGGCTGGTTGCTTGACTAGCATTCCACTTGGTGGCTAAAATGATAAACTCTACTCCTATGCTCATCAATCATAGAGTGAGCCTGTGTTTTTGCTGGCTTGTAGAAGGCCAGGAACAAGCATAGTATGGGCTGCTGGTGATATGATAGCATCTCAAGCAGCACCTGGACCAAGTACAAATGCAATTGGAACAAAAGCTCCAAACTCCAGCTTCTCTTTCTCTTTTTTCCTTCTTGAAGCTTTTCCTCGATGTTGCAGCTCTCAGTAAATCTCTTAGACTTCTGAATTTGACAGCATTTATTGTCTGTTGTACCATTCAGTTGACACTTATCACATACCTTTCTTTTAGCTTTTTTGGTGATTTTTCTGTCATAATTCCAGATGGAATGGCAGGCTCTTAAGGACAAGAGCCATGTCCCTGGCTTTGCTTTTTTTTTGTGTGTGTGTGTGTGTACCTCTTCCCTTTCAATTTCTAGATCCTAGGAAAATTGCTTAAAATTATAACACTTGATATTCCTACAGGGCCTCAGCATTTACTGAGCTCAGTCATGTACATTCTCTCACTTAACCCTCACAACATCCTTGTCATGTAAGTACTATAGGTATTATTGTTTCCATTTTGCAGATGAGGAAATGGAGAGCTTATGATTTGTCCTCTTAGGCATCAGGGACAGAATTTGTTTTTGGGCAGATCTCTTGATTTCAGGCACGTATTCTCTTGATTAAAAACCCTGTCCCCCTCTCCTTTATTTGAGGCAGCCTGGTGAAGTGAGCTGGGAGCACCCAGGCTAACTCTGCCTCTTGTTATTTACTGGCAATGTGACTGTAGCCATAGCCTTATCATTGTCTGGTGTCTGAGGCTCTTGTCTGAGTCTCATTTTTTTTCCACTGTCAAATGAAATGGTGATAATGATAACTGTAGCACCTAACCCATAGGGTTGTTAGGAAGTTCACATGAGATACTGTTTATAAAACACCTTGCAACCTGTAATATGCTATATAATCTTATTTATCACTGTTACTATTATTACAGCATACACCTTCTCATATAACACAATATCTCACATACTCACTTAGTCACTCAATAAATATTTGCAGACATATTGATTGAGCACACCCAGGGATATATAGTATTGTAACAGCCCGTTATTATCCTTGAGATGCTTCCAATAAAAAAAGATAGGGAGGGGATAGGGCAATCAATATCAAATGTATATTAAGTGAAAGTAGAATTGGAGAAGAGAGAAAAGATGAAATAGGACTGGATTTTGGTGGTATCACAGGGGAAGAAAGTGAAAAAAGGGGAGGCTAATAAATAATTTAATTATTATGGATTTGTTGCCACAGAAAGTTGGTTGTCCTGTTTCACCATTCAGCCAGCATTTAAGAGTCCAAGGGACTGTGTTTCAGTTAATCTGTATGATTCAGGTAATTCAAATTTTTATTTGTCTGACTTGGTCTCTAGAATGAGTTGTTTTTTTAAAAAAAATTCATTTGAAAGATTGCCCTTCTTTCATCTCCTCATAGTTTTGACTCTACTTGGCCTGATCTGGGGTTTAGTTCTCACCTTTGCTATTTGTTACCTGTTTGACCTTTGGCCAGACCCTTCACCTTTCTTGATCTTCTTGGATTCTTTATCTGTAAAGTGAGGGAGTTGTTTTAGGTAATTTCTAAACTTCCTTGCACCTCTGAGTCTTATGATCTCAACAAATGCTTATTGTTTTGAGGATCAAAATGAGATAGTTATTTTTTAAGTGTTTGGTATTAAAGTGTTTCATTAACTATATTTTGATGTAATATGATATATTGTCATGTATAAGTAATAGTCTTATAGTTTGATATGTAATTGGTAATATATGGGAGAGGCATCTAGTGTAGCGGATAAAGAGCTGACCTTGGAGCCAGGAATCCCTGGATTCCAGTTCTACTTTTGATGCACACTGGCTGTATGACCCCTGAGCAAGATACCTGAGTTCTCAGTACTTCAAGCAACTTTCCAAAAATATAAATAACAGGGAAGGCAGAGACCTGAAATGGTAAAGGAAGTTTGTCATTGGGAGCTCCATATGTCAATGAAATCACAGGTCTAAGGTCTAACCCCTATAGGGGATATATTATATTCTAGACTAATATTCTTATATAACAATAGGTATCCTAGTAATAGATCATTATTATTTAACCCAGTTTCTATTTCTTGTGAATATTAAGTATGATTTTAGGTTCTTTTCACTGGAGTTTGATGATGTTATATCCCTGTCTTACCAAACATCCTGATTACGCTAATAAATAATTTAATTATTATGGATTTGATGCCACAGAAAATATCTGATAATCTGTTGTACATCTTGCAATAAGCAGGAAGAAGGAGAAATGCTCACTAGCTGTTTGGGAAGTCAGATAAATAGGCATTTATTAATTTGTTTCAGCAAGATAAACTTTGTTAATCACAAGTGATGGCCCCTATAGTGGTGACTTAGAATGGGTAATCATAGATAAATGTGATAATGTGCATGTTTATAGAACCCAACAGCTTTCAAAGCATTCATAGCATCATCAGTAATTTTGATCTGAAATATCAGCATTTCTATGGCAATAGTAATTTAATTCAGATGCATTTCCATTTAATCTGTAAGTAGAGAGAGAAATACATTATTTTTTAGAACATAAATTTTTATCGTAAGAAAAATGGCTTGGGGGAAGTTATGAAAGAGAAAATTTGATATTTTTGTTGTTCTCTTATTACAGTCATGTCCAGCTCTTCATGACCCAATTTGGAGTTTTCTTGGCAAAGATACAAGGGTGGTTAGCCATTTCTTTCTCCAGCTGATTCTACAGATGAGGAAACTAAAGCATACAGGGTTAAGTGACTTACCTAGGGTCACAGTAATGTTAATGGTATTTAAGATTCATCCTCCTCCCATTAATTGGCCTCACCTGGAGCCCATTAAGGGAAGCTCATATTTTTTGCTAATTTCTAATTTGGTACTTGAATCAGGAGGGTTGTGATGACTTCCGGCTCTGAGAAGTGTATATGTACTCTGAGTTGGTATTTTGCTTTGGGAGCTTGTTTATGAGAAGGATCCTGTGATTTCCTGGTTCTGAGTGGCCATATATTCAGAGCTCCCTGACTGCTCAGATGTAAAATCTCCTGATCTAGAGATGTATGGAAAATGTATAGCTTTCTGTTTATATTTTCTCTGAAGTTCAGGTGCTGACTTTCCCCCTGAACTAGTGAATGTTATTAAAAAAGACTGTTGACCCCTTGAACAGTTATCTTTCCTAGTAAAGCAGATCTAAGAACCTGTGCTAGCAGCCATGCTGGGTATGTCAGTGTGGTTGCTGCTATAGTCACATGGCTAAAAAGTGTTTGAGGCCAGATTTATATTCAGGAAGATGAGTCTTCTTGATTCAAGGCCCAAAACTCTATTCATTGTGTCTCCTAGCTGTCACCCCCCCATCCCCAATTGACATTAACTTTATTAAATAATGTCTTCTAAAATACATTCTTGGTGGTCAAAGGAAATATTCACATAGAGTTTCCAGTTTTGGAAAGACATTCCTAGAACAAGCTTTCCTGGTGTCTTTCACAGACGTTAATTTAAAAGATGTACTAAACCATCATTTTTATCTTTCAAATTTGTATAATTTATTGTATTGTTAGTATTCAAAGATGATTACAATGAAGATATATCAGGTAGAGGGAGGGCCAGCATTTTGTTTTATTTTTCGTTTTTTATGAATACATTTTGTTTTTGCATCATCTTTATTTCTGAATATATCCTTTTTTTTTCTTACCCAGAAAAGCACTCCTTGTAGCAAAGAATAAAAAGGGGGAGAGGGAGTTTAGCAAATGAAAGTAAAGCATGAATCATGTCTGACCATGTAGATGATTTTGTAGTTATTATGTATATATATTTCTTTGCTGATACAAGTCTTTCCATGTTTTTCTGAATTCCTCATATTCATCCTTTCTTATGGTGCAGTAATGTTCCATTACCTTCATATACTACAATGTGTTTAGGAAAGGACCTACAAGCAAATCCATTTTTGTCCCTGTTGTCTTTCTTGGAACTCTCTTTTAGCTGTGCTCTACCTCTCCTGGCCAATGTTCTTTCTCATTCTGTCACTGTCTCTCTTCTTTCCCCCACTTTTCTAACCTTTATGTCACCTAAGTGTGTGACTCTCCTTGTCCCCTACTTTCCCCTTCCCTGAGTAAGTGATTACTGTAGTGAACTATCCTTGTTACTATTGCATGGAAGACTACATTGCCCTTAGTGACCCCAGTGGTATTTGAAGTCTGCCATTTTCCTTTTCAGCTTAAGTGAGTATTGTTTTACAAACACGTATTGTGTCTGCCTCCCTGGGTAATCTTTGTTCCAAATTCACTGATCTCTTCTATGGAGCTGAAATTAAGAACTTAGGCAGGTTAATAGGTACTCAAAAATAAAATGACTGATACTTTGAATGTACGATTTATAATCTAACACCCTCATAAAATCCAGTTGTAAAAGATCTTCCAGACAATTATTTCACTGCTCAATGTAAAACATAATTTTGAATTACATAGGTGGGTAAAAGAAAAAGGCTGAAACTGAAGAAATATTAGCTGGAGACCATGATAATATGATAATATCTGGGCAATTACTGTCAACAATATCCCCATCCAGACAGATTCCTATTGAAAATAATATGCCTTTTTAGGTAGTTTGCTTTTTTATGAACAAAACTGTCAAGCTGTCCAATTATGTGCCACTTTAGCATGGACTTTCTAAGTTCTATAATTGCAGCTTGGCAATGGAAAATAGATTTTCCACTTGGATGTGTAAAAGAATGCTGGGTTTAAAGAATCAGCATTTTACGATAATTTTAGAGCAAATCACTTTAACTTTTCTGTTTTCCATCACTGCTTTTCAGTTGTGTCATGTTTTAATTGTTCCCATAAAGTTAAAGCAACCTTGTGTTATTGTTTTTCCCTCTGAATGAATAATTTCTTCACAAATTCTTCAGTACTAAACCACCACTGCTAATTATTGGGGATGAGAGCAAGCATTTTTAAAAAGAATCTGAAACAATGGAAAACTTCAGGGTTTTAAAGGAATTGCTGAAACTCTGAATGTTTCATTGTTTAAAATGTAATCTTTGTGTTGAGGATTATTTTTATTTATTTTTACCTTTGGTTTTCTTTGTTTTTCCTGTGTGACCCTTTAAACTATTGATTCTTTTGGCTCTGCCACTTACTGCCTGAATGAGGAACCTTTGAGATCCCTCTCAGTTCTAAATCTGTATTTAGACATCTGACCCTATCGGTACATGAAATTGTCAGAAACCCAAAAAGTGCTTGAGTCTCATGCAGACAACTAAAGGGGACAGAGAGTACTAAAAATCAAATAGTTCTTAGACAGTCTAGAAATGTTAATTTGCCAGTTGGTACTTTGAGTATGCTTTCTGGAGTTTCACTTATTTTAGTCTGAAGGTAGGAAACCTATGAACTTTGGATACCTATGAACTTGCCTGCTTTATACTTAATGGTTACTAATCTGAAGACTTGTTGTTCAGTTGTTTCAACTCTTTGTAATCCCATTTGAGTTATCCCTGGCAAAGATGCTGGAGTGTTTTGCTATTTCCTTCTCTAGTCCATTTTATAGGAGAGGAAACTGAGGTAAACAGGGCTAAGTAACTTACCCAGTATCACATAGTTTATGTCTAAAACTGGATTTGAATTCAGGTCTTTCTGACTCCAAGCCCAACCTCTATCAGCTTGTGCTACTTAGATGTTCCAATCTGGAGAGATTCATTCTTTAACATATTCCTCAGAAAGGTACATATAGAAATGGCTTATAAGTCCTGGCAGCCTTCTTTCTTTAATCTTTTGCATTTCTATCATCTTGGTTGCCATATTGCACCCCTCTAGCACTATTATGATTAAATAACCTATTTTCCTTGACACTTATGCTGGCATTGCTATATGGGAATCAGATCCTATTGTGATCTTCAGATGAAACATAGCAGGGTGTGGGGGTGGGGGAATCCTTAGATTGGCTGAGATAAATTTATCTCTGCTTTTCAAAACATAGTGTGATCACAGTATAATTCACTTGTACAAATTGGAAATGAAACTCTTGTTTCAACTGTTCTTGATTTTTTATGAGGACCAGTGGAACAAAGAAGAATCTGGGAGTTTGTTCGGTAGAGAAAGCTTGGGTAGTCGATAGAATTTGAAGCATAGCTGACATCTCCAAACTGATGAATTTCTTTCAAGGTGATTTATATTCTTGCAAGAAAGCTAAGAAGACTGAGTGATTGATCTCTCAGTTAGACTTTATGAAATAACCCCATCAGGCAGGCAAATGGTCTGCATCCTCTAGTCTTGCTTAGCATTTACGTTTGTAGGCATTCTTGTCCCTGGACCCATTAGAAAAGCTCTTAAAGTGCAGCTTTAAAAAATTATCTGTTCTTTTGTTGTGAGAAACTTTGTCCATTGCCGGTGACAGTAGGGTCCAATTTAGAGACTTGGCTCTGATTCACATTCTTACTGTGATTGACTCTTGTTCAGAAAGCCTGTTCATATCCACAGTCCAACCAACACTATCTGTCTTAGCTACCATTCAGATCTGCTAAATGTATGTGGATCGCCAGAGATCTATTCAGATAAATTACCTATGGCTCAACCCCCTCAAACCTGAAATCTAATTGCAGCAGCACATTGAACTGATTGATGTATCTTTCCTAAAGTATTGATATTTTCCTTCATTTGTGTGCAGACTTTTAGATGACTTTGATTTCTGTTCCAGCCTGATTTTGTATCACTTCTTCCCTCCCCCCTCATACATCGGGCATTCCAGCAAAATAGGCCCACCAGCTGAAGTCACAATTTCATTTCCTACCATTTCTGTAGAAATCATTTCCCATGCCTGGATTTCATTCCTTCCTCATGCCTACCTCTCAGAATGCTTATCTTTCTTTAATACTTCAAGTCAGGTGCCACTCCCTCTGGGAAATTCTTTCCTGATTCCCTCAGTTAACAGCAACAATGATCATGTATAATAATAAAAATGGGGATGCCATTCAAATTTATTTATGAAAACACAGGGTCTTCTGATTGCAATTCAGGATTAGGTCATCAGAACCAGAAATGAACAGAAAGATTATTGTTTAGAGAGCCTGGGCTTGTTCGATGTGGTGGAAATTATATGATGCTATACTGTCATCTGTAAAAATACATCTTTTGAATACCTAGCAAGACATGGCTAGAATGAAATTTTAGAAATTCATTATCATTCATGTACTGACAGATGACAAATCCTCCATACTATCAACATAGGACTCAAACTTTTTTTTTTTGAGAGGGAAAGGCAGGGCAATTGGGGTTAAGTGACTTGCCCAAGGTCATATAGCTAGTAAGTGTTAAGTGTCTGAGATGATTTGAACTTAGGTCCTCCTGACTCCAGGGCCAATGCTCTATTCACTGTGCCACCTAGCTGCACTGGTGTTGCTGGTCCTCTCTTTGAAAGGAAAGCCATCTTAGGGTAAGAAGGTCACTCCTGTTCTGGTCACAGCCCCTGATGACTAGAGGAGCTTTCAGGAGGTCTCCAAGGACAGGGAGCTGCTCTGGCTGCTCCATTTGCCCCAGCTCTGACCCTGTTCAGAGTCGACCTTTTGTTTTCTTCTTTAGTGTGATATCCTATCGACCTCCTAAGCTATCCTTTTCTGGATTCCCCTGGCAACAAAAGCAGGCAGGGTTTCTCTCTGTGCTTCAGCTGGCCCTTAACTCATTTCCCAGATGCACATTCACAGGATGCAGCTAGTGCTCTCCCATGCTGCTGCCTTCTTGGTTCTGTGCTCTTTGGGGCAGTGCCTTACACTCTCAGCTTTTTCTTCTTCTCTAGCCATGGACAAAAACTGACCTCAGGGCCTCAAAAAATGCCTCCAGTCCTTCAAACTTCCACTTTCTCCCATTAAAGTTGCTAGCTACTTAATCCACTAAACTCATCTCTGTTGTGGATGTGTCAGAGATATGGATCCCCCAATCCTGATTACAGTTAACCATGCACTTTCATAGTTGTTTTCTAAAAATAACTATATCCTTAATGCAAAGGAGTAACAATAGACATAAGAATTTTAGGCCAGCAGAAGGATCAGGTGGTTAACAGAGCAGATACTGGACCTTGTACTGCCCCTAAAATCAGTTTGCAAACCCATCATGCTGCTTGCTGTAGATGGATGGCTGGGTCATTGCAGATAGGCTGGAGTTCTTTTAATGGAAAAGAACTAGGAATGAGAGGAAGGAATGAAAAGAAGCAGTGAAAGTAGAAGGGTTACCTGTGAGTTAAGATCTAAGTGTCTGCTTTCAATTAAAGCAGGTAAGGAATATGAATGTTGCTCTACTTCATGCCTGGAATGAATTTCCTTCTCATTTTGCTTCTCCTTAGTTTCCTTCAAGGCTCTGCTTAAGCCTTCCCTGATTTCTTCCCCATTCCACCTTCCAGCTACTAGTCCCTCTCCACTCTACCCCCAGCAAAATTTTGTTGTTTTTTCCGGCGTTTCGGTTGTGTCCAGGACCCCATTTGGAGTTTTTGGCAAAGATACTGGAGTGGTTTGCCATTTCCTTCTCCAGTTCATTTTACAAATAAGGAAACGGAGGCAAACAGGATTAAGTGACTTTCCCAGGGTCACATAGCTAGTAAGTGTCTGAGGTCAAATTTGAACTCAAGTCTTCTTGACTACAGGACCCTACACTCTTCCACCCTTTATTTATTATGTATATATATGTGTGTATATAATATATATATATATATATATATATATCCATGTATTATATGGTCTCCCCCCAAAAAAGTAAGCTTCTTGACCTCTGTATTTGTATCCCCAGCACCTAGCATAGAAACTAGTAGGTCCTTAATAAATTTGTATTAACTAGATGATGGTCTTTATGTTTATTAAAATAGTGTTAGAAAACAGGTAGTTTTAGAGGATGTAAGAAAGTAAATGAGAGGCAGTGTGGCATGCGTAATGAATAGAAAGCTGACCCCAGAGTCAGTAAGACTTGTGTTCAGCTCCCTTTTTTGGGCTGTACTGACCATGTGACTGAGCAAGGGGCTTAACCCCTTATTGCTCCAAGTAGGAATATACGGAGCAGGTGCAGATCTGCACCTGTGGTTAAGAATTCCTTGCCAGGCACTCTTTAGACCAGTGAAATAAAAACCAACTAACTAAATAAAAATTCCCAGACAATTTGAAAACATGTTTATTTGAGAGAAAGAATAGACTTTCAAATAAATATTTATTATTCAGAATCAACCCAAACTACCTCTTGTAATGCTAAAATAATAGACTTCAGATTTTTACATTCAAACAAATATATAAGCTTGGGCTCCTGGTATCTTTCCTTACATCTTCTGGAAGTCTGGTGGAAACCATATGCTTTTAATCCAATGTTTCAGGTTTTTAAAAATTCTTTTTAATTCACAAAAATCATTTCCTCCTTTTCCTATTTCCTCCTCCTCTTCTGAAAAAGAAAGGAAAACATAGCCCTTGTAACAAATATTCATTGTTAAGGAAAATAAATTCCAGCATGAGCTATGTAAAAAGATATATAATCAATCTGTAACCTGTATCAGTTATCTCCCTGATAGGAGGTCAGTAGCTAATCATGAGTCCTGGGGAATTGTTGGTTATTATGTTAAAGTGTTAGGACTTCCTTAGGGAATCTTAGGGCTTTCAGTGTTTATCTTTACAATGTTGTTGTATAAATTATTCTGGTTCTTTGCACTTTATGCTGCCTCAGCTCATATGAATTTTACCAAATTTCTTTGAAACATTTTCTTTTCAGTACAATAGTATTCTGTTATATGAATGTAACAGAATACTACATTCGTGTACTATACTTTGGCCATTCTCCAACTGATGGGCATCCCCTTAGTTTCCAATTCTTTGCTACCACAAAAAGCTGTGTTAAACATTTTTGTATATTCTTTCCTCTGTTCTTTGATCTACTTGTGGTATAGACCTAAAAGTGGTATTGCTTTTCATCTCATGTTGTGCTTGTTTTAAAATCATTTGGGGTGGAGGAAGTGTTATTCTGGAAAAACCTACAAGAAAAATATGACAGATGCTTGCCCCTAGTGCCACTTTGTGACTAGTCAAATACAGATTAGGATTTCTTGTTTATTTGGTTTGGTTTATTATGTGTGGGTTTTGGTTTGTGCCAAAGAAGAGAAATGGGTTTTTGTGGCATGCTTTCTCAAAATTTTAGGTCTGTTGAAGTGGTCTAAGGCTAACTTATTTTAAATTGTTATTTTATTTTATTTTTTATTTATTGCTTTTTGGAGGGGGGGGAAGGTAGGGCAATGGCTAGTTTTGTGTTAAGTGTCTGAAGTCAGATTTGAACTCAGGTCCTCCTGACTCCAAGGCCAGTTCTCTATTCTCTGTTCTTGAACTATCGGCCCCTAAATTGTTATTTTAAAGTATTTTTATTTCCAAGAAGTTATTTCATATTTTGTAACCCTATGTATGATTGTGGTACTAGATAGTAAACTTGCTGAAGTTCATCCTAGCAAAGTTGATTGGCCAGAATAAAGAACCTACTACCATTAGGGTAAAACTTTCAGCCCAGAATAAAGGCTCTCAATCATTCCTCCCTTCCCTGACCCTACACATACCAGTAATGTGATTTACAGAATCACAGTGTTAGAGGACAAAGTGGTCTGAGAGATCATCTAAGACTGCTCTGTTTTACTTCTGAAAAAAAATGTGGCCAAGAAACTATGTAACTCTCATAGTCACTTATCCAACAGTCTTTTATTAAAAGCACTTGCTATATGTCATATACTCTGATAGATGTTGGAGATACAAAAATAAAAGTGACAGTCCTGGCCCTCAAGGAACTTGCATTCTGTTACAAAGTTATATAACTAATTAACCTGACTTCCAGTTCACCTTCCTTCTTAATATCCTATATGTAAAATATTTCATCACTCTCATTTTCTGTGCCCTTACCTAGGCACAGAGTTAAGTATTCACCTAACTCCTTAGGTGCTTAGCTTCTGTGAGAGCTGCTATGGTTTAAAAATTCTTCACCTTGAGGCCAACAAGTAATTAATTTCTTTAAACATAACTAGACAGATATATACCTGGGTCAAAAGTAGTTGGTGGAGGGAGGCAAGAGGATGTCCCTCATGGAGAGACGGTGGTCCAAACTCTAGCAGTCTAGTCAGTGGCCTTGAGGGATTTGAGAAGAGAGGTGGCTGCTGGGAGAAGAATATAATTACAGTGATGAGACTCTGTAGGTGGTAGCCTAGGGTTGAGTGAGGTAGCATGGCAGTGGAGGACCAAGAGATATGGAAAGGAAGGATACCCCTCAAATGTCAACACCCTGGACAAAGCTCCTGTGACCTAACCCTAGTTAGAGGTCTTCTAAACTCTTCTAGAGTTTACTGCTAGGCCTGTATTCAAATTCATTCTTGATTATGAAGTAGGAACTGATGTAGCATGGGTTCCATTGCTTTATCATTATAGCCTTTGATAGGCTGTTGGTAAATGGCAACTGATTACATTTTTCCCAGTGATCATATCTCCTGTAATTTTTAATGGATTTCAAGGAAATTTCTTGTGTGTGTGTGTGTGTGTGTGTGTGTGTATGTGTGTGTGTGTTGTTGTTGTTGTACCTGGCTACCTGGTTTTCCCATCCCCCAACCTCAGGCCTCCCTCAGGGAAATGAGCAGACTTCCAGGTCAGTTCCACCCTTCTCCCACCGATTTCCGCCTTTACTGAGTCTGCCCACTTCCACAGAGGTGGGCTGGCTTCCTGGTCAGGGAGACTTGGCACTGGTGGGAATTTTGAGGTATGTACTGACCAGTCACTGTTCTTGGCCTCTGCAAGTTTCTGTTTGCATAATACCTAATCGTTGGCTACATGCTATCCCTTTAAAAGCCAATAGGTTGGCGGTGCAGACTCACTGTTTGATTTGGTCTTGACCCCGAACAGTCCCATGGAAAATAAAATCCACTTCCAAATTTTACTCTCAGGGGTCTCTTGTCTCACTCCTTTCTGCACATTATGTGTGTGTGTGTGTGTGTGTGTGTGTGTGTGTGTGTGTGTAAATATACATTTATATTATATATAATATATATTTCTTATTTATGTAAATATGTGTATATATATATATATATATATATACACACAAATTATGTGTGTATGTATGTATATAGTTTGATAGATTGAGAAATGTTTGAGTACCAGGTGAACCCGTAGTAATGACTCTTCATTTTGGCATTTCCAATACTCTGAAAAGTCTACTGTTCTTTTAAGATACTTTGTATCCTGTGTTTGTAAATTTGTAAATCTCAAAGGTTGCATTTCTTCCTTTAAAGCTATTCAGGCCTTGTGCTTTTTGTTTTTGCTTAGAGAGTTAGCATGCTTGTGACAAACTAATGCCAGAAATTCAATCAATCGTGAGTAATAAGCAGTGAACTACTTGTGGATTTAAAACCCAATTTAGGTGCTGTTCTAATTGCTATGGCTGGAAGGATCATCCCCTCTAATGAGGAAGACAAATTCCTTCCCTTGGGGTTTCCACTGGCTAACTGATCAAATTGTTCCTATCATAGGTTGGGGGTGGGGGGGGAGGGAAGAGACAGAGACAGAGACACATTGACAACTTTTACTAAGGCTTAAAAAAGCTAACTTCCATTTCCTTTTTTTCCCTCTTTCATTCTTCCTGCATTTCTTTCTTACCCTGTTTTATTTACCCTGTACTTTATTTTTGAAAGGATTAATATGTGATTCTCCCCCCTCCCCCTTAAATTAATAAAATCATACATTTTGTCCTGAGTCTGAACTTCCAGAGATCATATCAGTAGGTGCAAAAAAAATCTCAAAAAACAAAGAGAAAAAAAAATCATATGAGGAAAAATGGTTGGACTATGCTAAATTTTGGTTAGATTTTATCTGTATTAAACCAAATTGATTTGATCATGACCTTGAAACATAATGAGTGGTTCGCATGCTAGACTTTCAATACGTAGAGCTGAGTTCAAAACTCTCTTGAGACTTATGCTAAGTTGTATGTGATTATCAGACCTCTAGGCTCTTGGTTTTCTCAAACCTGTAAAATGGGGATGACATTTGCATTATCTATCCAGCAAGGTTGTTGTAAATTTAAGTGCTCTGTAATTTTTAGGAATTATTATTTCTCTTACTTACTGGTGTGTGTGAGGGCAATACACACATATATTACAAACTATTACTTTAATAACATATACTAGAATTTTTTTTTCATATACTAAAATTTTGAAAGAAATTTAAGATACCTTTTTGGAAACTATATAATAACTTCCAGATTCACTTGTCTTTTTTTTTTTAATTGGGAAATGTGTTCCTTTCCATTCTTCCCATACCTTTGGCAAGGATTAGTGGGTTTTGTTTTGTTTTGTTTTGTTTTTCGTTTTTTTGCTTGTTCGAACCAGTTGGGTTTTCCCCCCTTTTTGGTTTGTCCCCCTTCCCCTTCTGACTTGATTTCTGGAAGTTTGGGCTCAAGGCAAAATGTGAGATTTTATTAATTTAGTAGAGGAAACAATGAGTTACTCCTTTAAAAAATAAAGTACTGTACAGTTCAACAAACATATTTTTGAGTTCCTCAAAAATAGCCTGGTGTGTAGTTCATTTTAATCTGGTTGACTTGAACTCTTCTAGGATATATAGGCGGTTCCTTGGTCAAGAAAACAGTAGTTGACACCTTCTTTCTGTTGTCCATTTCATCATTCCAGTCGACCCAACCAGTAAAAACTCAAAAAATCTTTTTTTGCTTTTTTCCTTCTTTGTTCCAACAAAGTTAAATAAAACAACAGTAACAAAAAACCAGCCAACTGTTAACTCTTGTTAATGTCATAACCTTTTCTTGCCAGTTGTAGCTCATTCTGAGATGTCCTTAGGACTATGTCCCACTTATATTCTCATCTTCCATTGCCTCCTTTGTAGGTGAGTTCTACACTTCAAAGGATGAAATTATTAGTAAGGCAAGCCAGGAAATTATTGATTGTCCTGCTTTAGACAATGGCCTTGAGGAGATGTCAAGATAATTAGTTTCCCATAGCTAGTCTATCATGCCTCCATGCTAGACTTGTGATCTTTCCCCTAATCTTCTCATCTATGTGTATTTCCTTTTTTTCTGTCTAGATAGTCTGAGTATATAGTCCAATGACAGTATTGTTTTTGTTTTATACTTTTATCAGTCTTCATCCAAATACTTTCTACCATGTTTTCTCTAATTCATATTTTTCTTTATATGAATATATCTTTTTAATGTACCTGTATAATATATATCATAATATAAAATATACACCACATTATATTATATATTATTATTATATGTATATTGTAGAATGTCATTTATTTTTTATAATATATTTTATAATATATAGAATATATTTTTATAATATATAGAACATATAATTGTGTGTATATATATATATGTATATATATACACATATATATGTATAATATGTGTAATATCCCCACCCCCACTTTGGTTCTAAAGAATACCCTTGAAAAGTCATAATCCATGATAGGTCCCACCCACCAAATTTCATGGATCCCTGAAGGGCCAAATTTTCCTTCTTTCACCAGATTCTCCAATTCATTTTACTGCACTCATGTTTTGAACATTTGGATCACTATCTCAGGCTGTAGCTTTTATTGTTGGTTTTGCATGGTCAGCTAGCTGGATTTCTGAATCACTGGGATAGGGAAAATATGAGGGTGTGCAAACATGCTAAGGAATTAAGGAATGAGTCTTGGAAGGGTATCAGTGACTGGAGAAAAGGACTGATGAGGGAGCAGAATGATTGGAATGGAATCTACTCTGGAAATCCAACCCCAGGGTAGATGTCCTGTGAATCCTAGCTGGCCTACCTCTCTAGAGGCATGAACCAGTGAAGGTATCGCCTGGGGGGAATTCAGTCTGAAGGCAGCAGGTGGCAGTGGAAGATGAGTCTGGTCAGGGATGGCTTCCAAAGCACTGGAGAAGGCTCTGGAGTGAAGACCTAGGCAGTGAGGGGAGTGGCTAGGATGAGGCTGACTCAAGGCCCTGTGGTGAAGACAGATTCTGGAGGCAGGTGGCCGGATGGGATTGAAGCAGAGCTTGCTGGGAAGGCCATGGGGCAAAGACAGAACCCCAGAAGCTGGTGGCAGGGATCTGAGATCATGAGAATCGAATGAGATCACTTATGTAAAGTGCTTTGCACATCTCAAAGAGGTATATAATTGTTAACTACTATTAGTATTGATATTATTATTATTTGGCTCAATGGACATAGGTGGCTTATTTATCTGATGGCAAATTTGAAAAAGATAATATCTCTGTTGACTTAAAGAAAAAAATCTGCTGTCCATTTGAAGTAGCCAAGGAGAGGAGAAAGACTGTTAGGACAGGATTCGAGAAGAGGATGGAGGAGGGCAGAAGAAAGGGAAGGTTACAGAAAATGAGGAAAGAAAAATGAAGATGGAGGTGAGGAAGAATGGAGAAAGAAAAGCAGCAATTAAAAAAAATTCTTTTTTGGAAGACTGCTTAGGGGAATTTGCAAAGTTTGGCTTTTGATTTAAGAAGTCTCCCAAAGACAGTGTCTCAGATTTGAGTCACTTGAGTTGGAACATTGTGTATATTAGAAAAGCTCAGAGGAAATATTTGAAAGCAAATTCTTCCATCTGGGGTGAGCATTGCTTCTGACAGACAGAAAGCAGGGGATCCAGATGACCTCTCAAGCCCTGAGTAAGTTTACATTTTCCATGGAGCAGGGGAGAATGCTTTCTCATTCTAACCACATTCTCCACATAGTTCTGTTTTGTCTCTTGACCTAGTCTCTTAGTTAAATAGTTTTCAATTATTTGACAGCAGCAGAATCCAAAGGTCTGCTGTCCAGGTGGATTCTTGGTCTTGTAAAAGTAAAGAATCCTGCAAAGATCCTACAGCCAAGTTCTTTAGAGATGTCAATACTCCTTAATTTGAATTTCCTTTTTTTTTAAACTTCAAAAATCATGTAAATTAATTGCCAGTCTTGTTAGTGCTGGTGCTAGATACTTCCAGATTTTTGTATCTACCGTTTAGTACCACTTTGGTGTTTAGGAACAAAGGTATCTGGCAACTTCAACTAACTGACAACAAGGAAAGAAGGAGGGAAAAAGCCTTTCGTTGGTTAAATCAGGCAGCTAAATGGTATGGTGAACAGAACAGTGGGCATGAATCAGGGAGACCTGAGTCAAGGAGTATGCTGGAACCACTTGTGACCTTACGCTCCTCTGCCTGAATTAAAATCCTGGCTCATTTAGTTTGTGATTCTGGGTAAGTCTTTGCCTCACTTCTCTCATCTGTAAAATGGGGATAATGATAGTACCTACCCCAAGGTTAATGTGAAGATAAAAATGAAATAATATTTTAAATTGTATTATACCAATGCTAGGCATTGTTGATGTTGTTATGCCCCAAGATTCATGTACTTAATTCTTCGGATGGGCTTTCATCTAGTACCTGTTTATTGCTTACCTTTTCCTGTATACAGTCCTAAGAAATTTTTGTTTGATTTCTAAGCCCATGGAAGAGGAGAGGAAAAAGGAGAGAGAGACACAAAAAGAGACAGAGGCAGAAAGAAAGATTTTTTTATTAGGTGTTGTTTTTGCTTTGGGCTCCCTCCTCTAAGAAGAATTTACTTGCTTTGTTCCTTTTGTTAATTCTCATCCCATCTTGTCTCTTGTAAAATTTTATTCTCTGATTTATGGTCAGTATCCTTATTTGTTCCTTTTAAAATCATTTTTGTGCTCCTCATAGAATTAAAGCTTCTGAAGTATCAGGTTCAAGTTCTTTTTCTTCTTCTTTTTTTTAAAATAACAGATTTATGTTATTGCCTTAACAGATCTAGCCCCATTGTTTCTCTTTTCTATTGTGCTTAACTCTTAGAAGTATTTGTCAGGGAAGTAAGATGGATACAACCATGCCCCATGATATAAAGTGCTCAGTGTCTCAACTTTTGGGCTCCAGTTCCCTGGTCACTGCCAGTTCATTATCATCCCAGGAAGCGTATCTTGATTTTGTCCTCCACCCTGACCCCCCTTTCATATTGTTAGTATCTCCTCAGAAAATTCCTTTTATGTGTTTTATAAACAATTTTGCCTGTACATGTTATTTCCCCCAGTGGAATTTAAGGTCTTGAAGCCAGGGACTTTTTTACTTTGTGAATTTCTAAGCCCAGTGCCTAAGACAATGGTGAATAAGATATGTTTGTTAATTGATTGATTATTGTCACACATTACTAACATCTCTCCCCACCAACAAAATCATTAATGATGAGTCCATTCCTTTCTCCTTTCACTATCTGTCCTAAACCAAAATAAAACATCTTGGAGGGATATTCTTAGTTCAGTTGCCTTCTTATTAAAGTTGGGGAGGAGTAAACCCTGATCTATCAAGGAAAAGACTATAAAGAATCACATTCTCCTAAAGGTTAGAGAGAGTCATAATTTTACTGTATCATAATATTATGGGAGGCATCCAGAATTGTGATTTTATAAGTTGTATAATATATTGTTTTAAATGTTATTGTTTAGTTGTATCTGACTCTTTGTGACCTCATTTTGGATTTTTCTTGGCAAAGGCACTGGAGTAGTTTGCCATTTGCAGCTCGTTTTACAGATGAGGAAAATGAGGTGAACAGGGTTAAGTGACTTGTCCAGGGTCACACAGCTAGTAAGTATTTGAGGCCAAATTTGAACTCAGGAAGATGAGTATTCTTGACTCCAGGCCTAGCACTCTTTCTACTTCACCACCTAGCCCATCCCGTTTTAAATGTTACAGAATAAATTTTTAGTAGGTGGCTTTAGCTTTCATTTATTTTTAAAGATGTCCAAACTAATTAAAACAGTAATCTTTTTGCTTACTTATTGATGTTCTTGTAAGTTTCTGGAATAACAGTAATGAATCTAAGCGTAACAAATGTTGGGGCAGCTAGGTGGTGCAGTGAGTAAGAGCGCTGGCCTCGGAGTTGGGATGACCCGGGATCGAAACCAGCCTCAGAAAGGATTTTATTGTGCAAAGACAATAGACAAGTTTTTCTTCTTTCTGCAAATATTTTTGAATTTAAATAGATGGAAATGTCAGTTTGTTTTAAAGAAGAAAGAACTTTAAAAAGCTGTTCTCTGGTTGCTTTATTTACCTAATAACTAGAGATAAATTTTTTAGAATAGTTTTTTATGACAAGAAGCACAGCACTGTTAGACTGTGTTGTCTTGGAAAGAAGAGAGAAAAAAAATAACTACTAGATTTGTTTTTCTGTGTTTGGAAGTCACATCCACTTATTCCTCCACATATTGTTTACTTAAGATTTTATAATTTTCAAGACTTTCTCATCAACAAATAAGTCATTTGTGATCCATCTGCTTAAGTATTTTCTATCACTTGGAGGGAAATGAGTGAGTTTGGTTCATTTTGGATCCTGATGCCAGGTTAGGAAATCATTGTCTCTTTTACCACCCACTAGCGTGGAAGGGAAGCCATTTTTCAGTGCATGTCTCCAGTGTAGGCAGTGTTGGCTGCTTCTGACAGTCCACACTCTTCTGGTTCACTTCACTAAAGAAGGGTCAATTACAGAATCCCATCAGTCTTGAAAGACCTGTGGAATCAGGAGTTGACACTGGATTTAGATGTTGTTAAGTGAGCTAGAGCATTACGGTACAGTTGAAAGGACCCATGCTAATAACCCAGGCTACCTGAATGGTAGGTAAGTAAGAAATGCCAGGGTTATTTTTTTTTCCTACAGAGAAGCACTAATGCTCTATGTTTTTTAACCTTACTTTTTTTTTCTTTTTTATTCTTGCTTTTTTGGAGGGCAATTGGGGTTAAGCAACTTGCCTAAGGTCACACGGCTAGGTTTTTTTGTTTGTGTGTGTGTTAAGTGTCTAAGGCTGGATCCAAACTCGGGTCCTTCTGACTCCAGGGCCGACGCTCTACTCAGTGCGCCACCTAGCTGCCCCTTTTAACCTTACTTTTATTAATATTTTTATGATGTCATCTTCCTTTCTGAATTCCCTTTCCTACCCACCAAGCTATCCCTTGTAACAAAGAATAAGAAAAGAAAAAGCAGTTCCACCAAATCAACTACCATGTCATCTGTCTCTGATAGAATATGCAGCACTCCCCACCTTTTGTCCCTCTACCTCTACAAAGAAGGGAAGAAGGTGCATTAAAAGAACAAAACAAAAACCAAAATGCTGGGGCTAAGCTTGGCCACCAAAATTGGACAAGGTTCAGTTTTGTTTCGCTGTTCTTTCCCTTCCTTTAGGTTACAGTCATTGTGTATTTTGTTTTCTGGGTTCTGTTTGCCTTACTCTGCATCAATTCATATAAGTCTTCCCATGCATCTCTGGATGCTTCCTATTCATTATTTCTCTGAGTTCAGTAATATTCCATTCCATTACTGCATCACAGTTTGTTGTTTCACTTCCCTCCCCTTCCCCTCCCCCTCCCAAAGGAGCAAAGCCCTCTGTTTTAATGCCATGTTAAAATACTAACACCTATGCTGCTATCTCCTGTAATACAGGCTGAAGATTAAAATAGCAAGAAGGACTCTTCACTAGAAAAGGCCTGTCATTGTGATGAAAATTGTGAGCTCATGAACAAATAACCTATTTTTAACTTCATTTTAGAATGTTGCCTAAGACTTAGAAAGGGTGTCTTGTCCACAGTCACACAGTTCTTGGGTCAGAGTTGGGTTTTGAACTCAGGTCTCCCTAACTACAAATCAGCAGTCTATTCAGTAAACTACATTGCTTTTGTTTGATCCATGCAGTGAAAAAGCATTGTTGATAAGTTGTTAATCTTAGTGGTAGTTGCTGTTTTTTCTTTTAATCTCCTTCCCTCCCCCCCCCCCATATTGCCCTGGTTTCATAATATGTATCCCCACATGCTACATTCCTGGGTGTCATAGTCTCCTAGAGAAAATTTTTCATGCCAGAACATCTAAAGCCTAAAAAAAGGGCAAATGCAATTTTTATGAGCTGGAATGGGACTGTGTTCTTTTGAATCTGTGCTAAAGCATTGAATATTTTTTTTCTGGTCATCCTACATCCAAAATTTAACCTATAGAAGAAACCAGGTTTTTTGCTTCTATTATCCAGGCTCTTTAGTATTCTCTTCTGCAATAGACCTTCTTTCACCCTGCTCTGCTCAGGTTTGTTTATTTACATCATTAATTTTAAAGGGCAGCTTTGACCATCTTTAATGAATTAGCAGAGGCCCAGGGACTTCCAGGGCAGTATTTGTCTTAAGCCAATTTGATGTCAGCCACCCATGCTACAGAGGATTTTTTTTCCCTTTTCTTCAAGAAACCATCTAGATTTTTACAAGCCCGACAGATTATTGGCGCTGATGCTGTTTGTAAGCTCTGGGTTGATGCCATCTTTGGGTTTTAAGAAAAAAGGAAATGTGTACCATATGAAAGTAATGAGGCTAGGTCAGCCTCTTCTGTCTGTACCACCTTCTAAATAGAAACACTGAAGAAGTCTGATTAAAGGCTTTCTGTGTCCAGCACAATTCTTTATAGCGGCCACGTATTAATTATAAACATTTGTTGCCTTCCTTGCCTGTAGCTATAGAGAGGCTTCATCTCTGCTGATGTGACTGAATAATTTATAAGCATGGTTATGGTGAAATTTGTGGTGGTCATTAGCATTTTAATGAAAAAAATGCTGTCATTATCCTAAATCTCCCTTTTGTTTCTACTTTTCTTCCCTCTCCTTTCCAGCTAAATGTCCTCAGTCTTTCCTAAGTATTTGGAAAACGCTGACGATTCCGGGTAATGTGCTGACTGGTCACTATGGGCAGGCGACACCCAGGGGCTCACTGTCATCCAAGCAGTTCATGTATGTACCTTCCATTTTACTAGAAATTTGTAGTATGTTGAATTTAACTGCTCGTGTTGTGAGATCTCAAGGCTGTAAATGCTAAGTAAGACTACTTAGAAATGCAGAGAATGGCTTGTCCTGGGGCATCTTTTAATTTTTTAAATTGTTTTTGGATGGAGAAACTCTTATCTAAATTGGGGCGATATGTTTAAGTGTCCTTTTAAGACTAGACATGTTATTAGCAATAATCACCATTCTTCTTACATGCCCATATATGTAGAGAGACATTTTTTAATGAGGCATTCGGGGTCCCAACAAAGAACACCCCTGTCAGAGAGAGGCAGTATAATGAATTCCATTTCAGAACATTATCTTTTTTTTAAGGGTATTTCAGAAGGTTTATTTCAGCCTCTCATGGATCATAAAATCATAAAACCTTGAGTCTAGGAGAGAGGTCATACAGTCTTACCTCTGAACTCTGGGCAGAACAGTTCTTAAGCCTCCCCAAGGAGAGAGCTTTGGACTCTGATTCCTTACAGTTTCCAAACAAAGAGACTCTGTAATCTAGTCTTTAGTGAGGAAATACAGTATTTCATAGTACTCACACTCTTCCAAATGTCTTAATTAGAATCATTCCTACTACAGTTTTTTGGTATGATTATTGGTCCACACATGCCAGTGATCCTAGCTGCCCTTCTCTATCCAGACCTAGCTTCTTTCCTGCATTCTGGTCCTTCATTACCAGCTGCCACTTGGAGAGAATTGATCTTTTCCTCCAGAGCCTTCTTTTGTCTCAAACTTCCATATTTCTGTCTAGAGAGGTGGGGAACCTGCGGCCTCAAGGCCACATATGGCCTTCTAGGTCCTTGGGTGTAGCCTTTTGGCTGAGTCCAAGTTTTACAGAACAAATCCTTTTATTAAGGGGATAGTTTGGATTCAGTCAGAGGGCCTCACTTGAGGACCTAGAGGGCTGCACGTGGCCTTGAGGCCACAGGTTCCCCAGGGCATCACCATCCATCTAGGTATCTATGTTTAAAATCTAGGATTCCTTGATTATACTCGCCTCCTATATCCAATCAGTTGCCAGGTCTTACCAATTGTACTTATATAATATATCTCTTAAACTTGTCCTGTCTCTCTCCTTACACAGCCACCACCCTCTTTCAGGCCCCAGGCCCTCATGCTTAGACTACTGCAATAGCTTCCTATTGGTCTCCCTGCCTCAAGTCTCTGCCTTGCACATGACTGCCAGAGTGATATTTCTATAGAGCGCACACACACACACACACACACACACACACACACACACACACACACAACGCATAATAGAAAGCATCATGTCATCACCCTGATCAGTGAATTTCATTGCCTCTCTGTTACCTCTGGGATCAGGCACGGATTCTTCTGTTTGCCATTTGGACCCCCCATGCCCTGACTCCAGCCCACCCTTTCCATTCTTGTTACACATTACAGCTTTTCATGCATTCCATGGTTCAGCCAACCTGGACTTCTTCCTGTTCCTCACACACAATGCTCTCTTCATTTCCTTGCTTTTCCACAAGCTGTCCCCCACCCTTGGGATACACAGCCTTCCACTTCTGCCTCTACCTTTTAGTATGTGTGTGTGTGTTTAATTTTATATGTATGTGTACACATATATGTATATGCATGTACATATGTATACATGTATATGGGAGGGAGGGCTGGGGGATTTGAACTCTGGTCTTCCTGATACCAAGGCCAGCCCTCCATCCAATGTGCCTCTTAGTATCCAGTCCTGCATTTCTTTTTGTTCCGTTGCTCTGAACCCTGCCCTCCAACTCTTTTCAGAGGAAAGAATTGTAGAATCTCAGAGTTGTAGGGCACTTTAAGACCATACAATTCATTCCCTTGTACCAGGCACGAGTTCCCTCTGCAGTATCCCTGATATGGTCATTCAGCTTCTGTTCTATAGCTGGGCAGCATTTACATTGCTCTGTAAGGCTTGCAAAGGCACTCATAGTTGTCCCATTTAGTCCTCTGAACTAAGTGATGTTATTCTCATTTCCATCATACCCTAGAGAAGCTGAGGTCAAGGTTATTAAATTAGCAAGTGACTGAGACAGGAAACTTAGGCCTTCCTAACTAAATCCATCACTCTACCCATTGGGTCACCTCTCTAACCCCAACCCATGCCAGGCCTCACACCCATCACAGTGGGGAACTCATTACTTCATGGACCTAAAGCTGGAGGGGACTTCAGAAGTCCTTTAATTCAACCCCTTCATTTTACATAGGAGGAAACTGAGTCCCAGGGAGGTTTATTTGAACTTACATTCTCTGAATTCAGAGCTGGTGTTCTTTCCATTGTACCATGCAATTTTCTTGCACCCCCTTCTCCTCTTCCCTAGCAGATGAAAGGCACACTTTACAGAGAGGTCATTCAACTTGTAAACCCAAGAGGGATACCTCTAATTCTTAGGAAGTTTTTCCTTATTTTAAGATGAAGCCTGCTTATCTCTACTGGTGGTAGTAGCCACCAACTGGGCAATCAGGACAGGAGTCTCCCATTAGATAAACTTTCTTAATATTTGAAGATACCCATCAGATTTCTGTGACTTTTCTCTTGCTTTTCACTTGTATTCTCTAACAGGACCTATCAAAAAGGGTAGTTTGCCTTCTTTCCCTTTGTAGCTATGGCCCATTACATTATTTATTCATGACTTTTCTTTGTGTAGGGAATTCCCAATGACAAAACTCAATTTTTAATCTTAGAAAGTTACCTGAGGAACCTGGCAGGTTGAGTGACTTACCCATGGTCCCACAGCAAATAAGGGACAGAGATTGGTTGGGACTAGATCCCAGGGTTTCCTGACTTGAAACCGGTTTTCTCTCTACCACAGTAGGCTGCCTCTTATTCTTTGTTTGTAAGATAGAATTTTAATATGAATAAATGAAAAAGAGATAAATAAAGATCTTGGCTCTGAATAGACTATGTTTAACTGCATGCACATTTTCTACTTTTTAGATTATCTGTAGCAAGTTTAAGAAATTTTGGTCTTTTTTCCCCTCCCTTCTTTTTCCCATTATCAGTTGCTATGTGCTTAGGGAAATGCAACTTAATTTTTATGTTAGCCCAAAGCAAAACATAAATATTAAATCTCAGAAAAAGTAATCACAGTGTATTTGAAATTTGTATTTAAAATAACTTGCCATTTACCTACTTTCTACTTTACCCATTCCATTTATCTCTGCCAATGAAAATAATTAAAAGTAGAATGTATTATGGTTTAGGTCCACTTTGAACCGCTGATCTTTCAAAATTTATTGTGCCAAGGCAGTTCTGTCCTAGATTTCATATCTGTGGACAATTTTTTTTCTCCTGATGATAATTTCTGTGCTTATGAATAATAGCTTTGTTGAACTTTCATGATGAAAATGGTTAGTAAGAAAATCATTCCTGTCACTTTATCACTTTCCATATTTTTTCCCTTTTTCTCCTCCCCACATTCCTATTTCACTTGTTAACATTTATTTCAAGCCCTATTTTTATTTATTGCCACCCAATATACACATATGTAAACATGTAAAAACGTAATGTGTTTACTGGTATTACTACTCATCTGGAAACTTCTGGCAATTTCTTCTGTCAGAGTCATGACCTTCAACCACTTTTTCTGAGTGGAAAAGGAGTGTCAGAGGTGCTACCCTTGACACTGTGGAATTTGGGGAGCTGTCTTTTGACCCCTTCCAGGCAATTGTGTATAAAGTAATTACACAGATTAGTAGCTAGTCTGCTCCCAGAATCCTCCAAAGGCATAGCTAAATTAAAGCATCATATCATATTTGATTTCCATTTTGATGACTCTCTATCATCTAAGAGAAGTAAAATTGCTTATTATCTTTTAATAATAATGGTGACGAGAGCTAGCATTTATATGGTGCCTACTATGTGCCATACACTGTGCTAAGTCCTTTGCAAATATTATCTCATTTGATCTTTACAATGTCTTGTGAGGTAGGTGCTGTTATTATCCCCATATTACAGTTGAGGAAACTGAGGCAAACAGGGTGTTTGTTGGCCAGAGTCACATAGCTAATACATGTCTGTATTTGACTTTTCAGAACATTAGAAAACATAACACAATTTAGGATAATTTCTATAAATAAATCCTATAAATAAAGTCTTTGGCATGTACAGAGGGAAGTTTCAGTTACTTACTCAGAAAGTTAATTTCTGGGGAGTAGCTTATTCCCTAAAAAAGCTGAGTAAATGATACATAAGCCTATGTTTCTATGTCTACCCAAAGGTTTTAGAAGTATTTTACTTGGTACAGAAAAAGAGTGGGACGGAATCTATTCTTTCTCACTTAAATTATCTCTTATCAAAGACTCTTATCCCAGAAAATGTTTTCTTATCTAACATTGTAGGCCAATATCATGCTAGAGATTATATAAAATAGTATTTGATTTGGTCATTGGCCAGTGGGCTTGCAAGTTGAATGACCTCTCTGTAAAGTGTGCCTTTCATCTGCTAGGGAAGATGAGTAAGTTGATGCCTTTTCCCCATGATGGGTAAAGGCTGTTATCCTGATTTCTAGAGTGGCTGTATTATCAGTTTTGTAAAAAGTGTTTGTTTGTTTTTTTCCTGGAGGTAGAAGGTAGTAATGCTTTGGGATCATTGGGTGACTTTGCCTGACTCTTTCAGTCTTCCTGATTTTCTGTTGATCCCTTAAGGTGAGGAATTAAGGCAGAGAGTGTGTGTGTGTGTGTGTGTGTGTGTGAGAGAGAGAGAGAGAGATGGGGGAGGGAGATTTTTTTGTGTGATTTTGTTTGGGGAATGGGGAGGGGTTATTGTGGATTTGTGTATGAGCATTTTTAAGTACTGTTTGCTTATTGAAATGCTGGAACATGCTAGTGGTGAGATAGAAGGAGCTGTAGCTTCTCAGTTCTACTGTCGCCTAAGACCGTGAGATGATCTGAAGTCCTCAGTTAATACAGTCTAAACCCACCTGCCAGCATGGGAAGGAAGGATAATAGTATCTTATTCACCCCTGTCATTTTTTTTATCTGAGAGTTCATCAGTCTAGAGAACTTTTGGTGCGGAAACCTCCCCCCACCGGTGCAATACCAGCAGCTCCTCTGTAACTTAGTACAGAGGTGTCACAAATGGCTTGGGATCACTCAAGAATGCTCACTCAGGAGTTAGATGAAAATGTACCTGAGAAATATGTAACAAAATAAATGAAAACACAATAAAACTTAGATAACGTCACATTTTAAAAGGTCACTCTGAGGACCTCAAAGGCCCTTATGTATGGATTTGTGATTTCTGTTTCTGTGAGTTTGGCACCACTGACTTAGCAGCCAAAATGGAATTGTCCAGGAACTCACAACTACTAAGTGTCAGAGGATTTGAACCTAAGCCTTTCCTGACTGCCAAGTTCCTCCCTCTTTCCACTAGACAAGGAGTTCATGACCTTTCTTGTATCATGGACCCTTTCTCACAATAATGCTTTTAAATAATTGAAGGAGATGCTAGATTTCATTTAGAGGTGGTGGGGCGGGGGGAGGTGTAATGTTTGTACCTGTCCAAGGTCGTTTGCTCCTGTATAAGAACCTTCTAGACCAGGGGAAGGAAACCTTGAGGCCACATGTGGCCTTCTAGGTTCTTGGTGCAGCCTTTTGACTGCATTTTATTATTTTTTTTAAAAAGCCTTTTATTAAAGGGATTTCTTCTATGAGGTTTGTATGTAGTCAAAGGGCTACACTTGAGGACCTAGAGGGCCACATGTGACCTTGAGACCATAAGTCCCCCACCTTTGCTCTAGGTCATGTTGCCTAGCTGGTCTCATATATTCTATAACCCTATCAATAATGCATCTGGACATTGATAGAGGGGTTGTCTTAGCTTCCTGCTCTCAAAGAACTTACATTCCAATGGGAGAAGACAACAGGGGATGTTGGAATATGGAGGGGTGGGGGAAGAGGCAGTATGGGAAATGAGGATATGGAGGTGGCATCTGGGGAGAGTCAAGGCAAGAAGAGGTGAGGAATGGTGGTTTCAGGCAAGGAGTCACCAATGAGTAGAGGACTTTCCTAGGTTGGAGGCTGCCCAGGGTGGCAGTTTGGCCGTCAAGGAAGAGATGATTTTGGAGAGAATTAAGGCAAGGGGGAGGTAGAGCATGTTTGGGATCCTTTCTAAAATGGACTCTCATAGAGTTGACACTTGCATTAGGTAGGAGGTTAGATATGACTTCTAAAGGTACTTTTGCATTTAGGCTGAGCTCTAGCAGGTCCATAGGGTTGGAAAGACACCAGTGATCTCAATGCAGCAGTCTTCATAGGGAGTTTTAAGGTGGCAGTGGGCACTGAGGGACCCAAAACCAGAAAGTGGATCTTTGACTTGGAAATCTACTCAAAGCAAAAGAATAGGCAGGATACAGATGTTGTTAGACAAGGTTATATCAGACAAGCCAGGCTAACCTGGAGAAGAACAGGGGTGTAGTTCAGAAGCTATAGAGGTAGGCAAAGGACATTTCTTTCAGAGATTCAGAATGTGTAGAACCAGGCATGATAAAGGCAGGCAGGCCAGAGGCTGGTGTTCAGAGGTCATACCTGACCTGTAGCCATAAGGAGAAGCCCAATTTGAACACATGGGTCTGAGGTCCAACTCCCTAAAAGGAAGCAGAAATGGAGTTGAGGTAGTGGCAGAGGTCAAACTGGACAGGGGGAATCATGAAGGGATGAAATTCAAACCAGGAGACTGTATATTCATCTTGGGATCTGGAATAGGCAGACAAGTCCAAACAATAGCATAACCGTAATGGTTTATCTCAGCATGGAGGCAGTCTGTCTCCTCTCCTGCCTTTCAAAAGCTTTCCTGATGAGAGAGAGCGAACAAGTTCTTAATCTGGGGTCGGTCTCTCTCTCTCTCTCTCTCTCTCTCTCTCTCCATATATATATATATTATTTTTTTTTTTACAAAAGCATATACTTTGATAACTGTATATCAATATAATTGATTTCTTTTCTAATTCTATGTATTTCATTTTATAGATTTAAAAACTTGATTCTGAAAGGGGCTTCAGCAGATTGTCAGAAAGGCCTCTCTACTCCATGGCACAAAAAAGGGAAAAAACCCTGCTAGAGACCCTATGATTACAGTGGAGGGTCACCTGGGGGTGTCCTCCTGTAAGTAAATGAGCAAAGGAAATATAAGACTGAAGTAAATGAAGGTGGGGAGGTTGCAGCAGATCATAGCAATCAGAATGACCCACATGACTGAACATGGTCAACAATCTGGGTGTTTAACTGTGATAGTTTTGCACAAGTGCTGAACTGTGTTTGGCCTATGTTGGTTGTTAGGGTAGAATATGACTCTTAAAAACTAAGATTGATGAGTCATTTTCCCCAGTAACAGTGGATGTGGGAGGGTATTAATTGAAATCAGTCCAAGCAGAGTAGCATCACCAGGGGCCTCTAGTTCAAGTGCTCAAGTTAATGTAGGGAATGGAAAAATGGATGTGAAATGGGCTTGGTGTCAGGAGACTTCTTTTCTAATCTTGGCTCAGCCTCTAATTAGTGGAGTTAACTTGGGTAAGAGACTGAATCCAGCTGGGCTTCAGTTTTCTTCATGTGTAAGATGAGGACATCTTCAAGCCACGAAATGCTCGAAGAAAGAATGTATTACTTGAAGAAAAGTAGAGATTCCGAGAGGAAGCAATAAGGCAAGAGGGTGTTCCTAGGCACAGGGTGGGAAGCAGCCATGGAATGTTGTACCATTATGTCTGAATTTCTGAGTGTAAGTAGGGAGGAGGAAAGTGTCAAAATATTGGAAAAGTCCAAAAGAGATTTTAGACATCTGAGGATTTTATATTTGATCCTATTGGGGACCACTGGAATTTATTGAGCAAGGAGTTGACATACCTAAACTAAAAAAAAAAAATCACTTTGTACACTCCTATGGCATTTTCTTAGGACTATGTTTATGGGTTTCATACCATGTATTATAGGGATTCCATGGGGAAAATTATAGTACTAGCTATGAATACTTTTGGTTTAAAAAAAACATTCAAACTATGTAACAAATTATTATTACACAGGGGAAATTCCTCAGTCTGGAAATAGGCTTAATTTCTTATCTATTTTGCCCCCAAATTTCTCCCACTGTCCATTCTTTATTTCAGAGATCATCCAATATCTTCTGTTACTCTTGGAGAGGAACCTTTATGGGTTCTGTCAAAATACCTCAATTAAAAGAATGTTTTTAGCCAAAATTCAATGATGAAATTGGACCCTGGGTCGGTCTGTCTGTCTGTCTCTCTTTTTTTGGAGGGGGAAGGTAAGGCAGTTGGGGTTAAGTGACTTGCCCAAGGTCACATGGCTAGTTTTGTGTGTGTCAGGTGCCTGAGGCCGAATTTGAACTCAGGTCCTCCTGACTCCAGGGCCGGTGCTCTATTCACTGAGCCACATAGCCATCCCTGGACCCTGGGTTTCTTTAGTGTTCTGATCCTAAAGGTCCGTGCTTTGCCTCTTCTGCTGGCTATTCATCTGTCACTCCCCAGGTGATGTTATGAAGGACTTAGTCAGGACCTAGTCACAGAGAATAAGAAATAAAGACATTGTATAGAGGAGGAACTCACTCCATCCCTTAGATAGTGATAGGAATGTTCTCTAGTTGTATTCTTGAATCCTTAAATTACTCAAATATGAGAAAATTCCTAATTTAAGTCAAACATATTTGAAGATACTACTGCCACAATTTCTCAGTATAATTCAGGAAAATTTAAAAACAAGTTGTAAACTCTATGACCCAGAATTTTTTAACCACCAAAATCACCATCATATTCACCCCTGGAGAGGACTAGAGGATCCTTATCTTGAATCATCTCTTTCAAAGAGGGACGTGTTAGGGATAGTATTGGACTTGGAGCAAAAAGTATTGTTTCCTCATCTGCAAAACAGGAATAATCACATTTAGAATACCTACATCTCACAGGAATATTCAGACTCAAATGAAATTAACTATGTATAATATTTTGAAGACTTTAAAGTGCTAGATGAAAATGTATGCTATTACTCTGCTTACTCAACAGATAAGGTTGCCCATTTAAAGGGATTTTGGTGATGATGCATTGGAGAGAATCCTGGGCCTGCAATTAGGAAGACCTGAGTTTGTTTCTGAGGCTGACTTCAATTTAACTGTATGACCTTGGGCAAGTCATTTAACCTCTGTCTCTAAAAAAGAGATAATAATGACACCTACCTCCTACAGTTTTGTGAAGATCAAATGAGATAATATTTGTAAAGCACTTAGTCCTGTTCCTGGCACTTAGCCAGTGTTTAATAATACATGTTTCCCTTCCCCTTCTCTAGGAACAGGGAAGAATTTTATTTTTGTAATCTTATATGTGTGAGTATCCATCTGGGATTGACCCCTTCCTTTTGGAGCATCTACCCAGAATGGCTCTTGCTTCATGTTCATGGAAGGGTGGCTTCTTGTCTAGATCAGCAATAAAGAAAGATCACAGGTCAGCTAGGTGGTGTAGTGAATAAAGCCCTGGAGTCAGGAGGACCTGAGCTCAAATCTGGCCTCAGACACTTAACACTTAATAGCCGTGGGACCTTGGGCAAGTCACTTAATCCCAACTGCCCTGCCTGTCCCCCCTCCAAAAAGACCAAAAATAAAGAGAAATATTTTCATTTTTCCTCTTTTTATAAAAAGGTGAATTTAAACTTCACTCTTCAAAATAATCAACCTCTTGCAGTTTAGCCTTTGACTATTTTCCTTTTTCCCCCCTTGTCCTTGAACAGTGTTTCATAGGCATCTTTTATAGAGGAGAGGGAAAAATAATGCCTTTCCCAGTGCCCCACCCCTCAATAGTGCCTTCTCTTCTAAGTCTATTTTGCATTTATTCTGCTTATATCTTGTGCATACCTACTTATGAACATGTCTCCCCAAGTAGGATGTGAACTTCCTGAGGGTAGGAGCTGTTTTCACCTGCTCTTTGCATCTCCAGGGATTAACACTGCACCTAGCATACATCAGGAACTGAGTAAATGATCATCGACGTGGTTCCCTTCTTTCATTGATCCATTCTCTTCTTGTAAAACAGTTTCTTGTTTTGTTTAGCACATTCCCTTTAATAAGACAGAAGAAAAGAGAGTAAGACAATGCTATGGGAAATTTCTCGAGCAGTAGGAATTTTTTAATTTAAAAAATGCAATATAAAGTTTAATAGCCATCGATGAAGACAAATAATGAAATGAAATACACAACAAGCAATCAGTTTTTTTGAAACCCGTTGGCATTTGGCAGAGTAGAATCAGATAGATTATCAGACAACAAACAAACAAGAAATTCATTTGCTTTGTGCCTTCTAAGCCGATTCATGTAGTTTTACTCAGTGTGTCTATTCACTAGGGATCTGTAGCTTGGGAAAGAAGCTTGCTTTACTCCTGGCTGTGTTGCATAAATAAAATTTAGAAAATTCTGTCTTCTGGGTACCTGTAGAGAACTTCTATGTCTTCTTGTCACATCAGGTTTTTGGTTATAAGAAGGGGCCAGTAAACCTCATCTCCCACTATTTTCACCTATGACAATTAAAGAAAGTGAGCCCCAAAGACAGGAAGAGTAATATAGTACAGAGAGGAGTGGATTTAGATTCAGAGGATCTCATTTGCCATCTTGGTTTTGTGACTTTGAGGAATTTTTTTCCCCTTTCTGGGCCTCAGTGTACTCATCTGTAAAATGAAGGGATTGAAGAAGGAAGTATGGCTCTGAATTCAAATGCCCCCTATCTTTGACACTTAATACTTTCCTGACCTGGACTGGATTTCCTCTCTGTAGAAGAAAGGAGTTGGCTAGATGACCTCTGAGCTCTTTTCAAACTCTAGGTCTTTGATTTTGGGATCTTCTGTGTTAGGTGGTCTACAAGATTCCTTCTAGCTCTGAGTGTTGTGATCCTGTGATCCCAATTTTCTTCCCATTCTCTATTATGAGGTCCTTTAGATGGCAGAGAAAGCTGTGGATTGTCATATCAACCATAAAAAACTTCTTAATTTTCAAAGGAATTTCTTTGCATAGGAAGGTATGTTTAGCAGAAGAGTGAGGTAAGGAAAATGTGTTTTCCCTAAGAAATTGGCCAGAAGAATTTTTGCTAAAATATGTAGCAGGAAAAGGCAAGTAGGGAAATATAGAGAGTCCTCAAAGGGAAGACATTAATTGAGGTGAAGAAGAAGGTGGAATTTTGTGGCTTAGGTTATTTTCTAATGTTTAATTGATATTTCAAAAAATCATTTTCCCTTCTCAGTATTCCTAACCCCTGCTTTGTAACCAAGAAGTACAGTTAGGTAAAACAAATGGGCACATTTACCATGTTTGACACACCCTTCCTCTGATATACCCTTCCCCTATTATCAACTCTGACACCACTGAAACCTCCTTGCTAATAAAGGATATCCCTTCCAGAAAACTGAGTCATATGGCAACATAATTTGTGTGTGTGCATGCTGCATTTGCTATCCCAAGAGGAGGTAGGAGTGTTTCATCAACTATCCTCTGGAGTCCAAAGTGGCCATTTCCTTTTTCTGACCTTTCCATTTATTTCTACTGTATATGTCACTCTTCTACTCTCCTTTCTTCCTTCTGTTTCAGTTCATACAAATCTTTGCATGCTTCTCAGAATCCTCATCTGTATAGCATCTTTATGTCCAAAATTGAGGTTTCTAGAAGGTATTTTTGAAGAACACTGGGTTTGGAGTCAGGAAGACTCTACTTTGAATCCTGCCTCCTATGCTTATCCGCCACATGACTCTGGGCAAGTCACTTAGCCTCTCTCAGCCTCAGTTTCCTCATCTCTAGAATGGGGATAATAAGAGCCACCACTTCATAAGGTTGTTATGAAGCTCAAATGAGATAATGCATATAAAGTACATTGTAAAACTTAAAGGACTGTTTATATGTTAATTATGATTATTTCTTTACATTGAGATACACTGTAATCTGTTCAACCATTCTAATAGTGGGCACCCGCTTTGTTTCTTGGTATGCTATTTTATTCTAGTATATATGGGATTTTCTCTTTGTCTTTCTTAGAGTACTTATAGCAAGATTGCTGGGTTAAAGTGTATAAGAAATTTAGTAAGTTTTCTCATGTGATTCTGAATTGTTCTCCAGAATGATTGGAGTGGTTCACAGTTCCATCATCTGCGTATTAGTGTGCCAGTCTTCCCTCAGTGTCTCCTCCATTGACCATTTCCACCTTTTATCATCTTTATTGCTTTGATGGGTATAGACTGAAAACTGTTTGGTTTGAATTTTCATTTCTCTTTCTAGTAGTGTGGAGCGTTTGACATATGGTTGTTTGTAGTTTGCAGTTCTTCTTTTGAAAACCATTTGTTCTTATCCTTTGCTCACTTGTTTACTGGGGAATGTGGCTTATTTCTGGGAAATAGACCAGATCAACTTGTCTCACCAGGTATGCTGGAAGTTTTCTCATTTTCGCAGACCTGAAATTCAAAGCAGTCCTTAGGGATGTGAACTCTCAGTGAACTGAAGTAAATTCATTAAAATACTTGCAAAATGAGACCAGCAAAATCTTGAGAGGAATAATTTTGCACAATTAGGAGCATGAGTGAGATCTATGAGTTCTTTTTCCTCACTCAACCTACCCTTCCCCCCCAAGACTTGGAGCAGATATAGGCAATATATACAGCATATTTGCTTGCATGACAAATTTATACTACTACATAGTTGGTCAGAGAATGGTGACATATTGAAGAAATTATCTGCACTTGAATCTCCACCCTCTCAGTGTGTACAAGAATGCTCTAAAATGTGCCAAATCAAATTATTTTCAGTTTGTGTATGAAAACTGTCCCTCTTCTCCTAGGGCTTAGTAATAATATTGTAAATAACCCAAATTGTATACCATTAATCTAGAAACTGATAACAAGAATCCCAGTGGGACTCAAGACAGTTTTTTCTGTCATGTTTAATTCTTTGCCTTTTTCCCCCCCTCTGTCTGTCACTGGGTTTAAGAAAAAGAGGGAGGAAGGGAGAAGGCAGGAAAATATAAGAGAGAGACAGAGAGAGAGAGAGAGAGAGAATATGAGAGAGAGAGAGAGAGAGAGAGAGAGAGAGAGAGAGAGAGAGAGAGAGAGAACACCAGCACCAGCACATGAGTGCTGGGTAGGAGTGATTCATCCGCTATGTCTTCTCGAAAGTCTGTTCATAGAAGAAGCCAAATGTGGTGATGGGTTGAAAGTCTTCTTCTTATACTCTGCCAGCCAATAGAGAGGTATAGTACTGATGAAGGTTTTCCTTTGTTTTCACTGAGGATCAGCAGTTCAAAGTACATTTAATATGAGTCAGTGCCGGTTTCATACTAAGCACTATGCAAAGGGATACAGGGAATCTAAAATATGGTCGCTGTACACAGGTAATTTGCAGTTGTCATATTTGTGGGGCTAGAACTAACAGGCATGAAAACTACAGTGAATGCTGAGACATTATCTAATTAAGTACTAAATTGTATAAATAACTGAGAAACAGGTACACACAGAATTTTTGGAGCTTACTTAATAAGGATGAGAGAGGATATGATTGGGGAAGTATGGGCATAGGCATGGTTACAGGGAGGGAAAGAGTTTTATGAAGGCAACATGAGTGAGAGATTTGAGACTGTTGTGGAGAATGGAAATGCATTGTGATAAGAGGCAAGACACCAGACACATGTACAATAGAGTGGGGAATAAACACTTAAGATATTAGAATATTATTAATCTTGGGGGAATGTGACATGAGAGACTTGATTCACTGGAGAAAATGAGAGGATAAGGCCAATATATGACCAGCTAGACATACTATGCTGGGCCAGATGGTCCAAATGGACAGTCTGGGCCCTGTGTTGGAATAGTCATTAGTTATCCCTAGGAAATGAGGAAAGAAGTGAGGTCAGTCTGGAAGTTGAGAAGCTTAAGGAAATTTCCTTCCTCTTGTCTGGTATTGTCCAGGCTACACCTGGTGCTAGAATGACCCAAATCTAACCTCAGGCAAAACCACTGAACTCTTTTCTGCTTCTCTGGGCTGTGAGTCAAGGATCTTAAGCAATAACAAATCCTGTTCTGCTGTCCAGTCATATTGCTAGTTTACACTTAGGTGTAGAGGAGAAAGTGATAGTAGATGTTTTTAAAATGTAATTATGGGCATCAGAGCTTCAGCCTTTATAATAAAAACATCCCAAGTTAATTGGTGTGGGGAACTGGTATTTGGTTGCAGGGACAGTATACACCATTACCTAAGTTACTGCGAATAGGGTTTTAGAGCATGGTTATAAAAGTGTTGATAATCTTCATTCTCTGCAATGTTTGACACTTTAATGTATACTTATTTCTGGAATTACTTCCTAAAGTATATAAAATAGCTTCTGGGAAGTTCCAGTATAGCCTGTGAAAAGAATATTTAGCTTATACAAAACAATTTTCATAAATGAAGGGGATGAGTTGTGGTCTTGAGGTGTAATCCTTAGTATAAATGAGGTCATTCGTTTGTACTCATTGGGGAAAAGTGCCTATAAGCCGTACTTCTTGGGCAGCATCTTCCTCATTGCCATTTTTATGGTAGCCTTAGTCAGGTTACTGATGAAATGCATTGGGTTTATTTATGACTTCATAGGAAGCCAGAGCATTACTGGCAGGAGATAACGTAAATAGACTAGAATCTTGAAAACTTAAAACTTCAAAGGGCTTTATTCAATTTGAGGATAATTGTAATGCTAAATTTTCTGATTCCAAATTTTTTATGGCCAGATTCCAAGCTTGTAATTTTAAAAAACTTTGTGGACCTTTCTGCACTATTGGGATCAGAGGACATCGATGTTAAGAGTTGGAAAGGGGCTTTAGGGATCATTTGATCCAGCCCCATTATTTTTACAGATGAGATAACTTAAGAGGAATAATGACTTGCTCAAAGTCACGTAGACATTAAGTGGCAGAGCTGGGATTTTAACTAAATCTGACTTCCTATCCATTGCTCTTTCCACTGTGCCCTTCTGTCTCCTGGGAAGGTAGATTGTTCTGTAGGGTGGAGCTCAGAATGAGAATTTGGAGATGGATAAGAAATTTCCATCTCTATCTACTGGACTGACCCATCCCTTCATCTGTACCCTGTAGTTTCATGATCAGTAAGTGACGTCATGTCCTTCATTAAGTCTACAGAAATATGATATTTGGGGATAAATATTGTAAAGGGAAGGTCATACCTCTGAAACAGTGTTAGGAATGAGGGATATGTTGGAGAATTGGAGGTGCTGGAAATTTGGCCCTGGGTCTCAGTAGAACTGAATTGGCTTAGTTGGGGATTATTTGATCTTAAGTTAGAGGGTGATGGGAGAATAACCACACCTTTGAAAACATGGCTTCCCCCAAATACCACAGTGAAAGATAGATATGGCAGAAAGAGCTCCAGTCAGAGGGAGTGGTATAAGTAAAGGCTCTGAGGAGGTTGAGCAATGGAAATGTAGCTGTCATATTTCCAGGTTGTTAGTTGGTTAGTCCAGTTTGTCAAAATCATATGATATATTTAAGGGGAATAATAGGATGGGACCAAATTTAGGAGAATCATGAATGCCAGGTTGAGAAATTTTTTTTTATCCAATTTGGTAGTCAGTGAGGAACTATTGTTCCACATAACCGAAATTATTTTGTTCAGGAGGATACTTAAGGAAATTTAATTTGACTGAAGTGTAGAGATATATTGGAGTAGAGAGCAATGGAAGCATGGAGATCAGTAAGATATTGCAGATGAATTACTCAGTTCTAGATCCTGGTGGCAGTGAGAAGAGTAAAAGGGAGAGGAGAGATGGATGAAAAAGACGTTTTGAAGAAAGACTAGTTAGGACTTGATAAATTGACTGTTAATCTTATTAGCATTAATTAATATTAATATCTCCCTCATTAAGCACCTTAAGAGCAGAGACTTTTTTGAAGGGGAGCACTTAATGAATACTGGTGGCCCAGTGGATAGAGCACTGGGCCTAGAGTCTTAGCTATATGTGATCCTGGGGAAGTCACTTAATCTCTGATTGGCTCACAAAGGATCTATTGGAAAGTATGACAAAGGAGATGGCAAACCACTCCAGTATCTAAAACTCCATGGACAGTTGGTTTACCTGGTTACAAAGAGCTGGATACTACTGATTGAACAAAAAAAACCAACAATAAATGCTTTTTGACTTAATTTGTTATGGAGTGACAAGATACAGAGGGAGAGGAGTCAAAGATGGCCCTAAATTTTTTGATACTAGATGGATGGGAAGTCCCAATGAAGGACTGTTTTGATGGGTGGGTGGCTCCTGGTAGGTAGTACTAAATACACTTTTTTCCTTCTGTGGCTTACTCCTTTAACTCAGTTGGACTGTGTGTCATTTTCATCACTAACTGGCATATAGGAGAGCTCAGGGAGAAGAGATTTTGATGGAGAATTAAAGAAGATGTTCTTAACTTTTTTGTGTGTTTTGGGCCTCTTTGGCAGTTTGGTGAAACATCGTTTCTCAGAATATTAGAAAACATTATAATAGAAGTAAATGCTAAATTTCAGCTAGTGTTTAAAGAAAATGAAGATGCATCTTTTTTTCATCTAAATTCATGGACCCCCGAAATCTGTCTGAGCCTACCTTGGACTCTAGGTTAAGATCCTCTGAATTAAAGGATGTAACTTTAAGCTTTAGGAACAATTAGTCTTTGCTTTTGCCACTGAGCTTTCATCTCTCTTCCTCTTTTTTTTTCTCCTATATTTGTCTGGGAAAGTAGATTTTAGATCCGACATGGGCCATGCAGTTTACTTTTCCTTGTTAAAAATGCGTTGTATGTTCAAAGAAAATTTCAATTTAATTCCTAATTCCAGAGGATGTCTTATTTGGGACATAGTTATGTCACTGACATAGTATAAGATGGTAATCCTTTGCCGGTGTGAGCCTTCCACAGAATGGGAAGCTAGTCTGAAGCTACTCATTGGGGCAGAAACTGAGATGCAGAGGAACAGAAAAGAATTATTCTAAGACAAAGTGAATCAGAGGCCTAAAAAATATCCAAGGGAGAAGAAAACATGGCATCTGGGATTGTGACATGTATTTTCCCAACAATTCCACAATGTAGATAGACTAATTAGATGTCTGTTCCCTATATGATGTCACTTTTACAACAGATCTACTTTAGGAATAATGATAAGTTAATATGTGTGTTTTTTGCTTGAGTTTTTTATCTTAGTTTCCAAGAAAAGCATTCTATTGATTTTGACCTTTAGTACACAATTATTAAAGGCCTAATTCATCTTCCTGAGTTCAAATGGGGCCTTAGACACTTTAATAGCCGTCTGACCCTGGGCAAGTCACTTAACCCTGTTTACCTCAGTTTTCTTATCTATAAAATGAAACTGAAGGAGAAAGTGGCAAGCTACTCTAAAATCTTTGCCAAGAAAATTCCAAATGGAGTCATGAAGAGTCAGATGTGATCAAAAAACAACCAAATAACAAAAATTGTGCAGATCTCTGTATCAGTTGCTTGGTGGGGATGGGGAGGCCAAAAAGAGATCCAGTACGTGGCCTGTGCCCTAAAGTTTTTTTATCCTTTCATTGATTATACACAAAAGAAAAATTCAAATTTTTGGAAAAGAATAGAACTGGGCACCTTAAGTGCTAGACAAATATGGGTGCCAGAGAAATTATTGTCAGGGTCCTGTTGATCTGCTAGCCTTTGCAGTTAGGTAATTTTTAAGTTGGGTTTTAATGTAACACTTTTCACTTGGAAAAGGGAAGGTTCCAAGGCAGTGTCCATTGCAAAAGGGACAGAGGTGAAAGTGAGCATTTATTGTACATGTGATAGAGGAGCAAGAAGACAAGACCTACTTCCTGTAACAGATTATGTGCCTCCTTCATCACAATAAATAATAGTAAGTAATAATTCATATTTGTATATTATGCTAAGATTTAAAGACTTTCCTCACAAAAACTCCAAGAGGGAAGGCACGCTATAAGTAGTATTCTCCCTAGCTTAAAGATGGAGAAAATGGAGGCTCAGAAAGGTTTTTACTGATAGATCAAGGGAATAGTATAGATATCACTGGTTTTAGCAGGTTTTTAATCCAAATTTCCCTTGCTATTCTTGTGAAAAATAAGAGCTAATAATAAAAACAACTAGTATTGTAGAACACTTTAAGGTTTGCAGAGCTCCTTACAAATATTATTTTATTCTCATGGCAACCTTTGGGGGTAGGTGCTAACTGAGACAAACAAGTGAAGGGACTTGCCTGGAGGCACACAGCTAGCAAGTGTCTGAGGCCAGCTTTGAAAAAGATGGAGAGATATGGGGTAGACAATAGTGGCCGAGTGGATTTGGAACTAGTTGAATAACTAAATCCCCTAAGTTAATCATTAATGGTATATTGCCAACTTGAAAGGTTCCTAGCATCATAGATCCAGAAAGGACTTCAGAAGCCATCCAGTCCAGTCCTCCCATTTTACAGTTGAGGAAACAGAGGCAGAGGGATGTTAAGTGACTTAGCCCAGGCAGGCACTCAACAGACAACAAAGATTTATTAAGCAATTATTATGTGCCTGGCTCTGTGCTGAGCCCTGGGGATACAAATATAGGCAAAAATAGCCCTGCCTTCAAGGATCTTACATTCTAATAGTGAAAGACATCACCCAATTGGGAGCTGGAAGGAGAGAGGTAAGGAAGGAAGGGAAGATGGGTTACTAAATTTAGAGAGAAGGTCCATAGGAGAGTTCCAGGCATTGAGGAGATTTCCAGATTGTGATAATAGCTGAGACATGGTAGTGAAGTCTGGAAAGTCAGAAGCATACATGGGAGGGGAATGAAGCATGCTTGTCCTGGGCTGAGGTCACTCAGGTAGTAGTAGGGCCTGGGTTTACCTTCAGGCCCTCTGATTCCAGGTCTGTGCTCTTACATGTATGGACTGTAGGCAGAGTGAGTTGAGCACCTTAAAGATCAGGGCTTGGGCCTGAACTGTTTAACATTTTTATCTGTGACTTCAATAGATCTATGTTGTGCTTATCAAATTTGCAGATAACACAAAGTCAGCTAACCACATTGGATGGTGGTCAGGGTCCAAAAGAGAAATGACAGACGGTCATGTTGGAGTGAATGCAATAAGATGAAACTTAATAGAGGGAAATGGAAAAATCTTACTCTTGTGTTCAACTTCATAAGTACCAAGATGAAGGAGGCATAGTATCCAAAGTATGTGTGTGTGTGTGTGTGTGTGTGTGTGTGTGTGTGTGTTAGAGACTGCTTGTTTAGAGTGGTACATTTTAGAAAGGACATTGATAAGTGGGCAGCATTCAGAGGAGATAAAACAGGTTTTGGAGGACCTTGAGGTCATGCCATATGAGAATTACATATACAAATATAAAACAATATGTAATACTTATATATTTAAAACTTATATACTTATATATCTGTGTGTGTATGTATGTTTAAAACAAGACCTAAAACTTGGGTCTTAAACAATACGTAATGCTCAGACATTAGCAGAATATTTTAAATGTTCAACTTTTGAAAGCCCTGAATTTGGATCCACCTTAGTGGTTTTTCTTTGTACCTGCTCAGTCTTGTCTTTTTTTTTTTTTTTTTATTGCTGAGACCAAGTAGGTAGTAGTGTTGGAAATATGGTTTGTTTGTTTTCCCCCAATGCTGTACCCCAGATGGTCAAAAGAAAGCATTTTAAAAAATTTGCGTAACTAACTTAGACTTTAAAAGCAACTTTACAAATAGCTGTGCCTTTAAGTTTCCTTCCTTTCAAGAATCATTAACCTGGGAATTTACGCAGAAGCAATGAGCCCTTTAGGTGTCACCGCCATGCTTTCTTTCCCCCCCCCTTGATCTATTCATGATGTCACAACTCAGGAGAACCTTGCAGATCTTCTCTTTTGGAAAGGCCTTCAAATAGAGTCAGTGCCATGCCACAGTGAAGCTCTGAAGTGTAAGATGTTAGCTGATGAATTAATAATCTTCTAATAAACGTTGTGTACTCAGTATATCCATAGCACTTTACTGGATACTGAAACAGATGCAAAGCCTAAATATGATATGTTCCTTGCCCTCAAGAAACTTACAAACCCAGATAACTATAATATAAAATATTACATGAGGTCATTAGTTACAAAGCAAAGCAATGTATAAGATTATCAACAAGAAAATAAAAGAGGATTTCATAAAGAATGGAAAGGCATATGAAAAGAACACGACATTGAAAGTCATGGCGGTGCCTGTTTTTAGGACCTTAAATGCCAGATGGAGTATAAACATCATTTGATTTGTAATTTGTTCTTAGTCATTTGACTCACGTCTGACTCTTTGTGACCCCATTTGGGATTTTCTTGGCAAAGATACTAGAGAGGTTTGCCATTTTCCTCTTCAGCTCATTTTACAGATGAGGAAACAAGGCAAACAGTTAAGTGACTTGCCCACGGTTACACAGCTAGTAAGTGTCTGAGGCTGGATTTGAATTCAGGTCTTTCCTAATGCCAGATCTAGTGCTCTGTCCACTGTACCACCTAGCTACCCATAGGGAGCCACTAAAAGCTTTTTGAGTAGAGCCCTGATATGACCATGACAATATCATAAAGTCAAAGATTTAGAGCTGTCACACACATTGGAGGCCATATCTTCTAGCCTTCTATTTACTGATCAAGAAAGGCAAATGTAGTAAGCTTCAGAGTCAGGATTGGAATTCAGGTACATAAATACAAATCCAGTGGCTTTCTACAATACCACACTGACTCCAATCAATATTTGCTACATGTGCAGTTTTCTACTCACTTTCACATAGGTTTATCTCCATTTATTATTGAAACAACCCTATCAGATAGGCAGGCAAACTTTATCTTATATAGATAAGGTGCCTAACCTAGTAAATGATTGAATATAGATAACCACTCAAGTCCCCTGACTTCTGGTGCGTTGTTCCTTCGCCTATTCCAGAAGACAGCTCTGTCTTGATTCTTTCATAGTATGATTCTTTCAAGGATCTCAAATATTTATACTAGCATAATCACACAAATAAAAACAGGCCATAAATCTGTGTATCAGTAAGAATATCACCTCTAATCACCTCCATACCAACATCTTCCACTCCCCTCTTTCCTCTCTCCCCACCCATCTAATCCAATGGCATGGGTCAAGTAGAGATAGAGATAGGAGATAGAATGATCCAAATGCTATTTCACTTCAAGCCCTGAAATATTGGAAGACCTGGTCTGATAATGAAATGTGGATGCTGTTGAACTATAATAACCAGATTAGCTCTACTTCTTATCAGAAAATGACCTTCAACTAAAATTCAATTATTTAATATTGTTTTTCTTAGAAGAATATTCTTCCTCCTCATCCTGGTATATATCAAGGGGACCCTTGGTTCACAAAGGCCATGCCAAAGGAATGCAAGCTTTGGAAGATATTATGGGGATGCAAAAACTTCATTATTGTCTAATGAGCTACTGTATCTATGTAGTCTGGTAGCTGAATTTAGAGAGTTTTATTACTCAATTGGTCATGGAAGAATGAATTTTTTAGTCTTTGAAAGAGTATCTGACCAGTTGGCAGGAGTTCATCAATCAAGAAAGCACAGATCCTTTGAGTATTGAAATATGAGTGGTGACATTAAGCAAAAAATAAAAATGAATCTGTAAAATGATTGTTTTCATTGTATTTAAGCTATGTAATAGCAAACTAAATGTAAGATTTATCATTAAGTCATTAAGTTAAAGCTAAACTTGTGTTAAGCACCCAGAAAATTATAAAGTAATTGGACTTTGAGCTTATTTCTTAAAAAAATTCTTGGCCAGGGGGTTTTCTTTGATACTAAAATGAAAACAGTATTTATTATTAAATGACATTTAATAACTAAAAATATGATGCTTGCTAAATAATAAAGCAATACAAATAAAGTTGTGCTAAAGTATGAAACACTAATTATTTTAAGAAATTGAATTCTGTTTCAAAAAGAGCTTATTTTAAAAATCAAGGGCTATGCCTTCCATTACCAAAGGGAAAAGCTTGTGAAGAACAGTATTGATTATTAAAATAAAAATGCCTATAATAATTAACGGAGTTCCAGACTATCATTAAATGATAAAACAAAAACCATAGAAAACAAAACACAGGGGCAGCTAGGTGACACAGTGAATAGAGTGCTGGACCTGGAGTCAGGAGGACATGAGTTCAAATCTAGCCTTAGACACTTGACACGTTTACTAGCCGTGTGACTTTGGGCAAGTCACTTAACCCCAACTGCCCTCCAAAAAGCAAAAAAACAAAACAAACCCCCCCAAAACCCACAAATTACTTTTTAAAATGTCTGATGTGCTTGATTTAGCAGTGTTGAATTTAGTACTTTAAGCTGTGCCACGCTTCTCAGTGACAATGCTTATTACATACCCAGTACATAATAGGCTCTTAATAAATGTTTATTTATGAGATAATTTGATATAACCTAAAAACAAATGAGTGAATAAATGGTCAACCATTTGGGTCTTGGCATCACAATTCTATGGACTAGATGACTCCTAGTCCACAACTTATTTTATCAACATCGAATTACTTTGTATTTAATTCCTTAATTAGTAACACAATTACATGTTTATTCAAGAAAAAAATAGAAGAAGAAGAATAGCCTCTATTTTCTTTTTCTTTTTTTTCTTTTTGCCTTTTGGAGGGCAGTTGAGGCTAAGTAACTTGCCGAAAGTCACACAGCTAGGTTTTTTTGTTTGTTTGTGTGTTAAGTGTCTGAGGCCGGATCCGAACTCAGGTCCTTCTGACTCCAGGGCCGATGCTCTACTCACTGCGCCACCTAGCTGCCCAATAGCCTCTACTTTCATAGCCATTTATGGAAGGATTTGGAAGGCATATCCACATCAGCAAAATTACAGATTTGTTTGAGTCCAACAATAGCTTTATGACATTTACAGGTATTATCACCCCATCTTACATATGAAGACACAGAGATTCTGAGAAGATAATGTGCTCAAGATAATAGAGGTAACAAATGACAGAAGCAAAATTTGAACCCAGGACTTGCAGACACCAATTTTAGCCTCTTGTTCACTATGCCATATTGCATAGGAATAGTCCAAGATGCAAAATAACAACATTAGAAGATACAGTACAATCTCTCCCATGAAGAATTCCTTTACTATTTCCATAAGTTGGCATGGTGTGTGCTTTTGAAGATTCTATTTCTGTCCTTGCTGGACTCATGGAAACATCATTTATAAAATATTTCTGTCCCAGGAGTAAACTTATATGAACAAGTACATTTTCTCATTTTATTCACTTAAGTTCAGCAAACATCTGCTAAATGCCAGGCATTTTCACTGGGAGAGGGGAATACAATTCACCAAAAAATTGAAAAGCAAAAAACAGTCTAGGCTCTCAAGGAGCTTTCACCCATTTAAATACAGGTAGCCCGCTAGGACCATAAAAAAAGATCTGATCATACCCTTGAGTTGGATTTTGGGTAAAATAAAGAGATTTCAGTTTAGCTAAATTGTAGTCTTCTCCTTTGTTCTGTCCTCAACTACTAATTACTCTTAAATCGCACCATCTGATGTTTCTTTTGCAGAAAGGCAGAAAAGCAACTTTTGTGGTGTTATTTCTGATTTTTCAGATGGGGAAATGAGAAAAGTTGATCAAGGTCACGAAAGCTATTTTATAGCAGAACCAGGAAGAAATCAACCCGATATCTGACTTACCCTTTCCTGTTCTCTTTCCATGGGGCCATGTTAATCCATCACCTCCCACCCTGGTTCATTAGTAGAGCCTGCCAGATTGGTTCATCTTGCCCAGGAACCAACCGCCCTCAGAATGGCCCTCTTTCTTGATTTAGATGTTACCAAATGACCTGTGTCAGTTTTATGGGGAAACTGGAAATCCCTTTTTCAGAAACTCCTACAGTCTGGTTCAAATTAAATCATTTTCCGTGGTCAATTTAGCAGATCCTTGCTCTTTAGTTTCCTTTAATTATCTTGTTAAGAAACTAGAGAAGACCATCTGCTTTATGAGGCAGTTCATTTCTTATGTTTTCTCTAATAGATATATAAGAAGCCCTGTTAAGCAAATTAAGGCTTCATCTCATTCTTGTTTGTGGCCATTTTAGTTGGAGCTGTTGAATGGCTGCTACCAATATTTCTCTGTCTTGCTGTGCTTCTTGATAAAACACAAAGAAGGTGTTCTGGTCACTTTACGAGTTGTACCTGTGGTGACCCCTTTTCAGTAGTAGTCATCTCCCTGGTAATGGTGAGTGTCGGCACTATAGCTAGATAATGTTGTACCCAAGGCTAGAATATAAAACTGTACCAGCTCTCTCCTCCCCTTGGAATAGCAGATGCCCATTTTCTGCGCTCCTCACTCTTGTGTGTCTAGGGCCGGTGTCCTTGTTAGAGTTTTGCACTTCATCTACATGAAGGACCAGAGCTAATCTCATGTAACATATCTTTTAATCTTAGTAAAAGTCTTATTGGTCTGACCCCTAGGTTATTTGGGGCCCAGCCTTCTTGTGTTCAGATGCATTTTATAGATATCTTCACTAGAGAATAGGAGCAGGAGAGAGGGGAGGCAAGAGAAGACTTCTCAACATCATCTGACAACATGTAACCAGTATTTACATGGGTACTAGTGAGAAGAGACATAAGACACTGTCCCTTGTGCTTAAGAAGCTTATGGTTTAGTTGGGAAGACAAATAGTAAATGTAAAAAGATGAATGATAGTTTAGGGTAGCCTGGGTCTGTATCTGCCTAAATCAGGGGTGGGGAATTTGTGGCTTTGAGGCCACATGTGGCCTTCTAGATCCTCAGGTGCAGCTTTTAACTGAGTCCAAGTTTTATAGAACAAATCCCTTTATTAAGGGGATTTGTTCTGTGAAATTTGGAGAGTGTACTTGGGGACCTAGAGGGCCACATGTGACCTTGAGGCTGCAGGCTCCCCACCCCTGGGTAGAGTATCTGCCAAGTGACAAATAAATCTAAACAGTAAGTGTGTTAGCAGTTGGAATAGAGAGTACTGTGGCCAGATGCTTGATAGAATGGGATGGGACTCTAGGAAGGGGGAGGAATTCAAAGCATTAGAAGCAGAGGGAGCAAAGGAATAAGTAAGGAGGCATTCTAGAAACTCATGTAAAAGTGTGTGTGTACATATATGTATAAACATATACATATATATGTATAGACATAAATATACCATGCTACTTCTTTAAATCCTAAAGATATATACATATATGTACACACAGAGACATATATATGTATATGTATTTATCTTTAGGATTTAGAGAAATAGCATAGTTGATAGTTTTGTGGATAGAAGATATATTTTGGGGTCAAGGAGATCTGAGTTCAGATTCTGCCTCTGACATTGACTAACCCTGTGATCCTAGGCTAGTTTCTAATATGTCTGAACGTTATCTCAGATCCTTATACATAAAAGGAGGTTAATAATGCTTATGTTGCTTACCTCACAGATTGTTTGATAGATTGAGGTTCAAATGAGACAGTTATAAAAAGTTAAAATGAGAGAGTTATATAAAGTGCTTTGCCAGCTTTAAAATACTGTTTTTATCATCTACTCTACATAATGTTGTTGCATTTAATAGCAATTAAAAAAAAAAAACCAGCAACCTGTCTAATAGGTAGCACAAGTAGTTATTTTGCATTTTACAGGACTCAGAGGAAATTGTCCAGGGACCTATAAGTGTTGAACTGGTGTTCCAACCTTCTCCTTCTGCCTCGAAATCCAGAGTATCTATCACGTTAGGGGAGAAGTACAAAATACTGTTTTCAGGATAGAGAGGATGGGGCCAATTGTGGAGTCTCTTAAATGCCAGACTAAGGAATTTGTTTCTGCAGGCAGTGGGGAGCCATTGAGAATTTTTGAGCAAATATACCTATTGAGGAATACATCATACCAAGTGGCATGGGAGGAAGAGTCACCTGGAAGTGTAGGTTGAATTGGTACAGAGACAGAATGAAGATAGGGATACAAATTAGGATCCTGTTCAAAACACTCTATATTTGAGAGCACAAGAGCCTAGATTAGACTGACAGCAATAGAAATGAAAACTGTATATGGAGAAGAGGGAGGAGTCAGTGTATCTCAGTTTTGTAAAGGGTTTTCATTGCTTAGGAGGTTGTAATGACATTTTTGGGTGGCCAGTGTATTTCTGTTGCTTCCCCTGTCTTTGTGCGAATGTACTTAGCAAAGTGTCTGGCACATTTGGATTATTTTTCAGTCATGTCTGACTTTGTGACCCCACTTTGAGTTTTCCTGGCAAAAATATTGGAATGGTTTGCATTTTCCTTTCCCAGCTCATTTTATAGATGAGGAAACTGAGGAAATCAGGGTTAAGTGACTTGCCCAGGGTCACACAACTACTAAGTGTCTGAAGCCAGATTTGAACTCAGGAAGATGAGTCTTCCTAACTCTAGGCCTGATACTTTATCCACTCTGTCATCTAACTGCCCATGCCTGGGCACATAGTAGGTATTTTAAAAAAGCTTATTGTGTAGTTAAATGAAGGAGTCTTCTACTATGTGTAAGGCCAGCCTCTCCTTATCTACCTTTATCAAGAACATAGAGCTGCTTTTCCTTACTTAGAATGTGTGCCTTTTTTCCCCTTTGTTTTGTTTTGATCTAAATGTCCTCATGTTTTCACATGAATGCCCTCATCTCTAGCCAGATTGGAAGTTTATTTAGCCCTAATAGCATCATCACAGGGCATATCAGCAATATGGATTTTCATTAATAAGCCTTATGAGAGCCCTGCTGGAAAGAGAATAGTTGCTGGCAGTCTGTTTGCACTTAAATAGTTTGATATTTTGTTTTAAAATCATAACTGCGTTTTTAATGTAATATAGGTAGTGGTTGGCCATTAGTCCTTTGTCTCTGAGCTTAGCATTGGGTATTATTATGCAAGAAAAAAATATGCATGAAAGTATGCCTTATATGTCACAAAGCTGAATTCAAATAACATTCTACATCCCCCATAATGAAGAAAGTGAGAGAATGTTTTGATTAAAAGGTACAATTTATGGATTTGTATGTTTCACTCCAACAGTCCTTAGACTCAGTTACAAAAGTAGTGATCATATGAATTATTTTATATTAATGCCCTCTCCAAACCCGTTTTAGATTATATCACATACTTGTTCATTAGGAAGCAAAAAATGAGGACTAAGTCAATGGATTTCACTTTGTTCCTCTATTTCATAGTACATTGCCATGTACAGGAAGAATATTGTCCTTGAGTTAAAATGTGTTTGTGGAACAGCAGTGAGAAGTACAAGAAAATGAATTTTTATTTTCATCTCATTAAAAAAAAGCTTTTGTGAGGGTGGAGAATTTATCAGCTAACTCAGTTTCCTATGGGAATTGCATATTTTAAAGAGTCATCAGAATCTTAGTATTCTAACCTTTAAAAATTTCCCATGTAAACACATTCCTCTGCAAGCTGCTCTATTAAACACTTCTCACTACCTCTTTGTCTCCTGTACTTAATTAGAAATAGGCTGATAACAGGGACCACTAAAAGGTGAACTTTAAAAAATGACTAAATTGCTTTAAGCATCCATAAAAGGGTATAGAACAAGTGAGGAGGCTGGCCCAGAAGTCATCATGGAAGAACAATCCATTGCTGTTTGCTCTTTCTAAGCAATTTGGAATAAGCCTGTCCTTTTAATTATATCAGAGCAATGAGCCTTACCCTCAGTGTATGAAAATATAATTAAAAATATATTGTGGGTCAATAGACCAGATTGTCAGGCTGTTATCTGAATTGTAAAGTAGGAAACAATGCTCATTAAAAAATTGCCAATTTGGAAAGGCATAGACAGGATTTTAGAAATATAATCTTTCCAGGTGTGCAGTTTTTGGATTTGAATATAATTGAAGAACTGTGCCCAATTTTTTTACTCTGTTATAATTAATGTGCTAAATGACATCTTTTTTGTTAACTCTTGGTGGGGAGAGGGGTGGGATGAGGACAATTTCTTTCTAGTCTCTTGTCTTGCTCTCAAACTAAATTTTTTTTAAATACAGTTTTGCAAACTGTCAGATTTAAGATTTTTTTTTTAGATTGAAAACTGGAAATGTTTCTTAAAAATAATGTTGTTACACAATGTTATTTGTATGTGTGGAATTGGGAGGATGTGGTGAGCAAGCTTTTGGGGTATTATTTAATATTGGCATGCTGTGAAGGCTGAAAGAGTTTTATTTCAAATGCCTAACAATTTTTGGAAAGGTTTTTAATGAGATACTGTTTGTTTCCTTTTATGTTTTTGGTTATTGGGTTTTTAATTTCTTGAATGATCCCTCTTTTCAGATTTCAAATTATAACCTATTTCCTGATCCATTGCTGGCGCCCAGTGATCCATGTCAGAAGTACTTCCAGGTCAGATACCCTTTCACGTGTTTCAATGCAAAGAAGCATTTGCCTCTTTAAAATTTATTATCTGACCTCTGTTTGTTTCAGCCTTACACTTGTGATTTGAAAACAGTTTTTTCTTTCTTTTGGACTGTGGCCTTCCCCAGATAAACTTACCTAATATACTAATTCATTTCCTTGACTGCTACAGCCTAAAAAAAGCAATGTACAAAAATAGGAAAAACATTCATGCTAAATTGTCCAAAAATTAAAAAGTGCTTGAGCATATATTAAGTCATAAAAAATCTTGAGCTGAGTAAAATAGAGCATGTAAAGTGATTTCAGAGTTTATTAAATGTTGTGAGGCTTTATGCCATAGAGGTCAGTGCCAGTCAGCTTTGATTTTCTCTAACTCAGCTCTAACAATGCTGTGTATTGTGTTGCCTTCAGTCAGAAGTTGGGGTGCCAAGGAGATGCTGGTAGGAGGTCCTGCTTCTTCTTCTTGAGGTGCTTCTCATGTAATACTTTTGGCAAATCTTTGAACTCTCTAGCACATTCTGTCTTGGAAAGGACAATGTGAATAAGTTTTAAAATTAGAATTAAATTTCAGTTGTTGCTACTGTTGAATAAAAAAAAAAATTCCCGATAAAAAATGTAAAGAACCATGGTGTAAGGCTGATGATGCTAAGCCACACAGTATAGTTTGGTTCCTTCCCTTTGAGGTAGGTACAAGGATAGGCTATTCAGTTTAAAACTACAAATAGGTGATTTTATCCTATTAAAGATGCTTAAAGGGAATATTTGTTGACTTTAAACAACTGCAGTGGGACTGACTGACTTTGAATGTGGCCCAGTTTCACTCTCCATCATGATACTTTGAATACTACATTTCCATTAAGGAAGTCAAAAGACTATATGAATAAAAAGCTCCCAACAGGGTACTTAAGTAACAACACAGTCTTTTTTATAGCTAGAGAAGAGAAAGAACATGAAATGATGCCCCCAAGATCACAGGTCCAGAGGGAGCATTCACTCAGAGACGCTTCTGCTGAGATGATTAAATCATTGTCTTTCATTGTTTAAAAATAAATAAGCAACCATTTGGCATGATAACTGCTTGGGTATTGTGTGTTCCAAAATAGAGGGTCTTTAGATGTCAAGAATAATTTTGTGAATCTTTTTAAAAAATGTTATGTCTCTATGATGTTTTTTTTTTTAAAGAATTTGATTGGAGAAATTGTGCCCCAGTAGACACTTGAGTGTATCTAAGAACAAAATCTGGGCCTCTGATTCAGATGTTTAAAAAACAAAGGCTAAAATGAACTTTATGTTATGGACTTATTTTTGGAAATAGAAAGATACATGAAATGATGAAACACAGTCTTTCCTAGAAGCTGGTTAGACCAACAAGAGACTACTGTTGACTGTTTCTGATCCTGTAACTTTAATGTATTCGTTTCATTTAGCTCTCTTTCTCTCATTCAATCCCCTGGTAGTTGTACAAAAGATATTAAAAACAATTATCTAGCGCTAGATTCCTGGATCCTGTTGTTTCACTAGTAATTAGGCAATGCAATTCCTTTTTTGAAAATTGCATATCTCATTTGTCAGTGTTCCTTTGAAAATAAGAGCCAGATCATTTGTATTACCATGGCGTTATTCCTTTTGCATATCTTGTTAACATGAAAACTTGAACAGACTAGAGAGGATGTTCTTCAGCCTCCATCTTGGCAGATCTTCAAAAATAAGCCAAGTAGCCATCTGTCTTGGGTGGTTTAAGTGTAGACCTACTTGGAAGTAAGAAGGCCAAGTCTCCTGAGAAGGCTTCTAGCTCTATGATTCTAAGACTATTCAGTTTTTATTATTTATCTCCCTAAATGGGAAACTACTAATACTTTTGTTAGAAGGCCAGTATGTAGGGTATATGGGTGTTTGGTTACCTTGTGTATATTGCACTATTTTTGTGCTAACTACGTGGAGCATTTTTTACTACAGCACTTTTTGTGTTACTATGGCAATGAAGACAGAAGGGTATTATTAGCATGTGGACAAAATTCATTATATACTGTCTTAGCTTTGCTCTTCTGTTTCATACTTAGGAAGGATGGCCGTATATATTATGATATGTTTCAAGTTACTTAAAAAGAGGGGGAAAACTTTTAAACACAATTATTGATATCATTATGTATATTTGTTAGAAGGATTTTCCTGCACTACCTCCTTCTCAAAGATACCTCCCTTTACACTTTAGGTCAAATCATGAGTTATAGTAAACTTTCATCAGAAGCACAACATAAATGTTGTTCTTTCCCTAACACCAACAGTCTAACAAAGCTCCCTTCATATTTTGTTTTCTTTGTAGACACAAAATGGTGTTATTTAAAAACACATATGAGTCAATTCTTCAAGGGCCTTTCATTTTATCTACTTCGGCCCCCTCCCCCCTTCACTTGACAGCTCCTTACTCCACTGTGATTTAGTGGAAAGTTTTTGAGGATCACTGTGACTAAAGAATTCAAAATCTTGTGACCTACTTTGTGATGAATCTCTCTGCATGTGACTCGATTTATCCTTGGATAGTTGACCTATAGTTCCTCCTTGGTCCCATACTTAAAGACTTTCTACCTCTAATTCAACTGGCATAACCCTCAGGAACTCAGGGTCATGCCCATACCGTGATGAGGCCTCAGAATAGGAGTTTAGTGAAAATAGAAATAATTATAGGATCATAGATTGGGAACTGGAGAGGACCTCAGAGTTCATCAATCCAACCCTTTCGTGTTACAGATGAGGAAAATGAGGCTTGAAGATGTTAAAACTTGGCCAGGATCATATGGCTAGTAAGTACCTGAGGCCAACTTTTAACTCTGGTCTTCCTGATGCCAAGCCCAATGCTATATATCCACTATGTGAGATAGAAATTCTTTAATTATGGGAAAATTACTGTTTGCTGTTCACCATGTTCTCCACGATTCCCTTTTAGTAAACCAGAATTTTCTGCTTAATAGTTGATGATAATAATAGGGTTCCAGGATCCTGCTTTATAGTTTAGAGGTAACATACAAAATTAAAACTGAAAATCTGATTTGTTTCTCTCTGCATGGGACTTAAAGGTTTGATTCTTTAGCCAGGAGAGAGGAAGCCCCTGCTAGGTCTCCCTTACCTATATAAGGATTGATAAACCTTAAGCTATGGAGAACAGATCAGAAATGGGAAGGAAACTTGACCTAGTGTGTGCATACTTGTAGGCATGTTAACTATAAAGGACTGAGCTTTACACACACACACACACGCACACGCACACACATGCACACATGTATATATGTGTATGTATGTGTATATTTTTATACACATACACACAAATATATGCATCATATGGATTTTCCCTGTCTTTTTAATAGTCATTTTAGGAGATTATCCTTCCCTACTAATGATAATGCTGTTTTTGCAGCAACATTTTAGGAATTGTGTTATGTACCTAGTTTGAGCCACAAAATCAATCAGTCTTTTTTTTTCCTTTTGGAGGGCAATTGGGGTTAAGTAGCTTGCCCAAGGTTACACAGCTACTTTGTGTGTATGTGTTAAGTGTCTGAGGCTGGATCTGAACCCAGGTCCTCCTGACCCTGGCCTAGGATCTGGTGATATAAAGAAAGAACAAGACAGTTTTTAGGAGTTGACATAAGAAAGTTAGTCTAATTTCCTTTGGTCTATTTATTGGTCTAGTAGAGATATTGCTGGTCAGAGGGTATGTACAGTATAGTAACTTTTTGGGCATGGTTCAAATTACTTTCTGGAATGACTCTCCTAATAGTTCATAAATGTTGCTGTTTCCCTCACTTCTGTTTCTGGTGTGGAAGTTTAACTATTTAGTTCTTTCTTTCTTGGAAGCAAAATAACTTTGCCAAGTAAAGAAAAGTTATAAATTCATCCTTCATTTTTTTACTGAAAAGTTAGTTCTCCTGCTTTTTTAGTCCCCTTTCCGAGGGGCCTTACTCAGAATGATGTTTTGGGGTGGGTTTTTCCCCCCAAATCAAGCTTATTTCAGTATTGAGGGATGGAAAAAGAGAATTATTGGAGGATCTAGTGGGACTTCCGAAGGAGTTATAAATATATTTTGATGACTGGAAGCATTATTACTCTGTCTAAACTACCAAGAATATTATTGTGAAGTGGGAGCAACATTTATTTGGATGTGTTGTTATGATAAAGCAAGACAACAACAATGAAATAACATAGAACTACATCTCCTCTATGGCCTGCATTAGAAGTCCAAACTGAGGTAAAGTTAGGGAGCAGGATGCTGAAATCACTTATATCATTCAATTCTGGGGAGGGTAAAAGGGTGGAGGGGTTGTTGTACCCCCACCCCCCTGACCATAGAAATCCTTTTATTTTACTTCCATCTAGCCTTTGGTCTGTGACCAAAGCTATTGCTGTGATCATTTTTTTTTTAAATTTTCATCAGTATTGGTATTACCATATATATCTTCCCTTCCCAAAGAGCCATCTCTTATAACAAAGAATAAAAAGAGGAAGAAAAAATAGTCCAGGAAAACTAGCCAACAGATTAACCAAGTCTGATATTGTCTGTAGTATTCCACACCCATAATCCCCTACCACTGGAAAAAGGGGAGGAGTTACATTCTCGTTTTCTTCTTGATCTCTTTTCTGGATCAGTTGTTTGTCCAATTAAATATTTTACATTGTCATTTCTTTAGTGCCAAGTTTGGTCATAATAATCCCAGCATTCAGCTTCAATTGGTTAACATCTGTCTTTTCCATTGACAGTGTTGTAGTCATTGTATATGTGGGGTTCCTGATTCTGAGACTTTGCTTGGGATCAAATTGTATCATCCTGTGTTTCTTTGTATTCATCATATTCATCCTTTCTTTTTTTTTTTTTTTTGTTTTTTTGTTTTTGATTTTTGGAGGGCAATTGGGGTTAAGTAACTTGCCCAGGGTCACATGGCTAGTGTGTGTGTGTGTGTGTGTGTGTGTGTGTGTGTGTGTGTGTATTAAGTGTCTGAGGCCCGTTCCAAATTCGGGTCCTCCTGACTCTGGGGCCGGCACTCTACTCACTGCACCACTTAGCCACTTTTTTTGTCATTTTGGAGGCAAATAGGAGTTAGTGACTTGTCCAGGGTCACAGAGCTAGTAAGTGTCTGAGGTCAAATTTGAACTCAGATACTCATGACTCCAGGGCTGGTGTCCTTTCCACTGTGCCACCGAACTGTCCCTGACATCCTTTCTTAAAGCACAGTTAATAATACATGACATGAATGAGCTACAATTTGTTTAGGCATTTGACAGACATTTGCTTTCTTTCTGGAGTTGTTGGGGTTTTTTTTTTTTTTTTGCTACTTCAAAAATACTTTGAGAATTTTCTACTATTTAAAACTATATAGTGATTTTAGACTATTTTTCAAATGGAGAGGGTGTGACCACTTGGCATTTGCTTTCCCAAGTAACTTCAGGAAACCAGACACATTTTACCTCTCCTTCCTAAGAGGAAAACTTCAATTCACTTTACTTCCTTAAAACTGTGAGAGCTAGTTCTAAAGTCATCATTCCCAAGCCTTCATACAACAATAAGATTCTTAACATTTTTTTAAAGGAAAAGTCAAATTGCTTATTAGTAAAAACAAAGAAAATGTTAAGACTTATGGATAGGTGGGGCTCTGCAAAATACAGTTCAGCCATTAATCTGACTAACCCAAATACTTGTTGCAAATTCACAGTGCTGGTGGGAAAGTTAAGATGTAGGTCTACTAAGGGGATATGTTTTTCAATTCCAATGAAAAGTGAGGGAGAGTAGCAAAGGGAAATTCAGAAGGATTTGGTGTGTAAAAGAGAGATCCACACTATTGGTAAGCTTGGTTGTATATTTTAATATACCAGTGAAATCTTCATGTGACAAATTGGCTGGAAAATGTTATAGGTACCCACATTATTAGATGACCTTGGCTAATTTAGTGATATTCAGTGTGATTATATTTATTCAAAAGTATGCCTATTATAATATGGTTTCAATCCTCTTTTGTCCTTTTTCCATGCTTTGCCATTTTTCTCTTTTTGCTTATTGGATTTAGAGCTAAACCTGACTTCAGAAATCTTTTAATATTATAATATAAGGCATAAAATCATAAGACTACTTTTACAACCGAGACTAAGTACTCCACTGGTACAACCAGGAACCCAAGTTCACTACATTGTAAGTGACTGGAAACTAAAAGGAAGATGAGAAAAACAATAGTTTATTACGTTGTCAGGTTACTAATGCCCCTTTTCCCAAAGTATGGAGGACATGGATCACAAGCCAATACTGATTATCAGCCAATTTAATTTGACGATATAAAAGACCATATATTTATATATTTGACCATTTAAAAGACCATATACAAAATAGAGAAGCCAAGGGAAATAATTTGAGGATCAATACAAAAACATGGCATGGCCCTCTACGAATTCTGTGGTGTGCTCAAGCTTAAAAATGAGCCAGTGGTCAGGAAGAATGCTACAGACCAAAAAAGTGTTGTTGTTGTTGTCTACATGGTGAAATGAATAAGAGTAAAGAAGTGATGAGAGAGCTACTCAGAGTTAGTTGATAGACCAGTGATCACAAATGACTGAGAGAAGGCAGAACTATTCAACTCTTTCTTTCCCCGCCAGTATTCGCTGCCAAGAAGAGTTGTCTTTGGATTAGAAAGGGCAGAATAAAAAGAAAAATTAATAGGGAGTGGAAATACTAGATGAAGAGGGAGATGAGAACCCAGGAGAACAGAAGAACTATTTTGCAGAAATTTGAAAGAGGATACAATTGCTAAATCACTGTCAGAAATCTTTTATTGGAGAACTAAAGTGAACTGCAGGAATGGAGAAAAGGGCAAAGAGTTTTTAGAAAACCTTCTGATCCTCTTAGGAAAAGGGGAGGGATTTCTGTATTACCTAAAGGCTCCACTACAATTTCTCTGTTTTAAAACGTATTTACAATAGGAGAACAGTTATTGAACTTCTTGACCACAAAGAACCAGCGTGGCTTTGTTAAAAGCAAATAATGTTAGACTAACTTCACTTCCTTTTTTGACAGGGTGACTAGATAGGTTGTTCAAGAAGATTATGGCAGATCAAATTTACTGAGATTTTAGCAAGATGTGTGACAAAGACTCTTATGCTCAATTTTTGTGGGGGAAAAAAGATTGAAAAATGTGGTCTCAATACCAGTACAGTTGAGTGGATTTGTAATTGGTTGAATAATAATCGTGAAAGAGTAATAATCATGGATGTGATCTTGGAAGTCTGTCTCTAGTGGAGTGCCCTAGGTATCTGTTTGGTCCCAGGTAATTTAACCTTTTCAACAATTACGTGGAAAAAAGGCATTGATGGAATACTTATCAAATTTGCAGAGGATAAGAATTTAGGAAGGATGGCTGACACATGTTATGGCAAAGTCAGGTTCAAAAAAAACAGTTTGACAGAGGTAATAAGATGAAATTTAATAAGGCTAAGTATAAAGTCTTACATTTGGTTTCAAAATGAAAAAATCAAAATTGCAAGCACAAGATGGGCATAGTATGGCCAGATGGCAATTCATCTTTAAAAAAGCTGGAGATTTAATGAACATGCAAGCACCATATGATTCAGTAGTATGACACAGCAGCCAAAAATAGCTAACATGATCTTAGATTGCATAGCATCCAGGACTAAGGAGCTAGAAGTGCCTGCGTACACCGCCCCATTCAGACCACATGTGGAACGCTGTGCTGAGTTCTGGATGTCCCATTTTAGGAAGGAGCTTGATTTGCAAGAGAGTGTCTGGGTGAGGGCAGCTAGGATGGTGAAGTGCTTTTGCAGTCATCTCATGTGAGGATCAGCTGATGGAACTGGGGCTTGTCTTGTCCTGTTCTATTAGGTTTGAGCTTATTCTCCTTGGTTCTGTAGGAGGAATGGGTACAAAGTGTAAGAGAGACAGATTTAGGCTTGATGGAAGGGGAAGCTTCCTAACAACTAGAGTCTTATAATTTACTATTATTTATTTATTTATTAAATAGATTTATTTATTTATTATGATTATCCTTTATTATTAAAGGAATGGGCTGCCTTATAAGGTTGTGGGGCCCATTTCCCTCTACTCACACAGGCTCTGCTATCCTTCAGGCCCTCACTTCCTCTCTGGTGGACTATTTCTGTAGTTTATTGATTGGTTTCCCTGCCTGAATTGTCTTCCCCCTCCAATCTCACTCAATCAGCAAGCATGTATTAAATGCCTCCTATATGCCCAGCACCTTGCTTGTTATACCCTCCTTTCAGGTGCCAAAGTGATTTTACTTAAGCAAAGGTCAACCCAATCATCCTCCTTTTAAGTCTTGTGACTCCTAATTACCTTCTCAATCAAATGTAAAGATTCTTGCACTCTCCTATACCCCGTTCCCTTCCAACCTTTCAGGCTTCTCACACTTTATGTCCCTCCACACATTCTATGATCTATCTTCCCCAGTCTCAGCCACAATACTCCGTCTCCCCTCTCCATACCTTCACTCTGATTGTCCCCCATGCCTGGTATATCCTCCTTCTTCACCTCCATTTTAGGTTTACTGGCTTTATTAAAAATCCACCATATGTAAGAGGCTTTTCCAGGCCCTCCTTCCTTCTGGCTGCTGTAGTACCATTTCTCTGAAATTATGTTCTATCAGCTCTCTTTATGTCTTATATGTATGCAGTTACTTACATGTTGTCATCCCATTTTGATCCCAGAGACTGTCTGGGCATTTCTCTGTCCCTCAAGGCTTAGCACTATGCTTGGTACTTAGGAATGCTTCGTGAGTGACTGATTCCTCATTAGAGGTCTTCAAACAGAGGCTGGATAATCTCTTCTCTTGGATTCTCATTCTGGTGTAAGGTACAATAAGTTACTTCTGAATTCCCTTTTCTTTCTTAAGATTGCATGACTATTTATAAAACCAATATATAAACTCTGAATGAGGGTTGAGGAACTAAGCTAGGTCAAGTTCACAAAGTTGAACCCATCCCCCTTTTTTTTGGCTCAGTTTTGTACCTGGCTGTTCCCTCCATCAGTATAGATCCCAATTCATTCATGCCTTCTCTTATTGTGTACATTTTCCTACGCATCCTCCACAGAGAACCCATCTGACATGCTGGAGTCCTTCCCCTAGGTCTTCTGTTGTTTCCTGGGTCCATGTTCACATGTTATCCATAATTGTGACAATATTTTCATTTTTAAAATTGTCAGGAAATTTCACATCTTTGGGTTTTTTCCTTCCAATCATCAATAATTTATTGGGTGGCTACTATGTGCCAGGCATGCTATGCCAAGTACTGAAGATATGAAGCAAAAATTTAGCAGCCTCTGCTCTCAAGAAGTTTACATTCTTTTGTAAAGGGTAGCATGTCCAAACAGAAATACAGAAAAAAAATACAAAATAAAGATGAGGAACTTTAGGGAATAAGGGCTCTAGAAGCTGGGGGTGAGTGTGAAGAGGATCAGAAAGGACTTTATGTGCAATATGGCATTTTAAGATGAATTTTGAAGGAAGTAAGTGATTCTTCCGGAGCAGAGGTGAGGAGGAGAGTGTGTTCTAGGTATGGAGAATGCTGTGGAATTGGGGATTTTGAACAATCCATCTTATCTGAAAGTCTTATTGATTAATGTAGCACCAATAACTGTCCTGCCACTGGGATGTGAACCTGGTCCTAAGCAATAAAAGTTATCTTTTCAAAATATGGCAGAGAAAGGCTTAAAATTGGGAGGGGGGTGGTTAGAGGAGGAGAGGACTAAGGTCATGAGAAATGGGGGATAAGGATAAAATAGAATATTGGAATTTGCTTTTATTACATGTAGGAGAAAAGAGACAGGACCTAATAACATCATATCATGATACTTGCTCTCATTTTAGGGTCACATTTTTGTGTTAAAAGCAGGTTAAATGTAGCCCAGGTTTCATTTTATGATACTGAAAGGCAAATTCAGGGCAACTTGGGCTTCCTTATTTTTATACTTACCCGTCATAAAGGTAGTGATTGGGATGTTCAATACCAATCTCTTTAATAAGCTAAAATATCATAGGGAAGTTGTTTGTTTTTTTTAAATCATAGGATAAGGACTAAGTAAAGAAGTATGATTAAATTCCACAGTCTTATAAATATGATCCTTTTCAAGAACAATTTTGTATCCATTTAAGGTTAATTTACAGGTAAATCATCAAATTTTTCTTAAACTTATTTTGAGGTATCATCAGTTCTTCTGAAGGAGAAAAAATAAAACTATTAGATTTTAATATTTCAGCAGTAAAAACTGGCTTTCTAATCTATAACAACATATAATTTACTCAAACAGGTTATTCTATTCAAACATATTAATGAGAGTGAAAAAAAGCCCACTTGTTTCTTATTCATAGACTTTTTTTGTTTCAGAGATTAAGAAACCAAATATTGTCAAGATTAGAGGGATATCACAAAGTCAGAAATGCTAAGAATGTACTTTATCTATCACTAAGAGTATCCAAATCCAAGTATCAAAATATATTTTATCCATAACATCCAGATTCCATATTCTCTTTTCATGACCTTATTCCATGGAAAAGTAAAACACTTTAACCTGATTGAAGTCCCTTACAATTTCTTTTTCAATTTGACCTTTTTATGATTGTATTTTAAGGTCAGATTTTCTATTCAGCTCTGGTCTTTTTGTCAGGAATGCTTGTAAGTCTTCTATTTCATTAAATGTCTATTCTTTCTTGTTAAGGATTATACTCTCTTTTGCTGGGTAGGTTGTTCTTGGTTCCCAGCTCTTTTGCCTTCTGAAATAAAATATTCTAAGCACCTCTTCTCACCCCAATTCTTTTAACATGGTAGCTGCTAAATCTTGTGTGATCCCAACTATGGTTCCATGGATTTGAATGTTGTTGTTTTTTCTCACTGCTTGCAGTATTTTCTCTTTGACCTGGGAGTTCCAGAATTTGGCTATTATATTCCTAGGAGTTTGCATTTTGGGATCTTTTTCAAGTAGTGATCACTGTATTCTTTCAGTTTCTATTTTACCCTCTGATTCTAGGATATTGGGGTAGTTTTCCTTGATAATTTCTTGAAATATGAAGTCTAGACTCTTTCTTTGATTATGGTTTTCAGGTAGGCCAGTAATTCTTAAATTATATCTCTTTGACCTATTTTCTAGGTCAATTGTTTTCCCCAATGAGATTTTTCACTTTTTAAAAATATTTTCATTCCTTTGACTTTGTTTTATTGTTTCTTAATTTAAGAAATCACTTTCTTCAATCAGCTTTTGTGCATCTTTTTCCATTTGGCTAATTATGTTTTTTTAAGACGTTTAATTTTCTTCAGTACTTGTGTCTTTTCATAATGTTCTTCCTTTGCTTTCATTTCTTTACCTAATTTTTCCTTTACCTCTCTTTTTTGATTTTGAAAAAATTTTTAAACTCTTTCAGGAATTCTTGTAAGGTTAGTGTGCAATTCACATTTTCTTTGACACTTTGCCTGTATCTTTTAAAAAAAATTCTTTGTCTTCTTCTGAGTTTGTCTTGATTTTCCCTGTCAACATAGTAACTTTTTATAATCAAGCTCTTTTTTTTAGTGTTTCTAATGTGGTATAATCTGGGGAGAGATGTGGTCATTTCTTTCCTGGTCTTTACTCTGGTCTTTACCTAAGAAGGGCCCTTGATCCTTTGGGATTATAATCAATATGGCTCTTCAGGGTTCTTTGGAACTGGAATTAATAATGTTCTTTGGGGTCCCTGATGCCTTGTGACCAAAAGTGATTCTGCTCCTTAGGACTTCTGCTCCCTTTTCATTGAAAATGCTCCTCTCGGGGCGGCTAGGTGGTGCAGTGAATAGAGCGCCAGCCCTGGAATCAGAAGGACCTGAGTTCGGAGCCGGCCTCCGACACTTAATCCACACAAACAAAAACCTAGCCGTGTAACCTTGGGCAAGTTACTTAACCCCAATTGCCCTAAAGGGGCGGCTAGGTGGCGCAGTGAGTAAGAGTGCCGGCCTTGGAGTTGGGATGACCCGAGATCAGATCCAGCCTCAGAAAATGAGCACCCACGCATAAATAATGACTACCCGTGTAACCTTGAGCAAGTTACTTAACCCCAATTGCTTATAAAAAAAAAAAAGAAAATGCTCCTCTCTGCCCTTAAACTATGACCCAAAAGTTGGTATAGATAATGGATTTACCATATAGTATCTGATTTTAGGTCCATTGCTAACACAGAGGTCCCCTATAATCTCTTTCTGACCAGTTGCCAGGTTCCCTTACTATCTCTGGCTTGAGCACTCCTGAAGCTGCTTCTCCTGCTTCTGTTGACCCCACCTAATCCCACCACTGATGTTTCGGTCAAGTGTGCTCTGATCTAGCTTCCACCCCTGTTTCATAGATCTGTCTTTCCAATCTTGACCTTCTAAATTGTCTCAGGCTAGAATAATGTTTCACTCTGACCTTTCAATGACTCTGCCAATCCAGAATTCGATTTGAGGCATTCTTTTAAAATTGTTTGAAGGGAAATGAATATTGAGAGAGCTCAGTTGAGTGCTTTCTTGACTTTTCCATCTACCCCTCCCACCCATCCCCAGAAGTTGATGATATGGGTTTTTAAAACAGGTTTTAAAGCACATTTCCTGAAATTTTCTCACAGTCCTGACTTCTCTAGGAATTGAACTATCTGCTTAGTAGTACTTGGTAAAATGATAGAATTCTTAAGGTTCTTTTCAATGATAGTGATCCCATAATTCAGACTTGCATTTTCTGCATGTGTATACTCCGTACCATCCTTAACAGATAGCCACAGTCTCTGATGGTGAGAAATTCATTTTCTCATTATGCAGTTCAATTCAATAATGATTTATTTAATCAACAAGCATCTATTAAGTATTATGGGATATATAGAACAAAAACGAAGTAGTCCCTATTTTAAAGGAGTTTACCTTGTGCTGGTGGGGCAGAGTTTGGGGAGAGGAGGAAAAGCAAAGACCGACTAGATCTGTGATTTCATTGTTAGAGGCAACTTCCAAGTGAGAAAACTCCCTTTGCCAATTCAAGTTAATGTCTTCTCTGCAACTTACATACACACTTAGAGAATTGCCTGGAGCACTGATAGGTAAAGTACGTTCACACAGAGAGTAGGTTTGAAAGGTGGCACTCCAGTCTAAGTCTTCCTAGCTTTGAGGCCAGTTTTCTATTCATGTTGCCTCTCCAGATGCCTAATTGAGCTGTTTCCTGAAGGTACTCCTATTTGCCAATGTCATTTTCAAATGTGGCACCTAGAGCTCAATATAATCTCCATTAATACAAAATATACAAAATAAATACAAAGTGATTTCCTGGGTAGAAATAACACCAACCACTCAGGGGATAGGGCAGAATTGAACTCTTGTGGGAGGCAGCATTTACTCAACAGCTTTAGTTTATTTAGAAAGGAGCTAGGTAGTGTGTGGATATAACACTGGGGCTACATCCTGACTCTAGTCAGGAAGACTTGAGTTCAAATTCAACCTTAAGTACTTATTAGCCATGTGACCCTGGGCAAGTCATTTTACCTCTGCCTGCCTTAGTTTCCTCAACTCTAAAATGGGGCTTATAAGAACGCTTCACAGGATTGTTGTGAGGCTCAAATGAGAATATTTACAAAGTACTTAGCAGCACATTGTACATATAGGTACTATGTAGTAGTATAATAGCACATGCTATATAAATACTTATTTACTTTCCTCCCCTTTACCCTCTCTTTGTATTCCCAGTACCTGGCACATAGTAGGTACTTAATACATATTTATTGACTCACCTTCATATCTTTGAAGGTTACTGTCATGTGCTCTTGTTTCCTAACCAAATATCCTTTTTCCTGCTCACTTTTTCACTGCTCATGTCCTTCTTAAAATGTAGGACTCAAAACTGAACATAATTCTGTAGATGTTTCCTGACCTCTGCAGATTACAGTTCCATTTTCCTGCCCTTTTCTGAATATTGTATCTTTTAAAAATTAATATAATTATTATAGTATCATAGTTATACACATTAAAATGTATAATATTAATATTTAATTATAATTAATGACTTCACAGCAGCCATCTCACACTACTTTTTGACCTTGACTTCATCTAATACCTCAAGCCTTTTCATGTGATTGTTTCTACAGTCTTTGACTTGGGTTGATCTTTTGAACTTAAGCACAATACCTTACATCTTTCCTTATTAAATTTTACTTTGTTAGTTTCAGCATTGAAAAAGCATTTCCATCTGATCATGAGTCAGCTGTCTTACATTTTAATTCAGGATCCTTTTGAATAGATCCTAGACACTACAATTTATTTATTTAGTTTCCCTGACTGCCTTTCTTTTGAGGATTAACTTCCACTTATCCATTAGATGATTTCATTAAGTGTTCCAAACCAAATTGTGTACAGGCTTTGATTGTGGAAAAGATTCATATGGAGATTTTTTTCAGTTGGTAACAAAAGTGATCCATTTAAAAAACTATAATTTACAACCAAAAGGACTTTAGGAATGTGATAAAGGTAGTAGAAGTCACTGATGATTGGGTATCATAGAGAATATCAATTACCATCAGCATATAAAAGGCATTTAAAAATTTCTTGTACATTGTACAGAACCTAGGAATTGTAAATAATATCCTTTAGGAAAACTTCTATGATTAATAATGAAGTAAGCCAAAACTTCTTCCTAATAATAACTAGATAGAAGACAACCCTTTAGGTCATAGTATTGGCTTGTTGCCCTTAAGATTTCTAAGAGATTAAGAAAAAATTTAGTAACACCCTGAGATGGTAGATACAGAGTGCAGATTAAGACACATTTTTTTCTTCTTTTTTTCTGGAGGGCAATTGGGGTTAAGTAATTTGCCCAAGGTCACACAGCTAGGTTTTTTTGTTTGTTTGTTTGTGTGTATTAAGTGTCTGAGGCTGGATCCGAACTCAGGTCCTTCTGGCTCCAGGGCCGGCGCTCTATTCACTGTGCCACCTAGCTGCCCCTTACGACAGATTTTTTAGAGATAGCCAGTGGCAGGAATTGATTTTGCTTGATTATGCGTATGTGTTATAAAGATTTTCTTTTTTCTTATTTTCTTCAAAGGGAAGGAGGATAGTGAGAAAAAAACATTTTTAATTGAAAAAAAATTTTTTTAAGAGTCTCTGAAGAAATTACTAACTTTATTAACACTTGTGGCGTTGTAACTATAGTAGAGCTTAAGCACTCTTTACTCTGAAGGTCCATGCATTTCAATAAAAGAACCTCTGGATGAAACTCAAGATAGATGGAATAGATGTCCTATCTTAAATAAAAGGAAAAGTCTCCTCAGAATGATTGTAGAAGAACACAAAATTCCATCCACACTTTTTCATGCCTTTCTGCTTCTGTTTTGCCCGAGGAAAAGAGAGAGTAGTCCAGTGTCTCACAGGTATTTCAGGAATGCTAAGGCTCCATTCTGTTTCTGGTTTCCTGTTAATGGAAGCAATCTGAAAAAGGATCCATGATGGCTCAGATAAGAAGAAAGGGAAAAGTGATTCCCAACAGGCTGCAGCAAACTTGGGACTTAGTAATTCTTGTAGCAGCCCATTTTATTCTCTTCTGTCTTTTTTAAAACACGTGGAATAAGTCACGGAAAGCGTGAGCCATATCTGAGATAAATGCAGCTGTCAAATTGTTTCCTAGGAGTTCTAAGGGGGCATATGATGCCGGCAAACAGCTGAGTCTGTATTTCATTTCAGGAGTATATTCAAATTCTGTTTGGGAATCTAACATATTATCCATAGCCAAGGGCACAATACATGGTATGAGTGGGGTGTGTGTGTGTGTGTGTGTGTGTGTGTGTGTGTGTGTGTTTACCCCCAGTAAATTTAAATAGTTACTTCAAAATAGATCTGAATACAAGTATGATGTCCAGGTCAGAAATAAATCAACAAAAGTATGGACACCAGCAAAGAACTCTGTGAGATATTTTATTTCTCATTCATAAGGTCCTTCCTAAGCAGAGTTGAGAAAATTACATTGGCTATATCATTTTATAGTGGCCTCTCAGGCTAATTAGAGAATGGGAGTCCCAGAAGATTTCTTGCTAATTTTCTTATACCCTGGAGCATCAAAAGAAAGGAAGCTGTGTCCTTTTTTTTTTTTTTAAAGGTGAGGAGCAGTTTTCAAGATTATGAGAAGGGTTTTCATTGTCTCAGGAAAAATGCTTAAATAAAATACCAGTGTTTGGTATTTGACGGAGATAACAATGTCTGAGTAGAAGAAATAGCTTTTTTCATATGTAAAATCTTGGAGCCCTGATCCCCATATTTCCTTGTGTAAATTAAATTTATGTAGAATTTATCTATCTTACTTAGATCTACTTGAAATATGAATGGTAGGGGAGAAGGAAAACGTGAGTCTGCTGTTCTGAGTCTTCTGTCCTGTAATGAAGACAGGTCTTGTAGGGAAGTGTTCATTCTTATGAGTTAATATATGGGAACATTTGTTTACTCTAGATGCTAAATAGCCTAAACATGGCCCCTCATGGATATTCATTTTCCTCCTTCTTTTCTAGTTGACTCCAGTGCAGACACCTTGGCAGTGTTTATGGCCAGCAGCAACACAACAGACGTTGTGAATAGAAACAGCCCTGCCATACCACCAAACACCCTTAATCTTCGCTCCTCCCATAACGAACTGTTGAATGCTGAAATAAAACATACTGAAACCAAGAACAGCACACCTCCCAAATGCAGGAAAAAATATGCACTAACTAATATCCAGACAGCAATGGGCCTCTCCGATCCTGCTGCACAACCCCTCCTGGGAAATAGCTCTGCCAATATAAAGCTGGTGAAGAATGGTGAGAACCAGCTCCGGAAGGCAGCTGAACAACAGGGGCCTCAGGATCCAAACAAAAATGTCTCCCCCACTGCAGTCATCAACATAACTTCTGAGAAGTTAGAGGGTAAAGAGCCAAATCCCCAGGATTCCTCTAGCTGTGAAATACTACCATCACGGCCCAGGAGAACCAAGAGCTTCCTCAATTACTATGCAGATCTGGAAACCTCAGCCCGGGAACTAGAACAGAACCTGGGGAACAGCCATGTGGTGATGGAAGAGAAGTCTGGTGGAAGCCAGGGACAGGCCTCCACTGTGATTGGGAACGGGGACGTGCTGCCACGGAAACCAAATAAGCATCAGTCGAGTCCTGAGGACGGTCAAACGGCCACTGTGTCCTCCAGCCCCGAGACCAAGAAGGACCATCCTAAAACAGGGGCTAAGACAGACTGTGCTCTCCATCGGATTCAGAACCTAGCTCCGAGTGATGAAGAATCTAGCTGGACCACGTTATCCCAGGACAGTGCTTCACCTAGCTCCCCAGATGAAACAGGTACTGACTGCTGGGAGGAGGGCAGAATGTGAACTATACCTTAAAGCTCCCGTACCCCAGCCTAATAGAGAAGTTCACTACTCAGTTTTACACAGCTGAAATGAGATGATATGATCTGTGTTAAAAACAAATATTGGGTAGTCTTTAGGCTAGCATTATTTTCAGTCTGGCATCAGTCATTTGGTATGTTTGTGAAAGAAACAGATCCTCAAAATGCTAAGTAGAGCAAAGACTTAATTTTGCATTTGTGATGGTTTGGATGGGACCTATGCTGAAGTTTATCTGGGTGCTACCTATGAAAGAAGAGATTTGCTAAATAGTTTAATAAGGCACATAGAATTATAAGGGCAGTGTTTAACCTGTTTTAGCCTATTGTAAATAGGCTATTATAAAACCCTTTGGAAAGTCTCATATATATGCACACTACTGTGTCAATTTCTAACCATTTTATTCCTTGAAGACTACTTTGGAGTAGTTTTACTGACTTCTTGTCATTATTAGACTTGCTAGACTAGTTCAAATATATACTTTAAAGTAATATGATTTCATTTATATTTAATAATTTAGATTAAAACATTAATTTCAAGTGGTTCTTCCCAGTATTTAGCTTAGAATAATAATAATTTTACTGTTCATGAGTAAGATGGCAAAACTGTACATAGAAGGAATAGACTAGTCCTGGAAATTAACTCTCTCTAGCTTTCTTGCCCTTTTAAGAACTAATCATAGGGGCGGCTAGGTGGCGCAGTGAATAGAGCGCCGGCCCTGGAGTCAGAAGGACCTGAGTTCGGATCCGGCCTCAGACACTTAACCCACACAAACAAAAACCTAGCCGTGTGACCTTGGGCAAGTTACTTAACCCCAATTGCCCTAAAAAGGGGCGGCTAGGTGGCGCAGTGAGTAAGAGCGCCGGCCTCGGAGTTGGGATGACCCGAGATCGAATCCGGCCTCAGAAAATGAGCACCCACACACAAATAATGACTAGCCGTGTAACCTTGAGCAAGTTACTTAACCCCAATTGCTTAAAAAAAAAAAAAAAGAACTAATCATAGACTCTAACAATTCAAAGGAGGCTCAGACAGAGTTAAAGGAGTACATTTTTTAAAATTGTTACTTTATTATTTTTTAAATATATTTGTTATTTTATTTTCCTCCAATTACATGAAAAAACAATTTCTAACATTCATTTTTAAAACTTTGAGTTCCACATTCTCTCATTTCTTCCCTCCTCACACTCCTTCATTGAGAAGGCAAGCAATTTGATATAGGTTATATATGTGTAGTCATCCAAAACATTTCCATGTCATGAAAGAAAACATAGACCAAACAAAAAAAACAAAACCCCAAACCCTCAAGAAACACAAAATTTCAAAAAGTATGCTTCAGTCTGTATTTAGATACCATCAGTTCTTTCTCTGGGGATGGATTGCATTTTTCATCATAAGTCTTGGATCATTGTTTTACTGAGAATAACTAAGTTGTTCAAAGCCGATCATCTTAACAATGTTGCTGTTATTTTGTACATAGTACATTTCACTTTGCATCAGCTCATGTAAGTCTTTCCAGGTTTTTCTGAAGTCCCATCTGCTCATCATTTCTTATAGCAAAATAATATTCCATTATAATCACATACCACAATTTGTTCAGCCTTTCCCCAGTTGATGGGCATCCCCTCAGTTTCTAATTCATTCACACCAGAAAACAGCTGCTAAAAATATTTTTGTAAATATAAGTCCTTTTCCTTAGGATACAGACCTTGTAGTGATATTGCTGCATCAGAGGGTAGGTATACATAATTTTGTGGCCCTTTTGGCATAGTTCCAAATTGCTCTACAGAATGGTTGAATCAGTTCACAACTCTACCAACAGTGCATTAATGTTTTATTTTTCCCATATCCCCTCCAACATTTGGCATTTTCCTTTTCTGTCCTATTAGCCAATCTAATAGGTATGAGGTATCAGAATTGTTTTAATTTGCATTTCTCCAATCAATAGTGAGTTAGAGGATTTTTTCATATGGCTATGGATAGCTTTGGTTACTTCATCTGAAAACTTTTTATATCTTTTGATCATTTATCAGTTGGGGAATGGCTCTTATTTTTATAAATTTGACTCAGGTCTCTATACATTTGAGAAATGAGGCCTTTATCAGAGAAACTTGTTTAAATTTTTTTTCACAATTACAGTTGCATTCTGTCTTCCCTCCCCCCAATTCTCTTTCTCCTTTCACCTTGTGCCTCCTCAAAAGCATTTTGCTTCTGGCTACTCCTTCCCCCAATCTGTCCTCCCTTCTACCACCCCACCTCCCTTTTCTTATTCTCCTACTTTCATGTATGGTAAGATAGATTTCTATACCGAATTGAGTTTGTATGTTATTCCCTCTTTGAGCCAATTCTGATGAGAGTAAGGCTCCTTACCTCTTCTGTCTTTCCCTCTAAAAGCTTTTTCTTGCTTCTATTATATGAGATAATTCACTCCACTCTACCTCTCCCTTTCCCTTTCTCCTAGTCCATTCCTCTCTCACCCCTCAATTTTTTTTAGATATCATTCCTTCATAATCAACTCACACCTGTGCCCTTTGTCTATATATACTCCTTTTTTTTTGCTTTTTTGGAGGGCAATTGGGGTTAAGTAACTTGCCCAAGGTCACACGGCTATTTTTGTGTGTGTGTGTTAAGTGTCTGAGGCCGGATCCAAATTCAGGTCCTCCTGACTCCAAGGCTGGCGCTCTACTCACTGTGCCACCTAGCTGCCCCCTATATATATATTCCTTCTAACTGTCCAAATGATGAGAACGTTATTATAAGTTACAAGTATCATCTTCCCATGTAGGAATATAAACAGTTTAACCATTAAGTCCCTTATGATTTCCCTTTCCTGTTTAACTTTTTGGGCTTCTCTTGAGTCTTGTATTTGAAAGTCAGATTTTCTATTCAGCTCTCATTTTTTCATAAAAATACTTAAACATCCTCTATTAAATTGAATATCCATTTTTTCTCTTGAAAGATTACATTCAGTTTTGCTGAGTAGATGGTTTTTGGTTATACTCCTAACTTCTTTGCCCTCCAGAATATCATATTATAAACCCTCCAATCCCTTAGTGTAGAAGCTGCTAAATATTGTATTATACTGACTGTGGTTCCATGATACTTGAATTGTTTCTTTCTGACTTCTTGCAATATTTTCTTCTTGATCTGGAAGGTCTGGAATTTGGCTGCAATATTCCTTGAAGATTTCATTTTGGGATCTCTTTTAGGAGATGATCAGTAGATTCTTTCAATTTCTATTTTACCCTCTGGTTCTAGAATATCAGGGCAATATTTCTTGATAATTTCTTATCTTGAAAGATTATGTCTAGGATCTTTTATTTTATTTTATTTTTTTGCTTTTTGGAGGGCAATTAGGTTAAGTAACTTGCCCAAGGTCACACGGCTAGGTTTTTGTTTGTGTGTATGTTAAGTGTCTGAGGCTGGATCCTAACTCAGTTACTTCTTACTCCAGGGCCAACGCTCTACTCACTACACCACCTAGCCACCCCTAGGCTCTTTTATTTTATCCTGGCTTTCAGATATTCCAATAATTTTAAAATGATCTCTCCTGGATCTGTTTTCCAGGTCTGTTGATTGTCCAGTGAGATATTTAACATTGTCTTCTATTTTTCATTCTTTTCATTTTGTTTTATCTATTTCTCATAAAATCATTAGCTTTCATTTGCTCAATTCTACTTTTTAAGGAGTTTTTTTTTTCAGTGAATTTTCTTACCTCCTTTTCCATTTGGCCAAATCTACTTTTCCAAGTAGCTTTTTTTCTTCAGTGAGTTTTTGTATCTTTTTCTATTTGGCCAGTTGTGTTTTTTAAGCAATTCTTTTCTCATTGGCTTTTTATGCTTCTTTTACCATTTGACCCTAGTCTATTTTTAAGGTGTTATTTTCTTTAGTATTTTGTGTGTGTGTCTCCTTTGCCAAGCTGTTGACTTGTTTGTCATGATTTTCTTGCATCACTCTTGTTTCTCTCCCACTTTTTCCTCTATCTCTCTTACTTGATTTTCAAAATCCTTTTTGAGCTCTATCATGATCTGAGACCAATTCATATTTTTCTTGGAGGCTTTGGATGTAGGAGTTGTGACTTTGTTATCTTCTTCTGAATCTTCCTTGTCACCATAGTAACTTTCTATGGTCAGAAATGTTTTTTTTTTCCTTGTTGCTCATTTCCCCACTCTATTTCTTGACTTTCAACCCTTTGTTAAAGTAGGGCTCTGCTTCCAGAGTGGAGGGTGCCCTGTCCTAAGCTTTAGGGATTTTGTGCAGCTGTCTTCAGTTCTTCCAAGGTGGTATGATCTAAGTGTTTACTATTCTCCTGGCTTGTGCTCTGGTCTGTGAGTGACCATATGCACTCTTTTCTGTCCTGGAACTGTGAAGAAGGTCCCCCCACCACTGTGACCGCAAGCTCTGATGTGCCAATGCTCCTCCTCACTCTGGGACTGCCACTGAGTACTGCAGCTTGGATCCAAGTATGGATAAAACAACAGTCCTGCTTCAGTGCTAGCAAAGAGACCCCTGTAATCTCCTTCTGATCAGTTGTTTGGCCCCCTTACCATCTGTGGGCTGAAAGCTCTGAAAGCCGCTGCTTCTGATTAAGTGTCCCCCAAGTCCTGCCCCTCCTTTTCCTGGGGCTGAGTCTGTGCTGGTGTGGCCTGTGCTGGACTGTGTTGCACTCTCTCCCAGCTATAACAGGCCTTCCTACTGACCCTCTAAATGGTCTGTGACTGGAAAATTATTTCACCCTATCTTTTGTAGGTTCTGCTGCTTCAGGAATTGTTTTAAGGCATTATTTAAAGGTCTGGGGGGAACTCATATGAGTTGCTGCCTTTTCTTTGCCATCTTGGCCAAGGGATACAAGTAAGATATCATGTAATAGGTGGAAGATGCTAGTGTCTTATAAGTTATTCTCTTTTTTTTAGTTTATTTACTGTTAGTTTTCAACATTCACTTCCATAAGTTTTAAATTTTCTCCCTCTCCTTTCTCCCTTCCTCCCCAAGATGGCATGCAATCTGATATAGGCTCTACACATACATTCCTATTAAACACATTTTCACATTAGTCATGATGCATAGAAGAATTATAACAAATGGGAGAAACCATGAGAAAGAAAACAACAAAACAAAAAAGAAAATAGTCTCCTTCGCTCTCTATTCAGACTCCATAGTTCTTTCTCTGGATGTGGATGGCATTTTTCATCATGAGTACTTTGGAATTGTTTTGGGTCCTTGCATTGCTGAGTAAGTTATTCTTTTTTTTTTTTTTTTTTTTTGCTTTTTAGAGGGCAATTGGGGTTAAGTAACTTGCCCAAGGTCACACGGCTAGGTTTTTGGGGTTTTTTTGTGTGTATTAAGTGTCTGAGGCCGGATCTGAACTCAGGTCCTTCTGACTCCAGGCCGACGCTCTACTCACTGCACCACCTAGCCGCCCCTGAGTAAGTTATTCTTAATGAATTTTTGCTGTTGTCTTTCACTATATCAGTTATGTGTGGACCAACTATCTATGGGGTTTTCTTGGCAAAGATATTGGAAGTAGTTTTGTCATTTCCTTCTCCAGTGGATTCTTTTGTCCAGGAGTCAGTGATTAAGGGACTTATCTAGGGTCACATAGTTAAGAAGTGTTTGAAACTAGATTTGAATTTTGGTAGATGAGTCCAGTGCTCTATCCACTGTGCTGTCCAGCTGCGCATTCTTAATGAATAATGCTTTTAAAATGGTTTTTTTTTCAAGTATATCCCTGCATCTATGTCAAGTGAGTATTGGTATCTGCTTTTCAGAATCATTTTTACACTGACTTTTAGTGGTCTAACTTAGAAGACATGTTATGTGCCTTAGGCACATCCATTCCAAGTCACAAAACTGTTTCTACTACAAAATTGAGGGCATAGCAGAGGAGCTTGACTATTTTCTCCTCTAGCTTTTTCATCACATTTTTTTTTATCCAGCATGCATTTAATGCATTATATCTTTCTGTGTGACTGTTTTAGGTAGGCTCCATTGGATCATTGAAGGATACAGGGAGGGTGAAATAGAAGATAGAAATAGGAAGTGAAATCATTGGATTAGCAACCATGAATCCTAGTTTCTAGTCCTGGGCCTATCTTTATCTGTGATCTTGAGGGAGTAATTTAATTTTCAGACTTCCCATTCGCCTATCTGTCAAACGAGGGAGGGAATTGGATTAGATGGTCTTAACGTTCTTTTTTTCAGTCTAGACAGATATTGTTGTGAGGTGAACAGAGAGCTGGCTTTGAAGTTCAAAATGTCTGAAATTTAAGTCCTCCTTTAGACATCCTGGTTGTTGAACTCTGGACAAGTCATTTTCAGTCCTCTAGGCAACTTACTAATAAGATAAGAAGATACCAGGTTGTACCTGGTAACAGTAGGTATCACTTAAGGTTCTGCACTGGGTCCCCTTCTTTTCTCCCTCTATACTATTTTGCACATTGATCCTCTCAGTTCACGATATTCAGTTATCACCTATACAAATGATTCTCAGATCTAATTATCTAGCCTTCACTGCTCTACTGATCTCCAGTCTTACATCTTCAGCTGCCTATTGGACGTTTTAAGTTGGATGTCCCAGAGACAACTTAAACTCCACACATCCAAAATTTAACTCAAATTAAATTTTTGTTTTTTTCCCAAAAGTCCTCCATTTTTCTTAATGTCCCTGTTACTTTTCATCATACTATCATCTTCCCAGTCACCCATGCTCAAAACTCAACTGTCATTCTTGGGTCCTCACTCTTTTTCACTCCCCATACCCAATCTTTTTCCAAGTTCATAATATCTTTCATATACTTCCACTTCTCTTCTATGACACTGCTATCATCTTGGTGAAGGCTTTCATCTCCTCCTCCCTGAACTATTGCAGTGGTCTGCTTGGTCTCCCTTCCTCAGGTCTCTCCCCACTCCACTTCATCCACTCAGCTGTCAAAATGATCTTCCTAAAAAAACAGGCAGCTCGGACCATGTTAACCCCATATGCAGTAAACTCTCTCTTATCTCTAGCATCAAATAGAAAAAAATGGCTTTAAAAGCCATTCTTAACCTGATTTCCTTTCCAAGTCTTCTTATTCCTCCCCCTTCATAAATTCAATGACACGGGCCTCCTTGCTTCTTCAATGTGACACTCTGTCTGCTGACTCTGGGCATTTCCATTGGTTTTCCTCCATTCCTGGAATGCTCTCTCTCCTCATCTCTGCCTCCTAGTTTCCTTCAAGCCTCAGTCAAAGCCACACATTATTCAGGAAACCTTTCTGGTTCTCTTCTAATGGCAATGTCTTCCCTCTGAAATTATGTCTACTTTACCCTCTACATATCTTGTTTGTCATAGTTATTTGCATACTATTTTCCCCTTTAGATTGTGAGTTCCTTGACAGCAGGGACTGATTTTCTTTTTCTATTTTTGCCTTTCTTTGTATTCCCAGTGTTCAGCGGGGTGACTGGCATACTAGGCAGATGATTAATGCTTGTTGACTTGCCTCAATGAGTTTCGAAGAAGGTACTTTCCAGATTTGGTAGAAGAAATTTCCTTATCTGGGAGTGTATACAAGTGGAATCACAGAATCATTAGCTATCCTTATCCATGCTCTACAAGTCTATGATTTTAAGAAACAGTGGTTAGAAAACAGCAGTTACTAAGAACTTCAGAAGAACTTAGAATGTGTTGTTTTTTTCCCTAAACTCTCATCATTTGTATCATTTTGCTAAAAGGGTAATAGCTTTGCCAGAGATAAACTCGGTTAGTTCTATATTGTAATAGCATAGACTGCATCAGATTAAAAAGTTGCTGATTAGGTTTAAGTGAGGTTTGTGTTTCAACTTGACTGTTGAGCATTTGTCTCGTGATCATTTTTGAAGTAGCCGCAAATTCCAGAGAAATCTGGACTGTGGTTTGAGGTTACAGAGATGTTATTATTCTGAATTTGTTTTATTCAGTAAACACTAATTGGCACATATGCATAAATGTTAGCTATTAATTCCTGTTGTTATTATGTTGTTTTTTCAGTATGCAAAGGTGCTAGGGGCTAGGGGAGATATAAATTAATAAACTATATAGGTCCCAGTCTCAAGAGGTTGTATTCCTATAGTTCTCAACCTCGGTTCGCGAATTAAGAATTTTTTGATAACTATATAACTATATAATTTGTTTTCTTTGTAATCCTATGTATTTTATTTTGTGCATTTAAAATTAGGATTCTATACATTTTACCAGACTGCCAAAGGGGTCCATGACACAAATATATATGCATGTATATGTACATCTATATACATACACACACATACATACATATATATATATATGTATATATATATATATATATATATATATATATAATATGAACTCAATGAAACTCAGAATTAGAATCTGATTGAGTACCTAGGGAAGTTCAAAGGAAGAGGCATCTGTGTGGAATGGGGAGAGAAAGAATTTCTTTTTTTTTTTTTTAACAAATGCTTTATTAACTTCTGTTTTGCATCATTCATTTCCGCCAGATTTTGAGTTACAATCATTTTCCCCCCATTATTCCCCTACCCAACCTCCCTTAATAGCAGTCCCACAAGATATCGCCTCCTCCAATCTGCTCTCTCCCATACCCTCTCCCATACCCCCATTGACTTCTCCATTAGAGGAAGATGAATCTTTGTGTCCCAATGCCTGCACATCTTATCTCCCAATTATAGGCAAAAGAGTATTAATAATAGTATTTATATATATATTTGAAACATTTAATGTTACGACCTTGAATTTCAGATCCATTTCCTTCCTCCCTTGTCACCCATTCCTTCTTGGGAGATAAGTAATTCAGTATATGTTGTACATGTCTAGCTATGCAAAACATTATCATAGTAGATATATTGTACAAGGCTGCTTATAATTCCTCCCACTCATCCCACCCCCCACCTGGTCCATTCCCTACATGATCCTGTCCCTCTTCTATAGTGGGTACTTCCAACCTCCCCTCACCCTAAGGATGCCCTCCCTTCCATCATCCCTCCTCTCATCCCCCTTCCCCCTATCCTGCTGCAGGTTGAGATATCCCATTTAGAGTGTATGTCATTTTCTCCCTGAACCAAATTCAATGTGAATGTGGTTTTGCCTTGGGAGAGAAAGAATTTCAATAAAAAAAGCTATGGTGCAGGTGTGGGTATTAAACCAATTAAGTCTGTGAGCAGGAAGGAAGGAGGAGGATGAATGAGTGTAGATAGCAGCTATTGTTCTGATGAAGTTCAAAGATAGACTTGCCTTGTAAAGTGAAAGACCACAAACATATCTGTGTGATATAAAGATATAAACTATACACCCACTGTGTTTATTTTCATGAAAGAGACATCAGGCTCTACTTTAGTAAACAGGCTGTTGTTGTGGAGTTAAGACTACTGGTAACAACTGGTGGTAAAATCAGCCAAACCTGTGTCACTTGGTTGATGATGGGAAGCCCTTTGATCTTTTGCTTAAAATCCTTTATTGATGAGGTTGTAGAGTCGTTGAGGTATTGGGAGTCTCCTAAAGCTACAACCAGATTAATGCAAGTACAACTTGTGTGCTCTAGAAGGATGGTGGTTCTGATGTTTATGGTTCTTTCATTTTCCTATTTTGTCATGACTTTTCCTTTAACATGGGTACTGGTGTCTGCATGTACCCATATTCTCAGTGTATATTAATTCACCACTTATGTGTGTAGAAGTCTCTCTGAGCTCTTGGGAAATACAAAGGTTAGATTAGACTTTTCACCTCTTCCCTTTTAGGAAGTTCTAGTTCTAATAGGATAGTAGTTCTAGTTCTAATAGTAGTATAGAACACAGACCCAGGTAACTGCAGTAAATGATACTACCCACATGATGTGTATATAGCATACAGTGCCCTCAGAAGTGCATTGAGCAGCTAGGTGGCACAGTGAATAGTGTTGGACTTGTAGTCCTGAAGTCCTAAGTTCAAATCTGTCTTTGTGTGTGTGTGTGTGTGTGTGTGTGTGTGTGTGTACCTGGGCAAGTCACTTAACCTCATTTCCCATCTTTAAGAAGGGGGAAATAAGGGGTGGCTAGGTGGCACAGTGAGTAGAGTGCTGGCCCTGGAGTCAGTAGGACCTGGGTTCGGATTCGGCCTCAGACACTTAACGCACACACAAACAAAAACCTAGCTGTGTGACCTTGGGCAAGTTGCTTAATCCCAATTGCCCTCCAAAAAGAAAAAAAAAAGAAGGGGGAAATAATAGCACATCCGGGGGTTGTTATGAGGATTAAATGAGATAATATTTGTAAAACATGCTGCAAACCTTACAGCGCTGCATATATACTGTCTATTATTTTTTTTTTTTTAAAGCAATTGGGGTTAAGTAACTTGCTCAAGGTTACACGGCTAGTCATTATTTATGCGAGGGTGCTCATTTTCTGAGGCCGGATCTGATCTCGGGTCATCCCAACTCCGAGGCCAGCGCTCTTACTCACTGAGCCACCTAGCCGCCCCTTTAGGGCAATTGGGGTTAAGTAACTTGCCCAAGGTTACACGGCTAGGTTTTTGTTTGTGTGGATTAAGTGTCGGAGGCCGGCTCCGAACTCAGGTCCTTCTGATTCCAGGGCCG